>OU611839.1:24526443-25726443 GCA_914767755.1 Agrochola circellaris | reverse complement strand
AGTTTTTATTTTATTTATATTTTATACAAATTCTTTTCTATTTTGTGAATGTGAGAACGTTGTAGGCCTAGTAGGCTGTAGATTTGTAAACCATTTTCTATTTTGTTAAGTACCCTGTACTTGTTGAAAGGCCTACACCTACACTGTCGCATACTGTCCCATACTTATTTAGAATATTATTTAAAAATATTGTAAAGCCTGTTATTTTTAAAAGAGTAACCGTGGAGTTTCTTGCCGGCTCTTCTCAATAGGAAACGACCAATTGGAACCGTGCATCTAGCTTCTGACGTTTCATAAGTGCTTATGTAGGTTTATGTGAAATAAAATATTTTGATTTTGATGGTAAGTGGTCCCCGCGCCGTATATGGACATCTGCAATAGCAAGAGTCATCGCAGACGCATTGTCATCGCAAAGACAAAGCCAAAATGTCTCGTATGCCTTTTATTACACCGGCATTCCAATCCGGAACACGGTAACCCTGCTTGGCAGCAAAAATGGGTACTAACATCCTACACAAATCAAAGAAATAAAAGACGTACTCACCATTTTACTCTGACTTGGTTTCTCATCATCCAATTCTACATAAAACGCCTTAGGTTTTGCGCTGAGCTTACACGACAAATTGAACATTTCTACATTATTATCGACTTCCCCAGAATTCAAAATTTTCACTTCACTCTCATCCAATGTTCTTGTTTTAGTCCGCTGTCTTTCACTGTCCTTTGAACTGGTCTTATCTTTATCTTTAGCTACTTCTTTTCTGTCCTTTCCTCTATCTTTTGTCGCCTCTTTTACAAAACTCTTTTCTCTCATCTTTCTATCTTTCGTCGCTTCTTTTACAAAACTCTTTTCCCTCTCCTTTCTATCTTTCGTCGCTTCTTTTACAAAACTCTTTTCTCTCTCCTTTCTATCTTTTGTGGCATCTCTGACAAAACTCTTTTCTTGAACTTTACTTGTTTTTGTCTCTTCTTTAACGAAACTCTTTTCTCTCTCCCTCCTATCTCTAGAAACATCATTAACAAAACTCTTTTCTTTCTCTCTCCTATCTCTAGAAACATTTTTAACAAAACTCTCTTCTCTTTTCAAATCCATATCCAGTTTTCGTTTAACGATCGGCGAATTTATTGCAACACTAAAGTCTTTGCTTCTCGGCGTGGTTGAGTACCTCGATGTCTTTGGGTCAAACATTTTTGTGGTCGTCGCCTTGGATTTCTCGCTCCGAGTAGTAACTTGACTGGTAGAAGACGGTGAGGATTTGAGTAAGTCCTTCATTGGCGATACATTGCTTGTCGTGTATGAAGTGGTCGTTGGCTTTTTGGGAGCTCTCGTGCTTTGTTCAGCGGCTCTTTTCTTTTGCCCGTAAATATCAGCGGTCGAACTCTTTTGTATAAAATTTCTTGGTGTAGAAACAGTGTAGGGAGTCTTTTTGAGTTTCTCTTCTTGAGGTATTTTCGTGGCATCGTCTTTTGTTTGCTTCTCCCTTTTCGGTTTGGATTCGGTAGGCTTTTTTACTGTTGCCTGCATCTTAAGTTAGTACTTATTCACTGAAATTCAAAACTTTATTAATTTTCGCGCGAAAGTAATTACTCGATTGATGCTACATTATCGAGCAACCGAGACTTCATTAATCATTTTCTGTTCGCATAGTATGTAGGTACCTAACTACTTAGGAGTCGACTACACAATTTAGCCTCAATAAGACACCTACATTTCGAAGTATACAACTACGCTCCCGTCCCACTGACCATACTTAATTATACCTACTTCTGCTAGTAAGAACCTAAATCAAATGACAAAGCACTTTAAAATACGGTGTCGAAAGAATAATATTATACCCATCTAAGACATCTATAAATTATAGGTCGTAGGGCGTTCATTATAACTTGACCAGTGACGCGACTGGATTTTGCAGTCAAGTGATTGGCAGTATGTCATTCGCCATTTTTAATTTTATTAGTTTAGTATTAGTTTATTTTTTTATTTTAACAGCTGAACAACGTTCAGCTGTTTTACATAACTTCCAAGTTGGTCGCAGTTACTTGGCTATTTAGTAGGACTGACTTTCATAAAACTCTGATAACTTTATGTTAAAATTGTACTAAAAAGAACTATTTTACTAACTCAAGTAAATTATGGTATTTTCACTCATATTACTCGTTTTATTTATTTCTGTTTCGAACACCATTATTGTTGTTTTGACACACAGAAAAACTTCTAATCATTGATCAGCTGCATATCAATGCAGGTCAACGCAACGCGGCATTGCATAAACGCAAAACGTGCGCACGTGTTAAAGTTCAGTAAATTTATGGAAAATCGCTAAACCTCGCTCAGCTATTTTACATAACGGAGCTGTTTTGTAAAATAGCTAGCGGTTATTTAAAACAGCGGATTCGACAATCCATCAGCGACATCTACATCTCTATCAGAAAATTTCCTAACGCCCAGTTTTTGTACATGCCTGCTGAGTGACTCAAAACTACGCACTATTGTAGGTAGCTACTTCGAAAAACTCATTATTCGTAATGGCCGCACATTATTTGTTTTATTATATTAATAACGAGACCACTTAGAGTAATAAGGAGCTTGTGGCTAAGTAAAAACAACCGCATGGGCCGATCGATCAGGTTAAGCTACGCTTGCCGAGGTTGGTTTGTGGATGGGTGACCATCTTTACATACCGAGACTCTTCCGTGCCTCGGAAAACACGTTAAGCCGTTGATCCCGGTTGTCATTCGTGGACTGTCGTTACGGGTCGTTAGAAGCCCGAAACCAGTCTTACCAAGGGGTATTCGTGTTATCCAGTAACTAGGTTGTGGAGGTCAGATAGACAGTCGCTCCATGTAAAATACTGGTATTCAGCTGCATCTGGTTAGACTGGAAATCGACACCAACATAGTTGCGAAAAGGCTATAGGCAGATTTTTGAATTAATAACTTAATTATTTTAAGCCCTACTACCAAACCTATCTACTTAGTAAGTACGTACAACCTACTCAGGTAGGTACTGTTTGACCTAAATAAGTCCTGTGAAAAAGTTTAAAAGGTTCACCTACTCACCGCTATTAAAGAATCGATGACATGCGAACTTCCACGTGGTGAAATGCAAAACATACATGAATAAATAATAAGTCGAGAACCAATTATTTCTTACCTTGACATAATTTTCCGTTTGTCTTGAAAAAACTTTACCGCTATCAAATATTTTCATAAAAACCTTAAAGTATTTCAACCTATGTCTAAGCGCGAACAGTTTCGTGTAAAATACAATATAAACTAATATTTTAATCTTATAAAAGACCCGTCACTTAATATTTCTTGTTGTACACAAATTGCGTTGCCATGGAAACCGTTATTTCAAACATTGTCGAGTTGACGAGAATTTGATAGGTCCACAGATAAAAAATATAGTTTTAAAAGTTGGGGAGTGCGAGTCATTAAGTTTCAGGCTGAAATCTATACCTTAACTTTACTAATACGTTATACTTAAGCTACGGTTTCCTAGAAGAGCAGTGGCCGCACTTAACGGCCGCTGTGACGGCTGTCATGAAAATGATGACAGCGGCAAAGATTTAAATTGTTAGATTCGCGTTTCTGTTTCTTTTTGACACCTCTGACACGCAATGACGCAGTGACTACACTTGTTTGTCATGGAAACGCTTTATGTATGAGCTCACTCTTCTCAGTATGGACGCTTTTTCTTGTGGCTGAGTACGTTGAGGGCAAATCTAGCGATTTAAATGTTTGGGGGGCCGGGTTGTCTTTACAGTGTTTAAAACGTTCTCCAGGAAAGACACCAACTTAATTTCATAATTAACGTTATTACATAAATTAAACTGAAGATCAAGTCTAAACGAGTAGTGTTAATGATTTGGAAAAACTATACTTATGTTAAATTAGAGCATTTTCTTAATAACTTATTATATGAATTTTTAGATTATGTTTATATCATAGTGAAATTAATTTGTAAAGTTATGTCTAACGCGGATAAAAAACTGAGAACCACGCAAAATCTATCAAGCGTATGTTTTTAAAACCTTCACCATTGTAAAGATAATTTAATTATTGATCTTTTAGTATACGTGGTTTTATAAAAATACGTTTTGTTTTATGTATAATAAATTAATAATGCGTCTAATTTGGGACTGCGCTCCTTGATGGGCGAGTACTTTACTGGCTGGATGTACGACGCGTTCCGTGAGCTCAGTACAGAACACACAAGCTAACCACTCTTTTTTTTTTTTTTTTTTTTTTTTTATGTAGGGCATCTCATAGCTGACCTCTGAGGTCATGACTATTTAACCGGTCAATCCTGTGGCTGCCTTAAGCTTCTACACTTAAAAGCCTCCGGCCAGGGGCAAAACTATGCTAATTAAAACTAGGCGAACGCACGGTAAGGGCACCCCCTGTGGGGTACGAACCTCGGCTTAGGGCGTTCGCTGGGGGGAGGACAGCAAGAGGGACAGGCTGGATCAAGGATATTTCATGATTATTAGACGGGGAATTTAAAGCTACGCGCTCAGCTGCGACGCGGGCTGGCGCATCGTCGAGCAAGGGTCGGGGGGGAGTATCATTTACTCGGGCGGGTCGCGATCGCGGACCTCGGCGGCGAGGTCGGAAAGTGTGTCGGAGTGTGTGTATGCGAGCTGTACTGGTTTCCCTATTGCTCTCCTGGAGGAGTGTTATAGGGTCATCGGGGTCGAGAAGGATTTGCCTCGGACGGCGGGTTCTACTCATCTGACTTGGGACATAACTGGCGGCCTCGACAACCAGAGGGTTGCGGTGAGTGAGGGCTGAGTCAAAGAAACGCTTGGAATTGCGTTTGAGAAACTGGTGGATTGTGGGGAGTTTAAAATCTACGTGGAGGGTTTCGTTCCTACAGAACCAAGGGGCTCCGGTGGCTTTACGAAGGAATCTGTTCTGCATCACTTGCATTCTATGGATTTGTCGGGGTTTTGAATGTGCGAACACGACGCCCGCATAGGTCATGATAGGGCGAATGCACGTTGTGTAGATTCGCAATTTGCACCTGAGTGACAATTTGCTACGTACATTTAGTATGGAGTGGAGTCTACTGAGAGCGAAAGCGGCCCGCGCGCGAGCCTGCTTTATGTGCTCTGTGAAGGAAAGATTTTCATCTAAGATGACACCTAGGTACTTGGCTCGCCTCCCCCAAGGGATCGGCTTGCCGAGCATGGTGATGGGTCGGGGAGGCGGTGGTCTGAAGCGTCTTTTCTGCTTAGAGAATAAGACCGCTTGACTCTTATCCGGATTGACTTCGATCCTCCACTTTCTAAACCACGCGCCGAGCTTGTCGACTGCGGTCTGGAGAGTGCGAGCTATCGAGTCGGGGCCAGCGCCCTTGTAGTAGATGGCCGTATCGTCTGCGAACAGAGCCAACTGCGCCTTTCTACTCTTCGGGATATCGCTGGTGAACAGGGTGAAAATGAGCGGGGCGAGCACGGAGCCCTGAGGGACTCCGGCGCGGATGGGACGGGGAGAGGAGAGTGCTCCCTCGATACGATAGCGAAAGGTGCGGTTCAGCAAAAAGTCACGCAAGATGAGCACGAGACGATCTGGCACACCGAGTTTGTATAGCTTGTATATCAAGCCGTTGTGCCAGACTTTGTCAAACGCTTTCGCTACGTCGAAGAATACTGCACCGGTCGTCAGTCCACGCTGGAAGCCAGCGCTTATGTGTTCGACGATCCGGTGGGCCTGATGCACGCTAGAGTGCTGGGTTCTGAACCCAAACTGTTCGTTGGGGATGAGGCCCTTGGTCTCGGCGTAGTCTCTGAGGCGCTTATAAATAAGCCTCTCATAGACCTTGCCGAGGACCTTGAGCAGACTGATGGGGCGGTAGCTGGTCGGCTCGGACTTGGGCTTGCCGGGCTTTGGGATACCGATAACGGTGGCGTCTTTCCACGCTTGGGGGAAGAAGTTATTGCTTAGCGCACCATTGAAGATGGTGGTCAGAAGCATTATCAAGTGGGCTGGGAATAGTTGGACCACCCTATTGGTGATTCCATCTGAGCCGGGGGCCTTTCGGACTTTGAGATCTTTGATGATGTCTTGCACTTCGTCCGGAGTGACGGGAGGCAGAGGACTCTCAGGGTCTTCGACGGGAGGGAGGGAGGCTCTACGTTCGACTTCGGCGTCGACCTCTTCGAGGTGAGCTTGGTCTACTGGTAAAGAGCTGGGCGAGCATTGTGCTTCTAGACTGTCGGCTAGGCATTCCGCCTTGTCGATGTCGTCGAAAGCTATGGTCTTATCGGGACGGATCAGGGGAGGTGTGGAGGCGACCTGCTGGGACCTGAGTTTCCTCTGGAGTTCCCAGAAGGCTAGGTGGGTCGGCTCTAGATCGCTCAGCATCTTGTCCCAGCCCGCGTCCCGCAGCTCCTGTATGCGTGTCTTTACAGATCTCTGTAAATAGCGCATATGGGCCTTGTTAGCGGCGCAGGGAAAGTTGCTGTATGCACGAATAGCTGCGTTCTTCTCAGTCAGCAGATCACGCACTTCGTCAGGTAGTTTCCAGCGGGGGTCTTCCCCCACTGGAACTTCCTTCGAGCAGTCGCTCACGACGGATTGTACGTGATCTGTGAGTGAGTCGATCGCGGCCGTTGTTGCTGCGATAGAGTCGAATTGGTCGGGGATAGAGTCCAAATGGGGGGACGTGTTGGATTTCAGCTGGGTGCCTACTTTCCTCCAGTCCGTTACCTTTTTGGTAGCTGGGGGGCGATTGGGGTCAGGGAGACCTATGCGGGGGTCCAGTTTTAGGATTACCGGACGGTGGTCAGAGTGAAGCTCGTCTACCGTCTCTATCGAGTCTAGTCGTAGGTTGACGTTCTTAAGGATCGCCAAGTCTAATACGTCGGGGGTATGATTTACGTTATGGGGATAGTGAGTGGGATTCATCGGGGCGATGATATCAATATTGAGGGAGTTTGAGAGGTTGTACAAGTGTCGCCCTCTCATCGAGGCCCTAGTGCTATTCCAGGAGGGATGTTTGGCATTGAGGTCGCCCGCTATGATAACGGAGTCGCTCATATTTAACAAGATAGAGAGGTCATTAGTGAAAGGTTGAAAGTCCTCCGTACCGGTAGGGGGAGATACGTAGGCTGAAACTATCTGGATCGGCTGATGGCCTGTCATGCCTAAGCGGCAGATTGAAACTTCTAGATATGCTAGAGGAGGAGGGTCCATAGGGATGCAGTACAGATCCTTTTTATAATAAATTAGAGTACCGCCCTTGTGACAGCGAACCCTGTCATTGCGAACCACGCGGTAGTTTGCAATGCCAGGGTCACGGTTGAAGGGTTTTAAAAATGATTCCTGGATGAGGAGGATGTCGATTTGATGGTCGCGGAGGAAAGTCGCGATCTCATCTTTTTGACCATTGATGCCATTGGCATTGAAAAAACCTAACTTGAGGGATCGGGGTTTGAACCTAGCTAATACGGTGTTAGACATGATTGGTTTGAGGGGTGGAGAGGGTCAACAGGGCTTGCGTGATCTCGGGATACGCTCTATGAGTGGCTAGGATTCTCGCTAGAGATCCGGCTTTCTGTGCGGCTGCTAGTTCGCATGCCATTTGATGTGCGCGAGGGGTGAAAAACAACTGATAAGCAGTTGCGATGACCTCAAAGGACTGGTCAAAGGGGACTAGGGGCGCGTTTATGGGCTGACGTTGGGGTAGGGGGCGCGGTGCTTGAGGAGCAGGTGCGGGCCTGTCTAGTGGCGCGGGTACGCGATATATACGGGGGTCCATTAGGGGGGGGAGGGGTTTGGTGGGTGGGGGGGGTGGTGGAGGGTTTGCGTACTGGCCATAGGCTGGGAAAGCCTGTTGGTGGTGGAGGTGGTTCCACGGACTAGGCCTCTGGGGGCTAAGCCTTTCGGGCATTTGTGATGAGGGGATTTTAAAATTACTGTTGGGGGCTTCCCGTTGCTGGCGGGCGTCGAAACGCTTGGCCAGTTTGGGAGAAGAGGACTTGGGGGCTTTCGGGCAGCCGCGGTAGTTAGCCGGGTGACCTACTTGCCCGCATAAAACGCAACTAGGCGGTTCGGGACAGAGGGTACGATCCTTGGGTCGGGAGCACTCAGAGGTGCCATGCTCGCCCAGGCACTTGACGCACCTGGGTTTCGCGTGGCAGTTCCTCTGCGAGTGCCCATATAGCTGGCAATTATGGCATTGCCCTATGGCGCTACTTTTCCACGGCTTTTCTATGATAAAGCCCGTGAGATGGCAGAGTGACTTTAAAAGAAAAATGGGGTGATGCCCCTCTACGGGAGTGCATACGACGAGGACCATGTCGTATGCTTCTCCTTGTTTGCCGCGGTGCATGCGGTGCACTTCGTCTACCGGGACGTTTTGCGACTGAAGGTCGGCTAAAATCTCTGAGGGAGATATTTCTTTTGGGATCCTTTTGATCACCACTCGGATCTGACGCTCTTCTGAGAGAGTGTACGTGTGGAATGACACGTTACGCTCTCTCAGAAGTTTTGTTAATTCCCTAAAGTCGTGGGAGGTAGGGGTCTGGACTTTGATACCCTGCTGGGTATTTCGCGCGTTGGTGTATGCGATCTTACGTTCGCAACACCATTTGGATACGTCCGTCCACTTCTCCTTGTCCTGAATGAACATGGGAGGTGGCGGAGCGGCCTTCTTAGGGCCATAGACATGAGGGACGGGAGTAGCCTGCGAAGAGGTCGACGCGATCGGGGAGGGGGAGGGGGAGGGGGAGAGGGGGGCTACTGGGGCGCAAGTAGCGGCTGGGGTAAGAGGTAGCGGGGAGAGAGAGAGCGAGTCCTCCACCGCGACGACCTTGTTGGCCTGGGTGGAGAACTGCTTTTTGTTCTTCCGCTTTTTCCCTTTTCCGGCGACGGGGACGAATCCATCGTCGTCAGAGTGGGACGAAGCGGAGGAACCTTCGAGGATTGCCTCTAAGTCGGACTGAGTGTAAGGGGATGCGGGGCGCTTTGAAGAAGCGGCCATCGCGGGGGTAGTGTCCATTTGCTCCGGCGGACTGAGCGGACTATCTAACTCAACAGCTGGGAGCGAGCTCTCCAGTGCGTCGCTGAAGTCAGCGACGTTATTGTCTGAAGGACCTAGTATTGCGCATTTTAGCGCGTTGAATTTAGTTTGCCATTTGGCCTTGAGACGGGGTTCGTCTTCTAAGACGCTTTGGAAAAAATCGACGAACTTCGAGAGTCGAAGGTCGTCCATGATCGGGGGGGAGTTAAGAATTTAGGGGGGAAATGGTCCCTAATTCTCCTAACAATAAACCTAACTCTACTTCCCCGGGCGGATTGGCCGGGGATGTGTAAAACCCTCCCTGTCGGGTATAGACAGGGAGGTTGAGTACCTAAGGGTGAGCCCTAAGCTTGCTTTGGCCCGTTGCCTATCTTATTGTGCAACGGGGTCCTAACCAGTCTAGTGCGCCGGGGTAGAGACACCCGACCAACACTAGGTGTGTCGCTGTAAAAGGAAAACTGTCACCAATGCCGACTAGGAGATCCCCCAGGGCCGGACACTGGGACCCGTCCAATTGACTGCCTAGCCCTGAAGGGGTTCGGCTGGTGTGATTGGGACAACACCACACTCGGTTTCGTTGGCACCGTGTAGGTTTCCACCGAGGACCACGAAACTGTGGATTTACCCAGAAGGGGCCAGAAAGACGCGACGATTACGTTTTGACACTAGACTGTTATTGAAATATTTATTAGTTGTGTCTTGAAAAAGACACCAACTAATAGGTCGGAGGAAGTCGGGGCGACTTCGGAGCTCGTCGGCAGGGGCGACGAAATCTTGACAGGAGGAGGCAGCTTCCACGAACCACACACAGCAGCGCACGACCGTCCGCAACCGGTGCCGAGCGTAGAATGCTAACCACTCAAGGTCGCTGGCATTATATATCTGCGTGTTAAGGTCGTCGGTCCATCTAGGTGGGGGGCGTTCCACAATACGTTTACCAAAACGCGCTGGCGGGGCTCCAGGGACATAACATAACATCACGCCTATTAGGCCCGGAGAGGTAGGCTGCCTACCCAAAGACAGAGGTTGTATCTTTAAAGTTGCCAGCCTTTTGCAATTTAACCAGACCCAAATCTAGTATGCCACTAGAATGCACATTTTGCCCGACTGTACCTATTGATTCAGTGTTTGGTGATTAAAAATGAAATAATGAAAAAAATCAACAATATCGCCCGCGACTTCGGAATCGAACCCAGGACACACGCCGTTTTAAGATAACGTATTTTAACAGTAGGTCTCGAGTTCGAACCCAAGGCAAAATACCTCTGACTTGGCTGGCGTATTGTAAATCTATCACTTGCTTCAAAAACGGTGAAGGAAAACATCGTGAGGAAACCGGCATGCCTGAGAGATATTTCTTATCGGCATGTGAAGCCAAGTCAGAGGCCCATGGGCGGCTTTAAAACTCTGACACCAATACCCTAATTACGTAATACATGATCCATCAGAATCTGAATCGTTTTGAAACATTGCTAATCCATTGCTTCACAAGTTCGAAAAAAAATATCTGCTCAACAACATAAATAACGCAATGAATGTTGTTGAACTGTCAAAATGAAACAGATTAGTCGTAATCGTTTACGAAAACGTGTTGCGTAATTAGTTAGCAGGTTAGTCAATAACCACACGAAAAGAAAAAGAACAGTGTTCCTCCAACAGTTTTACTGATACCCTACATTATAGTAACTTACATTAGATAGGTAGGTATAGTCTGAGCGCGACTGTTAGTCACCGCTTGAGGTATGTGAGCGGTGAGAACGGGGGAAAGTCCATTAACAGAATTGGCAGACTGAGCTTGGTCTTTGTCTACCTCCCCGTCTCAACGCTCACATACCTCGGGCTGTAACTAACAGTCACACACTGACTTTACTTAAAATATGAATAACTAACAATAGTAGTAGAACAGTACTCTTAACTAATCTAATACCTACTACTCAAGTAGACATTACCAAAATTGGCAATTGACCTAAATTAATACGTAGTACGGTCAGCAACGAAAGTTGGTACTTAAAACTACAAAGTCTTGCCTACTATTCAGGTACTGAGGGTGTAGTGTGAGTTTTGTTTAACCATCTCGATTTTACGCATCGACCGCGTTCGGCGCTCTGATTGGCCCTTCACTAGCCTTCACTGGTGATGGGCCAATCGGAGCGCCGAACGCGGTCGATGCGTAAAATCGAGATGGTTAAACGAAACTCACACTAAACCCTCTGCTCTGCTTTTGTATATTGCAAGAAAAGAGCGTGTGCTAGACCTACCTATCAATGCTATATTCTGTTATGTATAAATGTTTCTATATCTACAAAAAAAAATACGTGTGGCACTCGAGGACTGCCGCGGTAAAGCTATTGCATAGCATATATTCAAAAATAAGAAGATAATATTGTTGATTTAAAATATTTTTTTTATTTTTTATGCCGCGATGATGCGACGTTTCGTTCGACTCGTTCGGGTTATTTATCATTAATTTATAATAATCCTTACAAATATCTTATTTCAATCGATAAATAAAAACAACAGTTCCCCTTCTTATTATTTATTACATCACTGTTATTAATTTTATCAAGATTTGTTCATAAATAATACAATTACAATTGCTAGAATTTCAATTTGAATGATTATTTTATGATTTTTTTCTATCAAGAAAATTTACCGAAATTATGTTTTGAACACAATGGTCCACCCATAAATATGATCAAGATTAACATAATTTTTTTTTGTTGCTCTAAAATGTATACATTTGGCTAAAAAACTGTTTTAGTGAAGCCTATTTTGACTATTCACAGCGCCTTAAGTTTAATTTGTAAAAATTTGCGCAGTGGATAAAAACTCATCGCAGGTCATTCTTACCGTTCTAACTTTTAAAATATTAGTCCAAATTACTTAGTGTAAAAGACAAATTTTATCTACATTAAATACCGAAAGCGATGAAGGTATTTATTTTGATACGAATTAACTAAATACTCTAAAATATGCAACTTAAAAAAAGTATTCAATTTAAATGTATTTATAGCTCACTATTTTGGCTATAATGGCTTCCACATAAAAGGTAGATATATGCTGTCGCGGACTTTTATTTAGAACTCTTTAAGACAAACAACCCCACAATACATTCTTTTCATGTAACTCCAGCGGTTTAGGCAGCGCACGCAAAGATAGATCTCAGAGGGCAGGATTTTTTCCGACTTACTGGATACTTATCGTTATATTATGGCTAAATCACATAAAATCTTTATAAATTGTAGCCTATGTGTTATTCTGATATACAAGCCACATTACTGTAAAGTTTCATTAAAATCCGTTCGGTAGTTTTTGCGTGAAAGAGTAACAAACATCCATCCATCCATCCTCACAAACTTTCGCGTCAGGTTTTTTTTTTCGTTACGGAATTTCTACATTCGGTCGCCGCGCTCAGAGTCTCCGATAAAAGCTATGCAATAGCTTAAAATCTGAAGTAAAAACAGCTTTTTCCTGACTGTACGTCTGTGTAGCGTCCCGTAGTCGCGCACAAAAATATAAAACAGGTGAAGGACAAATTTTATTATGCCAAACGACTATTCCCCGAATATTAGTTTTAAAATAATATACCCTAATTAATGTTGACTCTTTAAGTCATTGAAAATATCATGTCTTCTTTTTAATTTAGCTTATTAAAAAACCTATTGTTGTCTGCTTTTTAAATGTTTGATGTAAATTGATGGCCTGAAACACAGGTTTTTCATAAACCTAGATCAGGCAGGTCTACATTACAGTTAGAATTTAATTTTCCTCGATTGTAATTAATCTAAATCATAATTTTACTTTAAACTTGAATAAATTTATTATTATTATTTATTATTATTTATTAACGAGTCTGACTCTCACACGAACGATTCCGTACCACCGTAAAATATTTATTAAAAACTTTTATAACAACATTTTTACATTTAAACTATTTTCTAAAAACTATTTTTTTTTTTTTTTTCTTAAGAAAACTTACAGCTAGGATACAGTTAGTGAAAGAAGGCCAATTAAAAGTTTCCACTGACAATATTAGGGTAGTACAAGAAACAGCAGACAGGCAAGCGAAAGTAAGAATAAAGCTTCGTGCGAGCTAGCGCGACGCGACACCGGTTATTGTTATACCGTGAAGTTTTCTTCGAGTCGCGTCGCGCCGTCGCGTCGCGCTGGTCTGCACGAGCCATAAGTAAGCAATCGGAGAGAATTAAGAAAAGACTGAACAGGTTTTAGTGATCTTCAAAGAAGTTTTTACACAGTATTTCTTTAAGTTTAGGAACTTTGGTGAAGAATAAATCAAGATCATCAACACACTGACACATCGAGTTGTATGTCTATATAGCTCTTACCATATATGTAGAACAGTTTTGTCGACATATGCACCGCACAGACGGAACGTAGAGGTTGATGATGGTGAATGTGATTATATTAAAAATTAATTTCATTTTTATTTGTTGTTATAGCAGCCATAGTAAGTACACCATTACGGTTTAAGAGCGTTCATCCTATAAGTTGGCAACGTCGCAAATAACTGTCAAATATTTACCCGTTTTGATTAATTTAGCAATATTACTGTATGGAAATATGAAATGTGGCTAGCTAGTGAACTAAAATATTGAATATAAAATGTAATAATTAATATCTATCGTAACACCGAAAAAGTATTTGGAAACTTTCCAAGTGCCTTTTTTACGCCTAAAACGGTTACAATTTACATCTAAACGTAAAGATTCGGTGTTACGATATTAATTATTGCATTTTATAATCAAAATACTAATTCGCTAGTTAGCCACATTTCTTATTTCCATACAGTAATATTGCCAAATGAATCAAAACAGCGAAATATACGACATCTATTTGCGACGTTGCCCAATTTATATAAATAAACCAATAAACGCTCTTAAAATAAAGGTACAGCCCTGTGACAGACACACGGACAGACAGCGGAAACTTAGTAATAGAGTCCCGTTAGCACCCTTTAGTTACGGAACCCTAAAAACGAATCTGCACGTGCCGTTCCATAGGTACCAACTTAAATAAAAATAGTCGTAAATAATATTTACGAATGCACGTCCCGTAAATTTTTACTAATTATCAATTTGTTCTTCAAAACAGCGCCTTAGCACAGTTAGCACGATCCCGCGGTATGCTCAAGCCCACTTGTGACGATATCAACGAAAAATGGGTGCTAAACTGTATTAAAATAAGATTGAAAATAGTTAGTTTTCGCTTACGAAAACCTTTGCCATGTCATGACGTGCCGTGCCGCCTGATGAGTGCGTTTCGAGACGATGATACGTCAAGCTATGAGTTTTAATGCAGGCGTTTGTCTCTGAACAATGAAGTTTACATACGATATTTCACAGTATAATTTGGTATCGCATGGCAGTTTGTTACTGCATTTATTTTAACCTTATGAACAGTGGGAGCCCAACATTTTAGCTTAAAATATCGTACAGAATAGCGCCGTGTGAACAGCTGCAAACAGGAGTAGCTTTTTTTTTTTTTAGGCCTTTTTTTTCCCCATATTTTATTAGGGCTTCTCGTAGCTGAACACTGTTATCATGACTACTTAACCGGGCCTTCCTGTGGCTTCCTTACGCTACTACCCTTAAAGAATCCAGCCAGGGACAAAGAGTACTCTAATTAAAACTACGCTCACAAAGGCACCCCCCTGTGGGGTACGAACCTCGGCTTAGGGCGTCGCTGGGGGGAGGACAGAAAGATGGGACAGGCTGGATTAAACATATATTATTATTATCTGGGTAATCTAAAGCTACAGGCTCAGTATGGACGCGGGCGGCTGGCGCATCGTCGAGCAAGGGTCGGAGGAGGAGAGTATCTGTCTGGTCTCTTTTTATGTCCAGTCACCTTTTGTAACCGGTTAACCTATTGTTTTTTTGGGAACCACGGATTATATAAAAACTCGTTATCTTTACGTCCATGTCCTTACTGTGCCCATGTATAATGTATCTACATGTTCAAGTTTCTTATAATAATTGATAGTGTGAATAGGTAAGTAACGTTTTTAGCACATTATGACTTCATTTATTATTATTTATTCTGTTAATCATCGAGGATGTTGCAGACAATATTCAAATTGTTTTTGGACTTTGCTACTCGTTAAATATCAGCTTTGAGATAAATCTAGGTACCTATAAGAACATGACTAAAATGTTACTAACAGGTTTTTAAATGTCATTGCATCAGTATTTTAACGCAAATAATAATTTATGTAATCTGCGTTCGCAATTTATTTGCCAAATATGTAAACAAACACGACTTTTAGGAAAAACAACTGTAATGCCTACACATAAGGTTCAGTTTCCGCTACAACTTCATATTTTTTTATGACTTTTTCAACAGTACTAGTCAGTCTAAAATCAACTTTATTTATACTTTTATAAAGTTGATGTTTGTTTAAGTGGAAATAACATCAATTGGAAACAGATTTGAATAGACCTTAGGTACCTACGTTTATGCAGAAAAACGATAATATGACTACAGAGGTAACGACTAACAAGAAAAAACATTGCGCCGGTCAAGGGCATACCCAGGGGGGGGCAGGGGAGGGCAGCTGCCTACCCTTGGTTTTGTTTGCCTACTATTATGTTAGAGTCACGTTAAGACTTACTTTACAATTACAATATATTGAGCATTAATTTTAGAAAAATCTGCGCTGCCCGGCCGATCCTGTTGTATCATACAAAATACGCGAACGCAGCTAGCAAGCACTTAGGCTCGCTCGCCAGGCGACGGCCGACGGTTTTGAAGGAGGCAAACATAGGCGAAGAAAAATATTAATTCTATAACCATACCATATCAAACTATGTAAAACATGTGCGGGGGACCGGGCTTTAAGAAATGTCTGATTTGCTCCACCCCGCTGTGTCATAAGCTGGTGTCCGCGGTGTCCAAATTAATTGAGATAAGGCCAGGAAAATGATGATGACGTATGCAGAAAAGATTTGGAAAATGATTGTCCTACTTTTGGATTTCCACAAATTAGGATAAATAAAATACCTATAAGTATTTTTCGCATAATGTTATTTTAGATATAATAAATTAGTTTAATTGAATGCTTTTACACATTTAAAAGTCGAATACTGTAGATTTACCACTTGTAGTGCGCCAAACATGATTTAAAAAATTAAAACAAAAAATAAATAAAACGAGGCTTTACTTATGTCGTCACATATAGGTAACATTATGTACTTCTCGACAATTATCACTTAGATAAATAATACATATACAGAATACGAGGCGAACTTCAATAAATAACAAAAAAAAAACGGAGTTGACGAACGCACGTGCATACACTTCTGCATCTAACACCCTACTGATTGAATAGTGTGAATAATTTACATGATTCTCTTTTCTTTTTCAACTACCCTCCGACCTGCGAAAATTTTGTTCAAGTATTCTTAATGGTAACTAGCTGATTTTCCGGTCGGATGATTCGAAATTAATTTACAATCCAGCGATGATCGTTGCTGGGTCTTCGACTCCTTGCTTGATCTTTCTGAGGAACATCACAGCTTCACGACCATCAATGAGCCTGTGGTCGTAAGTCAACGCGATGTACATCATAGGCCTGATGACGACCTGGCCGTTTAGCGCGATGGGGCGCTCGAAGATACCGTGCATGCCCAGGATAGCTGACTGAGGAGGATTGATAATAGGAGTACCCATCAAAGAACCGAATACACCACCATTGCTAATGGTGAAAGTGCCGCCATCCATCTCTTCAATTGTTAGCTTGCCATTCTTGGCTTTCTCTGCTAAACCAGCAATAGTCAACTCAATATCGGCGTAAGTCATAGTTTGCACGTTCCTCACTACAGGTACCACCAGACCTTTGGGGGTTGCTACAGCCACGGAAATATCAACATAATCACGATAAATGATTTCGGTTTCCTCAATGACTGCGTTCACAACAGGCTGGTCCATTAAAGCGTTGGCTGCTGCCTTCACGAAGGGAGACATCAGACCAAGTTTGACGCCATGTTTCTTGGTGAAAGCCTCAAGGTTCTTCTTCCTGAAGGCCATTATATGAGACATGTCAATCTCGTTGAAGGTTGTCAGCATAGCGTTCGTGTCCTGTGCCTCCTTCAACCGCTGAGCGATACGTTGACGCATCCTGTTCATTTTGACGCGCTGTTCTGTACGAGTACCAGCCATCTCTTTACTGTAGTCTGCGGGAGGGACCTTTACAGTCGCAGTTTCGATTGATTGCGCGTGACGGATCGCTGCTACGGGGATTGAGGAGATGGGAGCAGCGGGTTTAGCTGCAGGTGGCGCCCGAGGAGGTGGGGTAGGAACGGGGATCGCAACTGCTGGTGGAGGAGGTGGAGGCGGCGCTGCAGCGGCAGGTGATGGTGGTGGAGGTGGTGGTGGTGGTGCCTCCGCCTTCGGGGGCTCAGGTGCAGGCGCAGCCGCCTTCGGTGGCGGTCCACCTTCAGTTAGTTCCAACTTGAACAGCTTCTGCCCAGCCTTGACCGTGTCTCCATCCTTCACGTAGAACTCCTTAATGATACCGTTACCGGGAGCCATGACAGGTAACGCGGTCTTATCGGTTTCGATTTCCATGACAACTTCGTCAATGGCGACAGCATCACCG
This sequence comes from Agrochola circellaris, assembly GCA_914767755.1. Lineage (NCBI taxonomy): Eukaryota > Metazoa > Arthropoda > Insecta > Lepidoptera > Noctuidae > Agrochola > Agrochola circellaris. The sequence goes on along the minus strand of OU611839.1, from coordinate 25,708,795 downwards.
ACTTTTTTGTCGCCGAGTTTTGCGTCTCCTTCGGACACGGAGTCGGGGAAGCTAGGGGTCATAACATCTTGTTCGGCGAAGAGTGGGTTGGTGAAATGGATGGTGGCGACTTGGTTGTGGGCTGCGCTGAGGGCCCGGGGCTGAGCTGACCTCGCGGCAGCCTGGGACAGGGCCCCGAAGACCTTGGGCGCCTCTGTGGACTTCAACCGAAGGGTCTGCCCCTGCCTTCGGTATAACGTCTGTAAATGCTTGGAGCAGCGTCGTAACATCGTGAGTATTTTTTTTTTAGATTTATTTGTCCTGAAAAAAAAAACATTATGTTAGGATAGTGTTTGAGAACCGCAATACGTCGTGTTTCGTAAGAGAATACTAGGTATTAAAACCGTTTATCCTAAAAGTAGGTAACGTCGCAAATAGCTGTCCAAAATTTACCTGTTTTGATTAATTTGGCAATATTACTGTATGGAAATAAGAAATGTGGGTAACTAGCGAACTAGAATATTAATAATGAATTGCAATTATAACATTTAATTTGATGTTGTACCCGTTTAAGGTATAAAAAAGGCATTTGGAAAGTTTCCAAATACTTTATTTACATCTAAAACGAAATATTCGGTGTTACGACATCAATTATTGCATTTCATAATCAATATTCTAGTTCGCTAGTTAGCCACATTTCTCATTTCCATACAGTAATATTGCCAAATTAATCAAAACAGCGAAATATTTGACATCTATTTGCGACGTTGCCCACAGAATAAACGCTCTTAAGGACTTTGAGTGTGGTATCGAGTTTAACGCTAAGTAGACAATTGTTTTCAATACACAGATAGGACTACTGTATAATACGTAAGATACTAATTAAATAACCATTTTGAAAAATTATCTTCACCTTCAAAAAGTATGGAATTCTGGTTTACTCATACAGTGAGATAAAAAGAGTAAATAGTATGCGAGATAAGCGTTCCTAAAAAGCAAATGAAAGCTATAGTAGTTACGTAGTAATGCCGACCGGGAAACAAAGTATTTTATCAAATAGAAAAATAAAATAAAAGCAGTGTCTTGAGCCAAAAATAACGTATTGAAGGTCATTGACGCGCCAAATCTACTCGAGTATGGTGACGCGGTACTGCAGAAATAAAATAATATAAATAATTCATCTTGTGACGAAAAATGTGACTTTTCTGCCATAAATATGAGGACACCATAACATTACAGCACGTCCGTATTCCTGAAGGCGGCAGTGGTGCATAGAAGTTACGCCCACTTTTTTGCCAGTTATCTATAACTGCCTATCTAGGCTCAATTTTTTTAAATGCTGCGAAATTTTAATGGGGAACAAGACAAATAAGGGGCGAGACTATTCTAATTAATAAATTAAGACAGCTGAACACAGTGAGAAAGCGTGGTGCTCAATGATCATTCCTTATCTGTGTGCAAAGGCCTTTGCCCTGCACTGAAGACAGGCTCGTGTAAAATTAATCTCAATTAGTGTAGAGATTTAATATTTAGTGTTAATCTAGACATATCAGGGTCAGGGCCTTCCTGTCTCCAGGTCGTCTGGGCTCAGCATAGCGCCAGGGACGGGGAAAATTAGCGTGAACATTTTGTTTTGAAAATTATTAACTTGTTCACATTTAGCTCTGGTTTAGGTCTTTAGGGAAGTGGAGCAGTGATGGCTCAGTGATATCGGCCCCGATATACGAGTTGTAAGTCGCGAGTTTAAAGTCGGCACTTTACTTTGTGTATTTAATTTCATCACCACTGCTCTCAAAACGGTAACGGTAACCGGCATGTCCTAGAACCAAAAATTCTAAGACATGTGACATCCACCGCACTGGGCCCGCGTGGTGGATCCACTCCTCACAGAGAGGAGGCCTGTGTCCCAGGAGTGGGAACATTATAGGCTGAATGAGGGTCCTTAGCGCTTCGGAGAATTCACTGAGCTTGAACGGGTCAGAGCCGGTAGACGTGATTGCTATGGGGAAGAAGTTTGCCTGAGACCCAACAATAGGAACATTATAGGCTGATTAGACTATTCAGAAAGTTAGACGAAGAAGACGCTTAGGGGTTACTTTTACGCTGCCGAGACATAAGAAAAAAAGGCTAGTAGGTACGATGATTAGGACTCTTTTGAGATATTGGCCAAGAAGGCAAGGGCTGAGAAGAATACGTGCGTAACCTGCTCTTGTAAAAACGTAAAAGATTGGGTGTAATGAGATTAATTATACAACTTGTGCCTTTGATGTCACATAACTCTTAGGTTAAAGTTAAAATAAACACAAGGTCCTAGAACAAGTGTTCCAAAAATACATAGTTTCGAAGATATCATAACACTAGACTCTCGATGAGTGTAGTAGTAAGTTTTATTGATAAGTACGAGTAAATCATTTTCATCCAAACCAATCATTCATATTTAAAGCTAAAAAAACGCGACGCTGTCATATTTTTTTGAGGACAAAAACTGTGATTTTTTTTTGTTCGGTTAATGTTGTTTTACATAAATAATCGTGACTTTGCCGAATTATTCTAAACAAAAATGAAAAAAAAAAAAAAAAAAATATGCCAGTTGATTCTTTGACATGGTCTCATTAATACCCTAAAGTTATGGGATATCAAAAGGAACATCTTGTATAAAAACTTTACACAAATGACAGCTCCATCGATATATACGCAGAAGAAGTGTTTTGTGTGGGAAAGGATGTAGTTATTATTTATCCAAACGAATTATAATCACCAGTAAAGCTATTTTGATACGAGATCGGAATACAATGCGAAATGTTCACATAAGCGATAAACTGAGTATTATAACACTTGTTTAAATAGGTACTCCAGATACAAACTATCTGATAAGTGGTCTATTGTTCTGTCTGAAGTATGCAGCGAATGTAATTTTATGGGTAGGTCAGTTATTTACTTTTTACTGTGAGCTAAAATCCATACTCGATCTACACTAGATAATCTATACTTCTATTATTAAAATATTATTATTAATTATATAATATTATAAAAAATAAAATAAAAATTATAATTATAATTATTTATATTATAATTAATTAAAATTATAATAATATTATAAAGGGGTAAAATTTGTTTGTTTGTATGTAGGGGGTAATCTCCGTAACTACCGGTCGGATTTGAAAATTCTTTTTGCATTGGATAGCCCAATTCCTGAGGAAGGTTATAGACTCGCGAACGATGTCGCGGGCAGAAGATAGTCATTTATAAAGAGATTTTCAATTTGTGAGTTTGTATGTGTGGGGTAATCTTCGGAATTACTGAACCGATTACGAAAATTCTTTCACTATTGGGAAGCAACATTATTTCCGAGTGTCATAGGATATATTTGATGTTAAAACAAGAAATTCTAGTCGGACAAAGCAGCGGGCAAAAACTAGTTATTTATAAGTTTGTCTAGTATGCATATGGGTTGCGGTACATGTTGCCTACCTCGTAAAATGGATACCCCGCGCGCATACTAATCCTCTGGAAAGCTGGTTAACATTCAATGTAGCCTTTTGAATCTATCTAGGGTTACTAATAGAATAAGCCTATTGAATCTATCTAGGGTTACTAATAGAATAGCCTTTTGAATCTATCTAGATTTACTAATAGAATGAAAAGTCATTTTAAAAGGCTGATGAGTGGAAACGCCGGTAGGGGACACCCTAGGACATTATAGTGATCTTATTGGTGATGTTCTTCAGAAAGGTCAGGTGCGTAGAACTCGCAACCGGCGTGTGTGCATGACCAGCCAGTCGATTCTGTAAAAATATCACCGTGACACTTAGGTGAAGTGAGCGTGGAGTGAGCTGTTAATCCCTAGCATCCTGCCGGTCGATTTGTGACAGTGACAGCTCACTTCACCTAAGTTTCACGTTGATATTTTTACAGAATCGACCGACAGATGTATGAAGCAAAAGAAGTACCTATGTGAGGATCATAGTAGGTGGCCTTTAGGAAGGCGTCGATGGAAGGTTTGAGTTTAGATATGTATATAACTTATTTTAAAGAAGGTATAAAAATTCCAAAAACTTGAGGTGAGCATTACGTTTCGTTAACATGGGAATGGGCGGATTCTCTGTCCTTGTCGCGCAAAACGGCTATTGTAATGGGGTTTCCAGTTATCACGTTTCCGTGACGTCAGTATGTACGTCATACGAATTTCAATTTAAAGTATTGAAAGTATACAATTGATATTTTTATTATGATCAAGCTCTAATTGGTACCTACTGGCAAATCTTTGCATGGTGACACCATTTTACTGATTATATCACTTGGTCGACTAAGTTGAACAATATAACTACATCAATGATTCATTCAACTATGAATAACACTACTTGTTTCAGTCATATCTGTTATCCTGTTTCCTAAGCCTCTGATGAGGAATCGAAAATAAGCATTTCCTAACTACGAAATGTAACATTTGAAACATGGATATTTAAAAGAAACTCACTTTAAAAACCATTTTTAAAGACGATATGCTTAAGGAAATTGCATTGTTTTAATTTGAATAAATTACCTATATGAGAATTTATGGCCAAATATTCTATGAAAGTAAGCAAGGACAAGTCATTTAAAGAAATGCTAATTGGCTATGGAAACTGGATTTAATTAAAGCAAAAAAATATTGCATCTAAAACAATTACTTGAGTAGGTAAACCCAAAATCACCGTTTCCCTTACTACCAATGTTGATGACTAACAAATCATCTGACCAAGGCCTCATACCAAATTAAATTCCAAGACATAGTGCTGTCAACAGTTTATGGTTTTGGCATGCTTCACTGCTGCTCACAGCGCAATGTCTTGGTTTGTTATTTGTCTGACAACAAGGCATAAGTAAACTATTCTGTTTAAGCTTGTACTTGTACAAGTGAGTGAATAATTTGAAATCAGCATAACCTAAGACTAATATTAGCCTGCAAAAACTGGGTGTGAAGAGTGGATACTAGCATAAAAATGCTGGCAATCATGACCGTGACAAGATCGAGGCTGCAGGATGTTGCACATTATATAATGACTTAAATCATTTTATGAATCCAGAACACAACTTGCCAATAAGGGCTCAATCCTGAGTAATGAGAAGCAGAGACCGAAAACCTTTATAAATTACGGTACAGGTATTGAAGAATTTTGGTTACTTCTACAACTAAGGTTACCGCTATCTGGGTAACCAAGAAGAAGAAACATATTACCTCTATTTAGGTTACCGTTTTAATACCGGTTACACAAACACAGGCGATGCCCTTTGACTAATGCCGACGGCATGTGTAAGATAAAGGTAATTTTGTTTGTATGTGTAATACTGGTTGTAACATAATAAATATGTTGTTTGCTGCTAACAACAAAACTTTGCTAACTCCTTGCCTAGCAAAGTAAAAAAAAAAACATGCCAGTAATAAAAAAAGAAGTGGCTCTGGTATCTTAACTAAGTACTAAGATAAAAAGCCGAAAAAATGAAGTGTTTACTAAAAAAATTAAACATTTCACTGTCAAGGTAATCTTATCAGAGAATGAGTAAACAATACGAATCAGGCAGTCAATTGATATTTATATCACAAATTCCTAATCTGATCTGAATAATATCATTACATAGCTAGGGTTCTGGAGAGATTTTCATCAGATAAAATGTTCCTGAAATGTATATGGCAAGTTATATGAAATATATTGAGAGTTTCGTTATGTAAAAATATGTCTAAAGCATAGTTGGAAAAGAAACAGTAAGATAAAAATGCACTTGCACCACTTTTCAACAAAAGTGTACATTTTGGACATTTAAACAAAAAAGAATGTACTGTTTACACTATCACAGAGTATTAAAAAAAAAAACATATTTGAACATGGAACAGCAGTCTCGTGACATTTCTAGGAGTGACAGAAAACAGTGCAAGAGATTATCTGGTAAAATATATCTAAAATTACGAAAACTATTAACAAAATTACCGAAAGCGTTAACTAGAAATCATTACAGGTAAAGGGACTAAGCGGTTAGTGTGTTACAGCTGGAGAGGACCGGTATACACCTACACGATGCATTTCAAGGTTATCTACAGAAACACGAACTACTAGATGCACAAATATTAGTAAAATCGGACCCCTTACCTTCTGGTGGAGGTAAACAACCGCTAACAAGTAATATAACGTTATTTCACGGACATAAAATGTTACATAAGCTTAAATCTCATGACAGTTCTTAACCACGACCAGTGTTAGTTATTCGAGTTGTTCTAGCTTAGTTACAAGCGTTATTCAATGCATAGCGTGTTTGCACTGAGTTTACAACGTACTGAACTGATACTTCACTTATATTTTGACGCTGCTACGTGAGAATTCAGAGTTCAGATGTGACCCGTAGACCTACATTTATTTCGGTTCGATTGGGTCTTTTACAATCGAATTCAAGTTGGTGGCACCTGTCAAAACCTCATTCCACCTGTCACATCGCTAAATTCTTAACACTAAGCCGTAATAGCAAAATTAGTTTCCCAGCAAGTATAAGTAGCATAGCACTATTATTATGGTCAATATGCGTTTATTGCAGATTTGGAACGCGACCTAAAGAAAAGTTGAGCCTGCGTTTAGTGACTGCTATGTAAGAAGATCCTAAAAATATTGATTCAAGTTGTTTTATAATTTTGAGTTCAAAATGGGTGTGTCCTTATTCAAGGCTTTCACTAAACTGTACCTAATTATATATCACTGGGTTAGCGTGAAAATGAAGGATATAATAGGCTTACCTGTAGTTAGTGTTTATAATGCAATGATTATTCCGGAACAGACTGAAACTTCGCTAGTGTAAAAGTAAAGAAAATCACATTATGCACAAATAAAACTTATGTTTGCATGTGATATATTTTTTATTGAAATAGATTAAAGGTATGATTCCGAATTTCCGAGCTACGCTGCACGCGGCAGTGCTGCCGCGTCACTACTGGTCCCCATACATTTTCAATAAATTTATAATAATATAAGATTACATGCCGAGTGAAACATTCGCAACAAAACATGTTGAAATATCTATTTTCTGTTAATTTTCCATACAATGTTTGACAGGAATGTCGAATGTTTGTAATGAATGTTTCGCCAGTGCAAACGCACCGTCTTGTATGTAAACCTATAGAAAATGTAGGGGACCAGTAGGTACTTATGCGTCACAAAACAGCAGTGACGCGGCAGCGCTGCCGCGCGCAGCGTTGTTCAGAACCATAGGGTTCGGTTTTAATAGATAATGTTCCATAAATTATTCAATAAATAATTATTTAGTTATAATTTGTGCTAATATTTCTTGTATTTAAATTTTTTTTTATTCAAATAAATCGTATGTTTTGTGAAAATATTTCTTTACTGATAATAGAATACTGACGTCATGACTTTGAACCATCACGACCACATCTCTTCCTGTAGAAGGGACGCCCAGAGACATGCAGCAGCACTGCTGTATTCATCTAACGCAAATTTACTTGTCAAGATTCGCTTTTATTTTATTATGCACTAATGCCCGTTCTCAAGGGTTTGTGGCAAAATAATAACAGCTGCACCCTGTTCAGCGAAGGTTAAGCTACGCTTGCCGCGGTCGGTTCGTGGATATAGAGACCCCCTCTGTGCCTCGGAAAGCACGTTAAACCGTTGGCGCCGGCTGTCATTCGTAGATTTTTGACAGTCTGTACGGAACTACCCGTACAGGCTGTCAAAGATCTACGTAGCCCAAAAGTGTGACGATCAGTCTTACCAAGAGGTATCGTGTTACCCGCCGCTGACCCCAACATAGTTGGGAAAGGGCAGGTATATTGCACGTTCCCACTAGGTAAAGAAAATCACGTTGTGCACAAATAAAACGTATGTTTGCATGTGATATATTTTTTACTGAATAAACTAGAGGTATAATCCGAGCAACGTTGCACACTGTTTGATTTTCAGCTTTCAGTTTACGGCAGAGCTGAAAATCCTACAGTACAATAATATTTAGGCGTTAATTTTGGTGTTTCTTAGTGTTAGTGAAAACGGGCCTAATACAGCTAGAGTAAGAGCTAAGAGTAGGTATTTATTACCTATGCAGAGTATGGTGATGTTGCTTGCAAAAGCTTGCACATTGAAAATATAAAAAGTTAGCTTAGTATCCCATTACGCCGCCTGCGAAAGTATTCTCGGCGCACTGTACACTGATTTCGTTTCTGAACGGTGTTCCACGGTTCTCTGCTCTTATGGTCCTGAACGGCTTCATTTTAAACGGTGCAATTTAGTTGCCTGTAAATGTGGCCACTTACCATAAAGGTACGACCGAAGGCGGCAACTGCAGGCGACGTGTCGCCGCGACACGACTGGTTTCTATGAATTTCTATGAAATACCTTCCGTAGCTAGCGACACGTCGTTGACAGCTACGGGCGAGTAACAGCCCGACCTGCCAATGCTCGAGCGATAACACGTTTTTCTATCTTCTATCTACCGACTGGAATACGGGCTGCTGCCACCTGCGATTGGGTTAGGAATCATGACTGCAGCGACATGACGCCGCGACACCTCACCTAAAGTTGCCGCCTGCGTTCGGGTATGGAATGGTAACTTTAGCCTACAGCAACAATAATGGCCTGTGCAGACTGGCGGCCGGGGCGGTTAATCTGATGGACCTTTGAGTCACTTTTACTCAAAGGTCCATCAGATTAACCGCCCCGGCCGCCAGGTCAGCCTGGGAAACAAATCCAGGACCTCATGCTCAGCAGTAACTTGCGACCACAAGACCAAGGAGGCATTAATATGGTAAAATTAAAACAAACTCATAGCCAAAAAGACATTTATTGAGATAGACAAGCTAAATTTGGAACAGCCATACAACGACACCAACTTACAAGTACTTTGTACATTTTACGGTAAGGCCCTCCGCGAAAGTGACACCAGAGTTACAAACTTTTATAAACTTTTCAGCAGTGGCAACACTTTCTCCAGCCTTCTTTACAGGTAGTATGAACAAAACGAATACACAGCACAGGAGCCTATGCGAAAAAGAGATGCAGCTATACACAAACGTATAGCGCCATCTCCTTTTAGCAACTTAGTTATAGATCGCGGCACACCTAAGTTGGACTATGACCTTATACGCGCAGAAAAACATTTACGGGTCTCAATCCAAGTATAATCATAATTTTACCTACGCAGACGACCGCCATTTTGGTTCAACTTACCTGTACCTACTTCACAGACACATAGTTTTTGTTCATTGTTTGCCTGCACGCGTAGCGTGACCACAATAGGAACGGGTTTTGTCGACGGCAGAATAGATAAAATGACAGATGCACAATCACAATCTGTCATTTTGTCTATTCTTCCGTCGACAAAACTCGATTCTATGGTGGTCATGCCACGCGTGCTGGTTGCTACAAGCCAGTGCGGAATACATTTATGTAGATATAAGTCACATAAAATAACTACTCCAAATTAATTCAAGAATAAATAATATACTTTGGTTTCGCAAAACATGACAAAGAATAAAAAATAGGCCGTAACATTGCGGAGGACCACAAAATACAACTAATTCACGTCAAAATATTGTGCAAATAATACCTACTAAATAAACATACAATTTTTGGTATAATAATACTCCACATTCACAAAAAAAACATATCAATAAATACTATTGTACCTATCTGCAAAATATATTGCTTTTTTTTTAATTATTTACGTAAAAAGGGTGCCGTTGAAAAATATTAAACGCGCCATGCTAGTCGAGTTCCATTCTAACTAGGCATAATCATAAATGTGCAGTGTGAGAATGTCCCGTCGTCGTATTATATCGCGCTGAAACGAGACAATAATACGTGTCGAATCTTTTGAGCGCGAGAAAATACGACGACAAAACTTCGTCGCTTGCGCAATTTGGCCCGGCAAGTAACAAACTTAGGTACTCGGTGTAGTAAATACCTAGGTCATTTATTTTTAAAGCATTTGAAACGGCAAGCTTTGAATTGGCATATTTTAGTACTCATTAAACGAAAGGTAAAATTAAGAATTTGCTTTAATGTAATTTTTCAGGCGCTTACTCTTTTTATTATTAGTCATTACGAATATTTGTATTTCGTTGTTTTTTTTAGCCTCTGTAACAGGTTTCATAAATGTATTTAGGATTTATTTATTCCTATACAACCTTAGTTTTTTTTTTCTCGATTTCAGCGTCGGTCCCTTAGTGAATGTTATTCATAATGATGAGTACAATGACCCCTTAAGAGGTTTAGGGTAAACAAAAACTAAGGTTGTATATTTCCTGTCAATTTATTGAATTATTGCAAAACGACCCCATAGCCAATTCTAGAATAACGATTAGCAAAACTAATACAGTCTTCTTTTACATGAAAAGCACTTAAAATTTAAGATAGCTGAAAAATATATTTTTAATAATAAATAATAATTTATTCTTCGTTTTAATAATAAATAAAACCTTAAAGCCGCTATAAATACTCCAAATTTTTTGGTACATTACAATATTTATTATTAATCTTAAGCATATTTGACAATAATACTTTATGTGAAAAGAGGCAGTTAGGTTACCTTGCCAATATTAATCTTCTAAAACGGCAACTGTCATATTATTAGATGACACGTGGAAGTAGGACGGCATGTCGTAATAACTGGAGCGAAAGAGACAAGACGAAAAAAAACTTGGCTAACCAGCCAAGTTTTGACGTGCGGAGTGCGTACAACCTATCTACCTCCTTTCACTTTTATCATTGATATCTGACAAAAAAATTACGTATTCATTGGTCAAACTCATAAAATTGTAGATTTCCCGAAATTACAAAACAAAACTTAACAATTTAAATAATATAATAATAATAATATCCTCTTGAACGAATTTCGGTCACGGCAGTCAATCTCGACGTGGACTTGTCAAGTACGCGGGAGATATTATGGTGCCCAAGTGTGTGCGCAGACACAGTTGCACTCTCTCTCCTCGCGCACAGCACAGTACCAACGGTATTACGTTCTGTCCGATACACGGGGGTGTCACACCACCAACTTCCAAACTACGGGCTGCTACTGAGAAATTCCTAATGGAAAAACTCAATAACACTGCCCGACTTGGGAATCGAACCCATGCTCAACAGTCACGCTCGCAACCACGAAACAAACGGGGCAGTCAATATTGTATAACACAGTAGAACCTCTTTAAGTCGAACCTCGCTAAGGCATAAACTTCCAAAACTCGAAAAATGATTTGTCCCCTCCTCTTCAAGCCCCTAATCCTTCATTACTCGAAATCTCAACCCTCTATAGATCGAACTAATCAGTGAGTCTCTACAAGCCATTTCGGTACATATTTTCCCTCTAAAACTCAAAAATAGGTAAATAGAATGAATCTCAACCTCTAAAAGTCGAATATTTCCTGACAAAACCGGCTTAAGTCGAAATCCTTCCCAAGTCGAAAACTCTATAACTCGATTACTATTTGGCGTCTCCCTTAATGTTCGACTTAAAGAGGTTCTGGTGTACTAGTAAAGTATATTTGTATACAAAATAAATAAAGCTACGTATTCATTGGAGCCAAAGCTGAGGAAAAATTGCGCCATATTGTTGCCCGCAACACCCAATGTTTCAGAAAACAATTTTGATCAACTTTGTTTCCCAGCGAATACGGAGCATAATGAATACGAAAGATAAATAATATGGTAACAAACCTCGAAGACGTCTCGAGTGCAGCGACGAGGCAAGACCGCCTCACGGGCAGCAAAACAGTTAAAATAAAAATAATTTTGAAAAATAAATAAGGCCTGTTTCATCACACAATTTTCATAATAACAAATCTGACCCAGGATTTATAACAAACTTCGAATTCTTCATTTTCATGAATGAAAATAAGATTTTTATAAATACGTGAAAACCAGACTAAAGATATAAATGTCTAGATAGGCAGTCAAAGCCGAAAATCGTCGAAAAAAATGGCGTCCAACTAAGCCGCTAAATGCACGCTCAATGACAGCACAATGACGTAGCGCGAGTGTCAGACGTAGCTCACCAGCGTAATAAAAGCTGGCTTGTTTGTTTTGTCTTACCAATATTTTAACCAGAGACCCAATTCATGATTTAGAATAGCCCATATACGTGTATACTCCATTTATTATAACATTAGATAAATAAAGATTATCACCCTTTCGATATAAACGTATTATAAACTCCGTTATTTGACGATAAGAACGAGGAGGAGATCGTGGCTAAGTAGTAACTGCCGCACGAATCGATCCATCAGATTAAGCTACGCTTGCCGGGGTTGGTCTGTGGATGTGTGACCATCTTTACATACCGAGACTCCTCCGTGCCTCGGATAGCACGTTAAGCCGTTGCTCCCGGCTGTCATTCGTGGATCTTTGACAGTCGTTACGAGTCGTCAGAAGCCCGAAAGTCTGACAACCAGTCTTACCAAGGGGTATCGTATTACCCAGTTACTGGGTTGTGGAGGTCAGATATGCAGTCGCTCCATGTAAAATACTGGTATTCGGCTGCATCCGGTTAGACTGGAAGTTGACCCCAATATAGTTGGGAAAAGGCTAGGCAGATTGATTTGACGATAAGTACAAAACAATGTAATCTACTAACCATTTACATTTAAAAATATCTAAATTGCAGTAATTTCAACAATGTTCCACGTTATTTATCTAAATAAATGCAATAATAAATGGAGTATAGGTCTCACAACAGCGAGCTTTAATTAATTGCGTCAAGGAAACGGGTTTATTAAACCAAAATTTGGAGTGACGAAAACAGGCCCTATTAATATGATATTAATTAACTTTAAAAGTCGGCTGCGCTCGAGGCAGTCTTAACTCCGTTTGAGGCGCGTTGCCTCGCCGCTGCGTCGTCGAGGCCTCGAGGCGTACTATTCCATGTCGAGCACTTTGCGAGACGGTTCACGCTCAACCGTTCTATGGGCGGTTTTGTTGATCTATGAATAAGAAAAGTCGCTTTTTTACCCGACTTTAATGAACCAAGACTTTACTAGTTAAGAGCGTTTATTCTAAAAGTTGGCAACGTCGCAAATAGCTGTCAAAAATGTACCCGTTTTGATCAATTTGGCTATATTACTGTATGGAAATATGAAATGTGGGCAACTAGCGAACTAAAATATTGATTATGAAATGAAATAATTAATATCGTAACACCGAATATTCAGTTTTAGATGTAAAAAAAAGAATTTGGGAACCTTCCAAATGAGTTTTTTTCACCTAAAACGGTTACATTATCAAATTCAATTGCAATTCATTAATAATACACTAGTTAGCCATATTTCTTATTTCCATACAGTAATATCGCCAAATTATTCAAACCAGCGAAGATTTGACATCTATTTGCGACGTTGCCAACTTTCAGAATAAATGGTCCTAAATAAACTTGACCAAAATGAATTAAGGAATTTTGGAGTAAACGCCTTTTATAGACAGACAAAATAAATAGTGTCAAGCAGACAATTAAAATAAATAAATCACTATTACTTTGGATACGTTTTGTACATGTTAGGATTGACCTGGGATTTCTAACGAATAGTTTAATTTAAAAGCAATTTTATTCAAACAAACCGAGCTGCCGTTATTAGCTGCGTATGCACTTGTCGAGCCTCGACTTGAGCCAAACTGATGCTACATAAAGTAGATACGAAATAGGGATGATGACAACATTTTTTTTAGTCCGTCATGGAGATTATTAAAAAATATTGGACACGTATTTTTTCTTTTTTACGTAATCTAAAGATTACGGCGATACATTGAGTTAAAATGTGCCATGACGTCACGAGTATGTAGATTTTATACTTACTAGTGACGTAGCGACCCCCACTCCCCAACTTAAAATGCGTTTTATCTAAGTATTTTTTATTAAATATGATAATAAAAAAATATGTTATCTGACTGACGGACTAATTAGATTTTTGTTTTTTTTACCCAGGCGTCATCCCTATTACTAATGAGGCTCGTAAAGTAAGACGCTGAGGCGACGAAAGCTTCAAGGCGCCAGTATGCCTCATATTGAGGCAATGGTTTCCCACGATTAGCCTCGGATATAGGATGAATCTAATCAATATTCAGCATATAAATTCCAATAAGTATATTAGTTACAAAATCGACTTTTAGGCCGCTTTCCGAATTAGAACAAAATCGCTCACAGCGCTGACATCAATAATTTGCGTTCTGATTTCGTTAACACGATTATGACAGCTGAAGGCTGTCAACAATTCGGAACGCTCGTGAACGCGCCCACAGTGCTTGCTCAACGTCAATACTTGCATACCATATTTTTTTGTTTTTGTTGGCGACGCAAGCTCAACTTCGTTAATGCCACGTTAGTTTAAAGATATGATGCGATTCAAAACAAAAACGCACAACTGTAATTTTGGACACCGCTCACGGTGTTTTTATTTAAGAGCATGGTCGGCGTTATCGCAAGATGGCGCATGTCATGACGATTCACGGGACACCAACATTGTACACTTAGTTCGCAATAAATGTTTTGACTTTGGCTTCGCAATCGCGCTCACGCTAATTCGGTACGGGTGTTAGCACGTTCAAATCGATTACAGCTTAACTCGGAACACAGCCTTAATCTGAGGAGAGGAATTCTCGTATTTTAAGAAAATTCGCATTCTGTCTCAGTCTGTCAAAAATACCTATAATTTATCTACATATTTGACATTGCCGCTGAGATGAGAGAACGTTTTAAATTACAGTAATTGGCATTCTGTGTAAAAGTTTTTTTTTTTTAACTTAAACGTTTGAAATCGCAGGGCTGTTCAAGTCGACTGTCAATTTACATTATTTAATTTATCGTTTCATAAAAATAAAATAAAATCAATTTTGTCCGGATGACATCTTTCGTTCGGGCTCTAGAAGCTTGTCAATCAGTGGTCCGGGGCGTTCCAAGCTGCCATAACTGTCTCTTTCGCTAGGCTTTTGCTCCATCTGTAATTTTCGTATGTTTAAGCAATGGGGTGATATGCTGGAAGCGTCTCCGCAAGAGTGGACCGATTGTTTGTCACTTGTCAAAGTCATCTTTAAAATCGACCAATCGGTGTCAAGACAACCCACTTTGCGCCATCTCGTGGGCAAAGTTTTCAGCAAGGAACTCCATTGGCAGCTGAATGAAAGTAACAAACACATAGCGCCATCTACGCGGAACTAATTTGACAGTTTTCTTCCCCATTATGTTGACTGTGGAAAGGGTGTTAAAATGTCCACTCCGACTAATAACGACCAGACATATTTTCATTGGATATTTTAGTGTTTCCGGCTGTGCCTGTCGTGTCATTTTATTGATAAAAAAAGAAGATACACCTATTATTCAAAGGCATATTTTTAAACTGTGCCTCTCTGGCAAAAGTGACAGTAATAAAAAGTGACAGGTGACATTACTGGAATGTGTATGAAAATGGCTTATCCTTTTCGTTCCGCGAGTGTAGTCATGAGCATAAATGTATTACTATTGGACAGCTCGGCAATAATATCTGATTTCATGCTTCATCCATCAATATCTGTCGTCAGGATGATGGCAAAAATATGTGGTCATTTGTGGAAGTCATATACATGTGACAGCACAAATATGTGTCATCAAAGGAACACCGAAACTATCTGACGAAACATGGGACGCCAAAATATAGGATCGGCTTCAAAAAGATGCTTCACCTCTTAGAATACAATAATATCAGACCATGTCGCGTTACAAATATTTGCTAACTCACTTAAATTCAGAAGAATGCAAATGATACCGTATCGTTGTGACCAAAATATCTGACATCATTATTGCCGCTGATCATAGTAAAAGATTTATGCTCCTCTTGACCGACTACAACTTTTTTTGCGAGGTCGAGGTCATGAGTTCCCGCCCTTGACCTTGACCTCGACCTCGCTTTTATTAAATATTAAGTAAGAAAAGGTGTCTCGTCACTTGCCTTGATTTTTTTACAACTTTTGATCCGTAGTAAATTGACACCAATAATCGTTTTCATCGAGAGTTTCAAGTACGGAAGCTATCTGTGTATTAAAAGGAGATCATTCAGGCTTCAAACGTTTTGTACCACGAAGTTAAAGAGCCGGCCAGAAAAAAAAAACATATTTTTATTACTTATTGCTAAAGTCTATTCCTTCCCACTAACCCTACGCGACATTTAATGAATGCCTAAGTAAAATCGTATTGTTGGATTATCAACTTTCGGCGGTGAGCCGACCTTGGCATTCCAACAGCGCACTTTTAATGCTCCCAACTTTTTGGTGTTTTATGTAACTAATATAGCAGTCTGAGGGTAAATCGTAGATACTTCGTTGCTTGTAGTATTCAAAAATCGAAGCTTGTACTTTTTTCTCTAGCCACTGGCTGGTATTGTGAGCGACAAAAGTCCATTATCACTGTCAGTTCTAGATATCTATAATCAAAATAGACAAATAATGATCGAATCAATAATTGACAATTTTAACTATAAACAGATTTTTTTGCATTTCAACTAATAGCTATGTGGTTTTATTGTTTAAATTTTAAAGGTATTTTTTTTTAATGTGGTAATCAACTTTCGTTACTAATCTTACTTTTAAATGTTTGGGTACGTTCTGAATGATTTCCTTTATCTCGTGGGAATTGTAAGTTTTCAAGTCAAGACCTACAAACATGTTCGGGTCGGCAAATTCAATTCGGCAGTTTTTTTTTTTAAGTGAGCTGTCGCTGTCACAGAATCGACCGGCAGGATGCTACGGATTGACACTGTTGACAGCTCACATCACGCTCACTTCACCTAAGTTTCACGGTGATATTTTTACAGAATCGACCGGCTGAAGCAATTAACTTCAGACATTCAGCTTTCATTTGGCTCGTGCCGATCGGCCAATTTCGTTCGGCAACTACCGGCGCTATTATACGACTCTTTGATTTAAGAAAAAACAACAAATTTTTTGCTACCTAGTATAATGATAACCCTGTTGAACTACTTTTTTTCGCTAGCTAATGTAATATAACCCTTTATATCTCCTTTTTTCGCTAGCTAATCTAATATAACCCTGCATATCTCCTTTTTTTCGCTAGCTAACTGTGCCGAATCATGCCGACCAGACCATGTGTAGTCCACTCCTGGACTCTAATTCGGGCTGTACACATTTATGGCTACTCACATCGGGCTCCCCAAGCAGAGTGTTGGCGAGGTAGGGCGCCTTGAGCACGCCGCGCCAGTACAGCTTCTCTAGTGGCCTGTTCACGCACCAGCCGGCGCAGCGGACGCCTAGCGACCGCCAGTAATGGATCTCACTCCTAAAATGTGGAAGTTACGGAGTCAGAAAAAGAAAGGACACGTACAGTTGAACCGGAAAATGTATGCGCTTCGGTAATCTTCGCGTTTTCGAATTAGCACGAACGTCGCGACACAGAGTAACCCCCCACAGAAGGAAAGCTTCTAAGTTTTGTATGAAGTTTTTTTTCAGTCAGGTTACCTATTCCCGTTTGCAGATCGTCATCTGTCAGTCAACAGTTTTGAAAAGTTTTTTTGGAATTGCAGAGTTAATCAATAATTTTGAAATCACGTTAATACAAAATAGGCAAGTACTTCTATGGTTGTAACAGACCTCATAATCGCGCGTTCATATTTTCAAAGATGATTCCCGAAGCGCATACTTTTCTTGGGATATTTGTACGTTTTGGCGTTTTGAGACAGATGCCGATTGGGTACAAGTTGAGTACTGTGAAATTTTATTTCCAACTTTTATTCGTCAAAAGAATATTCAACCTTTACTATATGTATAATCAAAACTAAGTTTTACAGTCACCAATTTTGTCCTCTCATGATCACACATTTGCCTTAATCAGAGTGCGTCCTCGTATGAGATCAACATCAAAATCTTCAATTATTGATGAACTATGTTACATGTCTGCTAGGTACAAATTTAATCAACCTGCCTAGCCTTTTCCCAACTATGTTGGGGTCGGATTCCAGTCTAACCGGAGGCAGCTGAATACCAGTATTTTACACGGAGCGACTGCCTATCTGACCTCTACGACCCAGTTACTGGGTAACAAGATAAACCTTGGTAAGACTGGTTGTCAGAAATGGGCTTCTGACTATCCGTAACGACTGTCAAAGATCTACGAATGACAGCCGGGACCAACGGCTTTCTAAGGGTGCGTTTCCACTGAAGCGGAGACGTACGGAGCTGAGCGCAGACGTGCAGGAATCGTCCAATCACAGACGAGACGAGAGACGCGATGAAGATTTCAACCATTGTAATTGCACGTCTCCGCTCAGCTTCGCTCGTCTCCGCTTCAGTGGAAACGCACCCTAAAGCACAAATTACTTAGCATAATATACTTACGGGCTCACGATGTCCTTGTGCAACAAAACAGCGCTGACAGAACACCAGCGCGCCGACCAGCGCCACAGTAGCGCGTGCATCATGTCCGCGAAGCGTAAAGCGCTGTGCAGCGGAAGGTTCTCGGCGAATCTACGGAAAAATATTCAAACGAATCTTCAAAATCGGTCCACAATTGACGGAGAAATCGGTGGACATACAACCCCCCTTTAGAATTATAGAGACCTAATTTGAAATTTTAAGATACTCTAGAACTTTGACTCATAAAATTTCAAATTAGGATTTCAACTTTGACTCATAAAATTTTAAATTAGATCTCTACATATAAAAAAATATAAAAAACAAACATACGCGACGAACATAGAACCTCCTCCTTTTTGGAAGTCGCTTAAAAACTTGCATGAAACTGAACTCACCGAGGGTTACTGGGGCCTTTTTCGGCGTCATAATCTTGAGAACTAAAGCAGTACGGCCGGTAACTGAGACAGCCCACTATCTGAGGATCGCTCCTACGTATCTGAGGATATAGAACTTCATTAGCAAATCTCTCCACAATGTTGATAAATAAAAATACTTTAATTCAAACCTTGATCCACATAATGAATACAGATGGTTTACTCCGCAGTTTAGGTATGAAGCTACAAGTACGCGGCGGGCCCGTCTTGTCGGGCCAATTCAGTGAGCGTAACGTAATCAGAAGATATAATAGTTACGCGATAGACAGAAGGCAACTTCTAGGTGAATATAACTGTAGGTGATTAGCGCTGTGCGAGCGTACACTTTATTTTGTCTTAGTAAGTCGCTTTTTGTTTAAATGATTTTGTGGACTGTCCCATCTGTATTCATCTGGGGTAATCATCATCTCATCTGCCTAGCCTTTTCCCAACTATGTTGGGGTCGGCTTCCAGTCTAACCGGATGCAGCCGAATACCAGTATTTTACATGGAGCGACTGCCTATCTGACCTCCGCAACCTAGTTACTGGGACAATTACAATAACTTTTTGCCAAATGAACATTACTCATATATTATTTACTTTAGTTTTACAAAAGTGATTAAGTACTGAAAAATAAGCATACCTGGTAAAGAACGAATGGATTGAAACTCGTCACGGCCGCAGACTGATATAACCCAGGTCTCGTTGAAAAGCTGTTCACAACACCGTTTACTACCTGTAATGGAAAAAAACTGAAAATTCAGCTGACGGAATGGAATTTAGATGATTACTTGAACTTCTGCGATTACTTGAACTGACACACTGACTTATTAGTATTACTTGTTAAAATGTTAGGAATATCGTTTAATTTTGCAATGTTTGTAAGTATGTGAGCACCATGTATCTATCACATAATTAATTTTCTGTCATTGCTTCATTTTTCATTATTTTTACCTATTGTGGTATAGTAATCTTATTCTAGATGCATCCTCTTCACGTATAATTATATAATTAATGTATACAAAATATTGTAAAAACATTTTAAAAGAGTAACGGTGGAGTTTCTTGCCCATTCTTCTCCATACGAGAACTACCTTTTGGAAGCGGCGACTAGAATCAATTCCATTTTGTGTAAAATTGACGTTCAAAAGTGCCTCTTATGTGCCTAATTGAAATAAATTGTTTGACTTAGACTTTGATGGATAGATATAAAGGTTTAATCATCATTATCAACATTTCAGCCAAAAGACGTCCACTGCTGGACATAGGCCTCCCACAAGCACCGCCACTTTTGACCGGTTTTGTGTTTCCCACATTCAGCGGATTCCAGCGCCCTTCACAAGGTCATCGGTCAATCTTTCTCGCGCGTACCTGAAGACGTAGCGTTGGAAGGCCTCCCACAAGGTGGATAAGGCTCGGGCTCCACCAAAGCGGAGACGAGACAAGGGGAGAGCAGATAGTTTTTAAACAACCAATAGAATTTCGTTATCCACACATCTTGTCTCCACTCAGCTTTAGTAGAGACCACTGAGATGTATCATATTTGTTTGCGGTTGCGGTCGCCTATGAAAGAGCATCTATAGGAAACCCAAGGTGAAGGTTTACAACGAGGCTGAATACCTGTTTGTCTTCGCCCTTAACATCAATTATAACTTTGATGTTGTTAGCCAGGAGGTAATCCAGGGCATCGTCCAGTAGACACAGGCGCACGTCTTTGAACTGCTTTCTGAAACGCAAGGATTTCGTTTTGTATTTGAAAAAAAAAAATTGCTGTTGCCCGCGGCTTCGCCCTCGTAGACCCTATTTTTTTTTCAAAAATAAATGTAATGTGCCTAAGTTGCTCCTAACATCAGCTATCTGCCAGTGAAAGTCCTGTCAAAATCGGTCCAGCCGTTTCGGAGATTAGAAGGAACAAACAGACAGACAAATAAAAATAAAATGTTATAAGTACCGTAGGATATACTTTCATTTATGAATTTAGTAAAAGTCTGTTATTTTGACATTACTAATAGACTCTTCAATTTTATTTACTTTTGATGTTTATATGAATATGAAGTCTTCTGTAATTTAAGAGCGTACATCCTAAAAGTGGACAAAGTCGCAAACAGCTGTCATATATTTCGCTGTTTTGATTAATTGGGCAATATTACTATATGGAAATGAGAAATATATAATTAATATCGTAACACCGAATATTTAGATTTAGATGTAAAAAAAATCTTTTTATTTTTTTTCTTTAAATTTTTTTTTGAGGCAGTACCTAGTAACTATCCAAATATAAATTACAAACCTATTAGGATGAGTAGCCCCCACGTCAATATCTTTAATCTTGTCCCAGTCCACGGTTCGCACATCAGTGATACTTGTCCCGGACAACCGTTCCAAGCCCTGGTCATGTAAGAGAAATAGCTTGCCATCCCTGGACGCCCGCACGTCCAGCTCTACGATGTTGCATTCATGTTCTATGCACTGGAAAAATAATTTCATGGATGATTTAAAGCTGTAGTTTTGTGGCTAACCTTTTCTGTCTTTCTGACATGTATCGCAAACTATATGTACTATCGAGGGCACAAGCACCTGAGCACTTTTAGACCTCATTGCTTAGGATCAGAATCAGCTTAGAATTTACCCACGACTGGGACACAGGCCTCCTCAGGCCTCTGACAGGGAGTGGGCCACGTCCCATCCACCACGTGGGTCCAGTGCGGTTCAACAAACTATTTAAACTAATTTTTGTTTTTGTTTTTGTTCTATTGAAAAACATTTTCCTTACTTTGTATGATCTATGAAACAATAATGTTATGAGCTATTGGTTTTTTCATTATGTCATAGATTTGCATGCACCAAGACAGCACTGCTAACAAAACAGTGAAGCATGCCAAAACTACAGCTCCGCTCTGTCACGCACACATTTACAATAAACTTACAATCAAACTACACCTCACTAATTGCACACGTTAACGAAACCGGCCTCACGTCACTGTTGACAATTCTATGTCTAAAGGTTTTTTATTTGGTCTGAGATTGTAAGTTTGTTTGTACTTTAATCAAAATCAATTTTTGTTTGTTTACATTTTAATTTACAAGAATTCTGTACCACTTTCGTCTAAACTATAAATAAAGACTCTTTGGTCATAAATCCTCTTTAGTAACACTTTAAAAAGCTTACTTACATGCTTGAACGCCTGCATAGTGTTTTCAGGAGCGTCCAGAGCCGCTCCCCTATGAGCGATGCAATTGATGACTTTATCTGGATTCATCTGGCTTTCCTTAGTCCATGGCTCAGGCCCGAATATACTGACCACATTCTCCGGCTCTGGCTTCTTCAACCTCGTCAAATAATACGCAGAGAATCCCAACATTCCCACATCCACTCCATAAGGCAAAACTGTATGAGACCAGGACAATAAAAAGTAAAATGTAGAGAAAACATAATAAACTATATTTATGGATAGAGACAGTATTTTAAAAAACATGTTTATCGTTCGTTCGTTGATTTAATTTAGTTAGAAATAGGTTATATTTTTCGAAAATAAATACATTTGTAAAGTGGGAGGGGCGTTATGACAGCATACAACGTTTCGTTGTTGTTTTTAGCAATTAAGAAATTCACGTTTAGTTGCTAACCATTTTATCGAATACGTACAGAAAATTTTCATGGTTACAGTTGAACTCAGCGTCGTAACTTGAAACTGAATGTATTTTATGAACAAAATAACCTTGAATTACATATTATATGTCAAGTAGTCATTCCAAAGTTGATACAAAAAATATACAGTCACGCACGTGTTGTCGCCCATCGTTACTAAACGATGGGCGACAACACGTGCGTGACATTACCGAACGAAATGTACAGTCGACAAAACAGAGCAAAGAAATTAACATCTTGCCCTCTTTGGCATGTGTCGTAATGTGCATTATTATTTAGTGCGTATTTATTTAAATAACTTTTTAAGCATAATAAGACCAATCGGACGAATATCAAAGATGTAGTACTTACTGAGTACTTACTTACAAGGGCGTCGCCAGCCAATGGCCCAGGGGGGGCAAGTTGATATAGGGAGGGCAAAATATGATTTGTAGGTACAGTCAAGAGTCAAGAGCACATGAAGCCTTACACTTGTAGTGCGAATCTTACCTCTTTGGCGCACAATGGGGCCAAAATCGACGCTGGTGGACATTTGATTTTTAACAAATCAGTTTCAACTCGGTAGTCCCGATAAGAACTGAGAAAAAGAATCATTTCAATGTTCAATGTATGAATTGGAACCGTACCTTTCGGGTCGTTTTTCCCAAAACTATTTAGAACTGTAGAGCTGAAACCTAATATATATTATGACTGGGCATACCACCAACACATGGATACGAATTACGTCCCCGAACTCCGGATTAGACCCCGTTAGGAGATATGGAACTTTAAAAAACCAAATAAGGGTCGTCCAAATAAATAAAATGATGTAGTTACTTTACGATATAATGCCTTGTATTTGTTTTTTTTTTTTATCTGCAAGTTGGGACAGCTACCCCCTTTGCCCCCTTTGGCGACGCCCTTGTTCTTATTTCAATATATCCCGGTACTTATTAGATTTGACAGACTGTAGTATAGAACAACTTTTAGTAAGTACCTATAGATAATTTCCTGATGGGAATGTTGATTTGCTTATTTTGCGTTAACAATAGACTATAGCAGCGCGGACGGACTGCTTGGAAAATTCTGTTCCAAGCAGTCCGCGCATCATTCAAGTTTCGACGAATTCAACAGCGTGCGTGATAGATCAAGAATGTGGAATTTGGTTGATCTGCATTTGGCTATTTTTTTTTAATCTCTCTATGGGGGGGCAGCAGCCACCCCCCCCTGGCAACGCCCTTGCTTAATTACTGAACAAGCTGCCAGGTTATTAATAATTTGATTGGTTGACTGTAGGTACTTATTTAGAATGTATTTATTTTTTTCATTTCGTTTTATGGAAATAAATAAAACGGCATTTTATCTTAATCACTCTTTAATATTTCTACATAGAATACAACTGAGTAGGTAATAACGAACTTCTAAATTCTAGTAAAATTGGTGCTCAAACAATTTATTAATAAGTAGGTCAAGTACCTACCCCGGAAAGCACGTTAAGCCGTTGGTCCCGGCTGTCATTCTTGGGTCTTTGACAGTCGTTACGGGTCGTCAGAATCCCGGAAGCCTGTAACCAGGCTTTCCAAGGGGTATCATGTTACACAGTACCTAACTGGGTTGTAGCAGTCAGATAGGGAGTCGCACCGTGTAAAATACTGGTATTCAGCTGCATCCGTTTAGACTAGAAGCTGACCCTAACATAGTTGGGAATAGACTAGGCAGCACTATTTTAAGATCGGACCTTAGTGCCGTTAGGGGACCCTAAGGGCAGACAAGCCACTTCTATATTACCCGCATAATCTGTTTGTTGTGGGACAGCACAGCAAAAGCATTATTTGGGCAGAAAACGCGGAATAGAAAGCTCACCTTAAAATTAACTTAAGTCCTGGGTAAACAAACACCTGTATACAATGTGAAATTTAATTCGTTTTCATCCTCAAAAAAAAAAATCAGTTGTTCCATACATTTATGTTCGCATAGCTCGTTATAATGTAGGGAACAGCTGATTTTTTTTCGCGATTTCAGGGTTGGCCCCATAATGAAAGTTGTTCATAATTATGAGTACAATGACCCCTTAAGAGGATGCAAATGAATTAAATTTCACATTGTATATAATAATTTATTTCAATTATACAAATTACAGGCACTTTTGAATTACTAACTAGGTAACTAGTTTCGTCTTCCTGACTCTTTGACGAGTCGGTGAGTCAGAAAGACGAAATTAGTTAGTTGCACATTCCAAAGCGTAGTAGTTTCTTAAGGAGAAGAACGGGCAAGAAACTTCATGGATACTCTTATAAATATGATGAGGCTACTATTACAATTATGATGAAGCTTAAAACTGCTCTAAAGGTGTGTCCAAACAAGAGCGCGGCAGCAGCACGCGGCGTTTGTAGGACACATTTCTGCCGCGCTCTAGTACAAACCGAAGAATGTTTGCGCGGCAGTACTGCGCAGCACATCCGAGACACGCCGCGCACATAAGTAGGCAATATCAATCTGCCTAGCTTTTAATACGTCCAGACACAATTAGTGACGATATCTTTGTGCGCGGCAGGTAAACAGAAACGTTCGCACGCGGCAGTCGTCCCAACAAAGCAGCCGCGCACGATTGCCGCTCAATGTTTGGACACACGTTAAGGCTTAAAATCTACGACTCTGCCGCGCCCTCTCCTGATGACCAATCGCACCAGATGCCGTAAGAAGAAGAGCACAGTCTCCACCACTGTCAGCACGCTGGCTCCGACGAACAGCGCAGTTGTACCGCCTAATGAAGCTGAAAGGACACAGTGTTAGGTGGTATCAACAATCTGGATGAGAAAGAACTTGTTTTTTTTTTACAAAAAAGGCCTGTCTCGTAAGTAATTCACAAAGATTAACCAATGTACAAAGCAACTTACCTGCACACCGATAACCGATAATGGTTGGTCACATCTATGTGTATCGTATCACTCTGCGAAGCTTCGTCACGATAGATGCAGATGCGGCCGCAGCATTACAGTGGCAATGGCTTTCATTTTGACAGTTCTACAACATGCATTGCGTTATTTACGTTGTTGAGCAGACAAATTTTTCAAACATATGAAGCAATGGATTAGCAATATCCTTCAAAATTATCCAGATTGTGATTGAAAGTGTGTAACGCAATCAGGGTGTTGAAAGATTGTGAAGGAAATTCCTAATCCATTGTTTCATAATTTTGTCAAACATAACTATGGTTGACAAATTCGTCTGCTCGACGGCGTAAATAACGCAATCAATGTTGTCGAAAGGTCAAAATGAAAGTCATTGCAATTGTTAATGAGTTACGCCCTTATCCCGCAGGTGTCTACCCAGACACGGGCAGGCCATCGGTTTCGGCAAGCATGTTTTGTCTACCATCAAATCCTTAATCTGTCCTGTGTCTGACTTCAAACGTGCAGGTGCAAGTGATTCAAGAATAATTCGTGCGAAACAAAAATCAATCAAACAAAACTCAATCAATAAGAAAAGTAGTGCTCAATAAAACCTATGATACTATGCTATGACGTCACAGAAAGCTGTCAACGCCCACTCAATCAGCTGCACCAACCGAATAGGTCTTCAAGTGTAAATATGATATCCCGGTTAAGTCTGATCTTTGGCGGCATCATGTTGATCCTGATGGCTGACCGCGGATCCTCCTCCGCACCCGGCGTGGTCCCATTCATGTAGGTTTAATATGAAGGGGTTAAATAAGTGTTAATACGGTTAAAATTGGTTTTAATAGGGTTAAAATTGGTTTTAATTGGGTTAAAATTGGTTTTAATAGGCTTAAAATTGGTTTTAATAGAGTTAAATTACGATTGAAAATGTTTAGGAATAAACTTGGATTTCTAAAGATTAATTTAAGTGCAAAGGCCTATTTGAGTTCTACAGCAATGGAAGTGTAGGTATCTACTTGCAGTGTACAAAAATTATAAGGGCTGATGCACCTGTGACCGCCACAACGCATCGGAGCGTGTTCACAAGATGCGTTGCGTTAGTCCAAGTCAGCATGATCCCTGAGGTCAGCCGTGACCATAAGTCTTATATTCACCCTGTTGAAGGGTACATTATTTAGACGTATATAGGTGGTACAAAGTCGGGATATATAGCACCGCCGGCCTCAAAGACCATGTACTAACTTTTCTTAATATTATAAACAAGTCCATATTTAACAGCGTAATCCTCACACGTCGCTATCAACCTCCTTAGGTCACAAATCGACGCGCTCACCAGAACCATGTCGTCTGCATAGCTTAAATTGTTGATACACACGTCGTGTACCTGACAGGCGACGTACTGACTGCTCAGCGTGACGATTAACAAAAAATAATAAATTTAATTTTGAATAACGAGGGTGCGGTCAGTCCACCCTGCCTTACACCGCATTGTAATCGATATGGCTCCGACATTGTCCCCGACAATCTGACGCTATTGACTTGGTGCGTATACCAATACTTGAAAATGGTAACAAGTTCTGGTGATAGATTGATACCCTCAAGTTTATCCCACAAGAGATCATACGCCACCAAGTCGAAGGCCTTGGACAAGTCGAGAAAACACGCGTATACCGGGGTTTCACGGTCAATATAGTATCTGACTATACTTATACTACTAGTACTTTCCGTTGATAATTAATCGGGGTCTAAATCCAAACTGATTATCGTGCAGAGATATATATTTACTTAACCGTGGAACACCGTAGAAAACCGTCAAACACCTCTGTAACTGTAGAAATGGGCCTATAGTTACTTTTATCAGCTAAGTCACCGGATTCATCTTTAACTATGGGCACAACGCACAACAGTATTTTTTTTTTGGCGGAAGGTGAGATTGGCTCACGCATAGCGAGTAGAACATTGCTAATACTCTGTTTATATGTGGGCCAGCGTGAACCAGATGTTCAATGGATAGAGAATCAAGACCTGGACTCTTGCCTTTTGTCATACTCATATGGGGTTACAGCCACATCCTTGGCACCAAACCTCACCCCTACTATCCCTTCAGGTAACTGACCATTGTAAACCTCACACGCCAGACCCCAAAGATGACTGCATGGAAAATTAACTCTTAAGATTTCAGCAATGCCTTTACAATCGCCATAGCCCTAATGATTTGACATTGACAGTTATACGAAAGTCAGATCCTGCCAAGGAGGTTGGGACCACGCTAGGCTGTCTTCCGCAAGAGAAAATTCTCGTAACAAAGGACTATGAACTCTATAGTAGGTAGATAAAGGTACATCTACAAATATCTAAAGTCTACTTATTAAAAAATACCACTAACCGAACAAGGATCGTCTTTGTGTGGGAATAATAATTGAGTTCAGCGCACTGGGGAAGGCATGAGCATTTAGCAAGGTTCTTGGGTATGTTAATGAGGATCTCAACGTTCCGACCGATGCACGCCATCCCGTATGCATCGCAGACGTCCCCATCTTGACTCCCGCGCAAAAAAAATGGCAGACAGATTTGATTAAAATTTTAAAACTATTTTTTACGATAATAATGTTTTAATTCCTGTTATTTTTCATTGGATGAATTTTCCTACAAAGAATAAAGTTATATCCTGACAGCTCTTTCGCTGTTGGTGACTGATTTGTGGTTATTTTTTCACAGTTATTTTTTCCTTGTCGGTCAGTAATTTTTCCTTTGAAGTTTTATTCGTAGGTATGCAACCTTATTTCTTATAAACCTACATGAGCACTTATGAAACGTCAGAAGCTAGGTGCACGGTTCCAATTTGGTCGTTTCCTATGGGGAACAGCCGGCAAGAAACTCCAAGATTACTCTTTTAAAAATAATTGGCTTTCACAATATTTTCAAATAACAATGTTAATCGGTATGGGAGGACAGTGTAGGTCTTTCAAGAAGTACCAGGTACTTAACAAAATAGAAGATGATCAACAAATCTACAGTCCACTAAGCATTATTTGGAAAATCGTATTGAATTACATTTGAAATTGAATCGGCGAACTTAGACGAAGCCTGTTCAGCAGTGGTTTAAGACAACCACTGCTGAACAGGCTTCGCCTAAGTTTAGCCATAAGCTCTACACCATTCCTGAGCTAATGACAGCCTACAAAGTCCTGATCACGCAGATCCTAAGAATTATATGTAACAAATGCTCACCTCCTTTGACATGGAAGTAGGGTCTACATCCACAGAACATGACCGCCATGCGACTGCGGCAGTGCATCTGGCATAGGGAGAAGCTGTACGCCTGCAAAAGTACGGTTAGAAACATTGGAAAACTACCCTGGAGGCCAAGACCTCTTGCTGTGTCTCACCCCTTCTTCCACTTATCCCTATCTCCTCTCCTTTGGAGCTAATCTTTTAGAAAGGAATCTAGCACTTATCTCATCATCATTGCTGTCAAAGACGTCCACTGCCAGACAAAGGCCTCCTCTAAGCGTCGCCATGTTGTAATACGTCAAGTTGGAGATAAATACAGGTGTGTGGCGGCATCTACAGCGCCAAATGTGAACTACGCATTACACTGACGTCACGGAAAATCCTGCATCACACAAGCAGAGTTTATCGTGCGACGAGTACATATACAACGTGCCGACATCAATCGTCGGGCAGTCCCCCAGGCAAACGGGGGTCTCACATGGCGGAGACAGACCGCCGAGATATAGTGAAGATAGCGGCGCTATAGGATTTAGCGTCGTGATGCGCCTACAGAAATACTCATAGCAACCACTTACACAGACATAGTTTGCCTGCGTCAATTCCACAGGCCTATAAAGTCGAACCCAAAGATGGGCCCATATTCATAGGCCACAGTAGTGTCTGCGGGCGAAAGGCGAAGCCCCGACCCCACTCGCCACACATACCCGACACACCTCGAAAATCGTCGGGCAGTTATCCACCAGAAATGACATCCGGTCGACGGATCCTCCGTTTTCTATGGAGCATGCGTTAACTTTACACCCCGTTCCTCGTGCTTCTATAGGTGAATATGATTGGATTTATTTACTTGCGGCACTAGGTATATTGATACAGAAAAAAAAGAACCTTATACATACCCGTATAGAGTCGCTGATCCACTCATCGGGATATTTACAGCGCCGCTGCTCGGATCTCAAACTCTTCACACTTGGTGAAGCTTGGATCTCCACTACCTAAGGCGCATATAAGGATAAAGGTATAACACGGACCTCCAGTAAGCAGGAATAAGTGCCTTTTCATACGTCCCGGTTGCCGGATAGCCGGTGCCGGGTACACAGCGGCTAATGTACGTTATTTTACGCCAGTACGTGTGGAAGATAACGTACTATCGAAGAACTTCATATCTAAGCAGTTTGAAAACAAAATCCCATGAACACGATGACCATATCTCTTACCGCCCCAGTTCTATAGCCGCCAAACGCTGCAAGCAGAAATAGTCCTTACGGTATATAGATAAGAAGTTCTTCGATGTTACATGCCCTTAAACTTAGTCGCGCCACCGGCTAGCCGGCAACCAGGATGTGTGAAAGGCACTAAGGATCTAATTCTTCGCAAGAAAATTACCTTATAATCAATAATGAGCTCTTCACCGGGCAAAACTTCACCGGTAGGGTTGGATATGGCCGTCGATATCTCATATGGAGAATGTATGAAATACTAGAAAACAGAAATCGAATAAAATTATTAAAAACACAGTTTCTGGTCAGGGCTTTCCGAGTTCCCGGCCCCCCGAAATCAGTGTTCATGTGTAAAGTTCGCGCCACCACTGAAGTCCATTTGACGTTGCGCTAGTGTCTATGAAATGAAATGAAATTGCTTATTCTGTAAATAGGATATTGGAATCATTTTTACACGTCGTATTAAAAATAAAAAAATAAATTAGCCAGGTGTGTTCGGCGTTTCCTATCTGACTACTCTGAGAAGAAATGCCGAAACCAACTCAAAGGTCAGGTCAGGCTATGTGAGGACCATGTAGATTGGTGTCTGAAATGATCTTTTGAGAAAAGAACCACACAGATTTGAGTGGACCTGTTCAGTCAGTGCAAGCATTTGTCAAAAATCGTGGAACTCAACTCAGAACTCGACGAACAATACCAAAAAAAGGACATTTGAGTAGGCTGCATAAACTATTCAAACTGCCAGACTATCATTAAAACTAACTGAGAAAGAAAAAAAATTAAAACTATTCACATAGTCCTCACATTCACAATAATTAAAATAATATAAATTTAAAACTTTATTAAGTAATCTAATCATGTCATTTTGTATTTAACATTCAACAATGTCAACGTGTTTAAAAAACTGGTACATTTTGATGATTTTACATAATAATTAAAATGCCAAGTTTTATCACAAGGCCTAGAGCGAGCAACTCAATGCCAATCTTTTTTATTTTCTACATAAACTGAAATTTAATACACCTTGTTTCGAATGTCAATGGGAAGTTTGTTGTAAAAGCATTAATACATTGACCCATGCAAGTTCAAGTTGTCTATCCTAGATTAGACTACGTATTTAGCGAAAAAGACAGTCGAGTCTCACCCTAACAGCGTTGTTCATAGAGTCTATTCTCACAGAGCACTGCCCGCTATGATAGTGGCACTGGAGTAGCTGGAACGGCGTCCAATCAACTTCCTGCAGCATGTGCTGGAACTCGGCGTACACCGAGTTGAAGGTCAAGCACATACCCACTTCTGTCATTACAGGGTTCCAGTGCACCTGAAAGTGAAGATTGTTTGTTGGTCTAGGGAATGTATTAGGACGTCAGAGCCGTTAGCCCGTCATTGTTCCAGGGCAAGAGATATCGGGCCAGGGACCGCGGAAGTACTCCATGATAGGGGGGGAAAACTTCTTGGGTACCCTGAAAAAAAAAACGATGTACCCTATGACGGGGGGAAAGTCAAACTTCTTTAGTCACCTATTTCCAAAAACGATATAAGCTACATAATACTTTAAAACAAAAACCAAATCATTTTCTTACGTACAAGCGCTTTTCCATTCTTTTCAGAAAAAACAAAGCTCTGTGAAGGATAGCACAGAGAAACCTTCTTTACCAAGTTGTAAAATTGGTGGGGGCGCGGCTCCCCCTTTTTATTTTACGGGGGGGGGGGGGGGCTTTGGCCCCCTGTGCCCCCACTTCTACGATCCCTGTATCTGGCTATAAGAGACCAATAGCATCATCTCATTATCACAACGGAGCAATTATGGCTTTACCACTAGAGCCTCATGACCTAACTATGTCGTGCTGAACTGGATTTCACAAGACCCAGACCCTACATAGATCTAGACAGGGATGTTACGGAAATTCGGTTCCGACTTCTAATCGGAACTTCCGATTACTTTTACACCGAATTCCGACTTCGGTTCCGATCATTTTGAATCGGAGTTATAGCTACCGAAGGTCAAAAGTACAATTTTCCACTTTTACAGTCACTGGATTTTCGGTAAAACGACTTCCGTAACTATCCCTGGACTTAGGCCAGTCAGCAAGCTGGCAGTGGGATTGACTGTCGTGTAGAGGTTGCGCCGGACCTGTAGTATTGCCAAATTCGCCAATCATGGAGGCTATTTGTTATTCTTACGGCCACATCCTTAAACGTTACTCAATTTTAAGTGAGTCTCACGCCACGCCGTACACTTTAAGGTATTTTTATGCTACGGAAAAGCTCTTAAGAACTCAAAAGTCAATGTTGAGTTTCGTCTAAGAATTCGGCGTACGTAACTTCCACAAGGACCTTACCTCATGTTCATTATTAGACACAATAACCTGCAGCACAGACGAGGGATGAACAGTCAGAGCCAGTTCCAGCAAGTCAATCCCCTTCACAGTCTCATCAGCCTGGTACTTCCAGAAGTTCTGCAGGTTATCGCGGAAGGAGACGTCGGCTATCAGCTCTATGAACTCGTAGTAGTAGCTGTACTTCGTGGGGTCTGACTCTTCGGTGACGTTCCAGGTGCTGGTGGGAATTAGAAGATAAGGGTCATAATTGTCAGTGGAGTATACAGGCTGGGCAGGGACATTGACTCGAAACCTGTTACCATGGATTCAGTACGTGATTCTGAACCTCCCTTTATAACCGACGAAAAATTTCAACGCTGGGGGTTGAAATTTTTCGTGGGTTATCAAAAAAAAAATCTGCTGTTCCATACATTTTGACCGCATAGGTATTGCACTTTTTTATGAAACAGCAGATTAACCGACGAAAAATTGTATTGACGAAAAACTGATTCTGAACCTCCCTGCGTTGAACGCTGGGAGGTTCAGAATCATGTACTGAATCCATGGTAAAAGTTTTCGCGTCGATGTCCCTGCCACTCTATATATCTTTACAAGGTTTTTATTGGCACGTGGTCAAAATCTGAATTAACGTAAACGCCGCCAACTATAACTGAAGAGTGATACTATGCTACTTTTTAGGGTTCCGTACCCGAAGAGTGCCAAACGGAACCCTATTACTAAGCCTACACTGTCCGTCCGTCTGTCTGTCAGTCAGCGGGCTGTATCTCATGAACCGTAATAGGTAGACAGTTGAAATTTTCAGATTACGTAGGTAGGTATGTCTTTTGCCGCTATAAAAACAAACAATAAAAATTTACAAAAACGACTTTTGATTTTGAAAAAATACTATTACTTATTTAAACTTACTCCTCAATCAACTCCCTAGCTTTATCTGGCTGCACTCTGTCGAGAAAGCAAGCGGTCACAGCTGGAAAGGTGGTCCACCAGCTTCTGTAATCTCTCTGAAAAGATACCACCACTGGCTCCGAGTTGTACCTGCACGATAACCAAACAAAAGCAAGTATGTAGGTTTATATAAGAAATCATCAAGGTACAATACGGCCTTGGCAGTTCCGAAGTTCCCGCAGAAGCCTGCGCATTAACACTTTTTAGAAACCAAATGGTGACATGAGGCGAGTGTGAGTGAGAGAACATGCGTGGAAGTTCGCAGAGCCTATGTTCAGACCCACCAGGTTGTATCGGCCATAAATGTATGTCAGTCTAACTAAAGGCTCGCGCATTGCGGTGCGGACGGCCGCGGCTCCTAATGTGCTTTGGCGCATTTTTTATATGCGGCGCGTGTGCCTATAATTTGTGCTTAGCTTAGGCATGGCCAACGCCAGGCCAAAGAAATTCAGGACTTCCGAAAGTGCGTTGGGCAGTTGGATCTGAGATGCACGGAATCGAGGAGAGTGACAGGAAAGAGAGGAAAAACCAGCAATCGGTGATTTCGGACTGAAATGATGATAATGACGATGACGTCGTTCGGATGAGGCTTAAGCTACGGTTTCCTAGAAGAGCGGCGGCCGCACTTAACGACCGCTGTGTCGGCTGTCATGAAAATGATGACAGCGGCAAAGATTTAAATCGTTAGATTCGCTCTACCGGGTCAAAAGATAGTCGCTTTTCTGTTTCGTTTTAACACCGCTGGCACACAATGACGCAGTGACTACACTTGTTTGTCATGGAAACGCTGTTTAATAGTGTGTGAGCTCAGTCTTCTCAGTATGGTCACTTTTTCTTGTGACTGAGTACGGTGAGGGCAAATCTGGCGATTTAAATCTTTAGGGGTTTTACTTATTGTCATATGCTTGTGAAAATGACAGATTTACATGACGTCCGTAATAATATGGCGCAACCCGCGCAACCGCTTTTCTAGGAAACCGTAGCTTAAGATCTTGATGTAGATAGAGATTATATACCTGGAATATTGACTGAGCGCGCAGTAGACCGCGCCGCCAAACGCACTCAACGTCAAGATTAGCCAGAGCAGTCTGAAAGAAAAAAGAGTCTCATTCTCAAACTGCATCCGCAGATCGAGTAAATGATAAAAGAAAATAGTCATGAGCTTTGAGACAAGCCCACAACAGACTCCTGTACACCAGAATTTACAGTGATCACCACCAGAAAAACCCCACGACAATATTGCTCGACTAGCCCCGGAGACATGATTGAGTCTTCGGACCAGCAACGGAAAGGAGCAGTAAAGAAAAAAGTTCCAGGGTCATGGGCTGTTTGTTGGTCTCTGAATTCAAAAGCAAAGGAGACCATAAAACGAATGGCGACAAAACAGATTAAGTACTTAAATCCTCTTTGATAACAACCAACAAGAGTTAACGAAAAAAGAAGAATTCATAAAAAGAACACGTCAATTCCAACATCTCATCTGTCATTTTGGACATTTTATGTAAAATTATTGGGTAGACAAAAAAATTCAAGCGATATTTTTTAGTTTAAAGCAAATTCCACCTACCTTTCGAGCCAGTGCAGTTTTTTCTCAACAGTATGCTTCAGTCCATGTAGTGTGGTTTCTTGGCAAAACCCAACATAGATGCAATAACCAGAGGCGATGGAAACTCTGATTGACTCTATACTAGACTTTGTTCGCGTTAGGCAGCTCAACATCGCGGTAGGTCTAACTCTATCTTTTTTATTACTCTCTGATTTGCCCATAACAGAATTTGTAGCTACCCTCTGCCTGGTTCAATCGGTGATAATTATTATAGAATATATTAAATAGGATCACACTGACTGTAAAAGTTCTTTACACACGCATTTATCAGATTCAAAACATGGCAAAAGTAAGAATTTGGACACCGAAAGACCTCTCTACAGCTTGAATTACTAAAGTTTGTATAACAGGGAGGCATAAATCCAATATCGGGTCAATTTAGCAGCAGTATCTGAGATCAAAGTTAGTAATGGGGGCCAATTAAATTATTATTTGTAGCATGCGTGAACTCTAATGGATTCTTTTGTATCGTTGTAATCAAAACCACGTAGGTATAATATTATTATTATGAAGTAATTCTAATTCCATTTTGGGCAGATTTAAGATAAGACAACCTTTTAAATTCTCCCATAATAATGATAAAGTTTCTGTCTGTGGCGACATCTATAACGCCACGTACGAACTACGCACTGCACCTGACGTCACACAAAATTCTACATCGCACAAGCAGATTTATCCGCACGATCTACCTACCCTTTGCAATGTGCCACTGGGTTTTCCATCGGGAATTTCTCAGAGCCTGAAGTCGGGATTTGTGCCCGGTTTATAGCAATAGGCTCGCCCCCTATTACATGGGACTTAAACATAATTGGCGAAAATGTTGGTGTACTATTACAAGCGTGATATTATGTTCTACCCTTTTTGCATCTAACCTTTTTTTATTTCAGTTAGCTGGAGTGCTAACCCTGATCTACTTGGTATATCAGTACTGGGGCCTGCTCTTCAAGGGCCAAGAGGACGACGACGATGAATGCCGACACTCCGTCAGGGCCTCGCGGTCCCGTTCAAGGTAGGTACGAAGATGATCATTGATCACTACATAGACTTAAACCCCCACTCGCGAAATTGCTTCGACGATGTACTCGTCGAAGTTGACCGAAGTCGGTACGTGACTACAAACTCGTGCGAAGAACTACAGGACGCTGCGAGTCCTTTTTTTTAAATTTTTTTTTTTAATAAAATAATAAAAATATCAATACAGGGGTGTTCAGAATCATGTACTGAATACATGGTATCAGTTTTCCCGTCGATGTCTCTGCTACCCTATGTATAATAATCCTAACTAATATTATAAATGCGAAAGTGAGTTTGTTTGTTTGTTACGCTTTCACGCTAAAAAGCGCTGAACGGATTTGGATGAAATTTGGCACATGGATAGACCATGCATGACCTGGATTAAGACATAGGATACATTTTATCCCGACATTCACACTGGATCGACACTTATTCGGAGTTATACGGGTGAAACCACGGATCGCAGCTAGTTTTTATACATAAAATAACACAGAGAACTCCAATCATAACCTCTCTATTGCCATTTGGGCAACTTGTGGCCGCCTAATGAGGCCCATTGCAGGCCATTGCGCGCATTTCAGTACCGTTAGTAGGTACTCACTGCAATGCAATGGCACCACGCCCTGCTATCTAATTACGCAACACATTTTCGTGAACGATGACGACTAATCTGTTTCATTTTGACAGTTCAACAACATTCATTGCGGTATTTACGTTGTTGAGCAGATTTTTTTTTCGAACTTATGAAGCAGTGGAATAGCAGTCTGTTTCAAAACGATTCAGATTGTGTATTACGCAATTAGGGGTCTAAGATTTTCATCTTGCGAAACTGCGGTATGATGTGTGTGTTTACTTTTAAAAGAGTAACCGTGGAGTTTCTTGCCGGCTCTTCTCCATAGGAAACGACCAGTTGGAACCGTGCACCTAGCTTCTGACGTTTCATAAGTGCCCTTGTAGGTTTACCTATGTGAAATAAAAATATTTTGAATTTTGAATTTTGAGACAAGATAGATATTACGTAATTTCCCGAACACTGCCTAGCCGAGTCGGAATCGACCACAGAACAGAAAAAATAGAATCGACGAATGATCTCTTTCTCGAAGTTGGGCCTACCTAACTGGACCGTTTGTTGTAATTGTTAGTTTCTTAGAGGTACTCATATTATTATTGATTGATTTGGTC
This sequence comes from Agrochola circellaris, assembly GCA_914767755.1. Taxonomy (NCBI): domain Eukaryota; kingdom Metazoa; phylum Arthropoda; class Insecta; order Lepidoptera; family Noctuidae; genus Agrochola; species Agrochola circellaris. The sequence continues at coordinate 25,671,978 of OU611839.1, read as the reverse complement.
ATCATTATTATTGATGGTTTTGACATTGCTAGTAATGATGACCAAAATTAGCCCAATATTATTATTATGTACTAACACTAATGTTTAAGATGTGTATGTAACTAACTAACAAATTGGATTGTGTGATCTGTAAATAAATAAATTTGATTTTTTGATTATCATTTATTATTTTTCTCAGGTCGTGTTCAAGATCAAAACCGCGATCTAACTACCACGATTACAAAATGTCAGCGGATAAGAATAGCCGCCGTGGGCGAAAAGCTCATCGAAGGTGCCCCGACTGTAGCCTCTGTTACTTCGACAAGTAGCCGCTAGATGGCACTATCCTTAATCATGTTAAATACAAAATTTGCGCACAGGTGGCGCTTTTTAATTATTTAAATTACTTGTGGCTGTGCGCGTTTTTTTATTTCAATTTATTTACTTTTTAATAAATAATTACTATAATTCATCTGGATCCTACGTTTTCTTTTCTTTCTGAGTCAATCGAACTGTTATCTGTTCCTTATCTCGAGTCCTTGACAATTTGCGAGCCTATTCTAGAATCTAGAAATCATAAAAAACATGACACTCCTTTGTTTTTGCCGTAGTCGGCTAAAAATAAACGAAGAAAAAAGACGATAAAAAAGAAATTGCGATAAGTTTATTCGGTACCTATCCAGTAGAACTTTTGATTCTGACAAACACCCACGTTCCGCAGCCGCTGATATCGGATTTTTATCGTGTCTCATACAATACATTGGTATAATACGCAACTCTATAGAGCGCATGCGTCAACCCCAAGTCTCAATTCTCCCCCACTTCACTAGCAACCCTTCGTGAGACACAGTCGCAAATCTGTCATGGCAAGGATGGAGCCTAGAATAGGTAAATAAATCATTATAAGCTTTTTTTATTTATTACTTCTATGGTTTTATAATAAGTAAGTAGACATCAATTCTTCCATTTATTTTCAAAGTGTTATTTGTAAAAAAGTATAACAGTCAATGAATTCATTGTAGTTAACAGTGCAATTTTCTGTCTCCATGAAGAGTTTTGTTTACTGTGCATTTGCACTGGCGAAACATTTACAACAAAACATGTTGGAATCTCTTTTTCTGTCAATTTTCCACACAAAGTTTGACAGGAACTAGAGATTTTAACGTTTTGTTGTGATGTTTCGCCAGTGCAAACGCACAGTTACGATTATAGAAGGTTACGTTCAGGAAGGAGACACTCGAAATACGATTGTTGTGTTTCGACTATCTCTTGTACAGTAAGCAACATAAGTCGAAACACTTAGGTTTTTTAATCTTATTATACACAATATTTTGAACAAATGGAACAGAAATGTGATAAAAAGCAGTTTATCAAATTATTTTACCTATTAATTGATATTATATGATTTTATTAGAAGTGTTATTGGACTTTCTTTGTCGTTATAAATTATTTTTATTTGTTTATAATTATTTTAGAGCTTAAAAAGTGGATATTATTCATTTTCGTCACTATCACTATCATCAATGTCATCACTGGCGTCCATGCTGCTGTCTTGGTCGTGATCTTTGGTAGTATTCGATAGATTTGGTAAAGGTATTGGTAGAATGTATTTTTGAGGACAGCAGACATCGCTGCAGGGCCTGAAAAAAGATTAATATTTAAACGTTTCGTTATTGTATTGATTGATAATTATTTCTAAAAAGACACTGTGCCAGAGCAGAGAAGATGTGACATTTGACAGCTTAATTTTTTTTTTTCTTGACAAATAATTTTTGACTTTTTTGTTTGAAAAAGTTATTTCTAGTCTAAAAGTTTTGTATAAAACTAAACCTCATTTGTATAAAGGACTAATTATGGAGGACGATACATCAAATGATGTCGAAGCTGTGGAGTACGTTGATAGCCAGGACGAGGACGACCCCGATGGAGGTGAAAGTTAGTATTAACATGGTCTTGATGAATAAGTATTTTTTATTTATTTGTTACACGATCAGCAAACTGGGTTAAAATCATAGACATAGACAAATGGACTAAGCGCTAGGCCGCGCGCACTTTGTATGCGTTTTCGTTCGAATTTCACTCGTGCGTGCACGTACAAACACGCATGTACAATCCCAACATTCCAAGTACAAAGGGAGCGCGCAGACTAGGTGCGACTTAGTCGTACGTATACTTCCAATATTCCGTAACTTCCAAAATTCTGTTTGACGGAGAAAAACGTATCCAACGTGCACTCAATTCGTACGACCATGATCAAACTCGTACAAAAACGCATCCAAGCTGCGCGCGGCCTTAGCCTCAGAAAAGTGACCACTCTCAGGAAAGAGGGTCACTGGCTCGTCTAAGCGACTATGCGGTCAATACCCTTGGAAAGACAACTACTGGCTCCAAGTTCGCTTTGTCTCCAGTACTTTTCGGTGTCAATTCATAACTACACAATTACACAAATATTGATTTTGGTATTGGTCACAATTGACCAATACCAAAATCAATATTTGTGTAATTCAATCTAGTCAAAAAAAATTGTGTAAATTGTTACACAATTTTTTTTGACTAGATTAATGAAAAGGACAGCTATAAAACTATGTGAACTAGTCATATTTTCACCAACAAACATAATATCTTACAAGTAGGTTTTATTAAAATCAACTTATTCATGTTTTCAAATTTTTTTTACCATTTCAGAGAGACCAATAATGCTTCTCCTGCGTCGACTTATTAGGAATAAACAAAACACAGTGATGACCAACGCACAAATCATAGATATCCTACAGAGCGAATTTAACATCTGTGTCAAATCTAGCCATGAGCTAGAAGTGGACATCTACATCAAAATCATCAAGAAATACCTTAAAGACTGGCCGCAATGGGAAGAATTGGAACGCATATCAACGAAACTCAACAACATAAAGGATTTTGAAGCCGTAACAAAAGTCTTGAATCATAAATACAAAAACCTCAAAGAGTATTTAGGTGTCATGCTCGAAGCTGCCAAACCGTTGGCTAAAGAAGCGGTTAAGACAATTAAAATACCAGAGAACAAAATGGATGAGAATATTGACTCAACCGATGTTGTAATGGAGATACAATGCACTAAGGAACAACTCAATCACTTAGTCTTCAGACGTCCTCGGTTAGATCTTAATAACACTGTATTTAACATGTCACAAGTTACTCCATCTCGGATTTCTCTCAAAAGCCTTTCGTTCAAACAAATTCTCAACGGATGGTGTGTGAAACTAAATATCAGTCTGCCACACTTTTGGTTTGAAAGAGAGGTTACGTACAAACTGAAACATGTTCTAGTAAATAAAGCACGCAATGAGAATTTTACTGACATAACTCTACAGACAACTCTACAATCATTACAGCGGGACCAATTGAGTAAAACAACCTCAAGATATAAAAGAGATATAATCATCAAACAGTTCAGTGACATTTTAGAGGGGTGTGCTACCCAAAGTTATGAATTATACGCAACAGTACATTCTCTTTTTCACGTTTTGATATCAGAACTTACGGATACTTTAGATGAGCATACTTATTACAAAGTACCTGCAAGCTACAAGAAGTATGCTAATAAGTACAAATATGTTAGGTATTTGTACGCAGAAAATGAACAGAGTGATGATCAGAGGTATGATTTGCAGCTGGAAGAAACGGTAGCACCGATGTACAGCTTCAATATTGGAAAATTGGGTAAATTTGAGAAGCCCATTCCTCCTATCACGGAATGGTTGAAATTTGATTGTATGTTTTGTAAAGTGACGCTCCCATTGAGCTTGCCATGTATTAATCTGCAATTGGAGTCACATTTTAATGATGTACATCAGAACGAAGTAGACTGGCAATGTACACATTGTAAGATGCTGTTTAGTATTGATTACTTGTCGAATAATAAATGGTATCATGAATGTTGAAATGGATAAGAGTAGGTATCTAAAGGAAGTGACCATATTTATCGACGCGGAATCGGCTTGAGCCGATCACATTCACGTATCACCACATATGTCGCATTCCGAATGATGTCTTTTTCGGTTTTATTGCATGGACATAAAGCTCTCATCGGCTCGAGCCGATTCCGCGTCGATAAGCATGGTCACTCCCTAATTCTACATCTAGTATCGTGATGTTTTTGTATACAAATGTCTTGCAGACTGCTTGCTCTGTGACGCGTCTATGTACCATCAAAGAAGTTCATATCTAACCAGTTTCAAAACAAAATCCCGTGAACACGATGACCACATCTGTTACCAGCCCGGTTCTATAGCCGCCGAGCGGTGCAAGCAAGAATAGTTCTTACGGTGGTTAGATATGAACTTCTTCGATGGTACTTGCATCATGCATGTATGAAAAAATATGTGAAATAATGACGATTTTAACTAAGTATTAAAAGTATAAAATACTGTGTCTTCTTTATTTTAATTAAAATGCTAACCATAGGTTTGAGTAATTGAAAGAGGAAGACGGGGAGGGAAATTCAACTTTTCTTACGTTTGTTGCTGTTTGCAGGTCAGTCTCAGCTTGTATTTTGACCACAATATGATTCGCGACTTTATCAGATATGTATTTACAGAATTAGAATCAGCAATACAACTCCTTATGTTAGAATAATCCTAAAATGTCATGATTTCATGAAATAGTCATTCAATAGGATTGTATGAACTTAGAGAGTTGTATTGATGATTTTTATGATTATAATTCTATAAATAAACATTTGATACGGCCGCGAATAATATTTAGATCAACATATAACCTGATACGGACCTGCAAATTGCAAAAAACCTGAGGATATTAACCCCCGAAATTTAGGCTCGCTGGTGTCGCTGTTATGAAACGTAGGACAGTGAACATTTAGTAAGGGATTTTATTAAACTCCGGAGTCTCGTGTCGTCTCGCCTCACACGTATTACAAGCGTACTTACCACAAACGTTTGCGTTTATTATCTAGCTTGTGATAAGAGGTGACTAGAAACGCCGGGTGGGGACACCTTTAGAGGACATAGTGGCCTTATTGATGATGTTCTTCAGAAAGTAGTATGGGATCGTAGCCGGTGGCGTTCTGTACTCCAGTTCCAGTGTGAGAGAGAGATGGAGCTATACAGTACGAAGTTATTCTTATTTCACAACGGAAAAGTGATGGTTTTAACACGTCATAGTAAGGCCCCTGTAGCTTCTGCCTACGCCCATGTAGTTTATTTAAGGTCTATTTAAATTCTTGTTTCCAATTAATGTTATTTCCACTTAAACAAACATCAACTTTTTGAGAGTGTAAATAAAGTTCATTTTAGACTGACTAGTACTGCTGAAAAAGTCATAAAAAAAATATGAAGTTGTAGCGCAAACTGAACCTTATGTGTAGGCATTACAGTTGTTTTTCCTAATACTCGTGTTTATTTACATGTTTGGCAAATTGCGAACGCAGATTATGTACGTTTATACTCACATACGGAACTCAGGCGGCCCATACAAGCTTAGGTCTGTATGAGATGTATTGAAGTTGCAATAAAACCGCGAAATGCAGCATCCGGCCATCTGCCTCCCGTTCACACACTTGATCGTTTGCGTTATGTTGTGTACTGAAACAGGAATAATGAACTTGGTAGTAAAATACACATCAAAATCTGACTAGCCTTTTCCTTCAATTATGTTTAGGCAGCGGCGTAGCGTGTGTGTCGGCCGCCCGGGGCGGAAGACAATTTTGCCGCCCTTTTTTATTTCAATTACAAGAACAATCATCATTATTTTGCATTAGTAAGTACATAGTTTTTATTTTTATTTTTATTATCTAAGTTTTACAATCACGTTTATTAATACAAAAAATATTTTACTTGAACCACTTAGATACATTGTTATAACAGGTACAATACCTATCATTTAAGATTAGGTAGAACTTGACGATCGACAAGATTGAATAATTAGCCAGCAGTCGCTACAAAATATCATTCGAAGAAATTCCTCGAATTCGTCACAGAATAAGTAATGAAAATTTCCCTGCAGCCTAATTACGTAATGCACGATCAATAATAAATTGAAATGAATTGAAACAGATTGCTAGTCCATTGCTTAATAAGTTCGAAAAAAAAATTGAGCAGATTTTTTTTTCGAACTTATGAAGCACACACACACACACACCACTCACACACACTTTGTTGTATACAGACCTATTGTTTCATTTACTGTTTTAGGATTGTCCATTAACGGGCATGTGATGCCAGTATCATCCGAATCTAACGCCATTTGATTCGACAGCAGTACGAGAGACAGGGTCGCGAAGACCAGTCCGCTGCAAAAGAAGCGTGTTTATTGGCATAAGAAAGAACAAAACTAACACAAAAACGGTCAGGTGCGTGTCGGGGGTTGCCACAATGAAGGATTCCGTAGTTCGGATGAATTTATTTATCCTAAGAACAAACTTAACATTGCACTTAGTTGAAAAACGTCCTCCCATTCCATAAATTTCAACTGCAAATGCACAGTTTTTACGGACAGTTGACAACACGAGACATTTACCATGTTATTTTAAGACCATGGACTACTTATAAGTTTTCCTGTAATCTATGAGTATAGAAATAATTTCTGTATTTTTTCAAAATTTTCGGATCAATAATTTCGGAAATAAGGGGGAACAAGTGGAAGTGGAATGTTCAATTTTACATATCTAGGTATCAATTAAACATCAGTCGATCCATTCTGTAAACATGTCACCGTGAAGAGTGAGGTGAAGTGAGCATGAAGTGAGCTGTCCATAGTGTCAATCCCTAGCTTTAGGTGCAAACAGCTCACATCTAGCTCACTACACCCAAGTTATCACCGTGAGATGTTTACAGAATAGCACGGCTGAGCGTACAGAAAGTGGGCAACGTCGTAAATAGCTGTCAAATATATGGAAATAAGAAGTATGGCTACTTAGTGAACTTAAATATTGATTATGAAATGCAATAATTAATATCGTTAGATACACCGAGTATTTAGTTTTAGATGTAGGTAATAAAAGTATTATGAAGCTTTCCAAATGCCTTTTTTACATCCAAAACGGATACAACATCAAATTCAGTGTTATAATTAGAATTCATTATTAATATTCTAGTTCGCTATTATTAGCAATTTTTCTTATTTTCATACACTAATATTGCCAAATTAATCAAAACAGCGAAATATTTGACAGCTATTTGCGACGTGGCCAACTTTTTGGCTTACTTACTTACTTAAAATAAGTACTTATCAATCAATAGAATAGATAAACCATACTTACATAAATCTGGATGCGTCCATGTTCTCAGCAGATGCACTATAAACTAAAACGTCGATAACAAAATAATAATATCTATAATAATTAAAACGTCATTAATTATTAATTAATAACATCATCACGTAACGGCAAACATCTCTATCATCATATATAACACTTACTAATGAACATACCATCACGCCATGTACCCTCGAATGGTTGAGCAGAGGTGTACCTACCTACACCCAAATTTCGCCAGTTATGTTTAAGTCCCATGTAATAAGGGGCGAGCATATTGACATCAACCGGGCCGAAATCCAGACTCCGAGCTGCTACTGAGAAATTCCAGATTGAAAAACACAATAACACCTTGCCCGACCTTGGAATTGAACCCAGGACTTCATGCTCAGGAGTAGCACTTGCGACCACTGGACCAACGAGACATCAGTTCATTAGTAGATGACTAATGAACTGATCATAAAAAATTGAGTAGTAGCATAATTAGCCTAGATATAATGTTCAAGGACGTCGCCAGCCGATGGCCCAAGTTGATATACCTATATATATTTATTCAGACAACCAATGATCCATTAAATTTACATTTATATTGTTAGTATGAACTTAAAAACTATGTTAGTACCTAATAACTAAGAGAGACTTAGTCCTCTGGGTGAGGCTCCACACCAGTGGGCTGTCCAACTTATTGGCTATTACATTCAGGATGCTGTTACTGCTCCCACGCAATCTACTTAACAGTGAGGCTGTCTTTCTGCGCCAGGTGGCATCAAAGCCAAACATTGTTATACGGAGGATGGAAAAAGTATGATTTGTAGGTACAGTCAAGAAGATGAAGCTTTACCTACAATTGTAGTGACAGTCTTACCTCTACGTCGCTGGTGGACATTAACTTTTTGATACTTAAATCAGTTTCAACTCGGTAGTTCCGATAGGAACTGAGAAAAATAATAATTTCCATTTTCAATGTATGGATTGGAAACGGGCCTTTTGGGTCGTTTTTCCCAAAACTATTCAGAAGTCTAGAGCTGAAACTATAATAGATATTATGACTGGGCCTACCACCGACACATAGATACGAATATTATTACTGATAAAAAGTATCCTATGTTCTAACCCAGATCATGGTCTACCCATTAAATATCATCCAAATCCGTTCAGCAGTTGTAACGTGAAAGCGTAACAAACAAACTCACTTTCGAATTTATAATATTACTTATGAAGTTAGGCTTATCGCCATGTTTCCCTGGAGGCATAAACAATATTTTCCTAGACTGAACGCCATAATCGACTCGTATTTAACAATAAATTCTCATGGGACCATCATTTGAATAAACAGGGTCAATTTAAATTACCGAGCGAAACTCTGCCACGTCTGTGAAGTTTACAAAAAAAAAACTGATTTTTTAAAACTGATATCTCAAGTGCCTATACTAACTACGGTCGATGACCCAACGAAAAAAACCATAAAATTAATTTATTTTTTGTAGCATCATGTAGAGTTGCAACGGATATCCAGCCACTATGCGGTAGCCGGCCTATCCGGCCATTTTTTTACTATCCAGCGCACGGCCGCATGATCATCTTGTGCCGGATATCCAGCTAGCCGGATACTTGGCGTTTTTAAATAATACTACTAATTTCGAAAACCAACCTGTTTATTAAAAAAATATACTTAAACCTACATTTTTGGTCTGTAAGCACTTATGGAAGCTAATTATATATAATCAATATTTGAAATCTACTATCCCTTTAGTTGTGATTGTGATGTATGAAAACAATTTTTTTCGGCCTAGTAGATAATAAGCGCGCTCGCCTTTTTCGCCGCGACCGGGAGCGGTGAGCGCGCAAGTAGGTTTTATCATGCATGACGTTCTCTCCAGCCGGCTATCCGGTTTCGGCAGCCGCCGGTTATCCGGTATCCGGCCAAATAGTGATTCGTTGCAACTCTAGTATCATGTTTAGATATCTATTCGATACAAATCGCATCTACGTAGTTTCGCTAGCTTTTTTTTTTTTTGGAACGAAGTTCCTTATCGCGCTTTGTGAAAGGGGGCTAGACGGAAAAAATTCTTACGAAAAGTTGTCACGACACTTTTTGCTGTAACGCGAAATTGAATGACAGCGCACTCTGTTTTTATTTTTTTGAATTTTTTCAACCGTTGTACAGCTTTCGTTCTTGTACTGACAGAAAGCCATATAAATTCCTGACATTTTTGTAAGATGGCGTTATGTTGTTAGAGGCATAATAAATATTGTAGCAGTGGTTGAAATCACTTGTTTATCTGTGCCGTGAGAACTTCGTTCCATCCGGGTGTCCCTTGACACCTCTCAAGTTTTTTTTTTTTTGAGGGTGGGAAATTATCAAATAACTTCTCCCGCTCTGGGTGGAGCGGGAGGGCGTGTCAGACTTTTACTGACTAAAATCCACCCGTGTTACTTCCGTTGCCTGTGTGCCGAGGTCGCGATATCCCTTTCAGACAAACCCGCAACCCCGGCAGGCATTGGCCCTTCCGGACCCCGTCAGTTGGTGCTGACATCTCTTTGAGGCGCGCGTGGAACACACGTGGCGCGCGTGGTAGTTTCGCTAGCTAATTTAATTTTATCTCGTAGTGTCCATATCCAGTCCTATCCGGGTATCATGGTACGGTTGCAATTGTAGAGTAGGCAGAGCTCTACGGGAAAATTGTAAAGAGGAAGTCGGTACTACCACCTCTATAGGTACACGGTGGCAGGGACATCGACGCGGAAACTGATACCATGGATTCAGTAAATGATTCTGAACTGATGTTTGAGGGTGGGAAATTATCAAATAACTTCTCCCGCTCTGGGCGGAGCGGGGGGCGTGTCAGACTTTTACTGACTAAAACCCACCCGTGTTCCTTCCGTTGCCTGTGTGCCGGGGTCGCGATATCCCTTTCCGCCCAACTCGCAACCCCGGCAGGCATTGGCCCTTCCGGACCCCGTCAGTTGGTGCTAACATCTCTTAAAATTTTAGTCGGTTAATTAAAAAAAAAATCTGCTGTTCCATACATTTTGACCGCGTAGGTATTGCACTTTTCTATGAAACAGCTGATTTACAAAAAAATTACCGACGAAATATTTCAACGCAGCAGGGTTCAGAATCATATACTGAACCCATGGTAACAGTTTTCGCGTCCCTGCCACCCTGTATTATTTACCTCTGTTTTATCCGCCATGTAGCATTGCTATTCTTTTTTGTCATTCATTGGCGTAGCTACCGCCGCCGCCGATCAGCCGTATCACTAGCTTCTGCCCGCGACTTCGTCCGCGTGAACCACCGCGTCGCATCACATCGCCCGTCCGAGCTATTACTTCGCTTTCGCTTAGCGTACTTTCTGCCTATTTGTCTTTTTGCTCGGCTCGTAAGGGTCTAAGAGCATGATGTTACATAGCCTTTAACCTTCTTCGAGAATTGGGCTGTCCAATGAAAAGTGAATTTTTCAATTCCGACTGTGTGTTCCGGATATTACAAACACAATAAAATAAACAAAGTTTACCTCTTTATAATATAATATTATATCTGGTTTTGAATTTTCGTTTTTTGCCACCGACTTCTGAAATTAAAGTTATTTTTCACTTCGTAGTGTTTTTTTTTGGAAGTCGGTTGTTTTTTTGTTTGTAAAAAGTTTTTATATTTATTTTTAAATGTCACGCGGTAATTTGGGCCAAGGTATAAGAAAACACCCTATTAAAAGCAAATTCTAATTTATTTAATAAACATTATTATACAATAGTTAATTATTAAGTAATTAATATACAAAATTAATTGTTTTGATAAGTTCGATCACAGATCTAAACAAAACATCATTTTTAATTTTTTAATGAGACGAAGTATTTTAAAGCGAAATTTGTTTAGCGCTAAACCACAGATGAATACAAATGGGACACTCCGCATTTTAGGTATGAAGCTACAAGTATGCGGCAGGCTCGACTTGTCGAATTCAATGAGCGTAACGTAGACAACAGATATAATAGTTACGCGATAGAAAGAGAGGCAACTTCTAGGTGAATATAACTGTCCGTAATTAGCGCTGTGCGACCTGAATTGCACTTTATTGTGTCGTAGCAAGAGTCGCTTTTTATTTAAATGATTTTCCGGAGTATCCTATCTATATTAATCTCTGCCTATACGTAGAACTTAGTGATTTGTGGCGCAAGTGGGTCTTCATATTTAAATGATATTTATTACTTTGAAATAAAGCTGTTACAAAATTATATCACTTCAACCCGACTTCTATAATAATAATATTTAAAATGCAATTAATTCTGAGACGCAGTAACCAGCGATTACTGTTTAGACGTAAAAATAGTACCTAATTTTGAAATCACCGCCGTTTTATCAAATATATTATATTTCAAAATTAGGTCGCCATTTTGGACAGAACAGTACTAGAGTGCGTGCCACGAAAGAAGGCCCGCGGAAAATTGTGGAACTACATTATTTTTAAGGCAATGTGATGCAACGACATAAGACACTAGCGCCGCGTCAATCGGACTTCAGTGGTGGCACAGACTCTACCTCATATTATGAGGTAGTACTGTTCTGTCCAAAATGGCGACTGCCAGAACAGTGCTGCCAATCGCATCACCGGACATAATGAACGCACATCACCTATTATTATTAATTTCAAGCATCTTCATCATTCCCACTGTCTGTAGATACCTCTCCATCACCAATAAATACTTCTTCGTCAGCTATATAATTAGGAACAGACCTATTGACCTGAAGTACCGACGCCATTGCCATTCCGGTACCGAAAGAATACTCCATGGGCTTCAAACTCTCGTCTACATTGTCTATGGCTGGTATTGGTCTACTAGGTTTTGGATGATTTTTTCTTCTAACAGCTCTATGGCGACGGACATCGTGTAATAAAGCTTTCTGCTTTTCTTTGAAATACTCAAAATCGCTTTCCGAAGATGATGGCGTTAATTCTAAGTCTTTTTTTGTGAACCGTATCTCGTTATTCACTGTTTCTTTGACTGTTTTGCTGGCTGTACCCGCTTCTACGTCGCTAAGGCCTTCGGAAAGTCCACTGGAATCGAATTCCTTTTTTTCTGCCTTTACATATTTACACCATTTCGTGATGTAATAGTCGTTGAAAGTGCTTATGGTTAAAAGTTTACTTTTTAGATTTAGTTTCGCGTTCGCCTCATAGATGACATCACATATATCTGTTTCTTTACTGTATTTCGCTAATTTGTATTTATATTTCTTATCCTTAGATTTTATTTTTTTAGGTTTTATAGACAAAGGCCTTTTTTTAGGCGCATTATTTCTTAATTTTAATTTATTAATATAACCTTTCTTTTCCATGAATTCTTCGAGATTTATTTGTCGAGGGAATTCTGGTATATTGTCTTTTAGTTCCGGCATCGTTTTAGCGAGAGCTTGTCGCTCTCTTTCCCTCATAACGTCCTCTCTTTTCCCCAATTTCCTTTTTAATTCACATAAAACTATTTTATTTGTATCCTTTTCTTTTTTCCCAGGCGCTGTTGTGAGGTCCCCTGCTGGCTGAATAGGCGGATCATCATCATCAGTTTTCATAAAATAAAAAACTTCATCCTTACTCTCTGGGTCCCGGTCTTCTATTTTCAAAATTCCCACGTTCTCAACCATAACCTCTTTGTCTTCATACTCGATTTCCTTCACGTTCTTATTTTGAATTTTCTTCAACCTCAGCTGCGAACTTTGAACAGTCTTCAAACACTTAGTGAGACTATCGATAATATCATCCATGTCTCGATTCAAGACTTCCAAATCGATTTCCTGCTTATTCGTAGCGCAGGAATCGAGAAAAACATCGAGACTATTCGATTTATTTAGAATTAATTTTAATTCTAAGCAAGATTTTGCAACACCAGTATGAATATCAGAATAGAGCCAATTATCAGCGAAAACTGTGCCTAATTTTTTATTTTCATTGTCTTTACTGCCAGAGTTTTTAAGTAATCTGTACATTCGTTCTAAAGATTCGTAGTTATGTTGGAACTCCTTGGTTACGTGTGGTATGACGACTGTGTGGAGCCAATGTATGCGTTCGTTGTGGTTCTTGTACGCACGCTGGGCCTGTAGGGGCGGTACAAAGTGGGCCATCGCGACGTGTTTTAAAAACGTTGATTGGACTACTAGGAAGGCGTGGTGGATTTTCTGGAAAAGAGAAAAAATAATAAACCTACATAATTATCGTCGTTGCGCGTGCAAAAGTCGCTATGTGTTATTTCGTGATTTTCGGTTTTTTATGCAGTTTGAATCGTTATTTCAATACACACATACCGTAAAAACGGCTATGTGATAAATGCAATATTTAAAGAGTTACGGAATGTAGCTATGTGACATTCATACATCGAAAGTTCCATTATAAACACGCTAAATATGTATTAAAGTAAAAGTAAATTATTTGAATACTCTGAAAATCAGTTTTTTGCGTCTCCTGTAAAGTGTGTAAAAAACAAATAGCGATTGTGGAACGCGCAGCATGGATATATACCTTTTGTCCGCAGACAGTATACAGAACGCCACCTGCATACGATCCTTACATACGATCATTTGCCGCGAATACTCGCCATTATTCGGTATTCGGCATAACTCGTTTTTTTTTTGTTGCTATTCTTCGAATATCGAATAATATTGTCTAATATTCGACATTCGGCGAATAGTTGTCTTGATAAAAAAAAACTTTTAATGAACAGACAAACTAGAGACTTAAAAATAATTAAACTTTTATTCATCTTTAAAATCAAAAAATTATTAGTATTATTATCTCCTTTATTTCATTTAAAGAACTTATAAATTATATTTTTAAATATTTCTTAAAAAAATATATAAAAAAACATTTAAAAATATAAAAAATAGTAGCCCACCGGTATCGGGAACAGGGTCCAAGCTACCGGCGGTCAGGGCTCCAGAGAGAGGAACCTCCTGACAATGCGAGCCGTGTCTAGGAGTACCGCTTTCTGAATCAAGCCCTTGATCCAGCCGCCCAACGAGAGCCTCCTTAGGTGTTGGTCGAGGCTCTTGGCAATTAAGCCATTGGCTGATACGACTATCGGCACAATGATCGCTGAGTCCACATCCCACATGTCGACAACCTCGCGAGCCAAGTCAAGATACTTGATTTGTTTATCTTTCTCGGCTTTCACGAGGTTCCCGTCATGCGGGACCGTTATGTCAATAATCATTAGTATTATTATCATTAATATAAAAAAATTGCCAAAACTTTGTCATTTTGAAGTTAATTAGTTAGGCTTTTTAATTAATAATTTAATATTTAGAGTCTAAAAGGGGCAGATTGTGGTGCAGAAAATTATTTTTGCGGCTCGATTGGGATCACGTCGGTTGCGCTTTTTTTCATAAATCAAAACTGCCTCAGAAAATAAATAACCTATAATATTATTTTTTGAGAATAAATAAACTTTTTTTATATTCCTGTTTTTATGTCGAGTATTAATGGCGAGTATTCGACTATTCGCCCATAGGGAATGGCGAGTATTCGACTATTCGCCATAGGGAATGGCGATCAATCGCTATTCGACTATTCGCTATAACAACTATTCGCGACATCTCTAATAATAAACGCATTAAGACCACCGTCCATTTAACAGACCAGTACGTGCGTTTACCAACGCTACAATACTGAAAAACCCGCCCAAGTGCGTGTCGGACCACGCACAATGAAGGGTTCCATAGTTGGGATGAATCTATCCCAAGAACAAACTTAATATTGTAGTTGAAAAACATTTTCTCCCATACGGAATGTATGAGATGATGTGTTTCAAACTGCAAATTTAAGTTGGTCGATTATTACACGTTAACCTGTACAGCCTACTTAGCGGTGATTATTCCTTTTAATTTCGTTATATATACTATTGCTGTGAATTTTTTCACAAATCCATTTACAACCATTTAGCTGGCAGGGGGGGGGACACTTAACTCTAACAAAAATTTGCACTTAATATTTCGCAAACGGATCTCTAAATTGAAAAAATATTTTCACATACCAGCAATATTTTTGAACGATCTTTCCAACGACACCTCACACTAAAAAAACATCCCCACTTTACAAATAGGGGAGGTAGCCTAAAAAAAATCTGGATTTTATTTTACCACTTCGTCGGCGTGATTAATATGTATACCCATGCCAAATTACAGCTTTCTAGTACTAACCGTCTCTGAGCTAAGCCGCGGACAGACAGACAGACGGACGGATATGGCGAAACTATAAGGGTTCCTTGTTTACCACGGAACCCTAAAAAGGGTATGAAACAGTAAAATAGATGGTAAAAAAATTACTAACCATAAGATTATCACTAGTCTGCGCCTGCACAGCGTCCCAGGCGACATCAGCTCGAAGCCAGGGCGCGTTGCCCAAGATGGCGGACGAGGCCCTGGACAGTAGTACTGCTAGTTCACTCTGATGACGACAGAGGAGCGTGTGCGTGGATTCTATTACTGATGTTAAGGAGCCACTGGGAAAGAGAGAAAAAAAATTGGCGTGATTAAAGGCGTCAAACACAGCACCTCCTTCTTTGAAGTCGGTTGAAAAATATCCATCAATTACAGAACCGTCTCCAACTTATTTGAAGTCCTACTTAGTTTATAAATAAGCGTTGAATACTGAACCACTTAACTTCACAAATATGGTTAAGAACCGTGACAAATACAGATCATCCTACTATATCATTGTCCGTTTCAAAATCTCGGTACAAAGTCAGAACCTCTTTATTTTTCATAGTAGGTATAAAAACGCGCCAAACACAGAACATATTTTTGTGAAACTATTGAAGTCAGTAAAAAGGGCGACAAAAATCCTCTTTTTTCGAGTTGGTTAACATAAATACATACCTCTTTTATTGTAGTCTCAACTGACATCTGTTGGATGCTAGAAGCACAGCAGGACCTGTCGTTGTAGTTTTGGGGAGGACTCTATTATCTAAATGATGATATACTTACATGTTGGCATGCAGCGCAGCATACTCCTTGAGACAGGCATGTGTCCTCCTCGCGAGCGCTAGGTACTCCCTCATGACAGCCAGCAAAGAGGGCAGGGTGCCCCTACAGCGGGAGCGGTGACACCAACGGAGGACTAGAGGCAAGGAGGCGTAGACTGCGAGGTTAATGAGGGTTGAGCGCTGTATACTGAGACAAAAAAAAAAAATTGTTAGAATATTCTCTTGTAATTTAAAATTGTGTTCTTGACCTATTGTTTGTCAAGTGGGCGAAAGCACGACTACGCATTCCTGATTTAAATCCAAGCAATTTTATTAGGTTCCTTTAGGAAATTCTCAAAAACAGCCTGGCAATAGGCTTATAGGTAATAGGTAATACGGGCTGATATCCGCAACTCCACGACTAAGCGCGTATTTTGCGTACGGGTGGGAAAATCGGTTATTCGATCCACCCCAGCTCCTCAAAGAAGGCCAGCAGCGCCTTGGTGTCACTGACAATCTCACGTAGGTTACCGAAGTGCTTTGCCCTGTGCAATAGGCTTGCCCCTATTATAGTTTGACCGGGACCACTATTCCGCGTCTTAGGTAAGTGCGCGGGGAGACGGGGGGCAGTGCAGGCCGCTCATTCGCCAATTCTCACGGCGTGCGGCATCCCGCCCGCCGCTCATTCCTAAGGTGATCCCGGTCAAACTATCTACTACCAGGCAAACTGAATACACACTTCGCCACCCATTTAGGAACTGAACATAACATCATACCTGTATTACTTATTTAGAAAGAAATCGTTTATTTGGACACGGTTCGTGAAACACAAAATACAAACAAACTCAAATTGATAGCAATCTTTTGATAATAAGTGTGCCTCACGGCTGCGCCAAAAGGGTTCATTTCAGCATTAATGCCAGACAAATGTTGCCTGACGCTGGTTTTCATTTAATGATGTGATGTTCATTCCATTGCTTTGTAGGTGTTCTAGATACATAACTGAATTCAGCGTAATGCCATTTATAATCTGTACGTAAAAAAGCTAACACAGAAAAACTATACAGGAGCCTTGTTTCATTGACTTCAAAAGTGCCATTTTTGTGCCTATTTTAAATAAATGGAGCAAAAAAAAAGAAAAACACCTACTGTTTAGGAGGAAACAGAACAACAGTAGCAGCGACCCCTGTCACTGAGGCCAGTCGTTCCCCTCTAGTCATCCATCCATTCTTGCCGCCACCCACATACTGCCACACGTCCTCAGGAGCCGGAGACTCCTGCTCCACGTCAATACTGTCTTCACGGAAGAGGAGGCCACTTTCTAGGATCAGTATTATGTTCTCCCTGGTGTATAGGAGCTGTGGAAAAAAAGAAGTTGCATGAGGATCTGTTATGTGTTTTAGGGTGGCAAATAAGCTGATAAGAAGTACGTAAAGATAACAGCCACTGTAAAGCTTTGGCTTCCTAAGAAAGCGGTGATTGGTCACACAATAACAGCATTTTTTTTTAACTAGGGCATCTCGCTTGTGACCACTAAGGTCGTAGCTGCTTAACCGGGCTTTCCTGTGGCTGCCTTAAGCTTCTACACTCAAAGCCTCCAGCCAGGGGCAATAAATGGGGTACAAACCTCGGCTTAGGGCGCGCTGAGGGGAGGACAGCAAGATGGGACAGGCTGGATCAATGATATGTCCAAATACAGTGCGTTTTTTGACACCTTAATAGCAGCCAACCCGTCACACTTTTCATACAAACGCTTGTACATGATTATGGCATTGTAACACATCTTTCGTTGAAACTTTTAAACTAATAGGTCTCTTGTGCGCTATGTCTAGGTTTCTATGAAAGCATAAATATATATAAATATGTGCAAAAAATCAGCTTTTTTGCACATATTTTACCAGAACTTTGACCATTCATAATGTACCCATAAATTATAAAAGTAAAGATAAATGATTTTATTTCTGTAAGTAGATTTGTACAAACACTTTTACATGTCAATCATATTTTTTTTAAACAAGATGAGGTTGGCGTTTCCTTTCTGACTACTCCGTCAAGAAAGACCGAAACAAAATCAGAGGAAGAATACATCTTCATTGAAACCTCGCACATGTAATCGATTCTAAATGACAAACATTTATATCACAAACTTGTAAGGCTTAAGAACTCAAAAACATGTATTTCTCTAAACAAGTTTTGTGTAACAAGTAATGTTATCATTCTCACTTGCTTGTTAGCTGTTCTCACTTTCGCTGGATGAAACAACAAGCTTTTCGACCATGCTCGCGTTGACGATTGTTATCGTCAAGCGGACTGGGAAGCCTTCTTAATGTCAAATACTGGTAAAAATCTGGTTTTCATAACAGCCGTTATATTAAATGATGGATATACTTTCCTTAGAAACCAAAGGTAAAGGAGTCACTGTTGTTCAAATACTCCAGCATCTATTACTTTCACAGCAGAGCACAAAGACACAGTAAATAGTTGTGAGATTTGCAGTAGTGCTATCTCAAGTGGACTCTTTACATTTACATTGTATTTTCATTTTAAAACAATGATATATGAAATGTAAGTAAAGTAAAGGACTACCACGCTGGTCTAGTGGTCACAAGCGCTACCGCTGAGCATGAGTACGTAGTTCAGAAAAAGTGCTATTGGGTTTTTATATCTGGAATTTCTCAGTATTGGCCCGGAGTCTAGATTTGTGCCCAGTTTATGGCGATACACTCGCCTCCTATTATGTGGGACTTAAACATAATGAAATGTGGCTGTACTATAGGTCGACCTCTGCTCAACTCTTCAGGGAATGTTATAAGAAAAGTAATTACAAACCAACTTAAAAGAAAAGAGGATTGTTTACCAGTTTGGTATACTTATTTTGATCACATAATAGGTATTTTGCATAAACAATAGCTCTATGTGTACGTTTCCTTTGTCTGTTTTTGTGAGGCTAACATAATTTTTGTTTATGGTTAACTTACAAGTAAATTTTGAAGCAAAAGATCATACATACTCTCATCATAACCGTTCAAAGACTACAAAACGCAAGAAATGAGTAATAAGATAAACTTACCATGTTAGGCCTGAATTTGATAGCAAACCATCTTCTGGAGAGTAGAGGAGGCGTAAAGTCTTGTTTCATGAACAATGCCATCTGGAATTGCGTAATATTTGAGTTAAATATACCTTTTTCCCAAGAAAATCAAGAGAAAATAGTACATTTGCCGGCAAAAGGTTAGATGTCCAATTATCATAAACATCTATAATTTTTTGATTATATATTAAGAATGATAGTTTCGGATAATTACCTTGTTAATTGTTGTTATATAATCGTAATTAAAACTGTATTTTTACATTTCCTAAGATTCACAAAAATTCTTCGCTTATTATGACATATTCGTCATATTCGTGAGGATAGATTTAAAATATGTTGCGCACCAGCTGTTAGAAATTCTATGTACTGTGTTTAGGGGTTTAATAAAGTAAAATTAAAGAAACAACTACCTAAATTAATGTTTTAATACTGTTAGGTATGTTGCTAATGTTGGAAACACTAAAATTAATTTAAATACCATTGTTAGTGTTCGATAGCGTATCGAGCTTCACACACACCAATATGTATTTTTGACAGAACTATTACCCGACTTCGGAGAAACCAAAAGAGAGTATTCTGCTCAGTACAGTAATAAATTGAATAAATTCCAAAACCTATATCCAAAAACTCGATCAAGCTGTATTAAAGAAATAAAAATACTTACTTAAAAACCCTAGACTGAAAATCTTTTGACCGTTGTGAAATAAACCAAATTTTATAAGTAAACTAAAAATTTAATAAACTCGAAGTAACATAGGTACTTACGTGTAATACGAAACTAACGAGCAATTTCACTTGGTCGGGTTATATTTTAGCGCTATTATGTAATATGTACATTAGGTACATACCTACATGCTTTTGGAATTATTTGTTGTTGATTGAATAGTCGCTACGTAACTTCGTAGAAGTTCTTTATTTACAAAATGTATAGCTTCCCGTGACAGGGACTAGCATTCGGCGCGTTACCCCGCGTTCTATTTAAAAGCGAATATCGAGCGAATATACGATCGTTCGAACTTTTTGTTTGGTGAACCTGAACACGTGGTCGCGCCGCCAGAGGGCGCTTTCCGGTTTTCCGAACAAAAAGTAACATAAGAACGCAACCGTCCGCGTATTCACGCGAAGATCGTCTCGGGGCCGGAGATATTAAAGACATTCATTAGAGTATTCTATTCTATAAACAACATCAATCTGCCTAGCCTTTTCCCAACCATGGTTGGGTCGGCTTCCAGTCTAACCGGATGCAGCTGAATACCAGTATTTTACACGGAGTGACTGCCTATCTGACCTCCACAACCCAGTTACTGGGTAATACGATACCCCTTGGTAAGACTGGTTGTCAGACTTTCGGGCTTCTGACGAGCCGGAACGACTGTCAAAGATCCAAGTATAACAGCCGGGACTAGAGGCACGGAGGATTCTCGGTATGTAAAGATGGTCACCCATCCACGGAGCAACCCCGGCAAGCTTAGCTTAACCTAATGGATCGACCCGTGCAGCTGTTATCATTTAGCCACGAGCTCAATAAACAACATCAACAACTTGTAATAACTTTATTGTATTTCATAAAAATGTAATAAATCTGATATTAATACGTAATTATTGCAAAATCACCAACGTAAACATATAAATGACTGCAATGGGTAATAACAACCAATGTCCAAATCAACTAGATGTAAAAAGGGATTTAATTAATACTTGTCAAGGTAATTTATACAAGGTCAAATTAAAATTAAGCCCTTAAATCCCCAACTATCACAACCTTTTATCGCGCACTAGATATTCAACTCTTAATTAATTTAAGTTAACCTTGGATTTTATTTTACAAAAAATGAACTAAATGCATTGATTAGGGAATGTATGACGCTAAAATAAATTGATAATAATTATTAAACAGAGAATTTCCTAATGGAAAAACCAATAACACTTAGCCTGAGCTAGCTATTGAATCCAGGACTTCGCGCACAGCAGTCGCACCTACACCTACAACGCGGCAAATATAACTTGGCAGTTCTGAAAATAGGCACTACGAAATCTGGCGCACGTTCTCTCACTCACACACGCCTCATGTCATCATTTGGTTCCTAAAAAATGTTACTGCGCAGCCTTCTGCACGAAGTTCGGAACTGTCAAGTTATATCGGCCGTATTTATTGTACTATCGAAGAATTTCATATCTAAGCAGTTTCAAAAATCCCGCGAACACGATGATCACATCTGTTTATCGCCCCTGTTTGCGTCGACTAATGAAACAAAAAAAGTACATACTAGAAATATTTTGTCGTTTTTATTTTTTGTTGTTCGTGTGTTTTGTAAGCTCTGTTACAATGATCACAGATGTCTGACCCTTTTTCGACCACTAGGAATAGAACAAAAGAAGTTTTTAATTTGAATGTTTACTGTTTTTTTTTGTCATTTACTAAAACAAGGGACACATAAAAATCTGATGCTGCGATACTTTAGGTTGATGAGATTTCTATAGCGTCCGAGCGCTGAAAGCAGAAATAGTAGGTATTTACGGTGCTTAGATATGAAGTTCTTCAATAGTAGAAGGTAGTCAAATTTTTACAATAAAGTTAATTCATACAAAATTGCATATTTTTATTCTTAGTAAGTACTATCCTTTTCCCAATATTAAAAAATATACCAATTAAAAACATGGCTCAGTTGCACCACAACTCACTAAATTAATTTAACGGTATAAAGGTATTTAACACGTCATTCTGTCTTTGTCATCTTCAAACGATTGAGTGAAACAGTACCATGTATTCAATTCGTTTAGCGCTAAACACATTCAGTGAGAGCAGTGGTGGGCCAGTGGTAACGGCCCCGACTTACGAGTGGATTCGAACCCGGGCAGGCGCTTTGCTTTGTGTAAATAATTTCACCACCACTGCTCTCAAAACGGTGAAGGAAAACATCGTGAGGAAACCGGCATGTTTTAGAACCAAATATTCGTAGGCATGTGACATCTACCAACCCGCACTGGGCCCGCGTGGTAGATTACAGCCCACTCCCTCTCGAAGACAGGAAGCCTGTGCCCCAGCAGTGGGAACATTATACGCTGATTATGCATTTGTGATTAGTGGTGCATGTGAGCCAAGAACTACACAATTCCTTTGTTCAACAATTAATTAAGAATTTTAATTTAATAATTGACTTTTAATTGCACTAAATGTTAGCTGATATTAGAATAAGTACAATTATTCAATCTGTCTGTTTGTTCGTTAGAACCTAACTCCTAAACTGCCGAGATGATTTAGATGAAATTCTCCGTAAAGGTTATTTTAAAGACCAGCAAATTGCGAAAATACGTAACAAAAGTTCCGTTTTTTTCCGTAAATTGGCTAGCAAAACTCCGCAGACGCGAAGGGATATCTAAGGAAGATAAAAAAATACTTTAATTCCAAGTACCTACAGTTGACTACAGGGTCAACGGCCGCTGCACGCTGGTAGAGTATTTACATGAAATAATGAGTTTAAAATCTCTTTTCCGAACGAAGTTCCTTAACGCGGCTCGCGGTAGGAGTTGACTAGTAGAAATCGACACGTATGGAGCGGGAAATACGCAAATGGCGTGGGGCTCGGGCGTTGCGCCGCCCGTTTCAAATTTCATACAAAATGTATAAGAACTTATGGCCGATGGGGCCGAAAGGTCCAGAACCTTTCGGCCCCATCGGCCATAAGTTCTTATACATTTGGTGGCGACCGCGTACCGGAAGACGTGACGTTGGAAGGTCTCCCAAAAGATGGACCGATGACCTTGTGAAGGCCGCGAAATGATGCGGGAAGCACAGAACCGGTCGACTTGGTGGTGCTTGGTGGCCTATGTTCAGCAATGGACGTCTTTTGGCTGAAATTATGATGATGATAGGAACGACGTGACCCGAACCACTCCTCGCCACTTGTGGATGTCCCGCGCCTAAGAAAAAGGGTTATGTCCTCTCCATGCGACTCTCTCTGTCTCTTTTTATTATGTACGAGTGTGTCCTGACGAGGGTCACCAGGGGGCCCCTTATCGCACACCTTTTTTGTTTGTTTTGTCGACATTAGATATCGAACCATCACATCTGCGGAGTTTTGCTACCAAATTTAAATTGACCTTGTAGACAATGATGATATTGAATCATAACTTAGCCTTATTATCCAACCCTTCTAAACCATAGACAAGAAACTGGCCCACAAACGCCGCTACCCTCTCCGGATTACTTATATGTACATCATGGGTCCCTTCCACGGGCCTAAATCTTAAATTCCTCCCTGGATATTCCGCCTCGTCTAACAAAAAGTCTGTGTTTCTGAACAGTTTGTTTCTCAGTGATTTCTGACATGCTATTGTTAAGATCGGCGTTTTGGTCGCTGTGAATACTTTTTTCACGTGTTCGGGAGAGAATGCCGGGCCGTTGATCCGTTTCATTCGTAAGTCGTATGTGTACCTGTGGAAATACAAAAAATGTTTTATAGTTTTCATTGGTTAATTAATTTCGGATCTGCCCGCCTTGTTTGTAAGATGATACTGGCTAATAACAGAATTAATTGCATTTTAAATATTATTATTATTATAGAAGTCGGGCTGAAGTGATATAATTTTGTAACAGCTTTATTTCAAAGTAATAAATATCATTTTAATATGAAGACCCACTTGCGCCACAAATCTGAGTTCTACGTATAGGCAGAGATTAATATAGATGGTTCACTCCGCAAAATCGTTTAATTAAAAAGCGACTCTTGCAACGATACCATAAAGTGCAATTCAGGTCGCACACCGTTAATTACCTACAGTTATATTCACCTAGAAGTTGCCTCTAGTTCTATCGGGTGACTCTTTACATCTTCCGACTAGGTTACGCTCACTGAATTGGCCCGACAAGACGAGCTCGCCGCGTACTTGAAGCTTCATACCTAAAATGCGGAGTGCGCCTTCTGTACTATTCTGCAAGGTTGTGACTCGGGGTTTCACTGCTTTACGGAGTGACCACACTTACTGACGCAGAATCGTTTTGAGCCGATCACGTATCACCACACTTCGGTCACTTCGGCGACCGGAATTTCGGCACGATGCAAATTCCGCACGATGCAAATTTAGCACGATGAAAATTCGGACGATGCAAATTCGACACGATGCAAATTTGTTTCCGATGGGGTGTCGAGTCGCATCGTCCGAATCGAAGCGAGGCGGAGACCTATTTTTCACTTTTATTGCATGTACCATCAAAGAAGTTGATATGTAACCAGTTTCAAAACAAAATCCCGTGAACACGATGACCACATCTGTTACCGGCCCAGTTCTATAGCCGCAGAGCGCTGCAAGCAAGAATAGTCCTTACGGTGGTTAGATATGAACTTCTTCGATGGTACATAAACCTCTTTCTGACCTGCTGAAGCCGATTCCGCGTCACTAAGTGTGGTCACTCTCTTATGACATTTAAAGTAAAGGCTCGTGCAGACCACCGCGACGAGACTCGAAAAATACAATTTCTAAGAAAACTTCACGGCTGTCGCGTCGCACTAGTCTGACAAGGCTTGATTGTATGAAGTGAGTGTAATTACTGGATGTAGCCATCTCCTGCAGGCATGGACAGCCTCTCTAGGACTGCGGCCGCTTGCTGCTCTGTCAGACTGCGGCGACTCTTCTTTATAGACTGGAGCGCCTGTCGATCATACAATTATTATATTACTAGCTACGCCCCGCGGTTTCACCCGCATAAGTCTCGATCCCGTGAGAATATCGGGATAAAAAGTATCCTATGTTCTAATCCAGGTCATGGTTCATCCATGTGCAAAATTTCATGCAAATCCGTTTAGCCGTTTTACCGTGAAAGGGTAACAAACACGAGGTCTAAGTCTGTCGCCATAACAACAATGTTAACAGCATTGTTGTTTCAGCAGTTAGAGGTAGGATAGCCAGTTCCTCTGTGGCTGAGGATCACGGGTGAAGCGCGCTTCCATCTTCAGCCTGATCATCACTTACCATCAGGTGAGATGCAGGCCAAGAGCTACCCCGTTGTGGTTTAATAATAAAAGTTTCTGGTTTCAAATCCCGGCCTTACCAATGTGACTTTTTCAATTCATATGTACTTTCTGAGTTTATCTGAAAATTCACTGACATCGGTGAAGACAAAAAAATAGTGACAAAATCTGGACAATTATTTATATAAGTCTGAAGCCGCTAGTCTGTCTTGAGCAAGCGTGGTGATCAATGCTGTACCTTCTCTGTATGAGAAGAGACCTTGGCCCTGCAGCGGGACTGGTATTATTATTTATCTATAAAAATTCAAAAGTCATTTATTCAAACTAGGCTGAGAATCACTTTTCGAACGTCAAAATTACATAAGACAGTCCCCCAAAACGCCCACCCTTCACCACTTCCTAGTGCGTTAGCTGGGAAGAAGTAACAAACTCCCCAGCAGGACAGCTGTCTGTTCAGTTAGAAATAAAAAAAATGATTCTATATAATAGTATACAGCATAATTAACCTAATTTAAATTATTATCCATATGTTAGCTAGCATACGCCAATATACCAAACAAAATTATCGAGAAGTATACTCGGGCAGAAATAAAAACGAAACGTAAACAGAACTTAACATCTTAATTTGGTAATATACTCCATTTGAAAGAAGATTGGATATTTAAACAAACCTTTTTTACAGTCCGTTCAACCGATTCTGACTTCTATACCGTAGCCATAAGGATGGCATTAAAAGCAAAATAGTGGTTGCAATACCAACTGTTTACTGCAGCTGTCATATTTTGTCATGCCACCAACGCAATAGAAGTCAAAATCATTTGAACGGACTGTAAAAAGGTTTAGTTAAATGTCTAATCTTATTTGAAATGGAGTATAGCTATTTTCTGCGGTTTCACTCGCATCTAAGATAAAATAAACATACCTCTGTCCACTTAATTTTCGGCGCATTTTCCGGCTGAGTATTGAACTTTTCATAATTCTTGTAAAAGTCCGTGAAAAATACGTGATACCTGCGATAATAAAGAAGATAATGCACAACATGAATTATGAAAAACTTTAGGAGTAAACTACTTAAACGCTTACCAAACTTTATGGGCGATTTATGCATGTTTACGAATACTGACAAATAACTGCGTTTGCGCACTGCATCCGATCCCAATCCGAGCAATATCGGGCCGAAGTAACCATAGTACTATTTGTATGAAAGGTTGCCAATTTGATCATGTATTTGGTACATGTTGATGGGCCTACACTGTCCTCTCATACCTGTATAGTTGATTGAAGCGTTTAACACTGTAATTTGGAAAAATTGTAAAAACCATTTACTTTTAAAAGAGTAACCGTGGAGTTTCTTGCCGGCTCTTCTCCATAGGAAACGACCAATTGGAACCGTGCACCTAGCTTCTGGAGTTTCATAAGTGCCCTTGTAGGTTTATGTGAATTTGAATTTGATCCGAATTCCGTCCGTTCGAAATCGGAACATTTCCAATTCGGATGAAACTCTGATTTGGATCGGACGTATAGTCTGTTTGAAAAGTATCCGATGAGGGAAGTGTAAACAGAACCCTGACTAGGAAAAATTCTATGATAGAAGATATTCGGGTTTAAGTATTTTAACTTCAAATATTTCAACATGAATGATGTAACCAATATTTTGATTTAATAGTGTGTCGGTGGAGTTTCTTGCCCTTTCTTCTCCATAGGAACCTACTACGCTTTGGAATCGGCAACTAGTTTCATCTTTCTGACTGACCGACCCCTTGACAATTCAAAAAGTGCTTGTAATTGGTTTATTTGTTTGAGTTGAGAACTCAAATAATTAAATCAAAGCACTCAATTCGAAAGTGACACAACAAATTGGCTTCCACAGGTACGTTTTCTGATTCATTTGTTTACATTTTAATCAGATACCTTTTGGAACGACCATAGTGCGCAAACGCTCTAAAGCGGCATAGTCAGACGTGAACTAAACCCACACATTGCCATATTTTAAACAAAGTAGTACATACCATCTAGGAAAGTCTTCGGGAGGGACTGCAAAGAAGTTGATAGGGTCTAAATTAACCAATTTATCTAGTCTGTCAGGATAGCATAGATTGTAGAATTGCCCTGAAAAAAAAAAAAAAAAGTTTCAAAATTCAAAAGTCATTTCTGAGAATAAGCACTTTTCGAACGTCAAAATTACATAAGACAGTCCCCCAAAAACGCCCACCCTTCACCACTTCCTAGTGCGTTAGCTGGGAAGAAGAAGTGGCGCAACAAACTCCCCAGCAGCACAGCTGTCCGTTCGGTTAGAAAAAAAAAAAAAAGATTCTACAATAATAGTATTCAAAATAATTTACATTCCGCAACACAAAACATAATTTGAATTTAGGTTAGCTAGCACACGCCAATATACCAACCAAAATCATCGAGAACTATACCCAGGCAGAAATAAAAACTAAACGTAAACAGAACTTAATATCTAAATAAAAGCCTCCAGGCATAAAGGGTGTGCCCGTTTATTAGTTACTTAGATGTACTGACAAAAATTAAAAAGAGTATGCTTAGGTTTGGTCATGGTGAGAAGATGAATGAAACGCGACTAACAATAGTATATTATGCAATTAGTGAATAAAGGACGGATTTAAAGCGAGGGCCATAGATAAATCACGAGCAAGTGAAGGATTCTAACAACTGAATCACGACCGTAGGGGGAGTTTTAGAATCCTGAGCGACGCGAGTGATGCATGGCCCTCGATATAAATCCGTTTTATTCAAGAGTTGCATACCCTACTTTATACCATGACTACGAGAAAAATAAAGATTTAAGCGAAAATAGACATTTAATGAAGAAAAAAGGAAGGTGGAATTAATTAAAATGCACATTAAAATTGGAACAATTACCAAAATTAAAAGTAATTTTCTTATTATTACTAATAATAATCAACTTGTGACGCGATATTTATTTCCTGTGTATCGAGTATGTTTTGGCAAGGAGGTTGTATAGCATTGAGATGGAGGTCGCTTAAATAGATGTGTTCTAAATTAAAAGTGCTTTTTATTAACTGAAAACAGTGAATAAATAGAGTTGTTTTTCCTAAAACTCGTGTTTGTTTATATGCTTGGCAACCAAATTGCGAACGTAGATTAGTTACTTAATACTTATTACATATTTACATGATAACTTATATTTGTAATTAATGATTAACGCAAGAAATATTTTTATTACAATAGATATTTGCACAGCTGTTAACACTTAGCGGGACACTAAGAGCCCCCAGACGTACGTAATAACTACAATAGTTCTATTGTCTCGTTCAGTGACCTTCTACGGATTAAGGTAACAGATGACTTATACAGGGTCAAATAAAAGTAGCTAGCGAAACGCCGCAGACGTTATGGGTATTAAGAGCGTTTATTCAAAAAGTGAGCAACGTCGCAAATAGCTGTCAAATATTTCGCTATTTTGATTAAGGCGCGTTCCCGTGCGAAACCGTAGCCGGTTTTTAGGCTGTTTTTGGCCGCCAACTTCTCTTTATCTAAAACAACTAGCAACTAATAAAAAATACATTAAATTTCTACATAATCTTGACTCCAAAATGGTAGTTTTTTTTTTTTTTTTAAGTGGCATTATATTTAATTAAAGGGCCACAAAAAAGCCACAGAAATGAGAAATAATGATTTATAACATGCATCTCCTCCTAAAATAACCATTATTTTGATTTGCTTCCTAAACTAATGGATAGGTAATTTAATAAAGAACATTTTGCTAGTTTTATTTTTTTCAACACACGAAAATTTGATTTTATAAAGATTTTATTCTAAAATCTGAGCGTACTCGCTAAGTAACTCTTGCGCAGAGTTAGTGTGCCACGAATGCTCAAGGTTATTTGGTCAGGGTAGCGCCTTAATTTGGCAATATTACTGTATGGAAATAAGAAATATATAACTAGTGAACTAAAATATTGATTATGAAATTCAATTTACGCGGTATACATTTTAACATACTCCCTTGTCCAAATCCTACACGATAAATGAAATAAAATGCTGTTTTAAATTAATGCAAAGATAGCCTAAAAGTTCGTCGTAAATTCCCCTTACCATAAATTGAAGGAATTACAGAGGTATGAAAAACAGGGTGTGAAGTTCACTCATCCTCCATAGAAAAGGGAGGATCCTCCGACCAGACTAGTGTTGTGTCTGGTGGGCAACCCCCCCTGGTTGATGTCGGGACGTTGTATACAATGTGAAATTTAATTCGTTTGCATCCTCTTAAGGGGTCATTGTACTCGTCATTATGAACAACTTTCACTATGGGGCCAACCCTGAAATCGCGAAAAAAAATCTGCTGTTCCCTACATTATAACGAGCTATGCGAACATAAATGTATGGAACAACTGATTTTTTTTTGAGGATGAAAACGAATTAAATTTCACATTGTATACTGGTATATAGGTGTTTACCCAGGACTTAAGTTAATTTTAAGGTGAGCTTTCTATCCCGCGTTTTCTGCCCAAATAATGCTTTTGCTGTGCTGTCCCACAGCAAACAGATTAACTATGCGGGTAATATAGAAGTGGCTTGTCTGCCCTTAGGGTCCCCTAACGGCACTAAGGTCCGATCTTAAAATAGTGCTGCCTAGTCTATTCCCAACTATGTTTGGGTCAGCTTCTAGTCTAAACGGATGCAGCTGAATGCCAGTATTTTACACGGTGCGACTCCCTATCTGACTGCCACAACCCAGTTAGGTACTGTGATACCCCTTGGTAAGCCTGGTTACAGGCTTCCGGGATTCTGACGACCCGTAACAACAAAAAAATCTGCTGTTCCATACATTTATGTTCGTATATCTCGTCGAAATCTAGGGAACAGCTGATTATTTTTTCGCGATATCGGCGTTGGTATTTTTGTATATTATGCTGGTCGCGCGGTAAACTCTGCTTGCGCGATGCAGAATTTTGCGTGACGTCAATATGACGGATGCGTTGTTCGCACGTGGCGTTGTAGATGCCGCCACAATACAATGGTGATGATATTTTTAGTATTTACCTAAGTATGCTCCAAATGAATGCCCAATCAGTGTGAAAGCCTTCCACCTGAAGTGTTTTACAACTAAATGCACTGAGGACACCATGTCATATATGCTGAGCATCAATCCTGGTAGGAAACGGTCCGACTTGCCGTTACCGGGGAGGTCTACACCTGGAAATTTAGAAAGAAAGAAAATAAATTTATTTGACTCAGGTTAACGCCCACAATATTCACACAAAAACAGAAAAATAAGTGAGGAGTTACCCCCTTTAATTATTAACTTTATTTATTTTTATAGTGGCAACACAATCTGTAAAAATTTCAACTGTCCACCTATTACGGTTCATGAGATACAGCCTGCTGACAGACAGACAGACGGACAGATGTACAGCGGAGGCTAGTAAGGAACCCGAAAAATCACATACCAATATAATAAAAGTTCTTTGGCAGCTTGCTGATAAGAGGTCTGAAGCTGACAGCAGAGTCCATGCTCCCATGAACTAGCAGCACCGGAGGGTCGTAGCAGTCACCCCATGCTATGACTGGAAAATAATTGTATTTCACAACTTAAGTACCATATCATGGAGAATGTTGTCTTGTAATTTTACTATGCTAAGCAGAAAAGCTACAATGTCAATGTTTGGAATGCGTACGATGGGCCGAAACCAACTCGCAGAGTGCCCTTAGACAATTTTAAATGATGAAGAGTCCAATTTTATTATTATTATGTTTCTTATATCATTTAGACCGCGGCGCGTGAGTCGCCGACGGTAAGAAATGCTACCATTTTAAATATTATATTTTATATAAACATTTAGGACTAAGTATTGTATTTATTCATTTTATTTTTGCCTTATTTTGTTATTTCACTATATGCTGCACCAGTTGACGTCATCACGTCAACGCCGGCTGTCGCTGAAAACCAACGCTGGGGCTCTGTTACGCATAGGGTCGCAGCATTATGCTGAGCGATGGCCGTTTTGTGTGGATGTGACGCATATTTTCCCCCAAATTGTTTATTTTTGTGTTTTGTTCTTTCTTTGCGTCATGGGTACCGCAAATAAACATATTTTCTTTCTTTCTTTCATTTAATTATAAAAAGTTTACAGCATTCTTATACTTAAAACGATGCCCCAAACAAACTGTTTTCACGGTTTGTCTGTGGGAGCAAACCATAGAAAAGAAAGTTAAGTTTACAATGTGTAGATAAAAGTAAATATTTAATATATTTATATATTATTGCTTCTTTTACCCTCATTTCTAGTACCCATTTGATTTAATATCTCAGGTCTTGTGTCAAATTTTAGCCATGGGTATCGTATTACCCAGTAATTGGGTGTAGAAGTCAGATCTGAGACTGAAAGCTGACCTCAACATAGGTGGGAAAAAGTTATATGTATAGATGATGATATCTGTCTATTTGTATTAATTTTAAGCCTAAGTATTATGTAATCTAAAATAAAAATGTATTCAAATATTATGAATCAACGTCCATACGATTAAAAGATTATGAATAGAGGGTCAAAGTTCAAAAACTTTTTTATTTAAGCTTTCATGTATTTAAAACTTAGTTATTGTTACAGATTTTGAATTGTTAAGTAATAAGATTTACTTACTAGCTATTCTGCCCCATGGTACTTGAATATACCATTCATTTTCTAATAAATCCATTATTTACGAAAAATTATGTACACTTATTTTACGTGATAGTGATAATGTTTAATGGTGAATGTGATTTATACTTGTTCAGCAGCTTTTCTGTGATAAGTTACGGTAAAATGTATTTTATAAACGAATTTATTAAAGTATGCCCCAAAATTCACCAATATTTCAATAAAAATAACAAAATGAAAACAGCAATTCGAGCAGACAAAACAAAACCATCTGTCAGTCAAACTGAAATTGACAACTGTTGAACTGTCATAGTCAAGTGTCAGTGGCAGTGGGATTACAGATAACATAGAAAATTGTTATAAAATAGTTGGGCAGTAAAATGGATGAACCTATTGTGAAAATAAATAGAAAGATTACAAGAAAATAAACAGTAAGATTGAAAAAGCCCGATGATAATAAACTTAAATGAAAAAGAAGCACAGAACAGTGCAAAAGGACCGTTTGTATATATCACGAGCCGCTCGGAAGGGTAGGAAAGTGTAGACAGCAGTGGTCTATCCGTAGGATTGCGCATGGAGGTTCAAGATAAAGCTAGGTAATTAAAGTTTACTACACAATAAGATGTCAATTTTATTGAATAATTAACAAACAGACAAACAAGATAAATGTAGGAGTTATAAAAGAAATTACTTTCGTTCGTATCATCAAAAATGTCGTATAAAATTGGATATAACGTTTATTTTTAATCGGAAATCATTAGGTCTTTCGTTTAAAATATATGATATTGATACCATCATTAAGGATAAGACCCCGATTCAGAGCAATCCAACTCGGATAGGTTAGGTTGGAAGGCTAAGGCGGGATAGAAATTACAACAAAAAAAACTTTAAATTATTTAATATAAGAAGTTATTATCAACATAACAATAATTAGGCTAAGTTATAATGTATGTGTGCAATTTTTCTTTGTGTTTTTAACAAGGCGGTTTTAAAATATTAGACTAAATAGGTTTTATGCCTTTTGAGTGGTATATCAAACGATTCTATATACAATGTAACTTTGATAAGCTTATAAAAAAAAAAAACAATTGTATAACAAACAAAATTATAGATTCAGTTGTTATATTTTGTAAATATTAGAGATTTTGTAATAATATCATATTTTCTAATTATATTTAGTATGAATTTCATTGTAACAATTTTACCCAACTTCTGTGACGTCAATTTCTGACGTAACCTATCCTACATTTCTTCTGCTGCGGTCATCGTTCGTCATCGTGACGTAACACTTTTTATTTATTGTTATAACAAAGTAGGTACTCAATGGTAATAATGTTTTATGGAGATGTCACTTATACAGAATGTTTTAAAATTGACCCGAAAATAAAGGTAGGTAGGTACGTAATCAATATACCTACATCTATACAAATACCTACCTAAATAGTCATCTAAGTTTTAAATTCTCGTAAACTCCCTCCCAAAAGAATATTCTCGAGAACTTACTTCTCGCAAGGAGAATATTCTCGGGAATTTACCATCACTAGTCGTGATTGTCAGGTACGTTATATTACTATGATAATAAAAACACAAACACACTGTATGTTCACCATTTCCAAGGTCGCGAGTATATAAGATAACTTGATAAGATTGTTAGGTATATAACA
This sequence comes from Agrochola circellaris, assembly GCA_914767755.1. Taxonomy (NCBI): domain Eukaryota; kingdom Metazoa; phylum Arthropoda; class Insecta; order Lepidoptera; family Noctuidae; genus Agrochola; species Agrochola circellaris. The sequence continues at coordinate 25,638,448 of OU611839.1, read as the reverse complement.
ATGAAATTGACGAAACTACTGCCAGGAATCGCCTCGTAAGTTGAATTTTTATTTGTTATTTAAAATATTAATTAATGTTTTTATTTTTTTACATATTGTTGGGCGGTTATTCTCTCAATTAATTGGTTAATAACCTACTCAAGTTTTTATTTCAATACTTTAATTTACTAACCTAACAAGCGCTTATTCAGATAAACATGCCTAAATTAAACAATTAGAGAGAAACGGATTTTTAACGAGTGCCAATTTTTGCCCTAAAATAAGCTCTGAATGTTTAGCTAATAAAATAAAGCAGCTTAATAGTAATAACTATTTAATTGTATGTTTATCTTCAGTTGCTTAATTTGCGATAGTCCGTGAACTAACAAAAACCATTTTGCAATAACAAACTTTTAGCGCCATCTAGACTTTGCTTAAAGTACTATAACCACATACAGTGTGCTCAGTATACAACGAAATGCGGCGAAGTGTTGAACTAAGAATACTGTTAAAAAAGCTTTGTTTTATGAATTTTAGCGCCATGAAAGGTAGATTACAGCTTCAGGAAAAGGAAGTAACAATAAAGGCGCCATGGGGTAACATTGCTGGTAAGTTCTATTCATCAAAAGATTTCGTAAGGGAAAATAATACCTAGGTACGGCGGCATGTTTATCAGAGCTCAGTAATGCGACTGTACAGTGAGCCAGTCCAGCGCTGACTTGCAACTGGGCTCATGTAGAGACTACTTTCAAACCTGTGCAATGTTGACTTCGCGCCCTCAAATCAGTCCAGTTGACTAACCTACCCGTCTATTTTCGGGCCCAGCTTCCCCCGCCTAACTTACTGCCGATCTTGTCTTTTTCGACCCACTGACTGGGTCCAATATTTCGAGTCACTGGGTCCAGTCACTGCCATCGTATAAACCAGTACCCTAATTACGTAATACAAGGTCAATCAGAATCTAAATCGTTTTGAAACAGATTGCTAATGCATTGCTTCAAATGTTCAAAAAAATTAATCTGCTCAACAACGTAAATAACGCAATGAATGTTGTTGAACTGTCAAAATGAACCAGATTAGTCGTAATCGTTTACGACAATGTGTTACGTCATTAGGGTACGACTTCCAAAAAGGAGGTTCTATTTTCGTAGCGTGTTTTTTTAAATTTATTTCCACCGATTTTTCCGCCTATTGTGGACTGAATCTGCTTGATGCGGGAAATTCAGAACCGGTCGAAATGGCGGTACTTGATCCCAGGCCTATGTCCAGCAGTGGACGTCTTTCGGCTGAAATGAATATTCCTTCGACATGCACCTGAACCAACGGCGTCGTCGTAAAAAGATGCCCATTCTTAGATAAAAATAACCCGTCTCTCCACTATTCCATTGCTTACTCAAGGATGCATATCCGGTACGGCTCGTAAATCCTTCCTTATCCTAAGGGCACGTCTTCCCTACCATTAACCCGCGCCCCCCGGTCTACTCCTTGATATGCAATAGCCTTTGAAGTCCCATGAAACATGAGGCTTCATGGGCTAGTGCAAATCTTGGGGTTCATTCGATTTATCGAGTCTGGTTAAACCACGCTGGGGTCGGTGCATTTCATTCATTCATTCTGCATTCAGCCGATCACCTATCAAATGATACACCTACTTACCAAATATAAATTCAAACCTTGTCCCACAGGATTGGCCTGGGGAGACCCATCCAACCCCCCAGTCATCCTGTGCCATGGAAAGTTGGATGCCAGCTCCAGTTTCCGACCACTAGTCTCCCGACTACCCACCAACTTTTACTACTTAAGTGTGGACCTACCAGGCAATGGGAAGTCTGATCATTTGCCAAAAGGAGTAAGATATTCTGTAGTGGATTTGGTGCCCACTATTGTCAAGGTGAAAAACCATTTTAAGTGGGATAAGTTTATCTATATCGGACATTCCCTCGGAGTTCCTATTGGTAAGTGTTTATTTATTAAATATGACGGAGAGGGTGCATGTCTCTCTTTCGTTAGCCATATTTTAACTACTGTGGGCGTACTGTGCGTAGTGTTGCTATTGCAAAATAGAAAAACCGTTTAGTCTTTCATTCCACAACGCTTCATAAAATTAACTCGCTATGAACTAGGATGCCTTCATCATAATCATCATATCGGCTGATAATATTATGATGAAGGCATCTTACTTGTTAACAAGATAACCTTGGAAAAAGGTTAACTTGTTTACGGTGCGTTGTTACGGTATGTTTAGGTACAGTAAATGAATAATTTTCGGTGTCCTGTTAGTTTTTGGTGAAAATACTTCAGAATAAATCTTTGAAATATAGTTCGAATTTTGAATAAAACTTGGTATCTTGCCCGACCCCCGCGCGTGTGTACGCTCGCAGTCTTCGAAATAAGGAGGATGCGTTAAGATAGCCCGCGAGATTCAAATTTTCTTGTGTTTTTTCCATTTTGCAGGTCAGTGTCAGATTGTATGATGATTAAAATAAAATTCGCGACCGTAACAAATATGGCTTTACATAATTATAATCATTACAATCAGCAATACAACTTCATAAGTTAGCATTATTGTCAAATGTCATGATTTCATGAAATAGTCATTCAATGGGATTACATGAACTAAGAGAGTTGTATTGATCATTTTTATGATTATAATTCTATAATTAAACATTTGAAACGACCGCGAATCATAATTAGATCAACATAGAACATGATACTGACCTGCAAATTGCAAAAAACGTAAGAAAATTTGAATTTCGCGGGCTACCTTGACGCTTTCGCCTTAACAGAGCCGCACTTAATACTGAGGCCAAAGAACCGGATGCGACTCGCGATCCGCGGTTTCCCGACCACTACCATAGGGTTTACTACTTAAAGCAAAAACCTTTCCTAAAATATGTTTATCAGCCCACCAACCATCTTCTTATTCCAGGCAAACTCTTCAACATTGCCTACCCGGGTCACATAACCCGCGTGGTCGAGATAGACCCCATACCAGCGCACCACACGTGGCCATGCACACGACAAGGCCTCCATGACTGGTTCCACAGTTACTATGGGATGTACGATGAACATAGGTTCCACAAGTTCAACAGTGGGATCGAAACTGCACCGAAATATACTTATGAGAAGGTGGGGTTTTGATAATCAGCGTTTGTAGGAAGTGTTAGATAAGTAATGTGAGAAAGAGATGGAGCTATATAGGGCGAAGAGCGCCATCTCTTTTTGCAAAGCTCAGCACGGGCAGTGGTGGCCCAGTGGTAACGGCCGCGACCTACGTGTGACTGTCACTAGCATGGCCACCATCAGGGATTTCAATTTTCATAACAATAAAAATTTTCGCTAATTACTCGAAATTTGTCGCCAAATATCAGAATTAGTCTGTTACTGGTTCAAAAGTTATAAGGGTTTATAGGTGGCCGATCTGTGGAGCATCTCCCCAGCTTGGCCCAATTGAATTTCAAAAGCTAGGGCACCTAGCGAAGATCTATTTTCTCCCAATTTTGATCGCTAATTAGTCGCAATTTTTCGCCAAGTCACAGATTTAGTGGGTTCTTAGTTTAGAACATATAATGAGTTAAATTTTTAAGGTATAGTCCAAGAGCTATATCGAAGATTTTTCTTAAACTCTTCGATTTAGCTCTTGGACTATACCTTAAAAATTGACCCTTATAACTTTTGAACCAGTGACCGACACGTTCTGATATTTGGCGACAAATTTCGACTAATTAGCGACAATTTTTTAGTGATGTCAAAATTATAATCCCTGATGGTGGCCATGCCAGTGTCAGTCACACGTGACTTACCAGTCATCGTGGGTTTGAACCCTGACAGGCGCTTTACTTTGTGTAAATCATTTCATCATGATTGCTATCAAAACGGTGCGAAACTAGAAAAGATAACAAAGTTCTTTTGAACGACATTAAAAAAAAATCGTTTTGTTGCAGGCCCAACAGATGATGATGGAGACGAGAGGCTTATCCAAAGAAGCAACAGAACATGTCTTAGAAAGGAGTCTGGTGCCTGTCGGTGATGGACTTTTCAGGTACTTTTGCAACATTACGCCTGAACTCCGTGAAGGAATAGGCAGATGTGTGCAATGAGCCCACATGTCCCTAGTCTAGTTGTGTTACAAGCCCCACGGGAATGAGGGTCATGCCTACTGCTGTCAACCGGGTACAAATTTCGACTCCGGGGTGCTACTGAAATTTTCTTGGAGGAAAAAGCTAGGAAACAAGACATTTTTAAATTTTTCGACGGTTATTAAAAAAAAAACTCCTGTTTCATAGAAAAGTGCAATACCTACGCCGTCAAAATTTATGGAACAGCAGATTTTTTTTTTAAATAACCGACAACAAATTACGACGCAGGGGGAATCATGTACTGAATCCATGTTATCAGTTTTCGCGTCGATGTCCCTGCCACCCTGTATACAACATGTAAAAAAAACCCTTTCCGATCCGGGACGATGTTGTTAGGTATCATAGGTACTGGGAGTCTATTTATGTTGTAATTTACAGGAAAAAAGAAAAAAAAAATTGTCACCTTTTTTTCAATGTGCCATTTCACCCACGAGTTATTTATTACATGGGGCGCGGGCGGCCGTCGTTTAGCGGGTGTCTACAAGTCATAACTTATGACACCCTGTTGAAAATTTTGGTACTAAAAATTTGAATATTAAATAGCATGAACTTTTTTATTTTAATAAAAAAAAACTTTTTGGTATGTAATGTTGTCGCAATACCTATTCCCCCCTTTCGGATCGGGCAGGGTTTTTTACGTCATGCTCCTCAGCAACCCCATCACATGTTTTTCCATATACAAGTTAATAATACTTTTGTACACAATATGTACTCAATTTGTACATTTAAAAAAAAAGTAACTTGATAGGTTAAGAGTAGGTACAGACACTTCATTTTTATGTTGCTGTAGAGCATCTCTCCAACAGCCCAAAGTTATAATATGTTCATATTTTAACTACATGATAAAGTACATACATATTGGGTACAAAAGTATTTTAAACTTATAAATGGAAAAACAGTCGGTCGATTCTGTAAAAATATCAACGTGAAACTTAGGTGAAGTGATCTGTCACTGTCACAAATCGACCGGCAGGATGCTAGGGAATATCACTATTGACAGCTCACTTCACCTAAGTTTCACGGTGATATTTTTACAGAATCGACCGGCAGGTGATGGAGTTGCTGAGGAGCATGACGTGTTTTTTTTACATATTGTTTTTCATGTCCCGCGTGACCTGTCAGCTGCACGAAACTGATGGCGCCAAACTCTTAGCCGAATTCTGGGCAGATTCCATTTACATTGCCATCGACCGTAGAATATTTTTTCTGTAATTACGGCACTAAACCGATTAATTCTATTTTCAGATTCACTTTCGACCAACGCATGAAAGAAGTACCAGTGTTGCCATTTTCCGGTGAAATGTTAGGCAGAATATACGCGACTACCACAACCCCTACATTGTGTTTTCTCGCGAAAATGATGATCGATGCCGGAATATATGACCCTGTACCTTTTCTGATGGATGAAAAAGCGTGGCTTAACGGAAATTATAGGTTTAAAATAGTTGAAGGTGGCCATGATGTTCATCTTGATAACCCTGATTGCATGGCTGAAGATATTTCTAAGTTCCTGCTAGAAGATGGTAAAACTAAATCGAAATTGTGATATTATTATTTGTTAAATACTTTTTTTTTTGTTTTTTTTTGATAACCAAACGCGCTAAAATGTCGGATATGTGGTGTTATACAAATAGAATATGAAATTAGTACATAAGAGGAAGTCTGAAAGTGGCACAGGTGACTGAAAAGTTGTTCGGAAATCGGTTGTCATGGTATGGGCATGTGATGCGGAGGGATGAGGGAAATATCGTGAGGAAAGTTTTGAGTATGAATGTCGATGGCTGTAAGAGTAGGGGAAGACCAAAGAAACGATGGATGGACTGTGTGACAGATGATATGGCTAGAAAGGGGGTGACTACCGAGATGACGACTGATAGAGAAGTATGGATGAAAAAGACATGTTGCTCCGACCACGAATAAATTGAGATAACGGCAGGAGAATGATGATCAAACGCGCTAAAATTAATTTGTGTTGAACACATCTGCCGCCTGGCAGACGACCAATTCAAAATATTTTATTTCACATAAACCTACAAGGGCACTTATGAAACGTCAGAAGCTAGCTGCTCGGTTCCAATTGGTCGTTTCCTATGGAGAAGAGCCGGCAAGAAACTCCACGGTTACTCTTTTACCAACGACCAACGCTGATAGGCCAAACATCATGACCAAATAGGGAAATTTCTCTCTAAAAGATAGTAGGACGAATGACTGAATAGTTGTACATATTTAGGTAAGGGGCCCGGGATTAGGAGAGGGCATTCAGGTTGGTCAATAGGTTTATTCTTGCAATAAAACAAATAGTTAATTCACTACTCCCATTTATTTGACACTTAATACCAAATATCTAAATCGTTAGATTCGTCCGACCGTGTCAAAAGATGGTCACGTTTCTGTCTCCTTGACAATGACATTTGAATGGTATTGACTCGCTCACTCATATTGAAAATCGTATCTATCGTTCCATGCGGGAAATGTGGACAATTTTTCTTGCGATCTAAGTACGGCGACTAAGAGTAGTGGTAGGCCAGAGGTAACGGCCGCGACTTATGAGTTGTAGATCGTAGGTTCGAACCCAGACAGGCGTTTTACTTTGTGTAAATTATTTCATCACCACCGCTCTCAATACGGTGAAGGAAAACATGGTGAGGACACCGGCATGTCTTAGAACCAACAATTCGAAGACATGTGACATATACCTACCAACCCGCACTGAGCAGGGGCACGCGTGGTAGAATACAGCCTACTTCCTCTCACCAAGAGGAGGCGTGTATCCCAGCAGTGGGAACATTATAGGCTGATTATGAAGTAAGGTCCTCGGCACATCGAACGATTTCAATCTTTGCTTAAAACTAATACAATTGAATCACAATAGTAATGCGATATGCATCAGTGCGATTTATCGCAAAAAACATTTAGAGATTCTAGATGGCATAAAAATTCGTAAAAGTAAGTTATATTTAGATATAGGCGCACACTATGCGACATGCGACTACAACAGCTAGACGCAACGACAGGCTGCGGCACGCGATTTTCATATACATATTTTGTTCAAAGCTTCTCACACTTGGCGTGGCGTTGCAGAGTCGCAACGACAGATTAGGGGATTCGCAAGCTCTCGCTACTTGTCGCAGCGTTTAGAGTAGGTACACCCGATGACAGTCGCATGCGACAGGTCAGCGTCTTGTCGTCCAGCTGTCGCAGTCGCATGCCGCATAGTGTGCGAGGTAGCTAAAGCTAATGAATAATTAAATACCTACCTAAATAACAATATTTGAACAAATGATAACATTTTAAATTAACAGACGAGCTTGTAAATTTCATAAAAAAATGGACCAACACCAACATTTTGATTGAATAATTTATTGACAATACGTACCTAGTTAATAAATAAATATAAGTAACACTTATATACAACATTAATAATACTTGGACATCAATACCATTATTTATCAAATTTTTAATTCTTATATCAAATAGATAATAACTTTAAATAACTTTTCAAACCACGATGACTGATCAGCCGCTCATTTTTCAAAATGGCGGCCTTTGTATTTTTTATTAAACCGAAATCAGCCGCCAATTTTCTAAAATGGCAGCGATTTTTTCCCTTACACTGGATTTTCAACGCTCTGCTTAGCGCCAGAAAATCCAACAGTGTATTTTCGACGAGATGGGTTGCACTCTGTTGGATTCTCAACTCTTGGCGCTAAGCAGAGCGTTGAAAATCCAGTGTACGAAAAACCAGATTCCCAATCCACAAATTGAAAATGGAAATTATTATGTTTCTCAGTCCCTATTGGGACTACAGAGTTGAAACTGATTTGTCAAAAATCAAATGTCCACCAGCGACGATTTTGGCCCCATCTCGTAGAGGTAAGACTCGCATTACAAGTGTAAAGCTTCATATGCTCTTGACTTTACCTACAAATCATACTTTTCCCATCCTTCATATATCAACTTGTGTCCCCCCTGGGCCATCGACTGGCGACGCCCTTGGGTCAGTCCATGCTGTTTTGAAATACTTTAGCTTTCTTAAAACTCACTTGCTTCCCGGGCAACATACCAAGAAAATTTCAAATCTTTTGTATGTTTTACAACGACTTCTCAAGCCAAAATGGCTCCAAATTTTAAATTTTAAGGCCGAATTCAATCAGTCAATATCTATTAAAAAAAATCAATATGCTTAGCCTTTTCCCAACTATGTTGGGGTCAGCTCCAGTCTTACCGGATGCAGCTGAATACCAGTATTTTACATGGAGCGACTGCCTATCTGACCTCCACAACCCAGTTACTGGGTATCACGATACCCCATGGTAAGACTGGTTGTCAGACTTTTTTGACCGAAGTTCATTTGTCATCTTTTCACATCTATATCTAGATTATATATTTGAGAATAAAATACGAAGATATACAAATATATCTACACATTTAATAGTCAAAAGACGTACCTACTTAGATAATGATAGTATCACAACATCAAATCTGAAGTTTTTAATTAAGTATTTATATTTAATACATTTGACGGCGCGTCTAAAATTTTACAACGCTAAACTTACGTCGTCTTATTACAAAAAACTGTATAAGTAATGGTTTAAACCAAGACTAAAAGGTCTTGGATTGTTACGGTAATAAAACTAGTTCCAGGCTCAAAATGTGTTCCTATTACAAAACGAAGACTATTCGAGGATCAGTTAGTACCAAAGAAGGTTCATGGTTCAAATAATATCCACAGATAAGAAACAAAAATGGCATTCTTTCATTCGTTCACGCAGGCTTTATAAGAAGAAAGGTTCTGTTTCTCTAAATGTTGATATTATAATAACACTTTGAAATGCTTAAATAATTATTTATCAATACAAAAATATGTCATAAATAGTTCTTTGTTTAGCTTACAATATATTGAACAAGCACAACTTGTACTTTTGACGCGCTTTTTATAATCATGTTCTCATATTTTTTTACACTCTATGACATTGGTAATTAAGATAATCAAATAAATTATTCTCTATTGTAGCAAGCATTTTGAGATGGAACTAAAAAGTCATTTGTCAATCAAATTGAGAAAATCACAACTTAAAATATTTCTTTAAAAATTACCAGTTCATTGACTGAAGAAAATCCTTTTCTATTAATATATAACAGACCCCCATCAGCATTTACTTTCTTTACTCTTATATGAGTGCAGTCTATTGCCCCAATTACTGTAGGAAAATTAGCAATACTGCGGAATTTCCTAATGCTTTCCTCCTGTTTAGGGCTTCCAAAATTACGGAAATGTCAATTACGTAACTAATTACGCAACTTTTTTCTCCAATTCCGTAATTACGTAATTACGGAATTTTTCCATGTTTTTTTAAATCGACTATTGTTTTGGTAAATATTGTACATAGAGTATCAAAAAATTTTACAATTATCATTTACTATCTTAAATTCAAGGAATTATCGAAATGAACACAATATTTAAACAAAAATATATTTATTCAGGAACTTATCATTGCAGGTACATCACATCAGTTAAGTGAAAGTCAAACCATATTTTTTCGTCCCGAATATAATTTTTGTTCTTGAAAATGTGATCTCATAAATGACAAAGCATTTAAAGTTTTGTCACTCAGGGAACTTCTAAGTTTATTTCAAAAATATCCGGCTGATGAAAAGGCTCGCTCGGCTTCGAGTCTTCGACACTTGTAGGCGTTATCGAAAGCAAATAATTATACGCTGCAGTCAAAAACACTTCGCGACCGCCGCCAGCGCTGTCGTAAATGCACATTTCTACCCTAATAATGGAATGGCAGTGCCGGATTAAGCAAGCGCGGGGCCCGTAGCAAATTTTATCGAGGGGCCCTTGATCTGCTGAGTATAGTGTTTAAAAAAAAAAACAATACTTACTCAATATGTATATTTGCCATCAACTTTAAAAAATATGTTAACAATTGTATTATCAATTGTCTGACGTGGATTGACTTAGTCGGAAAAAAAATTACATATCACGTTTTTGTGACATCAAGTAAATTTATTAATAAGATTCACTCAAAAAATTACGCTCATGCGGAAGTGGGCCCATTTGAATACGCGGGGCCCGTAGCATTTGCTACTCTTGCTACTAACGTGGTTAATCCGGCACTGTGGAATGGAGATCTGTGTTTACTGTTGAAATTAGTTTATTTACAGTCACTTTGTTTATTTCTTTGTCCAACTGTTGCGATTGTCAACTCCTCGTCATCATCGTCACTGGTGGCAATTGCGTCCGATGTACTCGGTTGTGGTTGTGAATTTGTACATTTTTGTGTAGAATTATATTTCAACCGTTCCAATAGTTCGACTATAAACATTCGTATATCATCCGACGATGATTTCGTGAAATATTCAGCGGCATTTCGATGTACTTATATCGTATAGTGTTGCCACATTATAACTATAATATGGTACGTATACTTAATACTTTTTTATTGGTTAATTATTTTGATTGATTTATGATACCAATAATTACGTAAGTACGGAATTGACATCTTCAGTTACGGAATTGAAAATACTTTAAAATGAGTCCGTAATTACGTAATTGCGTAATTACGTAATTACGTAATGGAAGCCCTACTCCTGTTCATTTAGAGTACTGGGCATTTTTATAAATCTTCGGGACATCCGTGACAAAATGTCCGCTACCTTTTTACACGTTTTGCTGACAATTGGCTGAAAAACACTATGCAAATCAGCTGTATTGTCTTAAATCTACGAATAAAACAATAATATTTGTATATTTTTTGGATTTTATCTTTAATGTTAGGTTAGGTTAGCATTGACCAAGCTTACATACTTCATGTCGAGCCCAGTTGCGTAATGCGCAAACTACTTGCACTTCAGGACTCACAGGGCATCCTCGAGGGTCGTGGGATAAATCCACACGTTAAACATCCACTATCTTTTGTCCAAAACGTTTTGTGAGCCTATACTTATATTTGAAATCTTCCGTCACTCAATTCGAATGGATTCTCACGATGACGATGTCTGTAAGATCGCCGAGACGTCTCCAGCATATCCAGATCTTCTAAATTCATCAAGTCGATCATATTAATATCTATTTTTTATGATTTTTATTTCAATAGACCCGCGCAAACACCAAAACAATGACAACCCAAACGTCAAATAAATTAGTACCAAAGATAAACTAGGGGACTCGGCGGACTAACTTTAGTACCATAAATAGTTCTGGAACTAGAGATAAACTTCATTTTATAATAACGTTTTATTTAGTCATGGTACTAAAGCTAGTACTAATCCCAGTACCAAATTTAGTCCGTGTTTTGGAATAAGACGGACGGAGTTGATTTTAGAACGATTATGACAGCGGTCAACTTGACGTAACCACAAGTACCGAGAAAAAAAGAAAAGATCGGAAAGATGGATCGAAGCCGGCATTGATTAATTAATGACTGTGTAAATTTTTTATTCAATAAATATTATTATATTAAAAAATATTAATGGCGACTGAGATATTGGTTATCATTTTGACTACCCTCGCAGGGCAGTGAGTTGATTGATGTGCGCTCGCGCCTCACGTCGTTTACATTATTTTTTCTTTCCCTAATGTAATCAGAGATTTATAATTATTCAGAATATTATTGTGTTTCATTTAATTATATCTCCTAGCCCGCAAACCCACGCATAAGAGACAACAAGACATCTTCTGGTAAAGACGACGTAATGGCTTTACATTATTATTTTTCATCACACACATTACATTTACATTTTTTTTTTATTATACATTTTTATTTAATACATTTTCATACTAACAAAAACCGTGGGTCGTGTGGGTCGAGCACGCACCCTATAAATTATTCGATGGTGTGTGCTAGTTTGGTCCGCACGTCAGAGATACAATTACGAAGACGATCCTTAACATACGAAATAAAGGCTATTGTCAAATTTTGGTAAACGTGCAGTTGACTATACAGGGTGGCAGGGACATCGACGCGAAAACTGTTCAGAACATGATTTTAAAACCCCTGCGTTGAAATTTATCGTAGGTATTTTTTTTTAATCTGCTGTTTCATAGAAAAGTACAATACCTACGCGGTCAAAATGTATGGAATAGCAGTTTTTTTTTTTAAATAACCGACGAAAAATTTTAACGCGCGGGTTTCAGAATCATGTACCGAATCCATGGTTTACAGGCTTCGTGTCGATGTCCCTGCCACCCTGTATTGTATATGTCATGGCTCGTTCACACGAGGACGATTCGTGTTTTTTGACGAATCGTCTTTTTTTACGATGCGTTTTTTTTTTGACGGCGGCAATGCTTTTTTCACCCGCAACACAAATCGTGAAAAATTACGGACATGTTTTGATTATTCAAAACATGTCCGTAATTTTTCACGATTAGACGATACGTTATCGTATCGTCTTTTAAAAATCACGTTCGTCAAAAAACATGTATCGTGATTTTCTTGTTACGGATCCAGTGAAGCGCTCGTCCAAGATGTTCGAATATTTTAGCGAATCGCGAAAAATTCCCTTCCGTATGCAATGTGAACGTGCATACGGAAAAAACGATACGTCATGACGGGTCCCGTGTGAATGAGCTGTAACATGGCGCGGAAATTCGGTCGCGGATCATCCGCGGCGGAACGCAAACGCGTTTTTTGTAAATGTCTTGCTTCAATCAATATAATATCCGGAAAATCGGTTCAAACTTGTTCGGCAAACGCTCTTTTTCGGTACGAAAGCATATTGTTTTGTCTTATTATAACGCGGATAGAAAAGAACACGTATCGAGTACCGACGGATCATCCGCGTCTGTTTCTAAGGTAGATATTTAAAAATCGAATTACCTCTGAAAATACTTTTGTTGATAACGTAAGTATTGCAACGGAATTTCCGCGTGGAAATTAAAATACATATACAGTGATAATTTAATTACTAAATAAGTGTATTTTATAACCGCGAAAGTTTAAAACAGTGATATATAAATATTAAATTCGTAAAACTTGCTTCATTAATCACACTTACAGTTAAAAGAGAAAAGGTATGTGCTTCGGCACCTATTCTGGTTGCACCTCGTCATCTGCCACTATGGACCTTTGAAAAGTGTTTTGTAATTATATAGAATTGTTAATCTCTAATTAAATAACCATGGTAATACAAAAAGGTAAGTTATTTTATGGTTATAACAACTCTTACTAGATCTCATCAACACGCGTTCGTATTTCCGAAAATAGACGATGATTGGCGAAGCGCATACATTTTCTGGGAGTGGCTTGTGAAACAGCTAAAGGAGGGCTTTGTCAAGAGGTATGCTGAAAAATTGAGCGGCTAACTTATAAATCACCAACCAGGAAAATAAAAAGAAAAAATAAAAGATACCCCGAAAAGCAGCATAAAAAAATGGAAAAACGGCTCAGGCAAACATCGCACGGATCACGGGCCGCCCTACGACAAATAGTTATGGTTTAGAAATAAATACAACAACAAAACACGCGCAGCATCTCATTTGATATTGGATTAGTAAATATGGTTCACTCCGCAAATCATTTAAATAAAAACCGACTCTTGCTACAACCCAATAAAGTGCAATTCAGGTCGAACAGCGCTTATTACCTACAGTTCTTCCTCTCTTTCTATCGCGTATTTCATATATCTTCTGACTACTTTACGCTCACTGAATTCGCCCGACAAGACAAGCCCTCCCCGCGTACTTGTAGCTTCATACCTAAAATGCGGAGTGCGCCTTCTGTACTATTCTGTGGTAAGATGTGAATTGTTCCTAAATAATATGTATTGCTAATAGCGATCAGCGATCAAGCTACACCAGCAAAATAAAGGTACTTACGTTAATAATAAGCAAAATTAAAAATAATCTTTAGTTTCATTTACCCGTCTCCAGTCAAATACTAACACACCTACTACGAATTACATTTAAAAAAAATACAAATCACTCAATTTATTTAATTTTTTCGTAGTAATCCCGAACTCACAAAAATAAGGTAAAAAAATAACGATACATAATTTTGGATAGCACTGTAAGTACCATGGTAGTCACACAAATACTACCACTTTGAAAAAAAAAAACCCCGTGCCCACGATGACTACAGCGTTACTATAGCAGCCGAGCGCTGCAAGCAGGAATAGTCCTTACGGTGTTCAAATATGCATGTCCGCGATAGTACATAACAAATACATACTGTGGCCCATTTTATAGAACGTTGTTTATTAAATAATTATCATTAACAATACATAGTATAATTGAAGTTAAATGATTAAAAACGTTAGAAAATTTGAATTACGCGGGCTTCCTTGGCACACCCCTCGACATTCATCTAGCATCGTTCTAGAACACAGACCATAAACAAAAAAAAAACAGTAAAAAAAAAGTTACAACTTAGAAGACACTCTATTGTCTTGTAAAAACGCATTAACATAAGGAAAAACTCGTTCAGGATGTGTAAAATGCACATCATGACTGCCCTCCACATCGACTCTGTAAAAATTATCCAGCGTTGCCATTCTGTCCAATAATTCTTTGGCGCCTTGCCGCCATTTTGGATTCGGCGGGACGTTTTTCGCGCCATCGCTGGCCGCTATGAGCAAAGTCGGAGGTATGGTCTTAAATAGTGCGAAATAATAATCGTTCCCATAGTTTTGTGGCGCTAGATTTTTTAGGCGATTGTCCCATGAAAGGTACCTGTAATGTAGGTGAAGGAAATGCTTAGAAATGGCTTGTTTTGGTATATTTCTCCCTCTTTTCACTGAACTCCTCTAACGCTGGTATCAGACGCTTCACTAGAGTGACACCGCGTCCAATTTAAAAGGACTTTTTATATAGAATTAAAAAGGAACTTTTCAATAGAATTTAAAAGGACTTTTAAATAGGACGCGGCCTCAATGTTCATTTTTGTTTAATTCCATGTTCACACGACACCGATAAAATTACAGAGCAATGAACGTTCATCAGCCTAATTGATTTTTTAAATTTTTCGATCGTTCGATAGGCGAGTAACATAATAATTACCTATGTCAAGAGTAGAAATCCAACATCGCTGGATTGGTTCAATTATTGCATAAATTTTTCACATTACGAAAAAAGGCAATTTTTTTTTTTTTTTTTTTTTTCATTTAACTACGCCGAATGTAAGACAAAAATGAACATAACGTGAAACAACTGATATCTGCTTATGCCAGAATCTTCAGTGGCGACCAATCAGAATTTCAACTAAGATTCAATTGCCTTCGAGCTCGAAAAAAAATAACAACCTAAAATACTTGGAAAGCAAAATGGTTTTCATTCAGAAATTCTATGGTATGCTCCGCTCTGCGAAATTGACTTTTACTTCAACCTATTATAGGTTGAAGTAATTCCATTTTATTATTATTTTAGTTTTTTTTTTTCACAAAGTTGCTCTATCACTAAGGAAAAGTGATGATTCTGAAGGCTATTTTACAATTTTAACGAATAACTATCGGTAAGTCATTAAATTCTGAAAAGGCCAAATGCGCGTCGATGTGGGGCTCACATCCTGTATAATGGTTTTGGGTATGAATTCGAAAACAAAAAAGAAATTTGCAAATAAATTCTCAAGAAAAATAACCATGAGACTGTTTCGCAGTTAAGTGTCAAAAATGTCAAAATGATTAAACTAAGTACAGGCCTATCGTTTATCTGAGGTAACTGCGCGGTGCGGGAGGGGTGGCGCCCGTCAGCGGGCGAATGACTGAGCTCTCGCGAGACGTCAACCGCACCCCTCCCGCACCGCGCAGTTATAGTCTATCCCAAAAGTATCTGATGAAAATGTAAACAAACAGAAAACGAAGTTGGATGTCAATTTGTAGTACCCCTTATTTTACGTATACATAATTTGAATATTTAAATTCAAAATTCAATTTTAAATCACTCGAAAGAGGTTTACAAGGCATGTGCTCGAAAAGAGCGTTTTCCAAGCAGCCAAATTGTGCGGAAAGTGCCACGTTTCACACTAGTGATATTAGTTTTCATTTTTTTAACTCTGTCGTTAGCCCGACGCAGAATTATTATTAGAGAAAATTTTAACAAATTACATGACGATAATGATGAATATTGTTTATATCATACATACGTCAGCCATGACACTTCATATGCGACTACCGTAAGTCTCGCTCGTTTGTTTTATTTCCTCGCACAATGCATAGTAAAACGTTATATGATACACGTGCGTAAGGTCATTTCCAACTCGTGTCGACTTATACCACTCGTCGGAAATCACCTCCTTTCCACACTAGTAGCTTAAGTAACTATTTTCATTTAACATTGTAAGTTATAACTTTAATTTTCGTCGCAGATCTTTCAATTACAATTTAATAATAGGTCTTTACCTATGAAATTGACGTTTTGTATGAAAAAATTTAAACGAATTTTTTTCATGTATTTTTTATTTGTATTAATCGAAGTAATCACCCATGCAATCAATGCATCTTTGCCAACGCAGTGGCAGTTTATTGATGCCCTTCTTAAAGAAATCACCTGGACGGGAGGCAACAAATTCTTCAAAGGCATTTTGTACTGCCTCTCGGGTATTGAATTTTTTTCCCGCCAAGAAGTTATCCAAATTCTAGAAAAAGTAGTAGTCTGTAGGCGCAAGGTCTGGTGAGTAGGGCGGATGACGGAGAGCTTCCAACCCCAGTTCTTGCAACTTGGAGACCGTCTGCTGTGCAGTATGAGGTCGCGCGTTGTCGTGCAGTAGCAGCGGAGACGAGCAATTGTCCAATGCTGGTTGGAGATGTGCCAGCTTCTCCATCATTGTGTTCAGTTCTTCACAGTACACATCTGCAGTAATGCTCACCCCGTTTGTTAAGAAGCTGTGATGAATCACACCGGCGCTAGACCACCAAACAGTGACCATCACTTTTCTAGGGGTAAGTTTTCGTTTAGGGCATTGTTTAGGTGCTGAACCAGGATCCAACCAACTTGCTGAGCGCTTGCGGTTATCAAACAGAATCCATTTTTCATCGCAGGTAACAATGCGGTTCAAAATTCCTTCATTTGTGTGTCTGTTGAGCAGTGCAAGGCACGTCTCGACGCGTACTTTGCGCTGGCGATCATTGAGTTCGTGGGGCACCCATTTGTCAAGCTCTTTTACCTTGCCAATTTGACGCAAATGGACCAATATTGTTTTGACGCTAACGTCGAAAGCTGCTGCTAATTCAGCCGTAGATTGTGTATCATCAGCTTCCACAATCGCCTTTAATTCGTCATTGTCGACCAAAGTCTTCGGACGACCGCGAGGTTCATTTTTCAGGTCGAAAGTTCCAGAACGGAAGCGAGCAAACCAATAACAGGTGGTGCGTTGGTTTGTAGTGTTAGCTCCGTAAACGTCGTTGATGTTGCGTGCCGCTTGTGCCGCGTTGCTGCCACGACGGTACTCATATTCCATAATTACTCGAATTTTTAACGTATCCATGATGACGAAAAAGATTGAAATGCGATGAAAATGTAACACTAATCAATAAACAAATGACTACTTTTGGAAAAAAAAATCCATGTTTTTAAAATAAAATTAATTTGAAATTAGAATTCTTAGCCAAACAAAAATTATTTTGATTTGAAATAGCCAGTACTGCAGAACGCCAATTTCATAGGTAAAGACCTAATATATTTACTTTTCAAAACCAATAATTCTTGGAGAAAGTACTGAAGTATAAAGTTGAACCCTTCTAAGCAGATGTGTTACTAATTCCCATTAGCGAGTGATTGCGTATGAACTGAAAGTGAACAGAGTATGGTTACACGTATGTCTGATACTTTTGGAATAGACCATACCCCAAGCATCGTCTACACCTGGCTGGTAACTGAATACATCATAATTATATAACTTTATGACTTACCCGACTTCGTCTTCCTCGGGCATGCGTTGTATGAACATGCTTAGATCACCGGGCGTGTGTGGGTTCGGAGCTACGTTTGCTGAACGCGCCTCTGTTGCATTTATATTGTGATTTCCATTTGTATTCAGTGCCTCTTCTGTGTTCAGCTCGTTTGTAGTCTGCGTTTCATTTGTATTGTCATTTCCATTAGTATTCAGTGCATTTTCTGTATTCTGTTCATTTGTATTCTGAATTCCAGTTGCATTGGCATTCTGTCCCTCATGTTCATTTCGTTTTTCGTTAGAGTTCTTTTTGCTGCAAACGTCAAGTTTTTATTAAAACTAATTAATTAAGTGTCAAAAAGGTAGTCTTTATTTTGTGCACAGTATAATCCTTTAAATTATTTATTTAGACGCCATTGACATGCATTTTTGTATTCCATAAAACGACGACATTCAGGACAAAATTTGAAAAACTCATTTTTTGTATTAGTTTTTTTTTAAGGAATAACGCCTCCCGCAAGTTGAGAGCAAGGGGGTCAACAAGTGTGACATCGTGTGACAAGAGGGAAAAAAAGAGAGTTAAAATATGTGACGTCACATCAAAGGGGGTCACACAAGTATGACCAGTTGTGACAAGAACGATGTAAGCGACGGCTCGATTTAAAAAAAACCCATTTTGTTACACCTGAAACATTTTCGACGAAAATTTAGTTTATGTCAATAGCCAAATAAACTTTAAGGTGATTTAAAATTAGAATTTCGGGTTTAAGTATTCCAATAATCAAATCAAGCACTCAATTTGTAAGTGGCACTACGAATTGGTATTCACAAGTTAGGTTTTCCGATCCCTTTGTTTACATTTTTATCAGATACTTTTGGAACAGACCATAGATAGATACGTAGAAGTAGGATTATCACTACACTTACTGATAAAAGGGAAATCCATGATAGTTCCTTGAGATGATGACTTCGCATTGATCTCTGGTTAGATCCCGATGCCGCTGTAACGCTTGAATCGCCATTTCTCTGACGTACGGCTGTCATAAACATAACAACAGCCATGCATCTATCATCTGCATATTCTGTAAACATCTCACCGTGAAAACTTAGGTGAAGTGAGCTGTCAATAGTGTCAATCCCTGTGGAATGACAGCTCACTCCACGCTCACTTCACCTAAGTTTTCACGGTGAGATGGTTACAGAATAGCACTGCTGGGCTTTATTTTCCAAAAGGAGGCGAGGTGAGGTGTGCCACACAAATAAATAATAAAAATTAATAATAAAACATTTATTTTCAAGTATCATGAACACATAAGTCATAATGTAACAATTTTTTTTTATCGTGACTGTGTGTGCGGCCTTATCTAGTAGGTAAGCAAATTTGTTTTTTTTTTAATGATAGATTCAGATTCAGTGATAACTGATAAAATGAGCACATAATTTTGAGCTAATTTTATTCCTTAAATATTGATAATAATACACCAAATTTAAAGCTCATGACTCAGTTCAGCTCAAAGAAGTCATAGGATTCAAAAGATTCAAACAATTCATAGGACTGAGAAGACTCAAAGAACTCACAGGACTCAAAATACTAAAGAACTGATAGGACTCAAAAGACTCACACTAACTCAAAAGACGCAAACAATTCGTGACTCGTAAGACTATTAGTCCCAAGTATTGAAAATCGATTTAAGACCTGAAATGAACACTAAGAAACCCAAGTTTACTAGGCACAAGAAAACGCAGACTATAAACGTGATATTTCACCCACAACCACTTACCTTCCGTTCAAAGTTTTCCCGCTCATAGTCTTTATAGTAATCATCGTAGTATCTCTGGTACTCCAAATGGTCTTGAACCTGCATCCTCATGAGAGTCGGCCCAGCATCTAGCAGAATCATCTTGGTGATCTGGCCTGGGTGGATCACGCTGTAGAACAGCCCTGGAACATCAAAATAATGCATAATCATCCTATAATGTTCCCACTGCTGGGACACAGGCCTCCTCTCTGTGAGAGGCAGTGGGCCGTAATCCACCACGCGGGCGCAGTGCGGGTTGGTAGATGTCCCACGTCTTCGAATTTTTGTTTCTAGGACATGCCGGTTTCCTCACGATGTTTTCCTTCACCGTTTTGAGAGCAATGGTGATGGAATTATTTACATAAAGTACCTGCTTGCCCACTCCACTCGTATGTATTTTAATGCGCCTGTAAGTATTTTACGAGACTGCCTCAGTGCCTCGGTGGTCAAGAGGTCGTAGATAAGACTGCTGATCATTGGGATCCTGGTTTCAATCCCCAGTATAGCTATAAACAACCATTCGATAAGTTTTCGCGTCGAAAATGTCTAGCTTTGCGTTACTCCCAACAGTAAATAGCTCTAGGAAGAATAGCGGTCGTCTGATTTATATATAAAATTTCGGGTTTGGGATTTGTAAACAGCGTTTATAGAGAACTCCTTCGATAACAGTGATTGATGTTCAATTCCACCTTGAAGCGTATCGAAAAGGCAGTGCATTTAGTGGTAATGAGGAACAGGGTGTAAAATTCACTCATCCACCATAGGAAAGGGAGGGTCCTCCGACCAGACGGGTGTCGTGTCTGGCGGGCAATTGCCCAGAGGTTAAAGTCGGGAGCTTGTATATATGTCCACCGCGCGGTAAACTCTAATTGCGCGATGCAGCATTTGAGTGACGTCCGGATGTTGTGTGACGTCAGGTATTTGCTGCGTAGTTCGCATGTGGCGATGTAGATGCCGCCACAGTATTATAGCTACTGGCAAAGTCTCCTGCTGGAGAATTTGTTGCGCCACTTCTTCTCAGTTAACGCACTAGGAAGTGGTGAAGGGTGGGCGTTTTGTGGGACTGTCTTATGTCATTTTGACGTTCGAAAACTGCTGACTCTCAGCCGAGTTTGAATAAATGACTTTTGATTTTATTTCATGTTGTAGGTGGGATAAATTGGGTTTTTCTATATGGTATTTCTGAGTACCAGCCCGAAGTCTGTATTTGTGCAGAGCAGTTAATGGCAATTGGCAATAGACGCGCCCCAAATTTTTTGGTGACCCCTGCTGGGCAAAGGTTGTTGTTTTATTTTGTTAATTTTCTTGTTTTTGCCTTATGAGATTATTAATATTTTTACCTACCTTGTTCACATCCCATGGAATGTCCCA
The DNA here is from genome assembly GCA_914767755.1 of Agrochola circellaris. Classification (NCBI taxonomy): domain Eukaryota; kingdom Metazoa; phylum Arthropoda; class Insecta; order Lepidoptera; family Noctuidae; genus Agrochola; species Agrochola circellaris. The sequence goes on along the minus strand of OU611839.1, from coordinate 25,617,328 downwards.
CGAAGATGAATTTGTCCCAGCCAAGGTGCTTTATGGCGAAATCCATCGCGGCCAAAAAATGGAACCTCATCAGCTTCGGTCCTGGTTGATACATCGACACATTATCCTCTGGCCGGACGACTAATCAACATTAAGCTATGCTGTGTTGTGCTGTGCTTAGCTGAGCTGTTTTTTTAGGTTTTAACACATTTTGAGTTGCGTGAGATGGTACGTATACTACATGATACGACTACTCTGCATTCGCAATTTATTTGTCAAACATGTAAAGAAACACAAGTTTTTGGAAAAACAACTGTAATGCTTACTCATAAAGTTCAGTTTGCACTACAACTTCATATATTTTTATGACTTTTGCAACCGTACTAGTCAGACTAAAATCGACTTTATTTACACTAACATAAAGTTAATGTTTGTTTAGTTGGAAATAACATCAATTGGAAACAAGGATTTAAAATATACCTTAGGTCAGTCATTACAGATTATTACTAGCTCAAGGCTCAAAGACTAAACGAGCGAAAGCTGATTCTCTTTTCACAGAAACAGCATTATTTTTTCAACAAAGCTTACAATTAAATATCAATAAAAGATTACTTTTGCTGATTCTTTGTTGTTGAAACGAAACGTAGCCACACAAAGCGCAGCATACGTTATGTTTGTTCCCTTATTTAGTCTATGAGGAGCAAATAAGTTAAATAGAGTACAACACAGCATAGCACAGCACAGCATTGCTTAAAGCATTGCTATGCTGTGCTGCGCAGCACAGTACAGCTTAATGTTGATTAGTCACCCATGGTCTGTTTAGGACCCTTAGTACGAATATCAAGAAAAACAATATTGTGAAAAGGCACTACTAGCACGGGCTTGTCTTGCGTCTATTGTATAAAAATATATTCAAGATCCTCAAAAAGAAATTAAGTGAAACATAATACTAGAGGCATCAATCTTTTAAAACAATTGATAGAAATGATAACAAAATTATACGACACGAAACCACAGAATAAAGCAGGAATACGTAGCTTAGCTTCAGGGCAGCATTGGAACAGAACTTTTTCAAAAAAAGAACACACTGCTCATCCGCTAAATTTCGCGCGAGATTGAAAAGTGCAGTATGCTAGATGGGAGGTTTTTTTCACGATCTCAGACCAAAATAAAAAAACCAAGACATAGCGCTGTCAACAATGACGTGATGCCGGTTTCGCAAACATTGTGTGCACTTAGTGAGGTGTAGTTTGATTGTTGTGTCATTATAAATGGTTGTAAACGTGTGCGTGTGAGCGTGTATGCACAGAGCGGAGGTGTAATTTTGGCATGTTTCACTGTATTGTTCGCAGCACTCTGTCTTTGGTTTTTATTTGGCCACGATCAACGCAATTGGCCTTAATTTTACTGCTCAGATTTCGAATCGGAAACTCTGGAATACCGGCCTATACTTCAAGCTTAAGCAGGGGTTAGCATTCTTGAGTTTTTTTAAGGTCTAAATTCATCCGACCCTCCGGCGCCCGTTGCGTCTGCTGCGGATAGAAAGGGAGGTAGATATATAAATGTGGTGCTGTTCCACAAATGATAGGACACTGAATATCGTGTCCAGCTTGTCCTCTTGTCTCCACAATACAGGGAACTGATGGGACGCTATTGACGGTGCCAAACTCGTAGCCAATTTCTGGGTCGACGCTTTAGATTTCGACCTACTGAGAAGAAGGGAGGTTGTGGCTTCCAGCTACCTTTCCGCCGATTCTCTGACATCATAGAGCTAAACCACTTGTTCTGACACAACAGAAAACTCGAACTAGACAAAGCCTGTTAGCAGCAAGGAATTTGAGCAAAAAAAAAAAATACTTTGCAAAAATAAACTTCTTGGCAGCCGATTTTTTTTTAAGACTCACCCGTCTCCGGAGTGCATTCTGTATACGCTAAGCCTTGACTGTACTTTTCAAAATCTAAAAACGGATTCGCAAATCGTGGTGGTTTGTTGTACATTACGGCGTAATTCGGGTCGCCATGATGGAGGGCACGGGTTAATACTGAAAGAATTATAACCTGAATCTTCATCATCCTACACTACACTGCGTTAACAATTTAGTTTTCAAACATCTAAACAAATATGTGTAATTGGAAAAATTACTCTAGCACCTACACATAAGGTTCAGTTTGCGCTACAACTTCAACGTTTACTATGTCATTTTAAAAATAACATCACATTTAATACAAACTTACCGGGAGGAAACGCATCAGATAGACCGTTACCGGGCATATCCAATGCAACAAAGTAGTATTGTTCTGTCATCTGCTCTATTAGAGGCTCGAAGACCGAGGAGCTGTCCTGTCTCCCGTGCACCAGGAAGACGGGGTCCCCATCTGGATGACCATGGCCTACCACTGGATAAAAGACAAGAAAGTGTTCAGTATTTGTGTTGTCTATTGATAAGTCAAACTAATTGTTAAGCCAAGTTAAATTGTCTATATGTTTACCTAAAAAAACAGTTCACGAGTGCGGAAATCCAACATCGTTAGATCGGTTTACTAATGAATTCATTTTTGATTCATTTTGTGTTCAGACGTTTCATTTCGGAACATAGCAAATGAGAGGTAAAAATTAACAAAAAGTGAACCGTCTGATTAACTTTTACTGAGCTGGTGCTTGAAGTAGGAACGCGGTGCGGGATGGGTGTGATGACGTGTCGCGAGAGCTCAGTGTTCATTTATACGAGCGGCACGTTGCCAACGGCAGAGGCAACTGCAGCCGTCGTCGACTCTGGTCGGTCGGCGGCAGCCGTAGAGGCGTCGGCGGCTGCCGTCGACAACCTGCCGCTGCCCGCTCGTGTGTCACAAAAACGCTGGCAAAACTTTTCTGCATTAGTCGACAAAGTACCCTACTCCTATTTCTGTTGTGAATCATCATCATTTCAGCCAAGAGACGTCTACTGCTGAACATAGGCCTCCCCCAAGCACCGCCACTTCGACCGATTCTGTGCTTCCCGCATCCAGCGGATCCCTGCGGCCTTCACAAGGTCATCGGTCCATCTTGTGGGAGGCCTTCCTCAGGCACCATCTCAGTTACCGTATGTCGTACATGTACTGATTTAGGGGTATGAGGAACAGGGTGTAAAGTTCACTCATCCACCATAGAAAAGGGAGGATCCTCCGACCAGACGGGTGTCATGTCCGGCGGGCAATTGCCCAGAGGTTGAAGTCGGGAGCTTGTATATATGTCCACCGCGCGGTAAACTCTAATTGCGCGATGCATCATTTGAGTGACGTCAGGATATTGTGTGACGTCAGGTCTTTGTTCGCATGTGGCGATGTAGATGCCGCCACACTGATAGTGGGTGACTACCGAGATGACGACTAATAGAGTTATGGAACAAAAAAGACAAGTTACACCGACCCCAAATAAATTAGGATGGAAGAGAATGAATCTGTTGGATTATCAAGGCTCGGCTCAATGCCGAGGGTTGAAAATCAAATGAGCAGTAAAATAAGGAGAATTGTGATGATGACAGTTGAACAAAAATTGGTAGCTTGCTGGCAACTGCCTTTATACAATGTTGTTATGTCCCTAACAATATCCATATAACGTCACAACTTAAAGGGGCAGGGAGGGAGCAACAAAGTGTGACATCGTGTGACAAGGGGGGATCATAAGCTTCGTGACGTCATATGTATGAATCTAAAATATTAAAACTCTAAACTACAGCTCAAACGAAAAATCTTTAAAATATTACCAATTTTATTTTTATTATTAAAAGGTTTAAATTCCATGGACACAAGATGATGTTGAGTAAAATTGAAAAAAAAAGAATTTAAATAAAAATATATATTAGGTCCCCCACCTATGAAATCAGCGTTTTGTATGGAGAATTTGAAAGAAGTTGCATTTTTCATACTAACATTTTCTTAAATTATAACAACCATGAACACTAATGTTTTAAAACTTTTATGCACTAGTGTTTAAAAACTAAGATAACGTAATATGCCACTAAGATTATGCGACAAAAATAAGTTTTGACTAAGTTAAAACAAATAGTGGTCATTTCTGCTAACAAAATGAGGAGTAATTTTTAAGGCATTTTTTATGTTTAGAAAACTATAAGTAATAAGGTTTTTTTACTATAGGTGGTTGTCCATGATGGTCATTATTCGATATAATACCAAGCAATTGATGAATATTTTAAATCATAGAAGTGACGAGGTTCTCTATTTGTGAGAAAAAAAACGCCAATTTCAAAAGTGGGAACACAATATAAGTAAAATTGAAAAGAAATTGACGTCACACCAGGGAATGGGAGGTCACAAAAATGCAACCACCTGTGGCAATGCTCCATAAATATGATTAATTAGTAACTTATGAATGGATGAATTATTTAACTTTTACGTAACTCATTTAAGTTTGTCTTAAGCATACAAAATTTATTACACACACAATGAAAATAAATATTGGCAGTTTCAAATTAAATTAATTATTTTTCATGGCAGGTTTATACAAAATATTAGGTAGACGATATGAAAAGATAAATATTTTTGTATGACCAATCTGTTTGTCCAAGTGCACAGACATTATGAGCGTACCCGGGCCTCGTGGTTTCATTTGCCCACTTTACGATTCAAGGACAACGATTTATCAAGAACTAGCAGTGCCCCATGGTATGTCTTGATCCTGTAAGAATATCAATCAATCTGCCTAGCCTTTTCCCAACTTTATTGGGGTTAGCTTCCAGACTAACCGGATGCAGCTGGATACCAGTATTAGTACTTGGACTGACTGCCTATCTGACCTCCACAACCCAGTAACTGGGTAATACGATACCCCTTGGTAAGACTGGTTGTCAGACTTTCGGGCTTCTGACGACCCGTAACGTCTATCAAAGATCCACGTATAATAGCCGGGGCCAACAGCTTAACGTGCTATCCGAAGCACGGAGGAATCTCGGTATGTAAAGATAGTCACCCATCCACAGACCAAGCGGCAGTTATTACTTAGCCCGGGCCCGTTTTATCCCTTAAGAATATCAGGATAAAAAATATTCTATGTCCTAGCCCAGCAGTAAAAATATCACAGTGAAACTTAGGCGAAGTGAGCGTGAATTGAGCTGTCAATAGAGCTAATCCCTAGCATCCTGCTGCTCAATTTCTGACAGTGACAGCTCACTACACGCTCACTTCACCTAAGTTTGACATTGATCTTTTTACAGAATCGATCGACAGGTCATGGTCTACCCATGTGCCAAATTTCATCCAAATCCATTCAGCCCTTTTTAGTGTGAAAGCGTAACAAACAAACTCACTTGCGCTCTCATTTATAATAAAAGTAAGGATTTCCAGCAGTATTTAGGAATTACACAAAAATGATGACATTGGCATAGGTGTGAAGTTTACCAGCTTAACCCATCAAACAGTCGCCTACTAGAAGCCATTTTGTATGTAAGCGCTCAACGGTTTTCACAAATTAGGTATATTTGTTGATGTTTCGTGTATTTTTCTTATGGTTCATATGATATTTGTCAGGTTAATAAATGAGACGAAAAAAGGGCCAAGAGGTAGCAGTCAAGGTTCGACGTGGGGAGAGGGTTTGTTACCTCACCCTTAGTACAGCCCTGATTGTTAAAAGTTACCGAAATCATGATCAAGTACAAATCTTGTAGCGATGAATACAGAGGAAATTAAATAAGCTTCAACTAGAACTCAGCCACAAATTGATGGCATTAGTAGCCTTGCACAGGTCCTTCACAGTGCATGTGGTTTTGCACAAAGAGCATGACAGAAGGAGAGATAGGTTTGTGAAACGGCTCCAGAGTCGCAATTTGGCTTGCTGGAGTTCCTCCATGAGACCAATTGCTATCTACAGCGGCACACCTGGTACTCCAATTAGTAAAGATAGTATTTGCAAATGGGCCACGGCAGTTGGTGGCCCCTGGGAAAACTTTTGCAGGCTCAACATATTAGAGGCGAGCTGCGCCTCACAGTTTCACCCCCATAAGTCGCGATCCCGTAGAAATATCGGGATAAAAATTATCCTATGTCCTAATCCAGGTCATGGTCTACCCATGTGCCAAATTTGATCCAAATCCGCTCAGCCGTTTTAGAGTGAAAACGTAAGATATAAAAATCAAATATTTTCTTTTAATAATATAAGTTTAGATCTGTTTAGATGTAATATTATAGGTAAATACTTACAGGCCAGTTTTCCCCAGGGTACACGGATGAACCATTCGTGTCGGCCTTTCATTTTCAATAAACAATTTTTACACAGCTATTCAAAATAATTAAATTTAAGCGCAATGAAAATGTAAATTGCAACAGGTATTTGACGTTGCGTTTGCTTATCGAAATGCAACCAAAAACAACCGAAGTACCTAATGAAACTACATTGCCAAGGCTCGAAATAATTGAAGATTCACATGTTAATGTATTTAAATTCTGCAAGTAACCTTTGGATTCACATTTGACAAATTGGTTTTAAAATATTCAATCACGGCATTTTATTATTGATTTTTCATCTGATGCATCTGAATCAAATGCAAGTCTGAAATATTTGTGACATATTTAGCATGTAATTACTTCTGTGCTTGAGCAGCGTGCGTGAGGGCAAAAGAGATGGAACAAACTGTTATGCTAAACTATCTTTGTAAAACCAACTACGATTTTGACAGATTCTTCGATGACTCTAGTGTTGGGCGTAGTTAGTATTCACATAGTAATCGATAACTCTAAATGGTGACAGATATCGACAGGATGAATAAAGATTCTAGAGATTTCTTAATAATTTATTTTATAATTTACATTTTACAGACCAACTTTCTTTATACGATTTTAAAAACTTTATTACATGCGGTGCAACACTTTCGGGGTGAGTTATATGCACATCATGGGCACCCGTGACGGTTACAGTGTAAAAGTTGGGAACCATTAAGCGACATTTTTCTATAATGCTAGCTGCAAACTGTTTTCCCGGTGGGTTTGTGATATTTTCGGAAGATTCAAGAATAAGCGTGGGTGGTGCATGCTCTGTTATCACGGTGAACAGAGTTTCTTCTGACAGGGCAACGGTGGCTATTTTCTTCATTCTTGGCTCCCATGATAGCCTGTGAAAGCAAAATAACAATTAACACTGAAATGTAGTGCTTACCTTTTATAATATTATGACGTCTTGTCTTTTCGGTTCTCTAATTCATGGCATGTATTTGACATAAAATTTTAAGGCGTAGCGTCAACAAATTCAACTCTAGAGTTTTGCTTTTAAATTTACTTTTTTTTACCATCTATTCTTCAGGAAACTGTTAGGATGTTATAAAACTCCTCAACTAGACTTACTTAAACTTCCCATCGCCAGCTGGCACCAGCGATCTGGATAGAACCACTTCCGCTTGATCTTCTGATAAACTTCTGTTTCGAACTAATAAATGCACTGCTTCTTCAAGCGTCAGTCGCTTTGAACTTCCGGCATTCCACCTTAGAAATTAAAAGTCACAAAATTAATCTACGTTATTGAGGGCAAGATTCACAGATCGCATTTTGAAATTACTATGCTATTTAAAGTTCGCATTTCATACGAATATCAGCCTTGTTCATATTCATGATGTAGGTTCATATGCGAGCAGGTGTTTTATCCGAATATGAACCTTATGTGCTAAGATTTGGTTATTATTAAGTATCGATTTAGGTTATCGGCCAATTGACCCAGGGGTTAAATAAGTTAAAGACTAGTCAAGTTAGCGAATCCTAACACTAACCCTCCATATTACACACATCACAATATTAAAGCTAAGCCTAATAATTAATACATTTAAATGGAGGAATGAGGATAATGTCGTGAGGAAAGTTTTGAGTATGAACGTGGATGGCTATAAAAGTAGGGGAAGACCAATGAACTATTTGAAAGATGATATAGCTAGAAAGGTGGAGCAGTCGTCACCACCTTTCTAGCTCTAGATGACGACTAAAAGTAATGTAATTAGAATTTAAGAACTCTCTGCCAGTGTCTGTGTTATTCCACATCTTAAACGCCTGCCTTTAAAGCAAGAGTCAGAGGGACAGGCATCTTCTGGGCACGCTCGTTCTTCCATTATAGACCTTATCCATCGCTTTCCATCAAGTGTGATCGAGGCCAAGAGTAGGCCCGGCCCACTCAGCAATAAAAAAAAATACATGCTGCACTGACGCCAAATAAATTAGGATAAGGTCAAGAGAATGACGAAAATAATTGAAATAGGGGGATAGCTTACCTTTCATAACTACCATAATACGAGTCATATAAAAACTGGTACCAAAACAAAGGGTAATGGTGAGGATAGTAATACGCTGATATTGGCGGAGCAGGGTCAATGTGCACCATCTTTACAATTTTACCCGGAAACAGGTGATTGTAGAGGATTCCTGTAAATTAAAATTACAACATCAGCTTGAAAATCATCGTATCCTTAGCTTTAGTTTCATTTAACAAGGCGTTAAGGCTATTAAAATAATAACAATATTCCAGCCTATTACTGTCCCACTACAGGGCAAAGGCCTCTTCTCCCATAGAGAAGGCATGAGCATTGATCACAAACTTATAAAGCAGGTTTGCAATTTCAGATTCTTATTGTATCTTATATGACTTACATTATAAGTAATAAGAATCTATGAAGAAATAATAAGAATCTATTGAAGGTTTCCTCACGATGATTTCCTTCACCGATCCGTGATGTCCAGAATAAACTTAAAAAGTACATTTGAATAGAAAAAGTCACATTGGTGCTTGTCCGGATTTGACCTCACAACCTCGTGCGGTCAAATGCGAGGCGGGCCCGTAACTACAGGGCCATCAAGATATAGGCTATTTGCGAATCATTAATTATCTCCAAGACCCGAATGAGAGATTAAATTTCACTTACCTATACTAAAGCCCATGGAATGTGACAAATAAACGAACTTGTTCCATTTCATATGTTTTACTATCAAACGGACCGTTTCTACAATGCCCAGCTGAGAAACAATAGGCCCAGGAAGAAATGGTTCTGATTTTCCGTGGCCTGTAACATAACCGTATAATATTTAAGTGAGGTTTGAATCATGGTGATCAGAATCTCCAACCATATTTTGATTATTGATCAATACAAATCAATGGCTTACCAGGCATATCGAAAGCAACATAATAAAAAGTGTCAGGTAGCTGTTCCACTAAGAGAATGAAGGTAGCAGCACTATCCATGTATCCATGTACCAAAAGTATTGGTGGATTAGTTGGATCTCCCCAGGATACCACTGAAAAACAGTTAAAAATATTTTGTTAGTGTGAACAATATGTCTTAAGCTTGGCGTCACACGTGTTAATTAGTACTCATTATCTACAATAATTGTGGCAAAGTTACGTACATCGAGCAATTATTATGCGGAGCCATGGCCGAGAACTTTATAACTAAACGTATAGTATTTTCGAATCACAAAGGAATCGATAACTTTTTCACGACATGTCGCATCACTACTCATCAAACGGCGTATAATCGAGAATTTCGACCTTACTGCACAAGTAAAAAGTCTATATTTTTTTGTAGAGATTTGACAGCTGGCAAAAGGTTAAGTAAAACTTTACTTTTGACGAAAATGTCGTGATTTTAAGAAATAATATTAGCTTAAATATGGTTTACTTACTTGCAATTTTCCCCCACGTAGCGTCCACAGTCCATTCCTTCATTATCTTCTTCATTTTCACAAAATTAAACTATGAACGTATGTAGAAATACAACGTTGGATTTTTTTATCTCTATTCTCCCTAAAATCGCATTTTGTTATCGTTCTAACACACAATACTGTGATTATTTATAGATAAATGCATAGCCCAGTCATAACTATGAAACAGCAGAGAATAAAGCGGATAAAACAAAAAAAAGGCACATCAAATAATTACGATTGCGTTATTTACAATGCTAACAAGTTATGTAAAAGATAAGTAGTTACGTCGATTCTAAAGTCTAACATAGCAGGAACTGGCTTTTTGCTGTAGGCACGGGCATTACCTCAAAGAGTGTGTGTGATAAGTTTTTTATGATTAGATGGGGTGGGTCTATTGAGTTGAACTTTAAACTGTGTGAGTAGCGCCTACTTTTTATATAGCCAATTTCTTTGTAGCTACATTGATACAGTATCTGGAAACATTATGTTTTGAGTCGCTGAATGTGTTTATCGTTACAAGACTATATTTCTAGAACGGTTTAGCGACTGTAAAAAAAAGTTTGTTTTTTTTGGAAATTGAACCCTGGACAGCATCTCATAATAACTGTTCCTGGTTTGCTGGTGTAACAATAGGAATATTTCATAGATTTCTTGGTAGAAACTAATTAGAATACTAGAAAAACAGAAATACATCCGTAGTCATTTAATTGGCAACAGCGCCATCTCTTGGCAATTAGGTGGAACTAAAAAGTGCACTACAATAAAATTCTGATAGATGGCAGTACACTTAACATTATTTTTTCCTAATTTTGTTCTTTGCTGCAGGCAGAACTCGGGGCCGTGATTCCGTGAGGCGTAAAATATCTCCACCACGGGCGAGAGAATCGCTTTGTTACCGCGATTCTCTCGCTCGTGGAGATGGCGCTGGCGTCTTAGAGAAATTGCTAAATTTTCGCAAATTTTTTCACCGAATGCAGTGCCAAGACAAAGTCCCAATTGCATCTTTTAATCTAACAACATTGAATTGCAGACCGTATTCTGCATACACAGAGAACTGGTGATCTGCTATAACTTTCTGTAGGGCAGTTTTGAACAAAACAAATATATTCATATTCATATCTTTATTTGCATTCCATAATGTAAGTATACAGGTGTTATAATGGCTTAGAGCTAAGGTACGATTACGGACCCTGTAGGGCACAGCAAAAAGTATTAAATAAATTCTAAATAATAAATAAAAAAAAAAAAAAAAAAACAACATTAAGTAGCAATCAACATTAAAAATCTCACCGCGAAAACTTAGGTGAAATGGTGTGAATATAAAAAATATAACATCACGCCCAGAAAGAGTAAATACATCGTACAAGTAAAAATATGTAAGTCTGTAAGTACTATTTATTTACAATTTACACTTATTGCAACAAACAATACAGTCCTCTCTTACCAAGTTACTCGATTTTCTCACCACTTTGGCTGACCGGGGAATTGAACCCGGGATTCCACGCTACGCTCAGCATGGTCGCCCTTGCGACCGCTTGACCAACGACGCTTTATAAGCAAGTTATCTGTCCGAAGTAATAAATATACAAATAAGGGCCGATTTTTCAATCCTCAGTTAAATCGATGAATAGTTATCTAGCGTATAAAATTATCTGGCTGGTTATCAGGCGAATAAATATTTTCAATTTTTCAATCGTATAATAACTGAAGAATAGTTATCCGTGGTCTTTGTTAGCGAACTTCACACTATGATGTGCAAGCGAGATGCACAGATACAGTATTCAACGTGTTAGACAAGAATAGAAACAAAACGTATGTTTGACAATTTGACGAGATTTCTTATCTTTTGTTTAGATCCACAGATGGTCAGCAATAATGGCGACCTTTTTGTTTTTTGTAGGTATCTTGATAGAAGTGGGTATGTGTTTAGTTAAAAAGGATCAGTTACAAACAAATTTTTCTGTGTGTTAACGGTGTTTTCGACTTGGTAGTAAAAGTTGAGCCTAGTGGTTTTAAAATATATTGAATTTATAAAATAATGTCGTCCCGAAAATGTAAGTAAAGTGATATTTGAAGAAATTAAAAAGAAACTATCGTCAATTGACTCAAAAAACATCCATTTTTTCATCAACACAAGAAAATGAAAACACGCAGAGGCAAAGCACATTAATACTCCAAACAAAACAAATGTCAAAACATTATTTATTCCCTAGAATAACGTACTAACTGAGGCTTGGAGGGACAGTTAACTTTATTCCTCAGATATGGGCTTTAACCGTCCGATACTGACTATCTGACTGTTGAAAAATCCAGAATCACGCTATCTATGGAATAAACGCTATTCGATTCTTTATCTGAGGATTGAAAAATCGGCCCTAAGGAAAATATAAGATAAGATTGTTTGCGAACGAGCCCCGAGCATTTTCAAAAAAAAATGTACCCCCGGATTTTGCCTTGTCCCTCGACTTCGTTAATTTATTTTTTTGAGATGAATAACTTTTAGCAGAATACATTAATTTAAGTGACAAGAAAATATATTTAAATACATATAGAAATTGTCGTTTTGTTGTTACTTTACTAAATATAAAACTTACGAAGATTTTAAAATATTGAAGACCATCAAATTTACCTGTCCCCTTCCCAACTAAGATAAGATAAGATTGATTTAAAAAAAAATCCAGTCTAATTTAGTGATTTCTATATATAATTTAAATTCTTAAAAGTCGAATTTATCAGTTAAAGGTATCAATTATATATTTTTTTACATATTTTCTTTTCAAAATAAATATGAATTTAAAACGAAAATTTTAGCTTTCCGGAAGATTCCGTCTTGTGACCGCTCGTTTGTGCAAAAATTCTTCTAATAGCGGAAAGTATTCGACACGAAATGGCAACACAAAATATCATCCTTCATCGACAGACGCCATTTTGCTTTCACTAGCAAACTAACTTGTGATAAGTGCGGACGTATTGTTGTAGTGCAGGTGTGTCGATTTCTTTGCTCAGGTATGTGACCAAGTTTTACTGTTATAAATCACTTTTCTTTGATTATTGTTATTGTGTACACATTGAAAACTTTGTATAGTATTTGATACCAAGAATTTATTAGTGCTAAGTAAGATGGGTAATTTTTAAACAATTTAAAACTACAAGAAGGTAGCATTATGTGACCTCCGTTATGTGACTTTTTCTACGGTCACATTTAACGGAACGATAAGTCACTATAGGTCGGAATGCATAAAGCTTAGTTCATAATGCAAATGTTTACTCTCCGAATTAACACATAAGTACTAAAGTTAATTTTATGTAGCTTTTTTCTTATTTAATTTCAGTTTCAAATTACAAATTTCAAAAAAACTTCAATCTGTAAAATTGAAGTTTGCTGACGACGTTCAAACGTTAGGTAAGCTTTTGTGAATTTAAAATAACTATTGTTTTCCATGTACCTACCTGGGTAGTGTTTTTAATTCTTACCCATGAGATCCGCGTAGAACTAAGTAGGTAGATATTATTACGAGTAGGTACCTACTAGGCAACTGTTTAATTTACACTTGCTCATAAAATGAACTTATTTCATCTTTAATTGAGTTTTACTTAAAAAAACAAATGTTGTAAGCTATTGCTATTATACTGTATTTAATGAGCTTTTGTTTATTTAAACATCGCTCTCTGGTGTCAGAAACTACTTTGATAAAATGTTTACTATTCAAATTATTATCATTAAATGAATGTCTTATTGTCTAATGTCGAATATACCGTTTAGTCGATAAATGTCAGATTCATTTAAATAAAAAGAATATTTAAAATGATTGTTTTATTTCTTACCTACTATGTTCTTCGATTTTTCCGTAATTATAATTTTTTTGAACATAAAACTAGTTCCAATTTGAGAAACGGCTAAGAATTTTGAATTATTAATTGATGTCATAATATGTTGACTTAGTTTCAGTTTCAGTAAGTACCTACATAGTAGGTAGGTCGACCTACTATGTAGGTACTTACTTATTATTTAGGCAATTTATAATTCATTATGAACCCAGCCTTATCATATTAAAACTTCCATTTTGTGACTGTCCCTTCTTATTGATGGCGTGAAATCCATGAAATCAGATGAATTTTTGCCTTTTAAATCTGTGCAAGGCACAAATATATTTACAGTGAATGTATTACTTTTCTAAAAAGGTACACATATGAAGTAAAATATTATGTTCTTTGAGTAAAATTTAAAAATAACCAAGTAAAAAGCGATAGAGTCACCAAACCGAATAAAAAAAAGTATTTTTGTATTAATACCAGAAGCTAAGGCTATTATATTTGACTTATCAATTGATGACACGTAATATTAATTGAAATACGTTTAGAAAGGGCTTATTAATTTTATACTTTTGTTTAATTTTGCTTTTAAATGTAGTCACAAAGCGGAACTAGTTCCGTCAAAAAGTCCATTTTGTTTTGATATTATCGGGAAAATGCCACGTATTCCGCGTTCTTTTTTATTTTCCTGTATAATAAACTATATTTCCCATTATACTATGGAAAATTAAAAAGAAAAAATAACTTAATAATTAAAATCGAATTTTAAAACAGGGTACACTTTATTTTGAAATTGCTCCCCAATGACCTGTTGATCGGACGATTCGGACGTTGCCCGGTCAAAAACAGCCGTGGTATTCTGTAAACATCTCATCGTGATAACTTGGGTGAAGTGAGCTTGATGTGAGCTGCCGTTGCATCTAAAGCTAGGGATTGACACTATGGACAGCTCACTTCACCTCACTCTTCACGGTGAGATGTTTACAGAATGGATCTACAGCCATGCTATTCTGTAATTTTTTTTTTCGCTATATTAACCAGCTAGCACAATTAGTGTCAGGGACTTCACACAATTTATAACCAGTTCTTATGTAATAAAGATTATAACTATTTATTTATTTATTTTATTAAGGCATGTATTTAATGCGGCAACTAAGTAAAATGAATATAGGTTTTAAAAAAAAATAGAGTGGGTACCATATATATTATAATGGGTTGGCAGCTAATAAGGAGTATCGTAATAAGTAATAGGTAGCATATTAATATATCAGTAATAAGCTCCGTTTTAATTTAAACTAGCATCAAGTTTTTCTTTTGGGAACAGAATTACTTAATCTAAGCGGAAACTTAATGGCGAAAATAAAATAGAAAATGGGCATTCATAAATAATATATTATTATTGTATTATTAGGGCAGGTTTAGATTTTCTATATAATCTAGTCGTTTCTGGCATTCGCCGGCCGCTACCGCGGCACCGCTCGCTTCGCTCGCTCGGCTCGTGCGTAGGAAGTCACAGTTTTAACCTAACCTAACCTAACCATTAAAAAGAAATAATAACCTACTCTAACTAGACTGGTAATATATTATCTTTGCCACCCTACTAACATTATTAGTCGCCAAGACATTATTTATAGCTCCTCGCCTAATATTTTATTTGACTGATATAGTTTATTTGCTACCTAAACGCAGCTGCTAGTTTTTAGTTTTTATAACACCTTTAATTTTGAACCTTACATAATATAATAGTCGCGAAAATATTTAATCGCTGGCAAGTTATTTTATTTGTTGCAAACATTTAGTCGACTTTTAAGTTATTAGTCACTCGGAAAATAATAAGCTTTTTATTAACATTAAGTTTTATTTTACAATTAATATTCTTAATATAATTACATATTTCCAATAATACCTATTCATTTCTTATAATTTTGTTGTCTTAATAAATTGACGACATTAGTAGGTATTCATTTTATGTTATTAAAAACCCATAATTATCATACTATTAGATTTGTTTTCTGACGTTGTCCTGTCAAAAGGTCATGAGTTCATACAAAAATCCCATAGAAGAAAGGTCGTTAATTTTTTCCGAATTTGAAATATATCCGGGAAGCTTTCCACTTTTTCTTTCCGTATAAATCTAAGTCGGACTGTTACAAAGATTTGAAAACAAAACATACTTAGGCAAATCGGTCCAGCCGTTCTCAATTGATGCGTTTACGGAACAGCATTTCATTTTTGATTGTATGGGGTCAAATTAAATTAGGTAGCAAAACCCCGCTGACGTATCAGGGTAACGACAAAATAAAAGATTTGATGTTTTTTTTTTTTGGGGGCTATTATCGCTGTTAGTTTTGTTACTTGAAGTATCAGTTAAGCAAATCTGTTTTTTCGTGTTTTTTTTTCTATCGATTCCCATCATCTCCATGAAATGTACACAAAAAAAAAAAAAAAAAATGTACTGGTATTTCAACTACTCTGCGGTTGATGACCCCAAAAAAAAACTCATCAAATTGATTTCTTTTTCATGATATCATGTGAAACTACCGATACCCCTTACGTCTGCAGAGTTTCGCTGGCTAATTTTATTTGACCCTGCAGTATGTTCCTACAGGTAACAGGTACACTAGACCATTAATTTTCCGCATTTTCGAACTCATTCACAGATTCATATCTCGACACTCTTCCAGTTTCGATGTATGTTTAGAAAACCCTTAGCCACGCGCAATTTTTTTTACGCGGCGAATTTTATCTCACTGCATCTTCAACGCACTGTTCAGCGCCGAGAGTAGAAAATCCAGGAGTGTATTTTTTGACGCGCCTGTGACGCTGTGTGACTCTGTTGTATTATCAATGCTCGGCTCAACACTGAGAGATGAAAGTCCAGTGCGCGAAAAAAAATCGTTGCATATCACACTTTTTACAAACAATAAATCCCTATTTATTTATTACAGTTTTGACCGTAAAAATTGATAAACTATCCTCCGATCACCATTTTTGTTCATAAGTCTATAAAAAACGTGATCATAAAACACAAATCCGTCGTTCTCTTTATAAAAATTAAAACATGGCGTCTTCTTGGCTGAACGTCGTAAGTGCCAGTGCCTCATCAATAAATCGCCGAAGAAAACATCTTTTTCCAAGATGTCTTCTCGGTTATGTCTTGAGTCTTTTGGGGCGTCATTCGTACTTATTTCTTTGGAGAAATATGTCGACCTGGAAACAGAGAAAAGTAAAATCGTAAGTGATTATAAAACTATTATTTTCTTTAGAAAATATCCTAGCGTGACTAGCCAACATCCTTTTGCAAGATAACATTCCAAACTCAAGGTTTGTCAACGTGGGCTAAGCGTCAAAAAACAGACCTATTCGCAACACCACACTGCGCTCCAAAACACAGATTACTGACGTTGAAGTGGGACTGGGCCACGTTTTCCGCATGCCCAATGAGCTGTGGGCCAAAATAATCTCTATGTGGAGCCCTGAAATAGCTAGAAGGCGTCGCCGACCTATTTTGTGCGGACTTGTAAACATTTTAATTTATTACAAAATCAGATCAAAATGATCGATTTCCAAAAAAACACAAAAAGGTCGCAAGGTACGCCTTGAACATATTTTAATCTTGGTTGCTAGTAGGTAACGTCTTCCAAACGGACCGCGAGTCGATCCAACTGCTATGTCGATAACAGTCGAAATAACTGCTAGCCTGTATCATCCCACTACTGGGCAAAGGCCTCTCTCCATGACTTCCAGTGCTTGCGATCCAGTGCTAAGACTGGTCGCTTGTTTTGTCCAGCTCGTCTCGCCAGCTTCTACGGGGTCGAAGGATCCGGACCGCGGTCCGCCATTTGGTGACTCCTGCTATAGAGGATGTTCCTCACACCTCTCAAAGTTAACCAACTACGATCGGTAAGTTATAGGAATTCATGCTTGATCTAAAGTCGGTCTGTAAGTTATTGAAATCCAGACAAAGTTCAGTATGGTTTCTGTTATTTCTTACCTTTTATAACATGAATTGTATCTGGCGACCCATCCGTCAAAATCTGTGTATAAACCCTCAAGACTGGTCACGCCGTGGTCTGGTTGTTCTGAAAAAATAAAGGTTATTTTGTTAGGATAAACGTCATTAGCAGCGTACTGCGTTCTTTCACTAGAAGGCCGTTAAGCCCAAAAAGTTGTTTCCGAGGAAATGGCAAAAAACGCGGGAATCGTTATTTCTTAAAAACTATGATACTTTGGTTAATGATTGTTGGACACATCAATTGATATTTCTTTCTATTTATCTTAAAGAATGTTTTATGTCCAAAAACTCTGGAACTATTTATGTTGTAAAAATGTTACTTAGACAGAAAGATAGAGAATTTTGAACTCTATCACTTTCTATTAAAAAGTAAAAATTTACCATTTGAGGGTTAACGGCTTTCTAGCTATAGGACGGCAGCGTAGCCAGAGAGAGCTTCAGAAATCCCGGAGCCCGGAACTCCTGTCAATCGTGCTAAGGAAAGCCGTCGGGAGTGATCCGATATAATTATGTCCCTTCCTTTTTAATTTCCTAGAGCAGCGTTTCCCAAACCATTGGTGGGTCGCGAGTGACTATTGGGTGGGCCTTGAAAAATTGATTTTGAAATACTCAAATAAATTTTACGTATTAAACATAAGACGATTAAAAGTAACTAAAATTGAAGTTGACGCTAGCTCTAGTGAAAAAAAAATAGGAAACAAATACTTCCTTCTCATTGAAATAGCACTCCTTGTATTTAATTAAGTATTACAATTTTCTATAGTAACTGAATGTATTTCTTATGTGTACAGTTCTTCATTCATAAATAAATAAGCCTCTTTTTTTTCTCCATGACGGCTAAGAGGTGAGTCCCGAATTTATTAGTTTTTGTAAGGTGGGTCTCGGTTCAGGCAACTTTGGGAACCACTGTCCTAGAGGATGGGGTTTATAGAATCTATGACTGCCAAATTAAAGGGACAAGACAAAACAATATGTCACGCCCTTTATGCCTGGAGGCTTTTATTAAGTTCTGTTACTGTCTTATGTAATTTTGACGTTCGAAAAGTGCTGATTCTCAGCCTAGTTTGAATAGATGACTTTTGAATTGTTGAATTTTTGAATATCTTCTCTTGTTTTGGTACGAATTAAGTAGGTGTATAGAGTACCTAAATATTGCTATCTAGCAGTAGGTATGCTGGGCTGAGGCCTTTTTGGCATTTAGTTTTTATTTAATAGTTTACTGTGTTTTTTGCAAAGATTTCAATCGTAGATTTGCTCTGCCGCGTCAAAACATGGTCGCGTTTCTGTTTCGTTTTGACACCTCTGAGACAGACAGTGTCGCAGAGACTTGACTTAGTTGTCATGCAAACGCCATTGTTAATGTGTGAGCTCGCTCCTCTCATTATGGACGATTTTTCGTGAGACTTAGTACAGTGAAGGCAAATCTACGATTTAAATCTTTGGTTTTTTGTTAGTACTCAAACTCATGTCGAATATGTCAATACACGAATTTTCTTTTATCTTACTTTCTAATAGCTGTTACTTAGCATAAGCATACCATAATCAGCCTATAATGTTCCCACTGCTGGGACACAGGCCTCCTTCCTGTGAGAGGGAGTGGGCCGTAATCCACCACGCGGGCCCAGTGCGGGTTGGTATATGTCACATTTCTTCTAAATTTTGGTTCTAGGACAATCGTTTCCCAGTAACTGGTTGTGTAACTGGTTTAGTGTGTTTTTAGTTTAATGTGTGATTTCCTGTGCGAGTCTCAATAAATACTTTTTCTTTCTTTCTTTCTTTCTTTCTTTCTTTCTTTCTTTCTTTCTTTCTTTCTTTTGGAGGTCAGATAGACAGTCGCTCCATGTAAAATACTGGTATCAGCTGCATCCGGTTAGACTGGAAGCCGACCGCAACATAGTTGGGAAAAGGCTAGGCAGATTCATTTATAGACACTCGTGGAAAATATTTTGAAGCTACAAAGTGTAGTGTACCTATGTAAATAAGGCGATGCCCGCTTCATGAATTCCTTGACCGATATCCAAATGACATTTAAATCACTTTGACGTTTATGTGAATGTTAATCTTTTGTTTATCTCAGTCACCAATGTTTCCGATAACAACAAAGCGTTGATATTAAAACCTTAATAAAACATATAAATATTTATCTGAGTTCTTATTTTAAATATTATTTGAGGCAACAGGGGATATGAATAACATAACAAAGGACATAAGATCACACCTGCATTTCCCGAAGGGTCGGGCAGAGATAATAACACCGCTAAAAACCGCTAAAAACTTATCTATCCAGAGAATTAGGAATCTTACGGAATGACATTCAATGACAGATAGATTCATGTTAAGTAGCTCACTGTCCACATGTCCAGCGTAATTGCTGTCACCTAACTCACTAAATAGATTACATTATGTTTATATGCTATTATTTTGTCTTTTCTACAACACCTACTTAATAATGTAACTATTTAATAATTTAAAATGAAGAATTTAGATTTAAAAAATGTGGGTCTGTAAACCCGACATGACAGCACTATCTTATATTACGTATCTATTAAATTAGTAGTCACGCTAACAATCACCTATGTTGTACTTACTTATGTTAAAAGAGGTGATTTAGCCTATTTAACATTGCTCGGATTATGTAAGTTTACATTTAGAATATGATCTTTTTGTTAACTTGTATTAACCTTTCTGTATAATAAAGACCATTAAAAAAATATACACCGTGACATTTTAGTGGTCACTTCATGTCTCCAATGACTACTAAACGTTCATTAAAAAACATTTGATATATTGTAACAATTTTTTTATTTCTCTTAAAGGTATTTTCTGTCGGGTACATTGAGTGGCCCTTTGTAAGACATCTAAAATGTCACGGTGTACGAATACTGAGTACAATGACCCCTTAAGAGGTTTAGGGTAAACAAAAACTAAGGTTGTATAATTTTATTTTTAATGAATTCTTAGTAGTCATTGGATACATGAAGTGGACTGCTTTTGTAAAACGACTAAAATGTCACGGTGTATAAATGACAGATAGAATTATACAGTAGCGATCTATCTTTTACTGAAAATAGGGTATTGGGTTCGGCCGTTAGTCCGTCAACAAAGACACGAGCCCGTCCGAAAGTAGATCGAAAATTCGGAGCGAACCCTACACCCGATTAATTACCCTTTTCAGACAGGCAATAACACATCGGGATTAGGGCAACTGTCAAATCGTGTTGTTATCAAGCATATTACAAATTAGAGGATTATATCCAAGATAAGAATGCTTGGAAACATGCTGGTCCTGCTCCATAGGACAATTTAGAGTGTGGACAAAATCAAACTGGTTGCTAATTTAATTATATAATTTATTATCTTTTTATCAATGTATAACATTCTGTGATTACTTGAACTCACACAATAACTTATTGGTGTTACTTGTTAAAATTTAAGGAATATCGTTGACATACTTTTACCTACAATGTTTGTAAATATGGGACCACTTTGTATCTATCATATAATTAATTTATCAGTAATTGCTTCATTTTTAATTATTTTTACCTATTGTGGTAAAGTAAAGTAATCTTATTCCATCGTTTTCACATATTTTATGATTATATAATTAATATATACAAATTATTGTATACATTAATTATATAATCATAATTATGAGTTTCTTGTCCATTCTTCTCCATACGAAATCTACCTTTTGGAAGGGGCGCCTAGAATAATTTTTTTTTTGTACATTTTGCCGTTCAAAACTGCCTTTTATGTGCCTAATTGAAATAAATTATTCGACTTTGATATCCATTCTTAGGTCGGATCCCAAATGAATCTTATGTCCGTAGGTGATACGGAGAAAATAACACCCGAAATTTCGGCCGAAACTACGGATGTCGGGCTTAAGACGCCTCCACCTCCTGAGCTTGAGCCATTATGAGTGGCCTGAGTCCCGGCTGTGAGAATTTTGTAGGCTGATTACCTAAGTGTAGGGCCAATAGGTTTTATTTTAGTATTTTGTGCACTTTGACCCCAATATGCAGATACAACATGAACACACAAATAAATATGGTAAACCATCCCTACGCACTGTCAAAATGATAAAAAAAAACTAAATAAATTAAACGTACTTAAAAAATCTAAGTGTAGGTACTTGCATATTTTTTTTAATTTAAAATAATAAAGATTAACTTAAAAAAATATACGAAGAAGTACACTACGCAAAAACAACTTGATTTTATTAAATGAAATAAAAACTTACCAGTCATTCGATTAATATCCATCATTAAAATAACATCAACACATCACTCTATTGTTCTTGCACGAACTACAAGCCGGCTGAACACTGAATGATAAAACAATAATGTTTTTGTTGATAGTCGAGTGTAAACAAATAGAGTTGACGTGCTCCCGCGTCGATAGCGAGAGTACAACCATTATCTTGTAGTGCTGAGATTGCGTGGTATCGATAAAAGTTGTATGGGGTAATCTTTGTTGTCAATCTGTAGATAAAGTTTTGGGAATTCTAATTTAGACGTGTTTGTTAGCCTCGCCTCTTATGCACGAGGTTGTGGGTTCAAATCCGGGAAAGTACCAATGCTACACCCAAATATCACTATTGAAAGTCCCATGTAATAAATAAATCAAAATCTTTACTGCAGAACAAATGATCCATAAATAAACACAATTTAAAAATAGGTAAACAACAAAATACAATAAAATAAAATAAAATGGCACAATATCAAACTCACGCATTTCCACTCTTGCACATGAAATTAAATTACATTTTAGCGGCTTTTTCCAACCACCGTTTGTAAGTCTTGGTGGCATGACATCGTATCAGCAAGTTCCTTAACTATACTCTTTCTGCTGTTCTGCACGTACTAACGCTGGACATACATGAAGCAATTCTGCTTCTCTGAAAGACGTTGGCACATAATATCCAAAGTAAACGACATAGCCCGAAGAATTGCCAAACTTTAGTGGCAGCGAGCAGGGCACATTGCTCACAGAACAGATGGCTGATGGGGCCGAAAGGTTCTGGAGGACCAACATCACAAACTTTGGTTGGACCACGGTGAGTGCAGGACCGGCCGGGGGTCGCGGAAGATTCTTTCGTTCCCGCGACCCCCGGCGTAGGTGTGAGTCGGAACACCGGGGTGGTTTTTAGTCAGTAAGAGTCTGACAGACCCCTCCGGGGTGGAAAATCCTCATGGAGGACATCCATGAGGATTTTCCACCCCGGAACAAAAAAAAAAAAAAAACGGTGAGTGCAGGCAGGCTAAGGTGGCACTCCCTACAATTGATGGCCGCCTCATGAAACAGGTTCTCCGACTAACGAAACAAAAGCTGCGTACAGTCACTGCAGCTGTAACTGGCCATGGGTCATTTAATAAACATCTCTTTGTCATAGGAGTCACAAACAGTCCGCTGTGCAGAGCCTGCATGGAGGACGACGAGACAGCAGCTCATGTGCTGTTATACTGCCCGGTGGTCGCCACATACAGGGCAAAGTACTTCGGTAACCCAGGTACCCTACGTGAGATTGTCAGTGACACCAAGGCGCTGCTGGCCTTCTTTGGGGAGCTGGGGTGGATCGAATAACCGATTTTTCCCACCCGTACGCAAAATACGCGCTTAGACGTGGAGTTGCGGATATCAGCCCGTATTACCTATTACCTAAGGTTCTGGAGTGGCAACGGCGTACCGGAAGACGTGGCGTTGGAAGGCCCCACACAAGGTGGATGGATGACCTTGTGAAGACCGAAGGAATCCGCTGGATGCGCGAACGTGTATGCCATCCTAAGACTAAATTAATAGCGATGGGCTCATGGCACCAACCGGGCACAAATCCAGACTGGGCCGCTTCAGAAAATGACAAATTAAAAAATCTTAATAACACTTCTCCAACCAAACACACTTTCAATCACAATCCGAGAGTTTTAAAGGATATTTCTAATCCATTGCTTCATAGAAATACGTATTTATGTTGCGTATGTATATTCTCATATTATTTGTTTTATTAAATTACGTGAATAGTTTTGATTTTATGTATTTTACTTTCTCTCTACTCGTACACACGGTGTCTACATCTCTTTTCATCTTCTGTCCTATCGCAGGTATGCTGAAAGAGATTTCTTTAGAAATAAGCATCACCTTTGTTCGTATTTTTCTGTTCTTTTCTTCTTGTCTGTTTAAATGGTTAAATAAATAAATAAATAGGTTTCATTAATTCGTCTGCTCAACAACGTAAATAACACAATGAACGTGGCGCAACTGTCAAAATGGAAGAAATTACGATCAATTGTCATTTTATGTGCGTTACGCAATTATGCCGCAGGTCCCATTGCACAGCAGTCGCACTTACAAATAGTATAGTTTTCACGTTTTATCATTGACCCACCTACATTTTCTAGCATTTTATATTTCAAAAACCGAAATAAAATCCGTTAACGCCCTGAATCAATATCTATCGTGATCTTCAACATGTTCCAATAACGAAAGACCATATAATAGTTTATTTTTTGGGTCCCTATGGAGAGATATTAGGGAAAAGGCAATGACCGCTATCGTCATCATTTCAGCCGATAGACGCCCACTGCAGGACACAGGCCTCCCCCAAGCACCGCCACTTCGACCGGTTCTGTGCGTCCCGCATCCAGCTGATTCCTGCGGACTTCACAAGGTCATGACCGCTATTGACATGCTAAAACGGGACTACACAATCACTATACACAACTGTACACAATAAGTTTCCTATTGTTTGATGGCGTATATTATTTAGTTTAAAGAATTGTTGTTACATAAAATGTTATATTCAGTTTTGTTACATTTGTACTTATATTTATTATAACTTAAAATGTATATTTTAATATAAAAACTCTATTAGAACATAGGTGTTTTTCTGTATCTATATATCTGATTAAAATAAGTAGGAACTAGGTATTAGGTATTAATGTAAAATTAATTTTCATGCCCGAAACAGGCAAATTAAGGACTGTACATTAAACCACCAACTTTTACAACTGGTAACACCTGTATTTTTTGCAAATACAGGATTCTTATTCTATTCTTATTTTTATTGAAGTTGCCGTGATACCTACTTTTTTTTACCAAAGAAAGGGTTTTTCTGACTCACTGTTCACGACGTACTTCTACGACATAAAAGCGCTGTCAAACTCAAATTATTACCATGGATTTCCGTTTAGCAGTACCGACAACTTTTACTTTAAAAAAAAAATATCGATAAAAACATCGATAAACAAGCACAGCCCTACCTCAATCGTCACGCGTCCGTATTCTGAAACCGGTCGTCAGTAGCGGCGAGTTAGCCAAGACTCGCTGAGACATACACGTTTACGTCACTATCTAACGTTTTGTAACACGTTTCGTCATGCCCTCCTCAAGAATGGACTAATATCGTAATTCGTACGCGAGATATATTTCTAATCGAGTTTGGTAATAGGTCCGAGTTCGAGTGATGTAGAAAGTGGTTAACTACGTCGTAAAAGGATTTTTTTTTAAGTTGTGCCAAATTGTGGCGAGCCTTTTTCATATTGACTAGCTTCCTCCCGCGATTTCGACTACATGTAATTTCTATACAGGGTGGCAGGCACGTCGACGCGATAATCAGCTATTCCATAGAAAAGTGCAATACCTATGCGGTCAAAATATATGGAACAGCAGATTTTTTTTTTATAACCGAGGAACCGTTCAACGCCCCCTGCGTTGAACGTCTCCTCGGTTCAGAATCATGTACGGAATCCATAGTATCAGTTTTCGCGTCGATGTCCCTGCCACTCCGTATAATTATCCTATCCTATTTATTCTATAATTATTTTTCATTTCTTTATTCTAAAAAAAAAAATAGTTTTAGATGCTCCTTTTTAGTTTTTATTACCTTTTGGATTTCCGGTGTTTTTATTACCTTTTTTATGATACTCGGCAATAACATAACTTCGCATTTGTGAAATTTTCGAAATCGGATCAGTAGTTCCGGAGATCACCTACCCCCTACATACAAACTCGCAAATTTTACCTCTTTTTAGTATTACTAAGTATAGATGTTCTGTAATGTCTTCTTGCGTGTCAAACTTCGCACATTAATTCCTGCTATCTAATTACGTAACATATTTTCGTTCTGTTTCATTTTGACAGTTCAACAACATTCATTGCGTTATCTACGTTGTTGAGAAGATTTTTTTTCGAACTTATGAAGCAATGGATTACCAATCTGTTTCAAAACGGTTCAGATTCTGATTGATCGTGTATTACGCAATTAGGGTACTGTATTTGGCCAGTTGAAAGACATTAATAGAGGCTTCATTAGATCTTTTTTTTTTTGTGGGTTCGATTCCCAACACCTTGCGTAATACACGATCAACCACAAACCGAATCATTTTGAAAGAGATTGGCAATCTCTCCATTGCAGCATTGCTTCATAAATTCGAAAAAAATCTGCTCAACAACGTAAATAACGCCATGAATGTTGTTGAACTGTCAAAACGAAACCGATTAGTCGTAATCATTTACGATAATGTGTTACGCAATTAGATAGCTAATCGGGCAAAGTGTTATTGGGTTTTTCCATCAGGAATTTCCCAGTAGCTCCCCGAAGTGTGGATTTGTGCCCGCATGATGGCAATAGGCTCTCTGTTAGATGGAACACAACTGGCATCAAGCCTATTCTGGAGACCGAGTATCGACAAGCGTAGTGTGGGACGCCCCCCGCAGCTAGAATATTTTTATATATCTCTAAGTTAGATTTGGTCTATTGATTACGGACGCTTCCAACGTGCACGCCTTTCTATATTGTTCTCACATGTATAATTTCAACATGAATGATGTAACCAATACTTTGTAACAATTTATTTTATTTAAAAGAGTGTCCGTGGAGTTTCTTGCCCGTTCTTCTCCATAGGTACCTACCTAATACGCTTTGGAATGGGCAACTAGCTTCCTATTTTTGACTGACCGATTCCTTGACAATTCAAAAGTGCCTGTAATGGTTTAATTGAAATAAATGCTTTGAGTTTGATTAACTTTTACATGAAATCATGACATTTGAGAACAAATCTAACTTAGAGAGATGTATTGATGATTCTAATTCTGTAAATACATATTTGTAATGGTCACGAATCATATTTTAATCAAGATACAACCTGAAAAGACCAGCAAATCGCAAAAAAAGTAAGAAAAAATTAATTTCGCGGGCTATCTTTGCAGATCCACCTTAAAAATGTGGCTGGAAGAGGCCTTTATCCAGCCGTGGACTGCGATTGCGATAGGATGAGTTAATTGATGCCTACTGCAGTGCTATTCTGTAACTATCTCACCGTGAAAACTTAGGTGAAGTGAGCGTGGAGTGAGCCGTCATTCCACCTAATGCTAGAGATTGACACTATTGACAGCTCACTTCACTTAAGTCTTCACGGTGAGTTTTTTATTTACAGAATACGTCGGCTGGGATCTTGTAACTAGAAATAAAATTGCAGTTTTCCTGCTAAGATCATTAAAAGTATATTTCCAACCGCTATTCCATTAATTAATTGGAAATGCATTCAATAAAGAGAGATAGCAGTGGCGGTTATATCAAAGAGTGTCCGTGGAGTTTCTTGCCCGTTCTTCTCCATAGGAACCTACTACGCTTTGGAATGGGAACTAGCTTCGTCTTTCTGACTTTGAAAATGCAAATGTGCATGTTATCGGTTTAATAGAAATAAATGCTTTGAGTCTGATAAATATTCCCTAAGACAGGGCTTCCCTAACTGTGCGTCTCGACGCCCTGGGGCGTAGCGAGTCGATTTTCCAGTGGCTCCAGCCGATCCAATACGACACAGACAAACTACTTAAATTTTTGAGCTCAGTTACTCATAAAGATCGTGCATCATCATTGCTGCAGCATACTGCAAATGACTTGTTACTAGGCTAGAACTACACACTGGTAGGTACTTTCTAGCTAGAAGGGTCGCAAAAAAGAATGTTAATCTCCCAAGGGCGTCGCAGTAAAAATAAGTTTGGGAAGCCCTGCCCTAAGAATAAAAATAGCTCTACGAGTAGTATTTTCCGAGATAATCGACTATGATAGCTAAGCAGACAAACAGCAACGTAGTGTATGTAAAGCAGTACCCTAATTGCGTAATACACGATCAATATGAATCTGAATCGTTTTGAAACAGATTGCTAATCCACTGCTTCATAAGTTCGACAAAAAATTCTGCTCAACAACGTAAATAACGCAATGAATGTTGTTGAACTGTAAAAACGAAACAGATTAGGCTTCGGGCAGACTAGCGCGACGCGACACCGGTTATTGTTATTATACCGTGAAGTTTTCTTAGAAATTGTATTGTCTGAGTCGCGTCGCGCTAGTCTGCACGAGGTTTTAGTCGTAATCGTTCACGAAAATGTGATACGTAATTAGACAGCTGGTTTAGTTATTAATTAGTGTTAATTGTTGTTAATAGGCACCTAGAGAACTTGAAAAAAATCTCCCTAGCCTTTTCCCAACTGTGTTGGGGTCAGCTTCCAGTCTAACCGGATGCAGCTGCATACCAGTATTTTACATGGAGCGACTGCCTATCTGACCCCCACAACTCAGTAACTGGGTAATACGATACCCCTTGGTAAGACTGGTTGTCAGACTTTCGGGCTTCTGACGACCCGTAACGACTGTCAAAGATCCACGAATGACAGCCGGGACCAACGGCTTAACGTGCTATCCGAGGCACGGAGGAGTCTCGGTATGTAAAGATGGTCACCCGTCCACAGACCAACCCCGGCAAGCGTAGCTTAACCTGATGGATCGACCCTTGCGACAGTTATTACTTAGCCACGAGCTCCTAGAACATGAAAAAAAAACAATTAAATCCTCAGAATAAGCTGCCCAAGCATCCGGAAGATAATATCACAATCACTCGAGCCGAAGTAAGTTAAAATCTTAACTACTGCATCTTACTGAAGGCTAACAAGTCAACATAATCATACAATTTGTTTGGAGAACGGTTACCGATACTTTAAGGGCATATTTAAAACTCGTTTTTATCGATAAATGCACTTTTATAAATACTTCTAACAACACCCCGGGAATGGCAGCCATCTCGGCTGGGTATCTAAATATGTACCATCAAAGAAGTTCATATCTAACCATTTTCAAAACAAAATCCCGTGAACACGATGACAACATCTGTTACCGGCCCGGTGCTATAGCCGCCGAGCGCTGCAAGCAAGAATAGTCCTTACGGTGTATAGATATGAACTTCTTCGATGGTACATACTTATTATAAAACTAAGTCGCTTTTCGCGTTTACAGACAAACGCGTGCGCGTTCCAAGTGTTTTGTCTTAAATCTTAAGTCTTAAAACCGTGCGAAACAGGAGCGGGTCACTAACTGTACAATTAAATGCTATCTAATAAATACAGACGTGCAAATGACTTAATTGCTTAGGTAAACGTCAAGGTTATCGAACAATTACATAAATTTTCCTGAATAATATGCAAAAAAGAGCAAAAAAGAATAATTAATTTACGAATTTTTGCACAAAAATTACTTATATTTTTTACATTTTCGACTCTACTGCAAAATTAACCTGTGAATGTTGCACATATTTTTATGTTTAATCAAAAGCATTTTGGCCATCCTACAAAATGATACCAAAATATTGACTCTAAGCCAATTATTTTAAGAGTTATGCTCAACAGCGAATAAAGGAAAGTTAGACAACAATTTGTTTTTTTTAAATTGTGTTAACTATGTACTTAAAATAATAAAAAATATCTTAGTTTTCACGGTGACGGAGGAGCTCGTGGCTAAGTAATAACAGCCGCACGGGTCGATCGATCAGGTTAAGCTACGATTGCGGGGGTTGGTCCGTGGATGGGTGACCATCTTTACATATCGGGGTCGTCAGAAGCCCGAAAGTCTGACAACCAGTCTTACCAAGGGGTATCGTAGTACCCCGTTTCTGGGTTTTGGAGGTCAGATAGACAGTCGGTCCATGTAAAATACTGGTTTTCAGCTGCATCTGACCCAACACATAGCTGGGAAAAAGCTAGGCAGATTGATTGAGTTTTCACAGAAATTCAAAATTCAAAAGTCATTTATTCAAACTAGGCTGAGAATCAGCAGGATTCCAACGAAAAAAAAATTGCTTGATTCTATACAATAGTATGCAAAATCAAGTATTTTTTTTTCTAACTGAACTGACAGCAGTGCTGCTGGGAAGTTTGTTACGCCACTTCTTCTTCCCAGCTAAAGCACTAGGAAGTGGTGAAGGGTGGGCGTTTTGGGGGACTGTCTTAAGTAATTTTGACGTTCGGAAAGTGCTGATTCTTAGCCTAGTTTGAATAAAAGACTTGAATTTTGAGTTTTCACAGTGACATTTGTACAAAATAGCACTATCACCGACATTTTTGCCAAACTAGGTTAACACAGTCATTTACAAGATGGCCATGATCCTTAGCACTGAGGGACTGAGGATAAAGAAGAATACCTAGGTAAAAACCGTAGCTAAATGATAACAGAGATCTTTATATTTAAATAAATATTTCTTCCACAATTTTCGATATTGCACCTACCACTGTTTATCTCTGCATCACCCAAAGGTTGACTGGTAGAAAATGCCTATGGCATTAAGTCAGCCTCTGTACATTTGTGTACTTAAGTGTTAAATAAATAAATAAACAGAGCCGCACGGCTCGCCCGATACTTTAGCTACGCTTGCCGCAGTTGGTTCGTGGATGGGTCAATTCATTTATTCAATAAAAAAATTACATCGATTCTGAATTTCTATAACTAAATAGGTACCTATATAAGAAACATCATGCATGCAATCTATATTTAAATCATTACAATTATGTATCCAAATTATATTA
The DNA here is from genome assembly GCA_914767755.1 of Agrochola circellaris. Lineage (NCBI taxonomy): Eukaryota > Metazoa > Arthropoda > Insecta > Lepidoptera > Noctuidae > Agrochola > Agrochola circellaris. The sequence goes on along the minus strand of OU611839.1, from coordinate 25,587,000 downwards.
AAATCAGAATGATATTTTTTTTTTTTTTTTAAAACGTCATAAGTATGTCGATTCATAAAATTCAATAAAATTTTCATTTCATATCAATAAAATTATGTTACTTTCAACTTTTGTATTAATTTATAATTCATCAATAGAATATAGACAACCGTTTAAGCTTATTCTGAAACCAACTTGTATATACTAGACTTTTTATTTCAGTCGGCAGTTTATTGAACATTTTTAATGACTTGTGGTAGGCGCTATACTTTACAACGTTCAGGTGAGGCACTTGCTTCATCATATTGAGACCTCGAGAACCCTCTGCGCCTCGTAAAAGCACTTGGTCCCGGCTGCCATTCGTAGATCTTTGACAGTCGTTACCAGTTAGAAGCCCGAAAGTCAGTCAACCAGTCTTACCAAGGGGTATAAGTAGTTTCCAACCTTGCAATTTTTTTGTGAATATGTGTGAGCGTGAGCAAAAAAACATGGATTTTAAAACCAACGCATATATTAATAAATCTTGTTAAAATGTACATCAGATTTTATTTTCACGGTTTATAGGTAATACTGTATTCGCTAAGAAAAACATACATTTAAAATTCGCTTTCCGCGAGGGCTGCTGGTATCTATCAAAGTCAAAAGTCAAAGTCATTTATTTGCTATATCGCACCTTTGGTAGAACAAGGGCATAATTGTCATAAATTGCCAAAATGACTTAAATATGCAGAAATGCTTTAAAAAGGCCCTTTGAACTGGAGGGACAAAGAAATTCGTTTGGCAATTTATGACAATTATGCCCTTGTTCTACCAAAGGTGCGATATATGCGGTTACAAAGGTGTTAATAAATATGTATTCTTCTATGCGACTAGGTGAACCCTTCAGGTGGGCTCCCTGGACTGAACGCTACGCTATCCAAGCATCTGAGCTTTGGCCGCCCTCGACCTCTCTGGCCATCAGTAAACGTTTGAGTGCTCTGGTCTCGTCCATTTTTGCAACATGAACTTGCATTCATGTCTTAGCGACGACGTCCTATTTTGATGGTTTTTATTACATTAGGCTGGTCATACATCTCATAGAACTCACGGTTGTACGCGTTCGCCTTTGCTCGTGTTCCAGCACTGCACCGAATATGCGCCTGAGGTTTTTCTGATTTTTTTCTCATAAAATGTATTAAGACTATTTCAAATACCTCATGGAAAGTATGTAATCCATCATGATTAAATATTAAGATATTAGATAATATGTTCACGAACTTCTCCAAGGGTAAAATAAAAAGTACTTACTTAACAACAATAATAATAAATAAAGATTATCTCTTTGTGTAATTAATGCAAATTATTCAAGATATTGTCTTAAATGTAAGATATTTTTGTTTTTATCTGTAATTTATATCTTGAAGACTTTGCACTTGTAAATACTTTGTACTTTAGACTTACATTTGGGAAGCTGTCGTCATTGTTTGAAAGAAAAATATCTATATATTTTTTTTATGTTTGGTCTAAAGTACAAAGTATTTACAAGTGCAAAGTCAATAAAAAAAAATTATCAGAGATATTTTTTGTACCTATTGAATGGAGAACAATCTGGGTTGTCCACCTAATGGTTCGTAGTCACAGCCTCGGAAAGCACGTTTAAGGCCCTCCGGTCGATTCTGTAAAAATATCACCGTGAAACTTAAGTGAAGTGAGCGTGAAGTGAGCTGTCAATAGTGTTAATCCCTAACATTCTGCCGGTCGATTTGTGACAGTGACAGCTCACTTCACGCTCACTTCACCTAAGTTTCACGTTGATCTTTTTACAGAATCGACCGACCTATCTTGAAAATAAATGGTAGCTTGATGGGCGTGGCTTATTTCACCCGCACGCGGGGAGTAGTGGTTCCAATTCACGCGGTTCACGCGGGGACACTGTCAAATTACTAGGATCGAAAAAAATCATTTATTTTTTGTTATAGTAATGACCATGTCACGTTGTACTGGGATCAGTCTATCAATACTGTCAGGACTATTGTTGCCAATAAGCCTGATATAGTGGTGATAGGCCGATTAGCGCGCCGCGCAATGATAGTCGATGTTACTATCACACATGACGGGAACCTCGTGAAAGCCGAGAAAGATAAACAAATCAAGTATCTTGACTTGGCTCGCGAGGTTGTCGACATGTGGAATGTGAGCTCGGCTATCATTGTGCCGATTGTTGTAAGGGCCAATGGCCTGATGGCCGAAAGCCTCGACTAACATCTCTCGAGGCTCTCTTTAGGCGGTTGGATCAAGGGCCTGATCCAGAACTGAGCAGTACTCCTCGATGCGGCTCGCATTGTCAGGAGGTTCCTCTCTCTGCAGCCCTGACCGCCAGTAGCTTGGACCCTGTTCCCGATACTGGTGGGCTACTATTTTTTATATATTTTTTATTTTGTTTTGAAACTGGTTAGATATGAAATTCTTTGTTGGTACATTGTACGGCTTAGTGGCAGAAATAGGTATGGTGGTTCTTCATATAGAGCTCTACTAGCATAATCAGCCTATAATGTTCCCACTGCTGGGACACAAGCCTCCTCTCATCGGGAGGGAGTAGGCTGTTATCCACCACGCGGGCCCAGTGCGGGTTGGTAGATGTTACATGTCTTCGAATGTTCGGTTCTAGAACATTTTCCTCACGATGTTTTCCTTCACCGTTTTGAGAGCAGTGGTGACGAAATAATTCACACAGAGTAAAGCTCTGTCTGGGTTCGAATCTACGACCTACAACTCGTAAGTCGCGACCGATAGCAATGGGCCACGACAGCTGTAGAGCTGTGGAGTGGTCGGTCGACTTACGAGGTTTTCGAAATCAAGGGTAAATCAGTGGTAAATAATACAAAAAACTATATTTCAAACTGAGTTTATTTAATGACTAGACAATGTACACTTACAGCTAGATTTAAAATACACATTTATTTTCAATATGTCTGTATTGCCAATACAATAAAGTCTGACTAGTCCTCCTGAGTAACGACACGGTTCCAATGTAAGCGAAAATTGAGAGTATTAAACCTTGGACCGGGTGTGTAGCCGCCCCTGGCTTGGGGTCGGTTGTAACTTTAGGGGCATGAGGAACAGGGTGTAAAGTTCACTCATCCACCATAGAAAAGGGAGGATCCTCCGACCAGACGGGTGTCGTGTCTGGCGGGTAACTGCCCAGAGGTTGAAGTCGGGAGCTTGTATATATGTCCACCGCGCGGTAAACTCTAATTGCGCAATGTAGGATTTGAGTGACGTCAGGATGTTGTGTGACGTCAGGTCTTTGATGCGTAGTTCGCATGTGGCGATGTAAATACCGCCACATAGCTGTCGCAAACTTTCATTTAAACGACTAAGTTCTGGGAATCTGTTTTCTGTTCTGCTTACGCCTCTGATTTCGATATCTTTTTATAGGTAAATGAGTAGACTTTTACCTCAAATGCATTAATTCGTGTGTAAAGCCAAAATGACAGTGCTATATGCGATCAACGCAAAATTGTTACAACTGTACCGTCTACCCTACACAAGAATTCTGCCTCTTCCTTCGTGGTACGTTACAGGCGTCTTTTTTTTGTCAAGAGTGTAAGTAAATGAATACAGTTGGAGGATTTCATCCTTTGTAACCAATTAGCTATTGCAGGAACAGTTATTACTGCTATCTAATTGCGTCACTCATTTTCGTAAACGATTCTGTTTCATTTTGACAGTTCAACAACATTCATTGCGTTATTTACTTTGTAGAGCAGGTTTTTTTTTTGAACTTACGCAGCGATGGATTAGCAATATATTTCAAAACGATTCAGATTGTGATTGATCGTGTATTATGTAGTTAAGGTACAGGTTAGTTAGGTACTCGTTTTTGGGTAACAAAGAAAACACGTCACGTTAAAAAACTCATATTGCAGTTTTAGTCTTTCGGAATTCAATATCATGACTTTTTTAAAATCTGAGATCATTTATATAAATATATGTACAGGGTCCCTCAACGTGGCAGGGATATCGACGCGAAAAGTGGCAAATAACCGACGAAAAATTTCAACGCAGGGGGGTTCAGAATCATGTACTGAATCCATGGTAACAGTTTTCACGTCTATGTACCCTGTATAATTATCACACTGTTTCTTTTTCGTCCTGTCTCAAGAACTTTCACCTACATTAGAACCGTATCTTTAGTCTTAAAATCATCGCCTTTATACAAAACACAGAAAGTGTCAATAAAATCAAGAGTAAATCATTCATTTTAATTTAATAACGGTAGAAGTAGTAGGTAAATTGAAATTATTAGCAAACTGGATGAGCCGGGGAACTTCGTACCATAATATGACGCGATGAGATCGATAATATGGGCCGCATCGTGTACCTATGGTTCCAATTTATTAATTTTTTTCGTTTTTTCGGCTGTTCTTTTGGGATTTTCCTAACCCGCCCATTGAGGCCAACAAAACAAAGAAGAACAATATTCGAATCGGTCAAGCCATTTTCGAGTTTTTGTTAGACTAATGCACGTCACGTCAATTTATTTGAATACACTAGCTGACCCGTCAGACGTTGTCCTGTCAACATTTCGATTTCGGTTTTTCGACGGCTCCATTTTCGAGATTTTGCGAGACTGACGCACGGCAATTGTTTTTGATATATAGAACAAACATAGATTTAAAATTATTGACAGTTAGATATTTTCATCAGGTTCAAATTATTTGTTGCCTACCCGTAAAAAACGCGGTCCAGTAAATTAACAGTTTAGTTAGGTACTCAAATTGAACATGAACATTCCTCAGACCAAATAAAAAACCCAGGCCAGCGCTGTCAACAGTGATGTGAAGCCGGTTTCGTAAACATGTTTGCACTTAATGAAGTGTAGTTTGATTGTAAAAGGTTGTAAACAACGATTTAAATCATAGATTTGCCTTCACTGTACTAAGTCGCTCGAAAAATCGTCCATAATGAGAGGAGCGAGCTCACACATTCACAATGGCAAGTCTCTGCGACACTGTCTGTCTCAGAAGTGTCAGAACGAAACAGAAACGCGACCATCTTTTGGCGCGGCAGGGCAAATCTACGATTTAAATCTTTGGTTGTAAATGTGTCCGTGCAGACCGGAGGTGCAGTTTTGGCATGCTTCACTTTATTTTTCGCAGCGCTATCTCTTGGATTTTATTTGGTCTGAGGAAGATACATATAACATGAACATATTATGAATCGAAGTGTTATAAGACACCGCGATCAGGATTTTCACCTATATATTTTCGTCTTTTACAACATCACTTTCTGTAGTCACAATTTTCAAGTCCAAATCATCACTATAAATAATAGTTTTGGATCGTTATCACCAATCACTTAACACTATATTCACTGAGTTTCCAATAATTTTAATCAATTCCACTAATTTAAGTCTTTGGAGTTGCACTTTACCTATAATCAGTGGCACTTTCCCGATCCCCAGTAGTACTTTTCTGTTACCCAATTCCACTTTTCTGATACCCAGTTATTTATTTTTGGTACCCAGTTATTTCTTTTTGATACCCAGTTGCATTTTCTGAGTTTCCAGGCACAATTTGGAGTGCCAGTTACTGTTGGACCACCTATTTGGAATTCCAATTGATTTTCGGAATTCTAGTTGCCACTTCTGGGTTTCCAGGTGTACTTCTTGCATTTCCTATTGCACTTTCCGAGTTTACAGTTGCACAACTCCCGGTAGGTCTCTGGTCTTCTTCAGTTTAGATGTCATCATCTCGATCATGTGGTTGATGTCTTTGCAGAACTGCTAGCCGCTGTTGTGTCACCTCTAGGTGGTGTTTCCGCCATTTTATGCGCCGATTTTGAAACCACACCTTTACCTGGGCAGAGAAAAGAATGGTTAGTAAATTTAGGTAGACCCTGGCATACAATACAATTTTCATGAATATTCAAAAAAAAATGCGGGCGGTCACATGGCCAAGGGCGACATTGAATATCGATGCTAATTGCTCACCTGAGCCTCAGTTAGTTGCAGTGCGTGTGCTAGGTACAGCCTCTCAGGCCCCACCATGTACTGCTGTCTCTCAAACTCGGCCTCCAATCGTTCCAGCTGTTCGGGGGTGAATATTGTTCGTATTCGCTTACTTCTACCGGAACTGGATAACAAAACACAAACCATTATAGGCGAAAAATGCAATGCGCAATGCAATGCGTTTAGGATGCTGGTGGGGCTGCCCCGTTTCTGTAGTGCGTCAGGGATGTTCGCAGATGCGCATGTAGATTGCTATTACGCAACAATGCGTAAAAGGTGCGCTTCCCTGGTGCACAGGGTGCGGGGCGGCTCAAACAGTGTCTTAAGCATGGTTCTTGCGAGTCGCCTGGACTGTGTGTACGTGGGTCACTGTTGTGCCGTCTCTCATGGAATATCGCAACGGTGACCAACAATTATTTGTTGTTACTTTTTGTATTGTTTTCCTTGTTTTTGTTTAGTGTCTGTGCTTACTAACATAGTCGTAAGTTTTACTAACAATCTTGTTGTTGAGGCTTGGTTACTCGAATAAAGAAAATTCTATTCTATTCTATTCTAAAGGGTTATTTTCCTCGAAGGGGTGCGCAATTTTGACGTGTGGATATCCGATGATGCAGACTAGCTTTAGTCTTCGAAAACCGTTCCCCGTCGGCCGCCGGCCTCCATTTTTGATAAGAAACCCCCGTCATAAATAAGTCAAACCGTTTCTTAGCTCAGCACCCTAATTATTATTGCGTAAAACACTATCAATAACAATCTGAATGATTTTGAAGGATATTGCTAATTCATTGCTTCATATGTGCGAAAATGTTGTCTGCTCAGCAACGTAAATAACGCAATGGATGTTGTTGTACTGTCAAACTGAAAGCCATTGTGCTGTGTGTTACGCAATTACCCCGAAAAAAGGGTAGCACAAACCTTCGCACCATTTTAAAGTTGAAAATACTCGTTTTGCACATAATATTTACTTAGTTTTATGACTTTACTAGCTGCGCCCCCGCCGCCCGCCCGCCCTGGTTTCACCCGTATTAGTCTCGATCCTGTGGGAATATCGGGATAAAAAGTATTCTATATCCTTCTCCAGGCCATGATCTACCCATGTGCCAAATTTCGTCCAAATCCGTTCAGCCATTTTAGCGTAAAAGCGTAACAAACAAAAACACTCACTTCCGCATTTAAAATATTAGTTAGGATTCATATCTATGGGTGATAAGTACTTATTGTGACCATACGTACCAATAAGTACTTATCACCCATACCCGACCATTTGATGGTCGCAAAAATGTTATCCAAAATAATATAGGAAAGTTGTCAGGATGTCGTCTGTCCCGACCGCCAAGGCCGTCGGTTCCTCAGTATACTTATAGCCAAGTCTAGCCATGTGTGACGCTATATGGACTGACCGTTACTTCACATAGGTTGACTAAAGATAAAAATGCAAAAAACTAACCTGTTTGAACACGTCATAGAATGACTCCTGGAGGTCTTCATCTGTCCCACTTGTGGCCTCATCTCTGGTCGTGGACTGTCTGCAAGAAAAATAGATTGATACCCTTTTTCATAATCATTCGTTTGAATAGGATTTATCGTGGTTTTTATTCTCTCATATCATTATCTCCCTAGCCTTTCCCCAACTATGTTGCAGGCTTCCAGTCTAACCGGATGTAGCTGAATACCAGTATTTTACATGGAGCGACTGCCTATCTGATCTCCACAACCTAGTTACTAGGTAACACGATACCCCTGGGTAAGACTGGTTGTCAGACTTTTGAGGTTCTAACTACTCGTAACGACTGTCATAGATCTACAAATGACAGCTGAGACCAACGGCTTAACGTGCTTTCCGAGGCACGGAGGGGTCTTGATACGTAAAGATGGTCACCCATCCACGGACCAACCGCGGCAAGCGTAGCTTAACCTGATCGATCAACCCGTGCGGTTGTTATTACTTAGTCACAAGCCCCTCTCGAATCTGTATGAATAAAATCAGACTGGCGGCAGGTCACGAGAACAATCTATGACTCCTTAAACTCAAGGGGAAAATATATAAAGCAATGGTTAGACCAGCAGTGCTATTATGTAACCATCTCACCGTGAAAACTCAGGTGAAGTGAGCGTGGAGTGAGCTGTCGTTCCACAGGGATTGACACTATTGACAGCTCACTTCACCCAAGTTTTCACGGTGAGATGTTTACAGAATAGCATGGCTGTACTGTGTTTTTTTTTTTTTGTTACAAGAGAATCGGCACCGAAGCTAACAACCATGCTATTCTGTAAACATCTCACCGTGAAACTTGGGTGAAGTGAGCTGTCAATAGTGTCAATCCATGTGGAATGACAGCTCACTCCACGCTCACTTCACCTAAGTTTTCACGGTGAGATGGTTACAGAATAGCACTGCAGGTTTATCTTTTCTCTACAACTGGCGCATATTAGGACAAGCAGTTTTTAGAATTGCGAAGAAGATCGGAGATATCAGTAAGTATCCTCATGAAATACAGCATCGAGATTTTCTATAAAGCAGCATTTCTATAATAAAGTTAAAGATTACTTAGACGACAAAAGGCTTGGGACTAGTTAAGCTACTCCAATTTACCCCCCCAAGCAACAAACAAATGTTTTAGAATCAAAGACTACATGATACTATACGAGCTCATATAATTGTTTGGATTATTTTATTTGAGTACTTAAGTCAATTTATTTTAATTTTGTTTTCATTTATTGTTGACATAATCTACTCATTAAAATGATTTTATTTTATGAGTTGTATCGCAATTTGTGGTAATGTAAATTATTTTTGCATATAGAATCAAGTTTAGTTTAGTGTGCTGCTAGGGAGTTTGTTGCGCCACTTCTTCTTCCCAGCTTAAGCACTAGGAAGTGGCGAAGGGCAGGCGTTTTTGGGGGACTGTCTTATGTAATTTTGACGTTCGAAAAGTGCCGATTCTCAGCCTAGTTTGGATAAATGACTTTTGTATTTTGAATTGAGATGAGAATCCGAAGTGATGAAGATACCAGGCATGAGTTACAAGCATAAGTATCTTCTTCTTTTTCGTGTGGTTAGTGACTAACCTGGTGTCAGAGTTTTAAAGCCGCCCATGGGCCTCTGACTTGGCTTCACATGCCGTCGAGAAATATCTCTCAGGCATGCGGTTTCCTCACGATGTTTTCCTTCACCGTTTTTGAAGCAAGCGATAATTATACAATACGCACATCAATCTGAAAAGTCAGTGGTGCGTGTCTTGGGTTCGAACTCGAGACCTATGACTTGGCAGTCCGACGGTCACACCACTAGGCTATCACTGCTGCTGTATAAGCATGTGGCTGTATCTACATACATCGCCACATGCGAACTACACATCAAAGACCTGACGTCACACAACATCTTGACGTCACTCAAATCCTGCATCGCGCAATTAGAGTTTACCGCGCGGTGGACATATATACAAGCTCCCGACTTTAACCTCTGGGCAGTTGCCCGCCAGACATGACACCCGTCTGGTCGGAGGATCCTCCCTTTTCTATGGTGGATGAGTGAACTTTACACCCTGTTCCTCATACCCCTAAAAGCATAATAATCCCACTGCTGGGAAACAGGCCTCATCTTTCTGTGAGAGGGGCCATAGTCTTCCAGGCGTTTCCAGTGCGGGTTGGTGGATGTCACATGCATATCTTCGAATTTTTGGTTCTAGAACATGCTGGTTTCCTCACGATGTTTTCTGTCACCGTTTTGAGATGAAATAATTTACACAACGTTAAAGTGCCTATTTGGGTTCGAAAACATGACCTGGAACTCGTAAGTGTAAGTCGGTCAAAATATGACCTAAAAATTGGCCAGCCCTCTGGTCACGTCGATGAGTCGAACAACCGCTTGGCGATGTCCCGAAATATCGGGTATTATTACCCTTATTAGTAAAAAGCAAAAAACATTAATAACCAATCAAATGATAGCCTACGTTTTTAATAAACAAATCCTTGGACCGCCTTTTGCATTTCAAATGTTTAATACTTTTATTCCCTTCGATTTTGCCCACCTGCAACAATTCGACTCAAAGAGGACATCATTTTATTAATCCGCGGACGGAGGGGAGCCGGCGGCGATGTCTCTTAAGCTTTAATTAAACCCTGCTTTTATTAACCCCATTAAATGTCACAGGAATGGGACGCAAATTATTTTAATACAAGTTCAATGGAATATTTTGTAATGCTAATGTAAAGTTTGTTTACGGTTTAAGAAAATTTATTTCGCTCAAAAAGAATCCAATTATTCACGAGAAAAAATATAATAATTAAGATAAGCGACGGTTTCGCATGGTAATAAACTAAAATTAAGTTATAAAAACAGTAAAAGTTTGTTCCAAAAGTGTCTGATGAAAATATAAACAAATGCATCAGAAAACTTATCTTTGGATGCCTGCCACTTACAAATTGAGTTCTTTGATTTGATTATTTGAATACTTAAACCCTAATTTTATATCAAATTAAAGATGTTTTTCATTTGACAATAAATTATGGTTAATTTTTCGTCGATGACTTTTCAATTACTGTTGCGAAAAGTATTGCGATATACAGTTGAAACTTTATTAATACCCAGCAGATGAATATGTAATAATTATGCCCTTTAGTGAAATTGCGTAACACACTTTGGATCACAATCCGAGAGTTTTGAAGGATATTGCTAATACATTGCTTCCGGTTTGTAAACTTCGTTCGTAATTTACGTTGTTGAGCACAAGAAGTTTACAAACCGGAAGCGATGTATTTCCTTCAAAACTCTGCTGAACTATCAGAATGAACCAAGTGCGATCAATTGTCATTTTATGTGTGTTACGTAATTTGGTTTGTTTACACTTTCATCAAATAGCTTAGGAACAGAGCATAGATGCAATTACTACTAATTATTGTTGTTTTGTTAGCTCGTGCCTTTACTTTTTTGCCTTCGACTGCCCTAACAATCTTTTGTTGAATTTGAGCTTGTCGATAAAATTATATAAATTTTTTCTTTGCGATGGCTTTTTCGATAGGTTTTTTTTGTAGGTATAATATTTTTCGTAGAATTAACCTAAAACGACCCAAACTTCTGTACCTACTCCTTCTTTTATCGAAGTCGGTTGAAAAACAATAAGTAGTGCTTACTAGTGTCGGACCGAAACACGATTTTAGGCCGAAACTGAAACCGTTACTTAAGAAATTATGTTACTTAATAAGTTACCTACGTAAATTGTAATTTTTTTCTAAGATTCAGCGTGGTTTTGGAACAAATAATTCGCTTAATTAAAATCCGTTGCGCAGTTCAGATAAAAACGCTGTCACACAGACAGACACTAAAAGAGACTTAAATTTATATTATGTAAGATAAAGATAACACGTAGACTTAAATTTTAGGAAAAACTGGTTTTAAATATGTTTGAAAAAACCTCAATAATACCTCGCCCAAACTGGATATTAAACCCACCCGGTATTGAACCTCCGCGATCAATAAGTCTTCTGTATTGTATCAAAACTGGCAGCTTACGAACACCAGTTTCGGCCGAGGCGCCAGTTCCTTGCCGAAACCGAAACCTCGTCGATCGGACACTGTAATGCTTACTTTATTGTAAGACATCAGATTTCAGATTTCTTACAGGGTTCTTTATGATTCTTTAAGAACAGTTAAGCGGATTAGGTTACTAAATAAACGTCGTCTATTTTGTAATGGATTTCCGCAAAATCACGCCAGACTCAATTAACTATTGTATGACATCATCAGAATCAATTAAATACACTCGAGAGCAATGAATCCGGGTCACTTAAAGAATGTTAAAAATCTCGGAAACTAAAAATGATAGGTTAATGCAATAAATTGTATTTAATAGACAATGTAATACTCCTTAAATGAAAGTAAAAAAAATATGAGTCACCATACATTTTATTAACACAAAATTACATAAAGAAAAAAACTGCTGATCTCTCCTTAAAACAAAAATAGGAAACATGAAATTTTTGAACTTTATTACGATTTTCTTGAATTTTAATACTTCGTATTGCCTCCTCGTGCTTCCATTACTGCGTTTACGCGGTTTGGCATGCTGTACACCAAGTCCCTTACACGATTTTGGGGAATATTCTCCCATTCCTCTGTGAGAGCAATTTTGAGCTCATGAAGCGTGATTGGGGGAGGGTTTCGATGTTTTACGCATCTGCCTAGCTCGTCCCAAGCATGCTCGATCGGGTTGATATCCGGGCTGCGCGCTGGCCACTCCATACGAGTAATGTTCATCTCTTGAAGGTAGTAATTCACAATCCTACCTGTATGAGGTCGGGCATTGTCATGCATAAATATAGCATCCTCACCTAAATTGACCATAAATGGACCAACGTGATCATTGAGGATTTCTTCCACATATCTTACGCTAGTTAAAGAGCCGTTTTCTATGATCACCAGCTCTGTGCGACTTTCAGAAGAAATTCCGGCCCACACAAGTACAGACCCACCACCGTAGGCTACTTTTTCTTCGATGCATGCTTGCTTGAATCTTTCCCCTGGTCTTCGATACACTCTGTGTCTTCCATCGTGCTTGTAGAGCATAAATTTTGATTCGTCGGAGAACATAACTTTTGACCAATCTTCAATACTCCAATTTACGTGGCTCTGGGCATATCTTAGTCTTGAAATACGATGCCCACGCTCCAGTTTAGGGCCGTTTGCAGGTCTAAGGGGTTTTAAGTTAGATTCAGCAAGCCGACGTCTTACTGTCCATGCACTTGGGTTACTTCCTCCGAGGCGTCGAAACTGATTTGTGAGTTCAGTTCCTGTGAGAAAGCGATTTCGAAGCATGGTGTTCACCAAGTATCGGTCTTCTCGTGCTGTGGTACACCTGGTTCTGCCCGTTCCTGGTCTGCGTAGGTTAGAACCAGTTTCTTCGTAACGTCGGAGAACTCTTTGTACTGTTGACAGCGACACACCGACAGTCCTGGCTGTATCGCGCTGACTCCGGCCGGTTTCCAGCATTGTAAGTATTCTGGTGCATTCTTCAGGCGTAAGCGACATAATTTCAGCTTGAATAATGAATATAGAGCACTATCAACATGGTTTATGTACCCACATAAATGACAGATTACAAACAAAAGCAAAACCAAATGCTGTAATTTCGTAGTTCCATCTTCGAAAGTGGCCCTTTTTCAAATTTGATTTTTTTATGATATAACTTTACAATAACTAAGAAGTTTTAATACCTTCATTTAAGGAGTATTACATTGTCTATTAAATACAATTTATTGCATTAACCTAGCATTTTTAGTTTCCGAGATTTTTAGGATTCTTTAAGTGACCCGGATTCATTGCTCTCGAGTGTATTTAATAGCCTCTTAGCCATCGTATTACTTTAATTAATAGAAATGTGACGACAATGTGGGTCGTTTTTCTCCATTAGTAATTATTTTAATAATGGTGTGTAAACACCGTTGCTGCCTACCCAAATGTACTTCTTTGGTATTATTTGTCGAGTCGTTGAGCTCCTTAAGTTTTGAGTTGAGCTACACGATTACTGACAAACGCTTGCAAGGACTGGACAGTCTTACTCAAATCTGGGTGTTTCTTTTTTCAAAAGACCATTTCAGACACTAATCTACACGTTCCTGACATTATAAGATCATGTCTGGACTAAAGAAGAGACTGAGACCTGAGTTTGTTTCGGCCTTGCTTCTCAGAGTAGTCAGATAGCAAACGCCGACCTCATCTAGTTTTTAAAATATGATTAACATTTAAAAGTGTTTACATCGTACAAACTTACTTACCTACCTACTTATTTTATCTTTAACCCAATGTAGGTACGTAATAAGTTTAATACTTTGGTTATTAGGCTATTAAATATTTGACATATAAAAAATAAGAACGTCATAATCTACTCGTTAATTCGTTTGTACTTTTTATAGATATAATTATCTAAACAATCCGATTATAAATTAAAATAAAGTAACAAACGCAAATCTCACACTGTTTAAAAATAAAAAGACTAAAAAACAAAAATAATTACAACTAATTTTACCTAGCAAAGATTTTTATCTTTTAATTAGAAGTATTATGTAAGTAGAAAAATGTTTGCATTTTTGTATTTCTTTCATTTGAGTAAAGCGTTTCAATCACGCAGTTCATTATATCAATCAAAAATCAAACCATGAGTGTCCAGAGTTTAGACCAACGTAAAGTTAAAGTTGATGGAAAAGGATTTAAAATGTCAAGTAAAGCTTTCGATACACTCAATCATTTGCAACTCTTCATATTTTTTTTTTATCTAAGGTTATTTCGTTATTATTTTTAAGTTAGATCAGTAGGTGGCGTTATTACGTCGAAGTTATGTAGTATATTTAATTAAAATATGTTAATTTCATAGCTTAACTCAAAGGAGTCCCCCAAGGCATTATTTTGTGTCCAAAATAATTTAGAGAATTATTATTTTTAGATTCAGGTTAGTACTTACAATCATTTACTTTCTTTCTTTATGCGTGAAGTACAATTATGATCACATTGATCACCCATAGATATGAATAAAATCTTCAAACGAAATAAATGTCACTTTCTTCTTCTTTTCGTGTGGTTAGTGAACTAACCGGGTATCAAATTTTAAAGCCGCCCATCGGCCTCTGGCTTCACATGTCGTCGAGACATATCTCTCAGGCATGCCTTTTTACTCACGATGTTTTCCTTCACCGTTTTTGAAGCAAGTGACAATTATTCAATACGCACATGAATCCGAAAAGTCAGAGGTGCGTGTCTTGGGTTCGAACTCGAGACCTATGATTTGGCAGTCTGACGGTCACACCACTAGGTTATCACTGCTCTGTGTCACTTTGAATGTCTGTCAATCATGACAGCTTCAATCTTCAAGCGATCAGCCTCTAAGAGGATGTTTTTCAAGAAAGGACAGCTAATAGTTTTTCAAGTTAGTATTATCATTAGTAAAACTGGTGAGCCTTCGTCTAGTTTTCTACTAACTGTGATAACAGGTTGTGATGTGATTGAAATATAAGCAGTGGTAGCGAGGCTGATTCGGTGCTAAAAACACAAACTGACTTTATTTTGAGGGCTGTCTTACGTTTAGCTTAGCCTCCTGTTTCATAATATTAATTAACCAGTGGGGTACTTGTGAAACACACATACAATGACAATTGATCGCATTTCCTTTCATTTTGACAGTTCACCACGTTCATTGCGTTATTTTTACATTCTTGAGCAGACGAATTTTTTAAACGTTTGCAGCAATGGGTTAGGAATTTCCTTCAAACCCGATTGTGATTGACCTGATGCTGTACCTAGTGAGGTAAGTAATCTGTAAAGTTCTTCGAAAGTTAACCTACTTGTTTATAAGAAAATAAAGGCCTATTCAGATATAAGCGATATCGCTGTTCCGCTCCGTAGCGTTGCTGGTCCAAAGTGACTAAGCAGAAGGCGAACCAACCGAGCGCGACAGGGATAATTATCGCTGATATCTGAATAAGCCTTAATTGCGGGTTTACACCTCAATATCATTCGAATTTCGAAGTGATGTTTAGGGAAATAGGGATGATGCTTGGTTAAAAAAAAAAAAAAACTACTTAATTAGTCCGTCAGTCAGATAATAAAAAAATATTGGACACGTATTTTTTGCTTTATCATATTAATAACAAAAGACATAAATAAAACGCATTTTAACTTGGGGAGTGGGAGTCGCTACGTCACAAGTAATTATAAAATCTACATACTCGTGACTTCATGGCACATTTTAACTCAATGTATCGCCGTAATCATTAGATTACGTAAAAAAAGAAAAAATACGTGTCCAATATTTTTTAATACCTAATGTCCAAGACGGACTAAAATCAATTTTTGTCAGTACAGCGGAATAATCCAGTGGAAAATATTATGATACCTACAGTCAAGAAACTAAAACGTTAAGCACCATAAGGTTAATTTTCACTAACACATTATTATTTTAAACTACATATTGGCAACATTTTAAAAGGAAAATTTTAACAGTTCAAAAAAGTTGTCATGCGCCCGCCATATTGGAAAGGAATGTGTTTGAAACTTGCTTTTTTAACATTTTCGCTACTCGACCATAAATACCACTTATAGTATCTTTAAATCCTACCTTGCCGTAGCCCCGTCGGCACTCCGACCATACTTCTACAAAAGCCTTCATTAATCCTTTGCACATCATGACCAGAATACAAATAGTTCTGCAGTTGTCTCTGATTCTGTTGCAACCGCTCTTGAACGCTCAAGTTCATCACGTCTTCATCTGCATTCGTCAAACCCAAAATGGCGGCGATGGTGAAAGATTTTCCCGCTAAATTTGTCCCTTTGCCTGTTAAGTCGACACCGAACGCCGACTGGCTGCTATCACCGTCATCCAGGGTAGACACTGGGGATGAAGACCTGTCGGCGTTTTCGGCGAAACGGTCAACCGTGTCGGTGTAGCCGTCTGCATTGTATTTGTCTTCGCCGTCGGATATCGCCGACAATCTGTCCACGTTCTGTTGATACGCCGACACTGCCAGCAGATCGGTTAAATTCGACGGATATAAATTCGAATTCTGCCTCTGTTCCATCATTGTAATCTTCAATTGACTTCAAAGTATTTAAATTTCATTTTTTATTTAATTGTTTAGACACTATTTTATTGCACATCTCACTAATTAGTCCGTCAGTTAATTTTATTAGGTTAATTTATTAGTTTAATGGTTAATTAGGTAGTTAATTTTGGAATGATGCGACTGTTCAGTTCGGCTTGCAAAGCGATATTGGCTTGTGGTTTTTGATTTAAAAAGGGGCACAATTTTAAATTTGTAAGGGCGTGGCTACGAGCGATCGGTTTGGCGCGCAAAAAATGACATCGTAAGCGGTCAATTGGGGAGGGTAGTTGCTACCCTTGTAGGGGGGTGAGTTTGGGGCGCTCTGATTGGCTGCAGACGCGCATGCGCCAAGGGGGGCGGGACCAGATTGGAGGGGTGTGGTTTAGCAGTGATTTGCGGTCGGTAAAAGCCTTTGATTGAGGCAGGTACGGTTTTGGTTAAAAATATTTTCAGCTTTCAGCAAAAAAAGACTATTCAAACTAGAACGAACACAACTTTCGAACGTCAAAATTACATAAGACAGTTCCCCTTCACCACTTCCTAGTGCTGTACTGAAGTGGCGCAACAAACTCTCCAGATGTTTTGTTCTGAAAATTTGACCAGCGCAAACGCACAGTTACCTACTACGCGAAATCGGCACCAGACAGCTGTGACTTTTCTAAACGCCACTTCGAAATTCGAATGGTGACGAGGTGCATGTAAATCTCAGCAAATAGGTCCTACAAATTTTTATAAAAACAAATGAACTCCCTTCTATAAGTACATAGAATAATCTTAATTATAATATACAAGCTAACACTAAAATATATATAAACTATTAACTAACTATACAAATATAAAGGGGGAAGACAATCATAGGGCATCAAAAAATTCGTCCGCATCTCTGTCAACAGGAAAAGTGCCCAAAAGGCTGGCAGCATTGCCACGCTGTATGGCAATGCTGATTCTCTGGCCGAAGAATAGGCCAGCCTTCTGGTCACATGCAGAGTCGACCAACCGCTTTGCGATGTCTTGAATGTCCTTCTAGTTTCAAAGTGAGGCTCGATATTCCAAAGAAATGTTTACGATGGAACTATGAAACCTCTGATGTAACCTCCTATATTGTGATCCAGAGACCGGCTAACATAATTTACCACTTAATTAAAGTTTTATTTGGCTCGCCCCAAGTCCGTCCCCCATTGTACCTCTCCCCGCCCCGCATCCCCGTACCGTCTCTCATGAAACAATTTAATATCATAATCTGCGTCCGATACTTGTGAAAACGAGGAGTTAGCAACTAAAATGGAGGAGGTACACGACCAATAAGTATACTTAAAAAGTCTTATGTGTTGTGTGTGTTAGTCTTATGAATTAGGTATGTTGAAACTGTTTTGTACTCACCG
Organism: Agrochola circellaris; assembly: GCA_914767755.1. Classification (NCBI taxonomy): domain Eukaryota; kingdom Metazoa; phylum Arthropoda; class Insecta; order Lepidoptera; family Noctuidae; genus Agrochola; species Agrochola circellaris. The sequence goes on along the minus strand of OU611839.1, from coordinate 25,569,057 downwards.
TCACTTGTCCCTACTTATAGGTTCATTAGAAAACCAGCGTCAGACAGAACCTGTCTGGCATTAATGCTGAAATGAACCTTTTTGGCGCAGCCGTGAGGCACACACTATTATTGTAAAAATAATTATTTTCACTTTTTTATTTTGTATTTTGTGTTTATACATTCAAAAGTCATTTATTCAAACTAGGCTGAGAATCAGCACTTTTCGAACGTCAAAATTAAATAAGACAGTCCCCCAAAACGCCCACCCTTCACGAACTGTGTCCGAACTGAGCTCAAGAGCATGAAATTGTGAACAAGAGTTCCTTATTTTATCGAAAGTGAGCGCCAAGGAATAAGGATTTTTGAAAATGGGGAGTCTTTTCAAAAATTCTACAAGTCATGGTAGCATAAGCATAATCAGCCTATTATAATGTTCCCACTGCTGGGACACAGGCCACCTCTCTGTGAGTGGGAGTGGGCCGTTATCCACCACGCGGGCCCAGTGCGGGTTGGTAGATGTCACAAGTCTTCGAATTTTTGGTTCTAGGACATGCCGGTTCCCTCTCGATGTTTTCTTTCACCGTTTTGAGAGCAGTTTTGATTAAATAATTCACACAAAGTAAAGCGCCTGTCTGGGTTCGAACGTACGACCTCCAATTCTTAAGACGTGGCCGTTACCACTTGGGCCACCACTGTTCCTCGGTGGTATAGGGGATGATAAAGATTACGAAAGTTTGACATTTTGTCGATGGGAAATCACATCGGGCGCATGGCTTAAAAAATATTAGAGAAGAAAAAAAAAATCGGGGAAATACAAAAAAATCGGAGAAATAAACAAATATCGAAGAAAGAAAAAAAATGCTGCTACTAACGGGTATTAAGTAGCAGCATTTTTTTTCTTTCGAGCGTGGAGTAGTGCAAAGTAAAGCTCTTTAATAATAACAATGGCAAAACTAAAACTGGGCAAGCTGGTTATGGGTCTAGAAGCGTTTTGAAGCAAACAATTGTTTTAAGAGTTACAATTTTGATTAAACAAAAGTCAGTGGGTAAATATTTGAGTTATAGAATTGAAAGTTTCAACAATATCACTAAATGATAGCTTGGTTGCACCTGTGGCGGCATCTACATCGCCACAAGCGAACTACGCATCACACTGACGTCACGCAAAATCCTGCATCGCGCAAGCAAAGTTTACCGCGCGACGATACAACGTCCCGAAATCAATCGTGGGGCCCATGCCTCTATACTGGTGACCCCGTGGGACCCATGAATCTAAAATGAGTCCTGCATGAGGGTCGCAATATCAATGCATAACATACGAAGCGATATGAAACAACATTTTTATTTTATTTCATGAAAGTCGGTCTCGGGTACTTGTCATCTTTCATTTTTTAGCAAAAAGGACGGTTATGATTTTGACCTGTATGTATGTATGTATGTTCATCTGTTACCTCATAACTTTTAAACTACTGATCATAATCTGACAACTGAATTATCGTAGGAAGCGTCTTGATCGTCCGCCGGTTATAGGCGATGTGACGTCATTTTCTTTATGGCGCCCTCTAGAGAACATAAAGTCATGAAATAAAAAATAAAATAAAATATGAATACCTTGAAGGGTATCTAATGAAAGGACTTGACGAACACATTTCATAAAGATATATTATATAAAGTTATAAAAACTAAAACTCAGCTACGACAAAAAGTCAACTAAAAAGTTATAAACAAGAATTAATTAGAAATCCGGAGTCACACGTAAATTACGTGTGACTCCGGATTTTGTCGAATTTGGTTTTTAGTTTTTATAACTTTTATTTAAGCATAGTTTTGTACCTCAAGAAGTAAAGAGACTTTAAGTCTCTTTTCTTGTTTTTGCATCGGCTTTAGCTAACAGTGGTTCAGGATCCACAGTGAAGATGCACCTCACAATGCTTTCCGGGTACAAAACTGACTTCTGCATCGATACCTTTTAGGATGTTTGCTAAAGACGACCGACGACGGACGAACGCACGGCCGGACAGAACCGTTACGGATTTTGAAACGAAATCAAATAATACAAATACAAGTAATTTATTGTGTAAATAGAAAGTTACATTTGAATCGTGTTTGGAGCCTCCTTTTAGGCAAACAATGCCTGTATTAGAAGGCTCCGCTCTTTTACATCATTGTCGTACTGGGAATACTAACTAAGTTAATATAGTGTACTGTGACCTGAAGGGTAAAAATCCAATGTAAGTACATGTTCCGTATTTAGCTTAGCTTTTTAATACAAATCTTTAAAAAATAAATAAAAATAAAAATCTCTAAGTAAAGTTGCAATTTAAATAATTAAAAGTAGGGGTAAAACTTAAACTTATAAAACTTATTCTTAGTTAATGCATGTGAAGTGATGTATAGTGTGGTGTGGTCATTTTATTTTGTTTTGAGTCTGGAAGCCGAACCGACCATGCTTGTAAAAAAACTAGGTAGGCTGGTGATGAATCTACAATATCATATCATATTAGGTACTTATGCTAGTCACTCAGATTTGTAAGTACAGCAGTGCTATTCTGTAACCATCTCACCGTGAAAACTTAGGTGACGTGAGCGTGGAGTGAGCTGTCATTCCACAGGGATTGACACTATTGACAGCTCACTTCACCCAAGATTTCACGGTGAGATGTTTACAGAATAGCATGGCAGTAGGCGCTCGGTAAACCGGCACCCATTTTTTTTCGACAATGCCGGATTATTAGAAGCGCCGGTCTATTAGATTTCTATAGGAAATGTCAGCTAACTACTTAGTAAAAAATAATTTAACACAGATTTGCAAAGTAAAAAATCTTTATTAGTTTACGTTATACAACTCGTAAAATCGGATCGGACTGCAGAACGACAACGATCAATGCACGCTCTCTGTAATCCGTCACGTAATTACGTGAGTACAGAGTAGGAGACGGATGTTAAGAGAGCTAAGTTAGGAAACGCCGGACTATTGGACGTGTCGGATTAGTGAGCGCCGGATTGCCGAGCGCCTACTGTACTTCGAATCTCAAAGTGACCGCAAAAACATCGGAAATCCTCACCGCGACACCGTGTTTCACATTTCGAAGTGTGTGATATTTTGATAATAACAACTGCTTATCCATTCTGTAAACATCTCACCATGAAGAGCGAGGTGAAGTGAGCATGAAGTGAGCTGTCCGTAGTGTCAATCCCTAGCTTTAGGTGCAATGGCAGCTCACATCAAGCTCACTTCACCCAAGTTATCACGGTGAGATGTTTACAGAATAGCACGGCAGATATGGTTTAGCGGTAGAAGAATATGATCTGTTCCAAAAGTATCAGATGAAAATGTATACAAGTGGATCAGAAAACGTACCTGTGGATGTAAATTTGTAGTGCAACTTACAATTTGAGTGCTTTGATTTGATTATCTATTAGTTAATTTGAATACTTAACCCGAAATTGTAATTATAAATCACTTGAAAGATGTTTTTCATTCGACAATAATTAAGGTTAATTTTATAACCTCAATTTTCGTTGACGATTATGTTGTTAAAATTTAAAAATTCAAACTAAATTGCTGCAAAAGGGAACAATACATGAAGTCTAAACTTTTAAAATATACACTTAAGCTTCGTACAGACCAGCGCGACGCGACGGCGCGACGCGACTCGAACAATACAATTCCTAAGAAAACTTGACGGTATAACAATAACCGGTGTCGCGCCGCGCTGTCGCGTCGCGCTAGTCTGCACAAAGCTTTAATTCTCTGAAGTGAGTGATTGCGTAAGAATTTAATCTGAACATTGTTTATTTACACTATCATCAGATAGTTTTCGAACAGATATTAGAAGTCTAGGTGCTGCTATAGTTTATGGTAACCATAGATGCCATGAATATCTATCAAAACGTCCAATAACAGCGTTCGGTGTTGTATCTCGTCTAGATATAAATTCTAAAACCCCGCTGGTTTTAATATCATCTGATTTATTAGTGGCGAGTGATTGCATTTGAAGATTACCTACCTTGCTATAATATTTGGACCTGTCGGTCGATTCTGTAAAAAGATCAACTTAAAACTTAGGTGAAGTGAGCGTGAACTGAGCTGTCACCGTCACAAACCGACCGGCAGGATGCTAGGGATTAACACTATTGACAGCTCACTTCACGCTCACTTCACCTTAGTTTCACGGTGATATTTTTACAGAATCGATCGGCTGTAATGGTTACACGGCTGCAGACATTGAGGATGTATGTTAAGTGTTTTAAAACTAAACAGTTATGTATAATGTTTTCACATTCACAAAATTTAAAAGAAAATAATCTATGTAAAAGATAAATAAAATAATAAAAATATAGACCTATTTAAACCAAATGACAATGGTTGCCACTATAGCTGAAACAAATCAAATTTAATCAAAAATATAGAATATTGAAAGTATATAATGTCAAATAATAAATAGATAATAATAATAAAAAGATTATGTCAAAGAAATTTGTAAATTACAATAAAATAAAAAAGTAAATTAAAATAATTATCGTTCTGGAAAACTGCTCTAACGATTTCGATGAAAGTTGCAATATAGGGGTATAAAGAGGCGAAAAATCGATCTAGCTAGGTCTCATATCTAGGATTTGTTTTCTCCGTATTTTCACCCGAGCAGAGCTCGGTCGCCAAAGTTTAGAACAAGATGGCTACCTTAGAATAATGATATGGCAGCATGGAATTAGTAAGTACCTACTATCATGGCAGCATGGAATTAGTATGTACTATACATGGAATTAGTATGAACGTTCCTATACTGAGCATTCTCGATTTACATCAGAGCTGAGCTCGGTCGCCCAAGTACTGATGATATAAATGAGAACGAAAATTGAAGGCAAAATATACGGCTGGGTAATCGAATATTGTATAGAGAAATGCAGTAACACCACTTGAGATACGATCAAAAGCTTGGCGACCTCTCCACCTGAAAAAAAGAGCAATCAATCCGAACAAACAGCCCTTATTTTTATTAAAATATCATAACAAACACAAGTGCGTAATAACACAAAAACATCAATTGTTAATCTACCCTCACGATTAAACACCACAATAATTGTAAAAGTCAATGACGAGTCCCCCTGTGAGCAAGAAAACAATATTAAAATTGTAATACCCTCTGTTTGCCCCGGCTTGTCCTGGCTTCTCCTGGCAAATATAATGAATCTGCGACGGCAGGGGAGGCGCAGTCGACAAAAAGTAGTCCACAATCGGATGATGCGCATTTTGATTGTGGCACCCCTGATTGGTCAGGGTTGGCGCGTCATGAATTTGTAATTCAATAAAAATGACATAATTAAACATGATCCTTTGATTGATTGATTGAAGATATTTTAGATTCTAGTGCATCAAATTAATGTTAGCAATAATATTTAAAAAAAAAAACTATGTTAGTTAACCATTTTATCCGTAACAGTTTCAGAGCTATAAAAATAAGAACATAGGTACCAGTTACATATTTAATCTTCAATGTCGTATTTTTTGTAGAACTTTATAATTCAGGGCCAGCTTTTTAGCGTAAATAGGACATGCCTCCTTTAAAAAAATATTAAGTCACTTGTTCAGGAGCACTTAGCAGAATTTTCAATCAGCACGATTTGCCTAGAAAATTAATGACAAAATCTGAAAAAAAAAAATGAGTTACGGTGATTATAAGTACCTACATGTAATTAACATTTTCTTTAAATAGTGAATAAAAAAAATACATAAAAACTGTACTAGTTTTTATGTATTTTTTTTATTCACTATAGTATTCACTATATATTGAAGAAAAAAAGACAGTTTCGTTCCCCCGCCACCCCTATCTTACAACTCATGTCAACTCTCCACTTAGGGCTGTGTACTGCGCGGTGATTAAAATTCCACTCGCTAATATCTGTGATCATATATTAAGTGCCCTAATCGGTGTATCTGACAGCCCTAGTATATTGCTTTTTTATAGTAGTGAATATTTGATTTTATCTGTGTTATTTATTTTTATCTGTTAGTAATCTTTTCGCTTTTTAAGTTTGGAGAGAGTAGAGATGCTTATTAAATTGTTGGTACTTGTTTATGTATGTGACTTTCGTTCGTTTATTACTTTTCAATAGTTTCATTATAAGCCCCCGGTAAACTCCTGTTAGACCCAATAAGGGGGTCGATATTCGAAAAAAATCGTCAAGTCTAATATTATTCTCTAAACACACTTTAGGAATACACACACACATTTTTAGGTACAAATCTAAGCTATCTAATTACGTAACTTAATTTCGTAAACGATTACGACTAATCTGTTTCATTTTGACAGTTCAACAACATTCATTGCGTTATCTACGTTGTTGAGCAGATTTTTTTTTCGAACTTATGAAGCAATTGATTAGCAATCTGTTTCAAAACGATTCAAATTCTGATTGATCGTGTATTATGCAATTAGAATACTGATCTTCAGTGGTTCAAGCGTATCGACGTAGTTAGTTTTCCAGTAGGTATATACCTAAACACCTACTCTAAAAAAGGTTGCAAGGCTTTCCTAAATAACTACTTACTACTATTTTATATCAGAAAATTTTGATTAGCGATATATTGAACCTAAAACCTAAATACCACTACTCTTTCACGTCTATTACTGCCACCGACCATATCATTTTCTCCTTCAAACGAAAATCAAATGTTTTCATGATTATTTAAGCTAATTTTTGCCATTGTTACGAAAACCTTGCCCACCTAAAGTTACTACTCAATTTAACAAAATTGTTTAACAGGTAGGTAAACTATACCAAGGCTATACCTATGTAAATCGTTCGTTATACATATTATCTACGTTATTAAAGCTTGCAATAACCAGTCGGCGCAGCTCACTATCTCATTATGTGGCGCGCGCCACCTACTGAATCATGGCGGGCGCAGAGGAAACCATAGAGACTCGTAAATCTACTAGGTACTATTTTTGCAAATGGTAAGTTTGTTCGAATCGAGGGAGACCGAGATTGGACATAAGAAGTTTTAGAACAAGTCGAAGTCAACGAGGTCGACAATTAATATACTAGGTGTATATTAACTGTCGAACTAGTTGAATTCGACTCCATTTGAAATAAGATTACACATTTAAAAAAACCTTTTTACAGTCCGTTACCTCCCTTCCCGCTTCCTCACACGCCCCTCAAGTCAGACCCGCTTAGTACGGATAGGGAGTTTGCTATCGTCGTTTGTTTCGTGTGTTTGTTTGTGGGGTAGCGGGAAGGGAGGAAACGGCTATCTCGAAGTGAACGGCTATTACTGTATGCTAACATGCAGATTTTCAGCTTGATGTTTGTGGTTTATGTAGGCTAGTTAACTGATATTATCGTGATCTAGCTAGCTCGCAATGTCATCACATTGCAAGCTAAGTGAGGAATGCAGTAATTCCTCACTTTGTTTTAGATTTTTCACTGCGAAGCAAGCAGTAAAACCGTAGTCATCCCCAAACCTTTTTGAAATGTCAGTTATAAGACTTTGGTTTTTACTTATTATTATTTACCCGAATATTTTCAGCATTAACACATCTCCACCCCACTCCTACTCCGCAAATACGCCGGTACCCTCATAACGGAGCCCAATAAACCGTAGCGCTTTGTCGTCAGGCAATTTGTCATCCATTGTAGGCCTCCCCCCCCGCGCCGGCGACATTACCCCGATAATAGGGGAAAACATGTCGCTAGAGTGGCAACACGTGTCGCGAAAACAATTACATTTTTGTCTATGGTCAAGTGTCATGGCGGGAAAGGGATAATGACAGATGAAGTTTTTTTTGTACTTAACAGTAATATTGTAAAAGCTTTGAAGATGGACCTTTGTTTTTTGTCTTTCTGAGTCTCTGAGAATAATTATCTATGTTCCTAGAACTTTTGGTTCCCACTGGATGGTCAGATATCTCTTAGAATCAGGTCCCATGAAGTAATTGGTCTAACTTGTGGCATTGTGGGATCTACAAGAACTCACTCATCCCTATCGGCTATATTTTGATTCAACATTCACGAGCAATCTTTGTCTGTGTCTCTTGCGAAAATGATGTATTTTCTTAATTTATAAATGGATTTTGATGCGGGCTCCGAAACAGTTGAATTTTCTCTGGGACTCAGCGGGCTCTATTGTCTCAAAACTTTTCAGTTTGGCCGCCTCTGTAAAAGGTAGGTACTAAGAACCACAATTTGAACAATGTAACGGGCTTAAGTTTAAAAGAAATACTTACATCAAAATGTAACAAATTTACGTAGTATTCCTAATTCAATTAACTGAAAAAAAACGCTATCAAAACCATAATTCAAAACCAAAAACGTATTTTCAATACAATAATTGAATACCCTCGAAAATAATTTAAGTTTCGCAATTTGTAACAATCTGTTATCTGGCTATTATCAACAAGCGTTATTAATTCTGTAACAACATTATAATTAATAGCGACATAGCGGCATGAACCGGCTGAGAGCACTGAATGAGGCCCTGAAGCTTGGAGAAATGGAGGAGGTATTTTTAACGGACCAGTTACCATTATCTGCCTAGCCTTTTCTCAGCTATTTTAGGGTCAGCTTCCAGGCTTCGGATGCAGCTGAATACCTGTAATTTACATAAAGCGACAGCCTTGGCCTATATGATTTTCACAATTCAGTTACTGGGTTTTGATTCTAGAGTAGTATTTCAAATCTTGCTTAAACAAGCATATTACAAATTAGAGGATTATATCCAAGATAAGAATGCTTGGAAACATGGTGGTCCTGCTCCATAGGATAATCTATAATCTAGACAAAATCAAACTGGTTGCTAATATAAGTTGTATAAATTATTATTTTTATTATATGACATTGATTTTACATTCTGTGATTACTTCCTCACACACTTATATTAATTGTAAAATTTTAAGGAAAATCGTCTATTTTTACAATGTTTGTAAATATGTGAGAACCATGTATCTATCACATAAGTAATTAATTTATCTTTCGTTGCTTCATTTTTATTAATTCTTCTTTTTACCTATTGTGGTAACGTATTTTTTTTTAGGTGCATCGTCTTCACATATAATTATGTAACTAATGTACCTACATATACAAAATATTGTAAAACTTTAAGAGTAACGGTGGAGTTTCTTGCCCATTCTTCTCCATACGAAAACTACCTTTTGGAAGGGGCGACTAGAATCAATTAAATTTTTTGTAAACTTTGACGTTCAAAATTGCCTTACAAGGGCCTATTTGAAATAAATGATATTTAAAAAATAACTTTGACTTTGACTTTGTTTGCCCAAATCTTCGCCACTTCCACGGCGCCGTCGGTGGCAGTGCAGAGGTCACTGTGACTGCACGTTAGGATAGGATAGCAGTAGTGTGACCACGTCGGTCACACCACTGCTATCCTGCCAAGTCATAGGTCTCGAGTTTGAACCCAAGGCGCTTCTGATTTTTCGAATTGATGTGCGTATTGTATAATTATTACTTGCTTCAAAAACGGTGAAGGAAAACATTGCGAGGAAACCGGCATGCCCGAGAGATATTTCTCGACGGCATGTGAAGTCAAGTCAGAGGCCCATGGGCGGCTTTAAAAGTCTGACACCAGGTTAGTCACTAACCACGCGAAAAGAAGAAAGAATAAGGATAGGATGGTTCGCGACACAGCTCCACAACTATACTCTGCTGCAGTTCCACCGATGTAAAGTCCCCACATTACCAGGTTACATGACATGCACGACTTAATGTTTCACTGATATCAGGTCCTACAAGTGTAGTATCATCCAAATAAACGCAGAAAGCGATTGACAAAAGTATTTTCGCGGAACAACACGAATTAAATGACAATTATTATAAAAATTGCTCTGAATGTTATAAAAAATATAAGCCAGTTTGCAAAGTGGTAGCGGGCTGCTGGTTTCAAGTATCTAAAAGGGCAATTTGAAGCACCCCAAAGGGAATTTAATCATTTCTGGTACAGTAGAGCTCGTCCCCGAGAAGTACCTACCTCCATATTTATTTCTGCCACCAAGCAGCTGGATTCCGGTTTGTAATAATATGCAGATGTAATTATTATTAGGCACAAATACTGCGTATAAGAAATTTCAGCGTTAATTCTGGAATGAATATCCATTGACAGCAGAGACCCCTTCCTTGTGTGCTGCAAATGGTTTGCCAGCCAACCTATACGTTGGTCTCCTGGTCGCAAGCGCGACTACTGAGCGTGGGGACCTGGGTTTTATTCACGGTTCTGGCAGTGTTATTGGGATTTTTCCATTAGGAATTGCTTAGTAACAGCTCGGAGTGCCTCGGAAAGCACGTCAAGCCGTTGATCCCGTGCCTGATCTCTGTCCAGTCGTGTCGGATTGCCGTCCCATCGGACTATGAGACTGAGGGAAGAGAGAGTGCACCTGTGTCTGCGCACACAATTTATTATTATACTTTGTGAAGTATAATATCATTATTATTTATTATTTTTTATTATTGTGAACGTAATCTGGCAGTTTGAGTACTTTATGCGGCCTACCCAAATGTCCTTTCTTTGGTATTGTTCGTCGAGTCGTTGAGCTCCTTAAGTTCTAAGTTGAGCTGCACGGTCACTGACAAATGCGTGCACTGACTGGACAGGTCCACTCAATCTGTGTGGTTCTTTCCTCAAAAGACCATTTTTAGAAACCAATCTACATGATCTTCACATGATCTGACCAAGATTATGTCTGGACTTTAAAAGAGACTGTGACCTCTGAGTTTGTTTCGGCCTTTCTTCTCGGAGTAGTCAGATAGGAAACGCCGACCTCATCTAAGTAGTTTAAAAATATATGATTGACGTGTAAAAGTGTTTTGCACAACACAAATAAAAATCATTTATCATCATTTACTCTGTAATATCTCCCGCGCCAAAGGCAAGTCTCTGTTGAGATTGCCTACCATGGCCGTATAAAACGTTAAAAATATAACGTTTCTGGACTTCGTTTAAGATGTAGATTACACAGTGGGTTCAGCAAGTAAATAATTCTGTAACATTGGCACAGCATGTACCTCGATGTCGGTCGTTACAAATCATATTGCGAGTGAATGCAGCCCGAAGCCGCGGAATGTAATAATTACCGAGCAGGGTTGCCACTCGCAATATTTAGTTGAGGGGGAGTGTAGTTTTAAGTGTTGTGTTGTGATTCTGGTAGCCGTAACTGTAAGTTTAATTAACATAAAACGCTATCTGCGTAACGCGGTCTGTGTACCGTCTCATATTGGCGCATTCAGCACGAACTGCCGGTCGATTCTGTAAAAATATCACCGTAAAACTTAGGCGAAGTGAGCGTGAAGAGAGCTGTCAATAGAGCTAATCCCTAGCATCCTGCCGGTCGATTTGTGACAGTGACAGCTCACTACACGCTCACTTCACCTAAGTTTGACGTTGATATTTTTACAGAATCGATCGACTGTTAGTAAGTTAGTATAATGGCATCGAGGTTGAATGGAATGAGTGAAATATGTAGTTGCAGTGTGGTAGGTTTACTCAAGGGGGCTATTCAATTGTACCATAGCTGTGTTAAACTGACAAACAAATTAAATGCAATAAGTAAGTATTTATAATTTATACTTAATAAATAACCATAAAAATATTGTTTTTTCTTTATTTTCCCTAGTAATGTACTTTTTATCGGAATGTGAGCATTTAGTTACCATGCTTTGTGATGAAAACATTGATTGAACTATGTTATTATATTGGGTTCCCACCTATGAAATTGGCGTTTTTTTTTTCTCACAAATAGAACCTCGTCACTTCTATGATTTAAAATATTCATCAATTTCTTGGTATTATATCGAATAATGACCATCATAGACAACTACCAATAGTAAAAAAACCTTATTAGTTATTGTTTTCTAAACATAAAAAATACCTTAAAACTGACTCCTCATTTTGTTAGCAGAAATGACCACTATTTGTTTTTAACTTAGCCAAAACTTATTTTTGTCGCTTAATCTAAGTAGCATATTACGTTATCTTAGTTTTTAAACATTAGTGCATAAAACTTTTAAAACATTAGTGTTCATGGTTGTTATATAAATTAAGAAAATGTTAGTATGAAAATACAACTTCTTACAAAACGCTGATTTCTTAGGTGGCTTTTTAAAGTAAGTACTTTACAAGAAAATGCAACTGATTCATTCAACAAAAATAAATATTTAAAAAACAATAACAAAATCACAACGCCAACCCTGCACCCCGCGGTATGCTTTACCGCGACGCGCCCTGTTATTGGATATTTCTAGGGTTCCGTACGCGATGAGAAACACACATCATTTAATAAAAAATAAAAAAATCTCATACCTTATGACGTGACTACAAAAAATGGTCATAACAGACTACAATTTTCTTTAACACCTTACATACGCGCCCTACTTAAAGCAGTTCAAAGATGCTATATCCAAATTCAATATGGGATTTGGGATTTAATACGGAGATGTTATGAACTAATCACAGAACCACTCAGGTAAATAGGTAATATTCAATAACTGATTGAATGCTGCGCGGGCTGCTTGAGCACGTTACTGACGGCAAAGTCTGCAACGTAAGCGTCAGTTCACATTGACGCGACGCGAAGCACGGCGAGGTGCTTATGCATTGCTTCAAGCAGCTAACGCTTGAAGCAATGCATAAGCACCTCGCCGAGTTACGGTACTGGCGGTGGCAAGATGTTCCACAAACGATACTATGAACTAAAGTATTTTATCTCACGAAGCGACGCGCGCTTTACTTGTGGTAACCAAGTGAAAAAACACGATGTCTGCTTGAAGACGAGTAGCGTGAGCATAAAACACACACACGCACACATACTTCCGACTTCGCCATTGTCTCGGACGGTACCGAGAGCAGGAAATCTCGGTACCGTCTGTCTGTGTGAATGTACGGTAACCACAAGTAAAGCGCGCGTCGCTCCGTGAAATAAAAAAAAAGATATATAGCTCAGACCATTATTTACATTATAAGCCAAATAAAGTTAGCAAATTGGTACCTACGAGGATCACCCCTTGGTAAGACTGGTTGTCAGACTTTCAGGCTTCTGACAACTCGCAACGAGTGTCAAAGATCTACGAATGACAGCCGGGACCAACGGCTTAACGTGCTATCCGAGGCACGTCTTGGTATGTAAAGATGGTCACCCATCCACGGACCGAGGCAAGCGTAGCTTAATCTGATCGATCGACCCGTGCGGTTGTTATTACTTAGCCACAAGCCCCTCCATCACGTCCCAAGGCCAAGGCAAGGTACTATTATTAATCTAGGAGGCTTCTGTGGCTAACAGTTACCTTTAGGTGCCGTATGATATTGCTACCTTCAATATGCGGAACCCCCATCCACCATCCGCTCGCGCTTCGCCCCCCGGACTGAGATCAAAGGGAATCAGTTTATGAAATAATTTAATATTGGGGCTTTGATGTGAACTCCACAATAACTATGTTCAAATTGAACCAGCTTCTTGTTTCAACATTTTTGTAATGGCTTTCTGTATATTTGAGGTATTTTTGAATTATGTTATTAATTTTCGTTATTACATTAGGTACCTCCTACCTTTTGCCCGCGATTTCGCCCGCGTGGATGTCGGTAAATATCTCACGGGAACGTACTCCCGGGATTACAAGTACCTTATGTGTTAATCCAGTTACCCGTACCTGTTAACGTTTAATACCTAATTCATGTACAATATATATGCTGTTGACGTACCCATTTTAAATAAATAAATCCAGGTTATAAACTGTTTGCCAAATTGCATCCAAATCCGTTTAGCCGTTTTAGCGCCGATCCGGAAAATACATCAAGACAAACGGACAAAAAGTATTAGTTACTATGTTACTGTTATTATTATGTATAGACTAGCTCGCGTCGATGTCGGAGAATATTCCGCGGGGACGTACCATAACTGGAATTAAAAGTACTCTTGTTAATACAGGTAAGCAATGTATTAATTCTGTAATACATTGTTCTCAAATACGCGGCGCACGCCAGTAAAGCTCCCAGTCAGTATGTTTTTTTCTGACATCTTCAACAATCATCATTATATTTCAGCCTATTTACACAAAACCTTAATGAATTATACACCGAAACCTTCCGCATGAATCACTCCGTCCATTGGAGAAAATCGCATGAAAATCCGTTCGGTACTTTTTGAGTTTATCGCGTTCAGACAGACAAACAGACGCGGCGGGAGGAATTTGTTTCATAATATGTAGTGATTGGATGTATTATGTTATTAATTTTCGTTATTACATTAGGTATAAGTACGCCAGAAAGAACGCTAGGTAAAATTAACATCAGAATGTCAAAGCAGACCCTAGGGAAGGTGAAAAGATGAACTTCACATAAATGATTGGACCGTAACAGCCAATTAAAACATTGTAAGATGGCTTCTGCCCAGCAGACGCCATCCCGAGAGTCAGAGTGTATCCGCGTTAGACATAACTTTACAAATTAATTTCACTATGTAATATAAAAATAACCTTAAATATTCCTATAATAAGTTGTTAAGACAATGCTCTAATTTAACATATATATTTCCAAATCATTAACACTACTCGTTTAGACGTGATCTTCAGTATAAAATCATTAAAATTCGGTTATCGTCGCCTTAGTAAAAAGATTCGTCCTATGAGACGAAATTGATTGCCGGCCTAAGGAGAAACATTGAAGAAAGAGGCTGATCTGCACCCTATTTGCGTATGCGCAATCAAGCAATGAATTATATATCAATATTTGCGGATATTGATAATCCATTGCTTGATATTTTCGAAAAATGTTTCTGCTCAACAACGTAAATAACAATGAATATTGTTGAACTGTCAAAATTAAAGCCATTGCGACTGTAAGTGTCTGCCAGGGTCGCGGGAAAGTCCGAAAGGGATACCGTGGCCCCTGGCAATGTACTGGCAACTGAAGGAACACGGGTGGGTTTTAGTCAGTAAGAGTCTGACACGCCCTCCCGCTCCGTCCAGAGAGAAGTTATTTGATAATTTCACACCCTCAAAAAAAAAAATATAACAATTATTATTTTACCTCATAAAAGTTCCTTCTCAAAATAACAACCCATTATAATCTGTGACAATAGGCCTCCGGGCCTCTCCGTGACAGACTGAAGTCAAAAGTTACGCAAACAGGGGGACTACAATACACCTGCGTGGCTAATGGGGGACTGTGCTTATGGGGGAATATGTTTTTATTAGACAAGTTATGATTTGGAGGATTAGGGGACTTTTTTAAACATGAATCTTTTGGCAGTTTAGAAATGGTCATGAATAATTAATATAATAGGTATATATATATATGTATATTTTTTTTACAAAATGCTTGCTTTTCTTGCTTTATAAAATGTTTTACAGTATTTAACATAAATAATTATTTACACTAGGTACTAAATACAATAACTAGGTAACTATACAAATAAATACAAAAAACAAACGGACACTTAGGCGTCGAAGTATTCGTCCGCATCGCGGTCGTCCGGAAACGTGCCCAGAAGACTGGCAGCATTGCCACGTTGAATGGCAATGCTAATTCTTTGGCCAAAGAGCGAGCCACGTCTGGTCGCGTGAAGTGTCGACCAGTCGGTGAGAAAGTTCCTTAGGATATATCATTGATTTTAAATGTAAGACTTAAATTATGTTATAGTAATCAATGCTTGATCTATTAAAATGTCCATTGTATTTGAATAAGAAGTCGTCAGGCATTGTCGATTTTCGAAGCCAAAGACATGAGATAGGAAATATCGGAGTTAAAGCTCAATGGTGATTAACAATCCAAGATTACCTACCTACTTATCGACTTGTCTCTCCTTCTCGTATCGTTTTAGCTTTAGGACCGTCCATTGTGTCACTCTATGTAAAATTTCTGCATTAAATATCTGTAGAAAAGTGATAGATAACATAGTGTTGTGACCGTCGGACTGCCAAATCAAAGGTCTCGAGTTCAAACCCAAGGCACGCTTCCTGAATTTTCGAATTCATGTGCGTATTGTATAATTATCACTTGCTTAAAAACGGTGAAGGAAAACATCGTGAGGAAAGCTTGCCTGAGAGATATTACTCGACGACATGTGAAGCCAAGTCAGAGGCCCATGGGCGGCATAAAAACTGACACCAGGTTAGTCATTAACCACACGAAAAAGAAGAAAATTTGTATCTGTAATTTTTATGGTATACATAATTAATATTCAACTTGTAAATCTAGTTAAAGTTAGTTCCAGGCGAACCCTACTTATGGCTGTGATGCTGCATGGCATATGTAATAACAACTTTGACTGCTCTGATATCACTAATAAACTTTGTTACATTGTACCCAGAACTGTATTACGGCGAGAGGCGCGCTTGCCCCGGCTGTGCCACACTGTACAGTGCAGAACCAATGCTGGCGCAAGGGCGCCCCTCCGTCGTCTCTTAGAAATATATAACACACACTTTTTGATCTTGATATATTTTCACTATCCCAAACAAAATTTTAAAGAATGGCTGTTCAATTGCATGCACAATAAGTTATGAATTCTTCCTAACCTATTTCGCCTCCAGTAGATGCGTCTTTTGTTTTGTTTAATTTCTCCATAATAGTTTATTCCGCGGACATTGGTGTGGGTTACATGTTTACCTCTACTACCCTAGTTTGTTATCTACTAAAATTGTAACGTGTAACTGTTTTATGACCCAATAAATTATCATAAATCCCAAAAGAGGGGAATTTCTCGAAAGCTCTTCAGAATAATGATAATTTAATTGACCGCTAAGTTTAAGTTTACAAACAAGGGTTTGTTATTACAGTACTCTCTCGCTAATCTGGCACCACAAAATGCAAACCATCGGCGGATTACTGAAAACAGCGGATTATAGTACATAGGAACAATAAATTACGGACTCAGGAGTTGTTCCTTACGACGTGCAGCAAAGTATACAACTGTACGCCGTCATATCCATGAAAGAGACGATGTAGATGGCGGATTATCGAGCTGAAGATTTAAAATGACAGCGGATTACAGAGTATTATCAGACCAGTCCGGTCTCGCAAAATACGACGGATTATAGTAGTTATCGGATAGACGACCGGCGCATTAGCAAGTGAGTACTGTAGTTATGTTTTTCACATCGAAACAGCACCTCATCGGTTTCAGAATGTGCTGCAATCAAGAGTTCAATTAATTGACTCAAGGGTAGTCGAAATACGATTGTCGCACGCCACAATTGTGGCGATAAGTCCCCTCTTTGAGGAGTGGCTAGAGAGGCGCCACGGCGTCCTCACCTTCCGCCTGACGCAGGTCCTCACCGGACTTGGTTGTTTCGGGAGGTTCCTGTTCAGGATAAAGCGGGAGGAAACGCCCGGGTGTCACCACTGTGTGGATCGCCCGGAGGACACGGTGGAGCATACGGTGGAGGTCTGCCCAGCTTGGGCGGAGCACCGCCGTGTCCTCACGGAGGCGATCGGCGGCGGCGATCTCTGACGTCCGGCCCTGGTTCAGGCCATGGTCCGGAGCGAGAGTGCATGGGAGGCCGTCACCTCCTTCTGCGAAGCAGTAATGCTCACGAAGGAGGAGGCGGAGCGCGCGAGGGAGAGGCAAAATGTGCGCCCTCGCGCCCCTAGTCGCCGCAGGAGACGCGCCGGGCGTCGGGAGTCGCGAGCCGACTTCCGGCCACCGTAGGTGCGGGCTTGCGGACGGTGAGCAATGGGTAGCTCACCGTCCGATAGGGACCAGGCCCGGGTCGACGGCGCGTTGTGTTCCACGCGCGCCTCAAAGAGATGTCAGCACCAACTGACGGGGTCCGGAAGGGCCAATGCCTGCCGGGGTTGCGGGTTTGTCCGAAAGGGATATCGCGACCCCGGCACACAGGCAACGGAAGGAACACGGGTGGGTTTTAGTCAGTAAAAGTCTGACACGCCCTCCCGCTCCGCCCAGAGCGGGAGAAGTTATTTGATAATTTCCCACCCTCAAAAAACAAAGAAGTCGAAAACTAATACTGTTGCAAAAAAATAAAAATAAATAGACGGATAGGATATAATTTAAATATTTAGTAATAAGCTTCCTGTCTCCTACTTATTTAAAATTTTGCTGTGCTGACAGGGTCCATAATTGTTTCATTTTATTTATTCCTACCACCTGTATGTGTACATTATGGATTGCAATAAAGATAAATTGAAATAAATAAATAAATTTTTATCCCCAAAAAAAAAAAAACTTTGACAATAAGTACCAGAATGCAAAAGGTAGGTAATGAGGTCAAAAGTCCAATAAGAGTAGTTACCCTGCCTCCCAAACTAGGAAAATCCTGTATCTTGGGCGGCAGTGTCTTCGCATCGATTATTGTGAGCATAGAAGTAAAGGACAATGCAAAAAAAAATATACAGGGTAACAAACGTTTTGAAAAAGTGTCGTGTTTACTAGGATAGATTTATTTGTCCCCATAGTAAAAGTTGTCATGGATGATTAGTACTAACGTTTGGCATAGGTTTCAATTATGCACATTGGGTTTCATATTTTTGGGCCAATCGGTTGCATTGTCCTTTAGAATGAGATATATTTGTCAAAAATAAGGTTATGTACTAGTGAAAAGAAAAAGAAAAAGTGTCGTTGCTGCGCTTTCCATAATCGCTATGTGTTTTTTACACACTTTACAGGAGACGCAAAAAACTGATTTTCTTAAAAAAATACCTAGAGTATTCAAATAATTTACATACATATTTAGCGTGTTTATAATGGAACTTTCGATGTATGAATGTCACATAGCTCTCATTCCGTAACTCTTTAAATATTGCATTTATCACTTAGCTGTTTTTACAGTATGTGTGTATTGAAATAACGATTCAAACTGCATAAAAAACCGAAAATCACGAAATAACACATAGCGACTTTTGCACGCGCAACGACGGTGGCGGTGTGTAGTGTAAGTACAGTCGGTCGATTATGTAAAAATATCACCGTGAAACTTAGGTGAAGTGAGCTGTCAATAGTGCTAATCCCTAGCATCCTGCCGGTCAATTTGTGACAGTGACAGCTCACTTCACGCTCACTTCACCTAAGTTTCACGTTGATATTTTTACAGAATCGACCGGCTGATGTGTATGTTAGTGTATGTTGGTGGTTGGTGATGTATGTTGTGTGTGTGGGGTGCCATGGCGTATTATATGCATAATTATGTGGGAAGTGTTGAGTGTACGTATGGGCGTGGAGATGATAAATCAAATAATCATTGGCATTAATTTAATTATGCAACACTTGCTAGTTAACTATTATTAGTTAATAGTGGCTCCTGCAATAAGATTGTCCATTTGCCGGCTACTCTGCTACTTGTATAGAGTGGCGGGGGGCGCAGCCCTACATTACCGACGTTATAAATTTCTGTCTCCTTTGTGGAGGGGGCGGACTTGAAGAGCCATGATGGATATTTTATTTTTATTTTAGAGCACGTGTTTTTGAGTTTTTGTTTCTATAGAAAAAACGGTTCAGTCTGTCATTTATAATGCTGTTTTATAAATACACAGTTGCAGTTTCAGTTTTCCGAATTGAATAATCGTTCCCGGTGCACCAAAATCATGAACAAAAAATAACAGATTTACTGCCCAACAGGTATTTCGTATTTTCGTATTATTTAGTTATGTAATTGTGGGTAGATTTGTTTTTAAGTACTATATGTAACTGCTCTGATTAGTAACGTAATATCTGCTCTGGTTTGATTAAGACGGTCGGCCGAGGTCTAATGCGTCATTAATTTACAATTCAGAACTTGTAATATCGTGTAAACAAGGCCATACATTTTCATTGAGTAATGTCATCACCACCAACCCGCACTGGGGCCGACTCACTCTCTATAACAGAGACAAGGCCTGTGTCCCAGCAGTGGGAACGTTATAGGTTGATTATGCATACGCATTAGAGTTTTCCCCCAAAAAAAGAAAGAGTATTTAATGTTTTCTGGTACAAAAAAATAAAGAATAAAAATGTTCTATTCCAAATTCAAATCCGTCCCATAGTCTGTGGAATGCTCGGTATTTAAATTAATCGGAGCAAGGGGCGCCCGATTGCGACTGTCTTTATACCTCGCTGCCTCATGCCTGATGCCTCGCGAACGCAGTGGGAGCAACTTTTATTATGTTTTTCGATGTTTATTCCTTAATCTCCATGTAGATTATGTTGAAATATTTTGGAGTTGAATACCTTTTTTAAATTTATAGTTTTTATTTTGCTGGAAAGGTGTATCGTCTTCTCGAGTATTTGCACGAATTTTATGTATGTACACCATGCTCATTGTAAAAATATGAAATGTATTTAATTGTATCATCCACACATTGCAGTATAAAACTGATTTAAATCCGTCACTTCAAGTCCAGTTGAAAACCAGCGGCAGGCACTAGTCTGGCATTTTTGCTGAACTAGACCTATTTGACGCAGCCGCGCGGGTACACATTCCTGTTAATATCTTACAATTGAACTTTACACATTTTATTTTTTATTGTTTTATTTTTATTTTATTTATTTATTTTTTACTTGTAGTACATTATGTTGTGTTGTGTGCCTTTTAGTCTGTGCTAAATAAATGTATTTTCTTACAGCAAATATCCCAAATAATTCCCATTTTGATGGCCTAAAAATATGAATGGTCATACTGGTTATTTGAAAACGGAACGCAAAGAATGAAGGGCGAATGAATTATGAATGGCGAATGACTTAATTTCAGTTTTGTTAAATCGAATCTGAAATGTGACTGTGCAAGACATGCTTAATGAGATCCAAGTTAAATCGAGTTTAGGGCAAAATCGAGATTTAACTAAACCGAGATTTGTATCATTTTGCTGCAAGTCGCCCTAATATAATAAATGTGCCTCTATTTGTGAAAATTAAATAATTAAAATTTTGTTATCCAAAAATACTTACTAAATAGCCACACAACTGCGACCAACATGGAAGGAGCGCTCGCCGACCAAGTAAATGATTAGAAGGTCAATTAGATTTCTGAGGAGCTATATATTACATATTTCCCGAAAAATATTAACCAGTCAGCAAGGTGGCAGCGGAGCTGACTATTCAAGGTGCCCAGCAGTCGTAGTAGGGACATTTTGGATAATATCGCCACTCGTATGGGTATTTTAACATTTTAGCATTTCCTAGCACTTTGTAGCACGGCGTAGCGACACGTAGCATGGCGTAGAGCTTTGTAGCACGCCGTAGAGCGTTGTAGCACGGCGTAGCAATGTGTAGCTCGGCGTAGCGCTACATTGCATGGCGAAGAGCTCTGTAGCACTACGTGTAGCGCGACGTGGCACGGTGTAGCGAAACGTAGCACGGTGTAGCGATACGTAGCCCAGCGTAGCGATACGTAGCATGGCGTAGCAACTCCGCATTTATTTCCTTTACTTGTTACTGAGATTTCGATCTTGAAAAAATGGTTAATTCAAATCAGATTTTGTTACGTATTCACACGAAAATTGTGCTTCCGTGTTTTACTAATTAAATCCATTGCCCGGTTCATGTTATTTTAATATGATATTAGCAAGTTAACATTATCAGAAAGAGATACCATCTTCACTAATCCAAAGGGTTCCGTATAAAAGGTATCATGGGGTAGGGTCACCTATGAAAGGTAACTTTAATCCCTTCTAAAGATACAAACACTGGACATTGGTCATTATTATAATTAACACAAACTCGGAGTTGATCGTGAGATAGTAACTATGCGACTACCAGTTAAAATGGTTTATTTGTTAACTACGACAAAGGTAAAATTATACAATGTCGCCCATGGTCATGTATGTATGCCCGTATTTTTCTGAATATTCATGACAAATTATCGAAAATAAACTGACTACTAACCCGAAAATTAACAGCAGCATAATCAGCCTATAATGTTCCCACTGCTGGGACACAGGCCTCTCTCTGAAAGGGAGTGTCCCGTAATCCACCACCCGGGCCCAGTGCGGGTTGTTAGATGTCACATGTCTTCGAATTTTTGATTCTAGGACATGACATGCCGGTTTCCTCACGATGTTTTCCTTCACCGTTTTGAGAGCGGTAGTGATGAAATCATTTACACAGAAGTAAAGCGCCTGTCAGGGTTCGAACCTACGACCTACAACTTGTAAGTCGCGACCGTTACCAATCTACGTATTTTAGTATTATAAATGAAAAGATACTCGAGTATTTTGTCTGCGTTGACCATCTGTAGCTGATTGCTCATAACACTGTAGATTAATTATCAGTGAATTTTCTTTTTAAGATTACTTTCCTTTAAACTACGCCCCGCGGTTTCACCCGCATAAGTTTCGATCCCGTGGAAATATCGGGATAAAAGGTATCCTATGTCCTTCTCCAGGTCATGGTCTAGCCATGTGCCAAATTTCATCCAAATCCGTTCAGCTGTTTTATCGTGAAAGCGTAACAAATAAAACAAACTCACTTTCACATTTATAATAGCGTTGTGTCTGCCAATAATATATTTTAACCGAATTCTAAAAGGAGGACGTTATCAATTCGGATGTTTTTTTTGTGTGTAGATTTAAGCTGATTGTGACGCCCTTGTCCTACAGTATCCTAATTGCGTAATACACGATCAATCAGAATCTGAATCGTTTTGAAACAGATTGCTAATCCAATGCTTCATAAGTTCGAAAAAAAATCTGCTCAACAACGTAGATAACGCAATGAATGTTGTTGAACTGTCAAATTGAAACAGATTAGTTGTAATCCTTTACGAAAATGTGTTGCGTAACACATGCCATATTATACACTTATTACTTACAATAAACCACTTAAAACACAAAACAATTAAAAAAAAGTTACACTTTTGCTATTGGAAAAGTCACAATTTACAAACAATCCCAACGCAATACTGACACAATACACAGATGTCAAAAGACAATCAAGAGTATCGTTTAGAGCACGCCATGCCGGATCCCGATTCCACTTAGTTCCCAAAATGGACACGCAATTTGAAACCAATTTGGCGCTAGGGTCGAACTCAAGAGTACGAAAAGTCAAAATTACAATGTCGATAGATCGGAATTAAAGTCAAGAGTAAGCCCCCAGGTTGGGATGTAAATAAAATAATAAGTAATTCAATAAATAATACTTTATTTATTTATTATTAGTAAGTACATTAATATAATCCTTATATACAGATAACAAGCGTGTACATTGATATTAGAGTTAGCATATGATTTAAGCTATCAGCAAAAAAACTTTACAATTTAATCTACTGATTTTGTATTATTTTTGCTGGCAATCTAAATAAACAACATTCTATAAAAGTGTGCGAAAAAATTCAGCTGCCCTAACAACATGCTAATAATAGTTTATTTATAATAATTATTACTTCTATAATAATTATAATTCGTACATATTATTATTTTTTAATAGTATCGTCAATTTTAATCTCTTGCGGGATTAGTCGAGATACTTAACTGGTTTTTTTTTAGCTAAAATCTAGATATTTTTGTAAACAGATTGAAGTAACCATAACTATACTATGTTCATTTTAGGATGGTAGATTTGACACGTACAGTCGACCGCGTAGTATGGAGCATAGTATGGAGTTTCAATAGTATAACAGGCTAGTTTATACTAGTTTCGTTACCACTGACGTGCGGCCTACTGTACAAAAACGAATCATTCCTAAAGCAATGCTTAGGAGCAGCCTATGTCCGGCAATTGACGTCTTTCGGCTAAGTGATGATATAAAAATCGTTTTTTTTTAGCGACAACTCGTTATTTTATTTTTAATAGAATAAACAATAATCATTACTATCGATATTTTGATTAACTAAGATACTTTAGTTTATGTGTCACGTAAACCACCATAAAATGAACAGAGTATACTATAATGTCAACTAGCCAAGAAGGAAATAAAGTGTCACGACATTTTCGATTAATTTGCTAAAGTTGATAATCACTTAGTTACGACTACATCACTTGAGATGTGCCTAATGACCTGGCCAAACTGAGGCGAATCCCGCGCTCATGCGGGACGAAATGAGCTCGCGCCGACAAGAAATCAAAATATTTTATTTCATGACTCGGTGAACTTCGTACCACACGAGACAAAATTTACATTTTTCGGTCTTTTGGATTTTTCCTAAAGCACCACATTGAGACGAACAAATAAAAAAACAAAGTGGTCGAGCCATTTTCGAGTTTTGTGCAAGACTAATGCACGGCAATAGATTTTTATTTTATTTCACATAAACCTACATGGGCACTTATAAAACGTCAGAAGCTAGGTTGCCAATTTGGTCGTTGCCTATGGAGAAGAGCCGGCAGGAAACACCTTACTAGATTACTCTTTTAAAAATAATTGGCTTTTACAATATTTACAGATTACAGTGTTACAGTTAATAGGTATGGGAGGAGTGTAGGCCTTTCAATAAGTACCAGAAACTTTAACATTGTGTAAACTTACTTTTATGGAGGTATTCACAATGGCGCGCAAGTCGCGTGCAATCATTAAAACTATTTTAATTTTTGAATGTGTTTACGGACGCTTTTAACATTCAGTATCGTTATCACATGTATAATTTCAACATGAATGATGTAACCAATATTTTGTAACAATATTATAATTTAAAGAGTGTCCGTGGAGTTTCTTGCCCTATCTCCACCATAGGAACCTCTCAACCGCTTTGGAATGGGCGACTATCTTAATCTTTCTGATTGACGGTCGGTCAGCCTTGACAATTCAAAATGCCTGTAATTGGTATATTTAAAATAAATGCTTTGAGTTTCAGTTTGAGTTAGAAAATACGCGCGAATTCGCGTCTCAATTCCCACACAGGATTCGCCTCAGTGTGACCAGAGCTTAAATCAGCCTAAATTCATATTTTTTTACTACTACACTACAATAATTTAGAGAGCCAATAGATTTGGCTAAATCGATCAGAAGGCCAATCTCCGTAATTCAATGCGATCAAAATCTAATCTCATTGTTATTCTCAATGAATGGTGAAGGGTGGGCGCTTTGGGGGACTGTCTTATGTAATTTTGACGTTCGAAAAGTGCTGATTCTTAGCCTAGTTTGAATAAATGACATTTGAATTTAATGACAATCGCTGTCAAAACTCTTGTCAAAAATGTAAGGAAATTAGAGGCATTTTTGACAGAATTGAGAATCAGATTAGGAAAAAAATAAACTTAACAATACGAGAATTGGCCCTCAGATAAGATTCTTGGTTATAACCGTCTCTGTGGTCTAGTGCCTAGACCACCTGTCTCAGACCCAGCCTCGGTTCCATTCCCAAGGGGGCAAAATTTTCTGCTCGGTTTGGTTGGTGGTAGGGCTTGTTCTAAGTCTGCCTGGCTAGCTACCACCATCTTATCTAAGTCTGTC
This sequence comes from Agrochola circellaris, assembly GCA_914767755.1. Classification (NCBI taxonomy): domain Eukaryota; kingdom Metazoa; phylum Arthropoda; class Insecta; order Lepidoptera; family Noctuidae; genus Agrochola; species Agrochola circellaris. Next base: position 25,543,747 of record OU611839.1, on the reverse strand, counting down.
GCCATAACAACAATGTTAACAGCATTGTTGTGTTTCGGCAGTTAGAGGTAAGATAGCCAGTTCCTCTGTGGTTGAGGATTTTGTGTAAAAAATGTAAAAAATAACGTTGCGTTAAAACCTTTCTTTTCGTATAAAGATTATGTGAAGGTTATTGTCCTTGGCTCCCGGTCTACTATCTATGACTTTATATTTTTTTATTTTAATATTGCAATAAAATAATCTACGATTCCGTGCGGTGGCTTCGCATTTGATTAAGTAAATATATAAGCAATGTTTTAAAAAATCGCGAATATTGTTTTAAGTTATGGCTTAGCTGAATTGCCTTTGATCATGATTATTAAAAAGCTGTATTATTTTTAAACAAGATTTTAACTGAAACTTATTAAATAAAATAATTTCGATTGCGCTTACAATAATATATTTTACTGCATTTATTATTGCACCGTTTTATTTTTTCCTAGACTTATTTTAGACAGCTGGATTGATAAAACAATAGTTTTAACACCAATTTAAAACCTTTTAAAAAGCACTTTCGATCAATTTCCATTAAAATTTCAACATTTTCTTTCATGGCGAGTTATCAAATGAATCTGGCCTACTGAATTATGTAAAGTTCGTTTTTTAATCCCAGATATTAAGCTGACATTTCCAATCTTTGTCGTTTCTTTTTTCAATTTGGAGTTTGACATTTGCACCTGTCAAGTTGCCTGGATTAAAAAAGGAACTTTATGGTATCTGCTCTTTAACAATTTTAAGATCTGTCATAAAAATCAAGCTATCTTGAATTTAGTATGCCGGCTGGCTTTAAATTAATTGACCTCTTTTCTGGGGTGAAGACATGTTTCACTCAGCAAAATGATATAAATAAAAAGCGACTCTTGCTACGACACAATAAAGTGCAATTCAGGTCGCACAGCGCTAATTACCTACAGTTATATTCACCTAGAAGTTGCCTCTCTTTCTATCGCGTAACTCTTATATCTTCTGACTACGTTACGCTCACTGAATTGGCCCGACAAGACGGGCCCGCCACGTACTTATAGCTTCCTACCTAAAATGCGGAGTGCGCCTTCTGTATTATTCTGTACTCTATATCCAGATTGGCCAATCAATTCAGACAGCCTGCACATATCTAATAGAAACAAATCTATCGCAATGATTATACCTCTCCTTCTCTCACTCCTCGTCTTTATATGTTTCTCTCTCACTCACTAACGCATATTTTCTCCGACTACACTCCTACGCACTAAGCAGCGCATACAGTGTTGTCTAGCGGCATCAGTTCCAGTTTGATGTCGTCTGACTGTAGTTCTGTTACCAGCTCACGTAACCTGGTGAAGAGAGAGAAAGTTAAAGTTAAATATAAGTTTTTATAGTAAACCTCATGAGAAGCTAGAAACTATGTCAATCTGCCTAGCCTTTGACCAACTTTATCGGGGTCGGCTTCCAGTCTAACCGGATTCAGCTGAATACTAGTATTTTACATGGAGCGACTGCCTATCTGACCTCCACAACCCAGTAATTGGGTAACACGATACCCCTTGGTATGACTGGTTGGCACTTTCGGGCTTCTGACTGTCAAAGATCCACGAATGACAGCCGGGACCAACGGCTTATCGTGCTTTCCGAGGCACGGAGGAGTCTCGGTATGTAAAGATGGTCACATATCCACGGACCAACCCCGGCAAGCGTAGCTTAACCTGACGGATCGACCCGTGCAGCAGTTACTACTTAACCACGAGCTCCTCCAAGCTAGAAATGATGTACAGTAAAACTATTTTCTTAATGTCCTCGGAAATCATCGTATTTCCGAATACTAACGAATACACGTTTAGGTACAGCAGCTTTCCCCCCATTTTTTAAATAAATTACGTTTAGTTAAAAGAGTATTAAGAGCGTTTATTCTAAGGGTTGACAAATAGCTGTCAAAAATTTACCTGTTTTGAGTAATTTGGAAGTATTGTTGTGTGGAAATAAGAAATGTAGCTAACTAGAATTTTAATAATGAACTACAATTGGACGTAGTTAAGTGGAAAGGATCCAACCCACACTATGGGCGAAAATCAGTTATGTATACCAAAATACTCTTTGTAGTTATAACTTTAATATCACAAAAACAATCCCAACGCATCATGTCATTATGACCATACCAATCCACATGTATGGCAGGTCACACGATCACACGATAACACGATCTGACCTTAAAACTTGAATATCTCAAAACTAACTCTGTGTGGGGTGGATCGTTTCCGTTTAACTACGTGCAATTATCACATTGAATTGGATGTCGTACCCGTTTTTGGTGTAAAAAAGGCATCTAAAACTAAATATCTGACCTCCACAACACAACAACCCACACAAATTGAAATGGTTACTAGTAAAAAAATGGCGACTAATAAAGAATTATGGAAGAAAAAAACATGTTGAGCCTACCATAAATCAATTGAGATAAGGGGAAGCTAATGATCTTTATTCGCAGATTACATGTAACACTTACTTGGCTAGCTGCGCAGGAGTCACGTAGATAGTCTCGTCAGTTTGTCCTGACGCAGGTGCCGGGTAGCTGATCGTGCCCACGTCGACTGCCTTAGATGACAATACCTGTGAAACGCCCAATATTACGTTTAGGTATATATAAAAAATACATTCCCACATAAGACTGTAATTATCTATAGTCTTCATTTATTTTCGTTGCTTATATATTTAGTATGTATGTATTTATGTATCTATTATTTAGGATATGTATTTATCTGTGTATCTATTCTAGTATATTGTATACATATTATTTGCACCAACGACAGCCCCATTTTATGTCCAGGCAAATCACTGTCCATTCTAAGGTTGCCTGGAAGAGATCGCGGAAAGCGATAAGGTCGCCCATTGTATATTTTGTAGTGCATAATTATTATTTCTTGTTATGTATTTCTGTGGTGTACAATAAAGTATATATAAATAAATAAATAATAAATAAGAGGCCGCGAGGGCAAGAACGCCTACTACTAATTAGTCTTATTGAGATAATCAAAGGAAATGAATACAATTTTTAATGAAATTAATGTGTTACTAACGCCATCTTTTGGTGGCTCGAAAAATCAATGTTAGGCCATTTTGATTTTTTTTAAAGATTTTTGACAGAGATAGGCACTAACAAATGTTTTATAAAATGTAATTATGCCGTTTTTCCGCTCGCGGCCTCATATATTCATAAATATATGTAAAAATTTGATTTTAATTAAAAACGAAGGTCTATTTAAATCCTTGTTTCCAATTGATGTTATTTCCAGTTAAACAAACATCAACTCTATGCTAGTGTAAATAAAGTTGATTTTAGACTGACTAGTACTGTTGAAAAAGTCATCAAAAATATGAAGTTGTAGCGCAAACTGAACCTTATGTGTAGGCATTAGAGTTGTTTTTCCAAACGTTATGTTTGGCAAATAAATTGCGAACGCAGATTAGATGAACGTAGTAATCTCGCAGTCGGGTCAAATCAAATCAAATCATTTATTTGCATAACACAGGTTCAGAGGATGTTACAAAGGTCAAGGTCAAGGTCTTACGCGTTCCTGCAATCTATGGAGTGGGAAATCTGTGGGAGTGATTTCGTGAAAAGGGACGGAAGTGTATTAAGGGAAGCGTGCACTATTTGATTTGACCAATAAGCGCGCGCGGTGCTAGAGTTGGCCGTCAGAAGCGACCTTGACGTGGCCCCGCCCCTTTAATGTTGCTTATTGCCAAGGTGAGATGTCAGATGATAAACATCATATGCAACTACTGTAAGGCTCGCTCGATTTTTTTTAATTTATCAGAGATGTGAACTATTGAAATATGAACATAAACCGAACCTCGTTGTTTCTGAACGATGAGCGCGCCCCTATGGGGCGAGGGGGGTGTTTCTCAACGAACACCCTCTCTGTCAGCTGTTAACTTTTCACCAAGTCACTCTGATAATATCTCTGCTGTTTTAAACGATTTATTAAACCATTTCGTACTTTATATCTTTCTGTTTTATTACATTATGAACCGTAACTTCCCCGGAGGTGGTGAAAAAGGTCGTAAATCCAGCTAAAGCACTAGGAAGTGGTGAAGGGTGGGCGTTTTTGTGGGACTGTCTTATGTAATTTTGACGTTCGAAAACTGCTGATTCTCAGCCTAGTTTGAATAAATGACTTTCGAATTTTTGAAATAAATAAATACTTACTGCAGCTAGCTCTGGTGCCGGAAACTCTGCGAAGTCTGCCTCAACGCAACGCCACGGACGATGCATCAGCAACTGTTGACGGACCTCTGCTTGAAGACATGCTAGGCGAATCTGTTTGAAGAGATCAATTATATAAACATTAATCCTATCTTACCTATTAATATTATAAATACGAAAGTGAGTTTGTTTGTCTAAAACGGCTAAACAGATTTGGATGAAATTTGGCACATGGGTAGACCATGACCTGGGTTAGGACATAGGATACTTTTTCTCCCAATATTCCCACGGGATCGAGACTTATGCGGGTGAAGCCGCGGGGCGCCGCTAGTAATTCATAAAATTGTGTTGCCAAGCAGTTTGCTGCGTCCTTCACAGCTCAAACACTTTGAAGTCTAAGGCAAAGGGTTTTGGAAAAAAATGTCTTTTGTAACTATTGACGTTCAAATAGTGATATAACACTATTTGAAAAAATGAAATTCGTATTTGTAGCCTTCCGTAACCGTAGCGTGCCAAACGGAACCCTATTACTAAGCCTCCACTGTCCGTCTGTATGTCAGCGGGCTGTATCTCATGACCTGTAATAGATGACAGTTGAAATTTTCACAGATTGTGTATTTAATTTCTATTGTCGCTATAACAAAAAAAGATAAAAATAAATAAAGTTTAATTAATTAAAGGGGCTCCCCATACAAGAAACGTATTTGTTTTTTCGGCGTTTTTTGCTCGTTCTTAATACAAACAATCTTAGTACGGTACGGAATCCTTCGTTTGCGAGTATGACACGCACTTGGCCGGTTTTTAGGATTCCGTAGTAAACAAGGAACCCTTATAGTTTCGCCATGTCCTTCTGTCTGTCCGCGGCTTAGCTCAGAGACGGTTAGTACTAGAAAGCTGTAATTTGGCGTATGTACACATATTAATCATGCCGACAAAGTGGTAAAATAAAATCAAGAAAAATAAATTTTCTTAGGGTATCTCCCCTACACGTAAAGTGGGAATGTTTTTTTTTTTCTCATCTACCCCATGGTGTGGAGTATCGTTAGAAAGGTCGTTCAGAAATATTGTGAGTTTGTCGCAACCATTTTTAGATTTTGGGATTCGTTTGCGAAATATTAAGCTTTTAACACAAAATTTTTGTTAGAGTTAAGTGTCCCCTCCCCCTGCCAGCTAAATGGTTGTACTTGAATTTGTGAAAAAAATCACAGCAGTAGAATATTTAACTAAATTAAAAGGAAAACTATCACAGCTACGTAGGCTGTACAGATTAACGAGTAATAATCAACCAACTTAAATTTGCAGTTTGAAAAACATGATCTCCCATACATTCCGTATGGGAGAACATGTTTTTCAACTACAATGTTAAGTTTGTTTTTGGGATAAATTCATCGCAACTACGGAACCCTTCATTGTGCGTGGTCAGACACGCACTTGGCCGGTTTTTTTGCATCACATTTACTTGATAAACTTAATATTTCCATATCTCTTATGTGGGATAGAAGCAAAGAATTCTCAGATGAAATGAAATATACATATCGGTTCGATACAAAGCAATATTTATTTTTCTATAGGCCTGTCTAACAGTGGACTCCTAGCACAATCAGCCTATAATGTTCCCACTGGTGGGAAACAGGCCTCCTCTCTGTGAGAGAGAGCGGGCCATAATCCACCACGCGAGCCCAGTGCGGGTTGGTAGATGTCACATGTCTTCGAATTTCTGGGTCTAGGACATGCCGGTTTCCTCACGATGTTTTCCTTCACCGTTTTGAGAGCAGTGGTGATGATAAATTCATCACAACAAAGTAAAGCGCCTGTCAGGGTCCGAACCTACGACCGTCGTAAGTCGCGGCCGTTACCATTGGGCCACCACTGCTCTCCTATAAGTTAATAATAATGATTATAATGTTATTTTACCTCCAACTGTCTCCTGAGTTCCCTTTGCTTGTCCTTATGCAGTTGTAGCGCGTGCGCATACTGCCCCGGCTCTGACGGGAACTTCACCAACCCACTGCGAGCCACAAACATGGTCCATTCCTGACAGAAAAAAAAAAACAAATCATTGAAAATTCTCAAGCAAATATATGAAGTTATACTGATAATACCCAATATGGAATATGCGTGTAATTCAAAACTTATTCAATCAATCAATCTGCCTAGCTTTTTCCCAACTATGTTGGGGTCGGTTTCCAGTCCAACCGGATGCAGCTGCGTAGCAGTATTTTACATGGAGCGACTGCCTATCTGACCTCCACAACCCAGTAACTGGGGAATACGATACGCCTTGGTAAGACTGGTTGTCAGACTTTCGGGCTTCTGACGACCCGTAACGACTGTCAAAGATGACACCACGAATGACAAACAAAACAATGATGAATTCAAAACTTATTCATTATTTAAATATACATTGTATTGGAGTCAAGAAACAAATTCAATTTTTTTTTTACATTTTTAATTGCATTACTTATTTTAGAATTCATTATGTTTTAAGTTGCGTTTTTTTGGTGGAATGGAACGCAAACTCAAAACGCATCGTCTTCGACAATGCCGAAGAGACGAAAAAAACGATGTGAATAAAAATCTATTCTTTGCAAAGTGCTTGAAATCTCACTAAGGTAAGCAAGTAAGTGCGATTTCTGCTTCAATAAAGCACAATAAATAATTTAATTTATATGATTTGGGCCTAAAAACAGCCTTAAAAAATAGATCTAAACAGAGCAGCATCGTGGTAAATGTGAAGTCATTTACCACGATGCTGCTCTGTTTAGATCTATTTTTGCCTGATCATCACCTACCATCAGGTGTGATGAAGATCAAGTCGCAGAAGTAAAAAAAAAAAAAAGTTTTCTCACCGCCTGCAGCTTGGCCAGGTCTCTCTCAAGCTGCGCGGCGGCCTGCCTACGCGCGAGGGCGGCGGCGGAGCCCGGGTGCTCCAGCGGACGTAGGGCTCGTAGGGCGGCGCGCTCCGCCTTGCGACACGCCGACATGCGGGCTGAGCGCTCGCGTTCCACCGTCCTGTTAAATGAAAAAATATTTGAGAAAAAGCTACGTTTACAGTCTTCCCATACCTATCAATAGAGTAATATAAAAATATTATAAAAAAAATTGTTTTAAGAAGAGTAAACCATGAAGTTTCGTCTTGCTTCTGATGTTTCATAAGTGCATTTATGTAAAATAAAAATAATTTGAGCTACTAATATGAAAATTTTTTGAGTTTGTTAATCGGGGCACAAATTAATACAGATTGTTTAGTTCACGTTTTAGGTATGAAGCTACAAGTACACGGCGGGCCCGTCTTGTCGGGCCAATTCAGTGAGTGTAACGTAGTCCAGAAGATATAAGAGTTACACGATAGAAAGAGAGGCAATTTCTAGGTGAATATAACTGTAGGTAATTAGCGCTGTGCGACCTGAATTGCACTTTATTGTGTCGTAGCAAGAGTCGCTTTTTATTTAAATGATTTTGCAGTGTATTAATTTGTATCCAGAGTAAAAATTTATCGTTTTCATGAGTGTCTTCACCCCCGCAAAGAGGTCAATTAATTTAAAGCCAGCAGGCAAACTAAATTCAAGATAGCTTGATTTTTATGACAGATCTTAAAATTTGTTAAAGAGCAGTTACCATAGAGTTCGTTTTTTAAACCAGGCAACTTGACAGGTGCAAATGTCAAACTACAAATTGAAAAAAGAAACGACAAAGATTTGAAATGTCAGCTTCTGCATAGCAAGAGTCGCTTTTTATTTAAATGATTTTGCGGAGTAATCCATTTGTACTAATCTGTGCCCTGATGAATAAACTCTAAAACTTTTCATATTAGTAACTCAAATGATTTAATTTTACATAAATATACTTCTTCTTTTCGTGTGGTTAGTGACTAACCTGGTGTCAGATTATTAAAGCCGCCCATGGGCCTCTGACTTGGCTTCACATACCGTCGAGAAATATCTCTCAGGCATGCCGGTTTCCTCACGATGTTTTCCTTCACCGTTTTTGAAGCAAATGATAATTACACAATACGCACAAGAATCCAAAAAGTCAGAGGTGCGTGCCTTGGGTTCGAACTCGAGACCTATGACTCGGTCAAACAACAATGCTAAAAAAATGCCGGTTTCCTCACGATCTTTTCGACTCTTACGCCTTAAGTAACACTCACCAGCTCAACACTTTGATCTGATGCTGCAGCGCCTCATTGACCTCTCCGATCACGACGCCCGCCGTCACCTTGACCGGCGTTTCCTCTGTATCATTGTTACATATTATCACTGTTAGTTACAGAACGTTCTAGAAGGAATGATGGATGCAGGAGAAGTGAAAGATCGACGTAACATAATTTGAATAAAAAAGTTAATGAATTTAGATTCTGTCGAAGGATCGAATCGTAGGACCCGGTTCTAATTGGATGGACCGACGTCTTCAACGAAGCAAGTAAATTGAAAGAGGATGTCTAGTTATTGATTGGCGTCCAGACGGGAGACTGCAAAGTGGAACCTAATGCAAATTGGCACAAACCAGAAAACAGATATTATTCTGTGGTGGTAACTCATACAAAAATCGTTTATTTTACATTCCACGAACTTAGCAGTATGCAGATCGAAAACTAACATAAATATTCTAGAAAATTTATCGTGTCACTTAAAAAGATGGTAATTCTAGGAAATCAAATGACATTTCAATATTCGTTGACTTCTTTACTACATTTGAAATAAGATTAGAAATTTAAACAAACCTTTTTTACCACCCCTTCAACCGATTCTGACTTCTATACCGTAGTCATAAGGGTGGTATTAAAAGCAAAATAGTGATTACAATAGCAACTGTTTACTGCAGCTGCCATTTGTCATGCCACCAACGCAATAGAAGTCAAAATCGGTTGAACGGACTGTAAAAGGTTTAGTTAAATGTCTAATCTTATTTAAATTTTCAATATTTACGCCGATCTTTCAATCCCGAAATGTATGTATTAATACACTGAATAGCATTCGTGGGGTTTTTATGAAAAAGCAGTTTTAACAAATTATATGTTAAATAAAAATTAAGGTAAGCCCATACAGTTGAAGATGTGTTGCGCCAATGTTGCGTAACTTTATATTTAGATTCTCTTGTCTTTTTATTTGTTACTAGCTTCTTTCTGCCACCGACGTCGCCCGCGTATCTTTAGACAAAACATTTTTTTTTGTCCTTCCTGTAGGTTATTAAAAAATACTGGACACGTATTTTTTCTTTTTTTACGTAATCGAAAGATTACAGCGATACATTGAGTTAAAATGTGCCATGACGTCACTAGTATGTAGATTTTATACTTACTTGTGACGTACCAATCCCCACTCTCCAAATTTAATGCGTTTTATCTAAGTATTTTTTTTATTAATGTGATAAAGCAAAAATACTTATAATACCACCCATCTGACGCCCCCAAGCACAAACGCACGATGTAAACGTAAATCGAAAGATTCATATAGATACCATTCACAGATGGCGTTACAATAAAAAAACTAAGAAAAATCCCCGGTGTTAAATCTTATTTTGACCAGTTTCTGACTCCCACGCAAGTTCCTGACTCCTGAAACTTATTAATTGATAAACTATAAAATACGACGATTATAATAATATAACAATCATTACTGAAAATTGATTTTGACTACCTAGGCAATCGTCCATTGCCCCACCAGACATGTCCTTTTTGCAATAAGCACAATAGTATCAAATCAACCATAGATATATGAGTCTAGTCTTAAAAGTAAGTTTTCGTTATCATCATCTGTCTATCCTTTTTCTAGCTATATTGGGGTTGGCTTCCGGTCTAACCGGATTCAGCTGAATACCTGTATTTTACATGGAGCGACTGCCTATCTGATCTTCACAACCCAGATATTGGGTAACTCGATACCCCTTGGTAAAACTGGTGAATACTTTTATTTAAAGAAATAGGCAGTCATGGGATCGGTTTGAGTTGAGTTTTTGAGTTTGAAATGACGACAGAAGTAAAAACTTAAAACTGATATAAGCGCCATCTGTATTATATAGCCGAGCACTACACGAATAAAAAAATCGCTCAACATCAACAATCGCTAAAGAAGTTTTCACTTTAAAAACTTGTTTTGTAAATAAAGTGTGGCAACAGTTGCGCAACTTTCAACTTTACGAGCCTAAAACGTAAGTAGACAACATCCATGGACAGTCATGCACACATTGAAGTAAAATTAATAAAATTAAAATTAAATAATAATTAGTCACATAGTTTTGAAAGCTTATTTTAAGAACGCATTCCCTTTACTTTTAAGTAACTTTTTCAATTAATTTAATTATTTTTTGAATCTGAATCAATCATTAGTTTATAAAAATTAATATTGTTTTGTTATAAAATAGGTGAGTAAAGTAAAAATTATGACATTTTGCATTTAGAGTTGAAGGGTTACCAAAGCCGATAGTTTTTAGAGAAAATTCGATTTAGAATTAACATTCATTTTGTGATTCAGACTCAAAAATGAAACCTAATCAGTACTACATAAACAAGAACGTAAAATAAAATTAATCATTGGAAAAAAACCTCTAAGAATGCCTTCGCATCTGGCGTTGAATTTGTCGTATGTCTACGTAACGTATACGCCCTTTGTACGCACAAATTACTGTCTGTTCAGCGTTTATTCAGCGTGTGTAAGCACGGTCGTCAGTGTTGTATGGATCACTATTGAACGTTGTTGACAGACACGTTATTTCTACGGCACGGTTTATATGCCGTACCGTAAAAAAACCGTGCCGTGTACAAAGGGCCTAACGCTGCGTCAACACAACGTATTTGCGATACAATCATGAGTACACGTTGCTAGCAACGCGTATGCAATTTAGGTAACGTCTACGCAGCGGCTACACAACATTTACGTGACGACTACGCAACATTTATGTGGCGACGGCTACGGAGCGTTAACGCGACGTCTACGCGACGTAACTACGGCGTAATCGGTGCGAAGACACTCAACAAACAAAAAAAATAAAGCTCATGCGACACCGAATGATATAATTTATATCTCAGCATATCTTACGCATAGCTTCTTTGGGAGCGGCCACGGGCGTCGCCACCGCTAAAATTTTGATTTTAATTTAATTTTGATGTAAAACCAGCCAATTGATTTATATTTTATTTTAACTTAACCTTCACGATTATTGTTCATTTTGGTGTGAGCAGAACTTTGGCTAAAGGCATATCCATCTCTTCCTCTTTCAAGGCGTTAATTTTGCCTTATCTCATGAGAAAGGCTAATGTGGTTGATTAGAGATAATATATCTCTATCTCTTTCTAACATTCAAAGTCGTCACTCGTAAGAGTGAGAATTCCGCTCGCAAGTAACCGCATTCAATCACATTAAAAGCGCTTAAACATGCGAATGGACCTAGCGCTAGCCATCGAGTGTCAGAAAGGGATAGAGATACACGCAAATGCTGATTATGGGTCTTACTATGACATGTTAAAGCCATAATTTGTCCAGTGTAAGAGAGAGGTGGAGCTATACAGCATGAATAGCACTTTCCCTTTTTCACAACGGCCCCTGTACTGTTTTCTCCGCCTACTGAGGCCTTAGTGTGAGTTTCTTTTAATCATATCGACTTTAGGCATCGACCGCGTTCGGCGCTCCAATTGGCCCTTCACTGGCCTTCACTGGTGAAGGGCCAATCGGAGCGCCGAAAGACAACCGAAGCTGAGATGGTTAAAAGAAACTCACATTAGGGACTCTGTTCTGATGTCTAGGGCAAATCCCGCGCGGGACACAACTGTGCACGTCATTTGTTTTAATGATTAAGAAGTCACGTGACTATTCGCGCCAATTTGAACAGCTCCATACAAGTTAGTTGACACAATCCGAACGAGCGAATAACTCCTACAACCCGCGCGGGATTCGCTTCAGTTTGGCCAAAACATTAGTTATTGATAGTAGGCTATAACGCAGATGAATACAAATGGGACACTCCGCATTTTAGGTATGAAGCTTCAAGTACGCGGCGGGCGCGACTTTTCGAATTCAGTGGGCGTAACTTAGAAGATCAGTATTAGTTACGCGATAAAAAGAGAGGCAACTTCTAGGTGAATATAACTGTAGGTAATTAGCAATTATTTTTTTGAGGGTGGCAAATTATCAAATAGCTTCTCTCGCTCTGGGCGGAGCGGGAGGGCGTGTCAGGCTTTTACTGACTAAAACCCACCCGTGTTCCTTCCGTTGCCTGTGTGCCGGGGCCATGATATCCCTTTCGGACAAACTCGCAACCCTGGCAAGAGCGCTGTGCGACCTGAATTACACTTTATTGTGTAGTAGCAGAGTCGTTTTTTATTTAAATGTTTTTGCAGAGTGTCCCATCTGAACTAATCTGTGGCTTTACGGCAAAAAAATCCGGATAAAAATTACACTTATAAGTTCTGCCCACATCAGATAAATAAAATAATCGTGAAGATAATATTATACTAAAGACATAAAGGGCTCTTGAGCTAAAATACATAATTACTCTGTATACTTTAAACTTAGTTCTGTATCGGGAAGTATATCATCATGATAACAATAATAATTTAATAAATATAATGTATTTGCAAAGGGAATGCATGCGGTTATCAAGCGATGACTCTTACTGTAGTCTCGAACCGCCGGTGGAGGCAGCGCTGCACGCACATATAAATTGTTATATAGTAATATGTATTGTTTATGTATCGACATCTGTTTTTGTTAAGAGTACCTTCAATTGAATTATAATTTATTTTCTTTAGAAGTTGGACGTCGTTAAACGGAAAAGATCTAACCCACACAGAGTTAGTTTTGAGATATTCAAGTTTTAAGATCAGATCGTGTTATGTGATTGTATGACCTGCCATACATACGGGTTGGTAACGTATGCTCATAATGACATGATGCGTTGTGATTGTTTTTGTGATATTAAAGTTTTAACTACAAAGAGTGTTTTGGTATACATAACTCATTTTCGCCCATGGTGTGGGTTGGATCCTTTCCGCTTAACTACGTCCAATTGTGGAAAAGAAGTCAGAATTTTAAATTATTCACTGTTAGGGGTAAGTTTTTTCTGTTTTGCTGTATATTTGTCGCATATTTTTAATGATAATATTCAAATTGAAAGCACCCTTAAATAATATTATTACACATTTTATTTTTAAATATAACATTCTTGTTATGATAGTTGAAACATTCAGTTATGTATTTAACCCAAATCATTCTGAAATTTAAAGCGTTTTATTATTATTAGTTATAAATGGAATTTAAACAGTAATTTGTCATTTTGTTTTAAACTTCAACAGTTTAAGGCGAAAGAGTCAAGGTAGCCCGCGAAATTCAAATTTTCTTACGTTTTTTGCAATTTGCAGGTCAGTATCATGTTCTATGTTGATCTAAATATGATTCGCGGCCGTATCAAATGTTTAATTATAGAATTATAATCATAAAAATTATCAATACAACTCTCTAAGTTTATGTAATCCCATTGAATGACTATTTCATGAAATCATGACATTTGACAATTATGCTAACTTATGGAGTTGTATTACTGATTTTAATGATTATAATTATGTAAAGCCATATTTATTACCGTCGCGAATCATATTTTAATCAACATACAACCTGACACTGACCTGCAAAAGGGAAAAAACTCAAGAAAATTTGAATCTCGCAGACTACCTTAGCGCATCCCCCTTAATACTATATTAATATTATCACGGCATCTTTATCGCTAATTTGGAATTACTAACATGGGCGTACCCAGCTTTTGGCCCAGTTGGAGGCAAAACAGAAATTTCTAAAGACGGGGCACATGTTTTACCCTACATGTAGTGTGTAGGGGAACAGCTGCAGGAGATCGAGAATTTATTTTATTTTATTTAAAAGAGTGTCCGTGGAGTTTCTTGCCCGTTCTTCTCCATAGGTACCTACTACGCTTTGGAATGGGCAACTAGCTTCATATTTTTGACTGACCGATTCCTTGGCAATTCAAAAGTGCCTGTAAATGGTTTAATTGAAATAAATGCTTTGAGTTTGATCCTATAGGTAGTAAAATAAATAAACTGTGCGCAGTTTTTTCTAATGCATAATATCGCACCCCCGGTGCGACACTGTCACTTATGCAAAAATTGCAGTAATGAGTTAAATATGTAATAACTGTCCTAAAGCAATACAATATTGAGTGGTCATTATTAATTCAAAAGTAAGTTAAAAGTTGACGTTGTAGTAAAAGCTATTCATCTTGTCTAAATCTTGAAATATAATTATTTTTTTAAATGTCAAAGTGTTAAATGTTTCTCCTGAAAAATTGCATTTTTGCATAAGTAACAGTCTCGCACCGGGAGTGCGATATGTATATTGTAATTGTAAAGTAAGACTTAAAATGACTCTTACATAATTTTTATCGACAACAGTAGTAGCAGTACCTAGGTACTGCTACTACTGTTGTCGATAAAAATACAAAATCCATGGGGACTGCCCTCCCATGTCCCCCACCCCCTGGGTACGCCCATGATTACTAAAATATCTGATGTCCAAATCAATAACAGGGTTATGTCGCAGTAATCTATAGGCCTGATATAGTTATACAATGTGAAATTTAATTCGTTTGCATCCTTTTAAGGGGTCATTGTACTCATTATTATGAACAACTTTCACTATGGGGCCAAACCTGAAATCACGAAAAAAAATCAGCTGTTCCCTTCATTATAACGAGCTATGCGAACATGCGAACAATGTATGGAACAGCAGATTTTTTTTTCGCGATTTCAGTGTCGGCCCAATAGTGAAAGTTGTTCATAATGATGAGTACAATGACCCCTTAAGAGGATGCAAACGAATAAAATTTCACATTGTATAACTATATTACGGAATAAAGCTATATCCCTAGGGATATAACTATATCACAGCTATAACCATCTTACTGTGACAGATGTATGTATCGTACTCATACAAAACACCTAACAAAAAAGTTTATTAAAGTAATAATTTAAATTCCATTTAAAACAAGCCTGAAATTACTAAAACCTCATACAAAACTTACTCAAAAACGCCAATTCTATAAGAAAAAACAATACAATTTAGATAATAATCTTAAATAATAATAGTTTTCTGAATATTCAGAAACATTCTTATCGAAATTCCATACCTATAGTCTATTGAAACCCTTCTTTCCAATTGGTGTTTCTTCCATTTAAACGAATATCAACTTTATGAAAGTGTAAATTGGGTTGATTTCAGAACGACTAGTACTATACAAAAAGTCATGTTTGAAGTTGTAGCGGAAACGGAACTTTATGTGTGTGTGTGTGTTAAAGTGGTTTTTCCAAAAACAACATTTGTTTACATATTTACAACTAAATCGCGAACGAAGTATACACTTTACCCCATTTGTACAATGTACAGTCAGCAACAAATATGGATCACCACGGTAACATAATAATTATTATTGAAGAGTTTATAATACCTTTAAAGATTAGTATATTAATTTATTTAAAAAAATGACAATCAATCTGCCTTTTCTCAAATGTGTTGGGGTCGGCTTCCAGTCTAACCGGATGCAGCTGCTGACGAGTATTTTACATGGAGCGACTGCCTATCTGACCTCCACAACCAAGTCACTGTGTAATACGATACCCCTTGGTAAGACTGGTTGTCAGACTTTCGGGCTTCTGACGACCTGTAACGACTGTCAAAGATCCACGAATGACAGCCGAGAACAACGGCTTAGCGTGCTTTCCGAAGCGCGGAGGAGTCTCGGTATGTAAAGATTGTCACCCATACACAGACCAACCCCGGCAATCGTAGCTTAACCTGATGGATCGACCCGTGCGGCTGTTATTACTTAGCAACGAGCTCCTCAATGTTATCAAATTGTCAAAAATACGAAATTACGATCGACATTTGTCACTGACTGGTAAAATAAATTCCCGTACCATCGAAGAAGTTCATATCTAACCAGTTTGAAAACAAAATCCCGTAAACACGATGACCACATCTGTTACCGGCCCGGTTCTATAGCCGCCGAGCGCTGCAAGCAAGAATAGTCCTTACGGTGGTTAGATATGATACTATATAAGTACTTGTGTACCTATTTTATTTATAATTAATTGTTGTCTTTTTAATATTTTTTATTATCTCCTCTAAATCGGAGCACCTGCCATCTTTTCTCTTCACCACCCTTGCACGCGTAGCATGACGCTTTCTATGTCTACGAAGAATAGACACAGCTCTTTCTATACAAAGTGACATTTTGTTTCTCCATTTTAGACATCGCACCGTAGAAATCCTTCTACAATCTGTGAGTCTTTCTTTTCTAACAATCTTTGTCTAGGTCCTTTTCTATGTAGACTATTTCAGAAGAAAGTTTTCTATACCAAACTGTCAAAATCACACTGACAACTGACAGTTGTCTCCACGGCTACAAAGTATATACGGTTATCTGCAAAATTATGATTTTACGAGCATTCAAACACAAAACTGTGATAATTAATAGAAGAACAAAGCTATCTTCTCATATTTTATTACATCATTTCGTTAATAGGAAATATTACCAAGGAAACGGTTAAGGCCAATATTACTGAAATATTTTTTTGTTCTAAAATCCGGTTCTTCGACACTGGGAAAAATTGTTGTAGCTGTCTATATATACGTGACTTAATATCAGTAAAAATTGAGAATCAAACAGTAAAATAAATCTTATGACAAAACAAAGAAACCTGAGCCGAATTATGTAAAAGATTGAATTTCGTAAAATGTGCAGTTGACTCTTTCTACTTTGCTACCGTCGCACTGTCTACACGGAACGTCAGTTTTGTCTACTCTTCCGTCGACAAAACGGTGTTCATGCTACGCGTGCTAGTTGACTGGGAGAGAATACCTAAGGCGTTAAGTCCGCCTTTGTACCTTATTGTGTGCGAGAAGTTTAAATAAATAAATATGAACTTCTTCGATGGTACATAGCCTACCGAGTTCTAAAAGCATCAGACTACATCCGAAATCAACCCGACAATTCTATTACCAACTAACCCAGTTCTACATAGACATGTTCCTTTTGATGTCCCATAACTCTAAGGTTATATGCTATAAGTAAAAATAACACAAAAATTCCTAGAACAAGTGTTCCAAAAATACATAAGTTTCGAAGATGACATAACACTCGACTCTCGATGTCGTTATCTAAGTGTCATTGATAAGTACGAGTAAATCATTTTCATTCAAACCAATCATTCATATTTAAATCGAAAAAAATGCGACGCTGTTAACTTTTTTTTTTTCTGGACTAAAATAGTCTGAATTAAATGTTATTTTTTTCACATAAGGGTAAATCTGCCTAGCTTTTTCCCAACTATGTTGGGGTCGGCTTTCAGTCTAACCGGATGCAGCTGAATACTGTGTTTTATATGGAGCGACTGTCTATCTGACCTCCACAACCCAGTAACTGGGTAATACGATAGCACTTCTTTTTTTTTTTAATATTTATATGCTCCAGTTGATTCTATGACCAGTCGGTTGATTCTGTAGAAATATCAACGTGAAACTTAGGTGAAGTGAGTGTGTGAGCCGTCACTGTCACATTGTGTAGGATTTACACTATTGACAGCTCACTTCACGCTCACTTCACCTAAGTTTTACGGTGATATTTTTACAGAATCGATCTGATGGTCTCATTAAAACCCTAGTATTATGGGATATCAAAAGGAACATGTTGTATAAACTAAATGTATAATTCAAAACATAACAAGTACACATACCATGATGCGTGCCGCCCCTCTTGGCGTACAGCTTGAGTTTGTCTCTGAGCGCGCCGCGTTCCGTCTCCAGGGAGTCGATGTCTTGTTGCAAATGATCCATTGTCTCTTCGAATTCTTTCTCCTTCCTATGAAAAAGAGAGAAAGAATAATTTGTAATGTTTTCTACCATTTTGAACCGACTTCCAAAAAGGAGGAGGTTATGTGTTCGTCGCGAATGGACGTTTTTTTTTAAATGTATGTCCACCGATTTATCCGTCAATTGTGGACCGATTTTGTTTTTTTTTTTTTGTATGTAAGTGGATGCTCTATGCTCTGAAGTTGGTCCCATATAAATTTTATTAACTTTGCTTGGATAGTTTTTGAGTTAGCTTCAATACTACGTATTTTTCCCACTTAGCATATGTGGATGATATGATGATAACTTCCTGTCACTGTTATTTACATAGCAGGTAGTGGTATTCGAATTTGTGTGGAGTTTTTCGATTCATAAATTGTGTTATCCCAACGAATTTCTCTAATACGAGAAAAGAGAGAAGTGCGTGTGGGAGTTGAAAGTGTCTGACCTCTTCAGCTGGTTATGTGCGTCCTCCAGCCGTCGCGTCAATTGCTCTGCCCTTAATTCGGCGTCTCGAGCCGCTGTGGATAACTTGCGTTCTCCGAGCTCGCGACGAATCGTCATCTCTGATAGTTCCTCTTGTTTTGCCTGTAATTAAAAAAGCCTTACACAACAAACTATAGTAATAATAATATTGTATTTAAAAAATAGCAAGGTATAAAAATTAGTACAGTTTTGCTTAAATGTAAATTATATTCCTAAGACTTACGTGCCTGAACTAGGTAATCCTGTGTTTCAGGCGAGAAGAGCTAAAATAGACTTACAAAATAAATAAATAATCAACAGGTTGACAATAGATCACTAAACCTACACAACCACAGCAGTCCCAGTTATCTTAAATATAACTGGGCAAATGTAGGTGTAGTATAGGGACAGCTCTGCTAACCGTTCGTGGACACAAAGCGTGATGGTATGATTGTTATGTTAGGGCCACATCAGACTAGGGAGCGTTCAAGTATTACATAATTAAATTGGGGGGAGAGGGGGGGTTTTGTGAAACTTTACGATGCGTTAAAGGAGCGGGAGGGGGGGGGGGTTGAACTACGCGTTACGTAACTTTGTTTTTTTTAACCACTCAGAACGGCCGCGTGATAATTGTGACTTAGGTAAAAATGGTCACTTGGTGGTTACGTAACGTTTTACTAGGGGGGAGGGGGGGGGGGGGGGGGGGGGGGGGGGGGGAGAAAAACGTTACGGCGCGTTACATGGGGGTCAAAAGTCTCCAAAAATTGCGTTACGTAATACTTGAACGCTCCTCTAGACACTTTTAGCATCGGCCATCGGCGATGTAGCCGCTTTTTAGAAGCTAAATGCAGCGACCAAACATTCAACACCGCACACTCCAAAACGCCAAACGCGGCGATTGAGTCACTTTTCGGAAGCTTGACACAGCGGCTGAAAGCTACACTCCGCACATATTCGGCCGCATCGATTTGGCACCTGCGGAACACGACGATTTTGACGAAGCGACCCCACCCGCACTCCCTTCACCTCTCCAGCATCGGAGCAGTCGCAAAAACACGCGATACCGATACCGCGTCCGAACACAGGAAGTCGCGAAATCGCGATGCAGCATCGATAGAATCTCTACGCACGATTTTGATACTGCGACAAAACGCAGAGAGTCACCGTTAGTTGAGGTTTGTAATACTATCACATGAGTACCTTGAGCGCCTTCCGAAGCTCCCTAATATCGGCCTCCTTGTTCTCCAGCTTGATGGTGAGACTCTTCGTCTCTTCCAGCTGCTTCTTCACCAACTGGGCTCTGATGACCACCGGTGGGATCGGCTGGGGAGAAAGTATGGTAGAAGTTAATTAAGTTTAAAAAAACAGTAAAATGTCATTTTCGGTTGAAAGTATGGTAAATAGCTTAGATTTTTAGTTTTTTTCATCTAAACACGAGTAAAATCGAAAGACGATAAAATTCGTATCATTAATATTAAGAGCGTTTATACTGAAAGTGGGCAACGTCGCAAATAGATGTCAAATATTTAGTTTTTTTTATTAATTTGGCAATATTACTGTATGGAAATAAGTAATATGGTTAACTAATGAACTAGAATATTAATAATGAATTGCAATTATAACACTGAGTTTGATGTTGTAACCGTTTTAGATGTAAAAAAGGCATTGGAAAGTTTCCAAATACTTTTTTTATATCTAAAACTAGATATTCGGTATTACAATATTACTTAAAGGTTGCTTGGCAGAGATCGCGGATAGCGATAAGACCGGCCATTGTATATTTTGTAGTGTTATTTTTTTTTATATATATCTTCTTGGTGTACAATAAAGTATAAATAAATACTTATTGCATTTCATAATCAATATTCTAGTTCACTAGTTAGCCATATTTCTTATTTCCATACAGTAATATTGCCAAATTAATCAAAACAGCAAAATATTTTACAGCAATTCGCGACGTTGCCAACTTTTAGAATGAACGATCGTAGGATCTGAAGTAATTTTTTTCAATTGTTTCAACAATACATGGTCAAATAAAATTAGCTAGCAAAACTCCGGAGACGTCAGAAGTTTATGACCTGGATTGACACATATGATTTAAAATCCTACCTTGTCCGACTGCACATTAGTGAGCGACATCATGTCGTATTCTTTGTCCTGCGCGAACGTGGCCAGCTTGTTGACGTCTGCCGCCACCCCGGCCAGAGAGTGCTTGATGGTACGGACCGGGCCGTGGTCGTCCTGGAATTGAAAGATGAATTGACCAGGGAACGCGGGAGTGGGGGGCAGAGGGGGCCAAATTCCCCTTGATAAAGAAGTTAAGGTGCAGAAATATATTCCAGTCGCTTTGTTAATTTGATTGTCGCATCGAACAGTACATTAATTCGTTTTTAGAAGGGGGGCGACCAAAGAAGTCCTCCCCCCCGTCATGGAGTACTTCGTTTTCGGAAGGGGTTGACCAAAGGAATTTGCCACTCGTCATGGAGTACTTCTGGAGTCCCTAGAATTTAAATTCAGAAACAATTTAATCAAATTGGGCTGAGGATTAGATCTTTGTGAACCATAAAGCAGAGTTATCTCTCTGTCGGGTTACCTACTCCAATCGCATTGACGTGATCAGTCACTCAAGAGTTTTGAAGTTTTTGGATTTTGCATGAGTTGTTAATCTATAATTTAAGACACGTAGTAATACAAAATAGGCAAGCTTTTCCATGGTTGCAACAGCTCTATATTATATATCGCGCGTTCGTATTTCCGAAGATAGGCGATGATTCCCGAAGCGTATATTTTTCTTTGAAAAGTTGTACCTGCTGGTATATCTTATCCACAGCCGCAGCCCACAACGTCAGCAGGGTGCTGTGCGGTAGCGGCGCGCCGTCGGCTCGCTCGCCGGCCGTGGCGGCGCAGGCGCAGGCGGCGCGCGCGGCCAGCCACGTGGCGCGGGAGCAGCGCCACAGGGTGCTGGCGCACTCGCCGCGGAGCCGTTCTACCAGCTGTGGAAGAACATAATGTCGCAAAGTAATAAAAAAAATAAAAAACGCCCAAATTGACGCTCTCAGTCACACAACCTCGACCTATACGCAAGTTAGAGTGAGGCCTCATTAGTGCGTTGCGTCATCGCAGCGTCAATGCTGCGTCGTTTTAAATATTTTTTTGTGAAATTGCCACATTATGCGTTGTGTCGTCGCACGCGACGTTTCAATGGATCGACGAACGAGAGACGAAGGGGGGGGAGGGTGATGCGCTGCGCTGTCGCAGCTCCGATGCGACACAGGACAGTGTTCCACTGCCCGAGGGGCAAACTAAGACAAACAAGCAGCTGTGGCATAAAATTCGTTGGTCGGTTGCGACAACACAACGCAACGGACTAATGAGGCCTCACTCTTAATCGTTGACAATTTTTTAATTCAGAACACGACTGTTAAGGTGAAACATACGATCTATTCGTGGTAATTTTCCCGCTAGATGGCGCTGAAGTCAACATATTTTGTTTTATGGGTAATTGGATCATTAGTAAATCGGAGGAATGGTTTACGCGGTATTCAAGCATTACTAGACAAAGTGGACAGTCCCTTTATGAGGCACTGGGTACGGAGGCACGTGCCAACGTGTGTTGGGCCACGTCAATTTTAATAGTTTTTAGTTTGTACAAGTTTACAAACATAGTTTTTAAGTCATTGTTACTAATACTATATGTATTGTATGTACTTGTATGTGTAGTCCGAAATAAAGAATATATTATTATTACACTTTATTGAACTTGGTCATATCATTCCTCAAAATTCACCCAATATGTTGACCGGGGAAAAAAATACGATTTAGTCCGTCAGTCAGATAATAAAAATATATTAGACACGTATTTTTTGCTTTATCATATTAATAAAAAATGGTTTAGATATAACGCATTAAAGTTGGGGAGTGGGGGCTCGCTACGTCACTAGTCAGTATAAAATCTACCGGGGGGTGACGTCATGCGACATTTAAACTCAATGTCAATTGCCGTAATCGTTTGTTTACGTAAAAAAAGAAAAAATACACTTGTCCAATATTTTTTTATAATCTACCTGAAGGACAAAACAATTTTTTTAATAAACTTCCCTATTCGACGCACGAATTATTGAACAAAATTATATCATTGTAAAGTCGTCTCCGTTACTCATATCTGTTTGAAAGTCTCTTTCGTAAAACTCAGGGAGTTTCTCCATAGGAAACGACCCCTCAGAACCGTGCACCTAGCTTCTGACGTTTCATAAGTGTCCATGTAGGTTTATGTGAAATAAAATATTTTGAATTTGACTCGATGGGCTTCCACGGAGAGTAGACATTGACAGTACCCGGGGGTTCTCTAAATGTATCCTGCTCCTCATCAGCACAAACCTGAGCGTCGAGCACAGCGTGCAGCATCACTCCAGGGGGTAGACGTCTCCTCACAGACTTGAGTTGTTGCTGGAGAGTCGTGCAACTGCTGGACACGGCTTCGTGGAGCAGGCCGAGTTCCATTTGGCGGTCAGATTGCTGTAAAAAAAAGAGGTTTTTTTAGTATATTGTGGCGGCATCTACATCGCCACATGCGAAATATACATCACACTGACGTCACGCAAAGTCCTGCATCGCGCAAGCAGAGTTTACCGCGCGACTAGCATATATACAGGGTTATTTGTTATATGTCGTCAATCCGTTAAGGGGATGTAGGAGAGGTAATTTGCAACCAAATGACCTTTGATGACCCCTATGCCAATGTCAACAATTTTCGAGCATTTTGCCATTTTATATTTTTTAAAGTATGAAACATAAATATAAAATGTCAAATGACAACATTTAATTTGGGCTGGTGCCCGGGAATAGGTTCGGCCCCTACAACATGGGACCTAATATGTATGTTACCTGCAGTATATGTGTCAGAGCGGACGCGTCGGCGTGCAACGCGCGTGCGAGCGCGTCGAGCGCGCTGCACGCGTGCAGGACAGGTTCTCTAGCCACACCCGCGCCCTCTAGTGAGCTTAAGTTGAGGGCAGACCACATCGCGCACAGGTAGGTCCAGCAACGCTCGATACCTGTGGGGGGGAGGAAGAGAGAAAATAGTTAGTAAAAGTTAGTCATAGAAACAACATGGAAATTGCTCTTCACAAGTTTGATGTGTGAGAGCTTATTTAACAAAGTTACCGTCGAGCGAACAGTTCTCGTCGAGCTCGTTAGTCTTGAGCAGGTGTGTGAGCGCGTCGAGCGCCCTCTCCTGCTGCGCCGCGTCGGGCAGCGCGCTGGCGGCGCGCAGCAGCAGCTCGGGCGGGCACGCGTCCAGCGCGTGCGTCCACATGCACACTATGCACTGCGGGGGGACGGACTTGTTAAGAACGAATAATATAACTTAATGCGAAAGCGTCAAGGCAGCCCGCAAAATTCCGATTTTCTAACGATTTTTACAATTTGCAGATCGGTATCATGTTCTATGTTGATCTAAATATGATTCGCTGCCGTATCAAATGTTTAATTATAGAATTATAATCATAAAAATTATGAATACAACTCTCTAAGTTCATGTAATCCCTTTGAATGACTCTTTCATGAAATCATGACATTTGACAATTATGCTAACTTATGGAGTTGTATTATAATTATGTAAAGCCATATTTGTTACGGCCGCGAATCATATTTTAATAAACATAAAACCTGACATTGACCTGCAAAATGCAAAAAACCAAAGAAAATTAACCAAAAAAAGGCAAAAACAAATACCAATTGTCAAAGTCAAACAATTTATTTCAATCAGGCACATAAAAGGCACTTTTGTACTGAATGAATTCTAGTCGCGCCTTCCAAAAGATAATTTCGTATGGAGAAGAATGGCCAAGAAACTCTACCGTTTTAACCGTTAAAGGCCTGATAAACAACTAATTAACGTGCTAATTGACGTGCTTGAGGGTCACCCAGGGCTTTACCGGTTAAAGTATTTTACAATATTTTGTATAAGATTATTAATTATACAGTATGTTAACTAGCGAAGGGAGTTCCCTTTAACCCGCAATAGTATGGCGTCCGTACATAGTAAAGATAATATTACCATAAAAAAAGTTTTTTAATTTTTATAATAAATTATTTACAAAAATATATTAAATTAATAAGGTAAAAGAAACACTCTGTATACTTGCACTTATAGAACGTGTCTATCTACGTAGAACATTAAAAAAAAATGTTTTTTTTATTTTTATTGTAGACCATACAGAAATAATTTATCATAACCTCAACGCTTTCGATGAAGTGTCATGAAACTTTGTAATAAAACCAGTTTTTTTTACATTTGATGAATACGCGGGTAAGAAGCGGGTTTCTACGCATTCTGCTGAAATGCGTAGATATTAGAAAAAATATTTCTTCATCTTCTATCTTTTCTACATCTTTGTTTAAAATAAATTTCGTTTAAGTATGTAAATCTTTTTATATGTAAAAAAAAAAAAAGTTGGATTCAGACTATTTAAAGACCTACATTTTATTAGTATTACATTATCTTAAATCCTATCTAAACCTACCTTTTTCCCTTTCTACTGCCGCGGAAGCGAGCTGAGTGTAAATGGGATATATAAATTAATAATAAATAAATGTAATAAATCAAACTCTGCACCTGTATCATATGCAGCTGGTACTCCAATTGACAGCGGAAACTGTACTGCACTGCCGTATGCGTCTTTGTTACGACCTCTCTGTCCCACACGTTGACAGGCGGGAATCTAGAGAGAGATGGAAGATGAGGTTACTCTTGTTTTAATTCTTTAGAGGAGCCTTTACACGCATGGGAACATGATTGTATCGGTGCCCGAAAGTCTGACACCAGTCTTACCAAGGGGTATCGTGTTACCCAGTTACTGGATTGTGGCGGTCAGATAGGCAGTCGCTCCATGTAACATACTGGTATTCAGCTGCATCCGGTTAGACTGGAAGCCGAGCCCAACATAGCTGGGAAAAGGCTAGGCAGTTTGACTGTGAGTGATCTATACAGGGTGTCAGGGACATCGATGCGAAAATGCAGTTTTTTTTTTTATAACCGACGAACTATTTCACCGCATAGGGGTTCAGATCATGTACTGAATCCATGGTATCAGTTTTCGCGTCGATGTCCCTGCCACCCTGTATATCTCTACCATTCTAGAAATACAAGTGTAATGTTATAATTTCTTTCGCCGTACGCTAAGCCGAACTCAACGTTTAAGGCGAAAGCGTCAAGATAGCCCGCGAATATCAAATTTTCTTACGTTTTTTGCAATTTGCAGGTCAGTATCATGTTCTATGTTGATCTAAATATGATTCGCGGCCGGATCAAATGTTTAATTATAGAATTATAATCAAACCAAACCAAACTGCCAAACTGTTGCAGTTTTTAAAAGAAGAGTGAAAGAACACTATCTTTCCACTTCGTCATAGTTGCATTTTTTTGTATTTATTATTTTATACTAACTACATTATAATTAAGTATATATATTTTAGTGATATTTATTTTAGAAGTATGTATGTAAGTTTATTCTCATAATCTATGTTTATAGTTAATATTATAGTTAAATTAGTGAATAATTAGGTGTTTTTATTTTATGTATTTTATTTTCTCTTCTACTCTTACACACGTTGTCTACATCTCTTTAACTACTTTCCTATCGCAGGTATGCTGGAAGAGATTTCTTTAGAAATAAGCATCACCTTTGTACGTATTTTTCTGTTCCTTTTTTTCTTGTCTGTTTATATGTGTGTACATAAACCGTTAAATAAATAAATAAATAAAAATTATCAATACAACCCTCTAAGTTCATGTAATCCCAATGAATGACTATTTCATGAAATCATGACATTTGACAATTATGCTAACTTATGGAGTTGTATTGCTGATTGTAATGAGTATAATTATGTAAAGCCCGATTTGTTACGGTCGCGAATTATATTTTAATAAACATAAAATCTGACACTGACCTGCAAAATGCAAAAAAGTAAAGAAAATTTGAATCTCGCGGGCTACTTTAGCGGATCCCCCTTAACCTACCTCTCTCTAATCTGTCCGAGTATGATATCCGCTTTAGTGTTCAGTCTCTGCAGCAACAGTATCAACAGGATCGCGTCGTGATCACCTGGCGGAAACAATGAAATAATTTTAATAATTATTCAAACAAATGTGTTTTTTTTATGAAATAAATTACTTATGGCTTACGAATAAGCAGAAAAGTGGACAAGAATAACAGAAAAGTTTAAAATATTTTTTATTTAATTGTATAACAAACAAGCCGACCGCCATGACGTCACAAGTATGTAGATTTAAACCTTACTTGTGACGTAGCGACCCCCACTCCCCAACTTAAAATGCGTTTTATCTAAGTTATTTTCTATTAATATGATAAAGCAAAAAATAATACGTGTCTAATATTTTTTTTATTATCTGACTGACGGACTAAATAGAATTAATTATTTTACTACCCAGACATCATCCCTATTAAGTTTTTCAGACGGGCTAAAACACATCGAAAGCAATGACAACTGTCAAATGAAGTGGTTTGGTTGACAGCCAGCATGTCTGCCCTCGGCCTACCCTGTCAGTTCTAACGTCCTCAGCTGCAGGTCCTGATGGAACCCCAAGCATGATGAGGTGCTTCCTATGAAGGTCAGCTCTTACCAGCGTCCAATGGCCCATGTTAGGCTATTATACTAAACAGTGGCCAATGACGGGCCATGATGAAACAGATGAAGAATAGTACACATTGGTCAGTAATGGACAGTAACCATGTACACAATGGCCCATGTTCAGCCATGATGGTGCACCGTGGCTGTTGATGGACAGTGGCCATGTACACAATGGCCCATGTTCAGCCATGATGGTGCATCGTGGCTGCTAATGGACAGTGGCCATGTACACGATAGCCCATGTTCAGCCATGATGGTGCACCGTGGCTGTTGATGGACAGTGGCCATGTACACAATGGCCCATGTTCAGCCATGATGGTGCATCGTGGCTGCTAATGGACAGTAGCCATGTACACGATAGCCCATGTTCAGCCATGATGGTGCACCGTGGCTGTTGATGGACAGTGGCCATGTACACAATGGCCCATGTTCAGCCATGATGGTGCACCGTGGCTGTTGATGGACAGTGGTCATGTACCCTAATCAGTTTGAAAACAAAATCCCGTGAACAGGATGACCACATCTGTTACCGGCCCGGTTCTATAGCCGCCGAGCGCTGCAAGCAAGAATAGTCCTTACTGTGGTTAGTTATGAACTTCTTTGATGGTACACAATGGTCTAAAGGTCATCTCTTACCAGCGGTCGCCATAAAGTGGTCAGGTAGGCAGGCAGCCAGCATGTCTGCCCTCGCCCTAGCCTGAGTGAGCTCTAAGGCCCTCAGCTGCAGGTCGATGGACCTGGTGGAGGCTCTGGAGGCGTGGACTAAGGAGCCGAGGTCTACGGGCGGTGAGGTACGGGCGACGGGTTCCGGGGTTGACTCTTGTTCTGAAGGCGCTGGGGAGCCTGGAAGTGTCACATAATGAAGATAAGTTATATTTCTTCAAGCATACTAATTTTTTTTTTTTTAATATTTTTTTTTATGGAAAATATGGCACTTTTCTTATCATTTGACAACAAACCTTCCTATGCAGGATTTAATCCCTGTTTGCAACAGTATACTGTATCGTTTGGTGAAATAATACAGGATTGTTTAAAAGGCTTTGCAAGATGGGATGGCTAAGTGCAATCAATATCCTGCGATTCTTTATTTATATTCTTTAATTATGATTTATTCCCTTGACTGTATTATGATTTGACGAAAGTCGATTTAAATTCTTGTTTCTTTAACTTTATGCAAGTGTAAATAAAGTTCACTTTAGACTGACTAGTACTGTTGAAAAAGTCATACAAAATATGAAGTTGCAGCGCAAACTGAACCTTATGTGTGCTCGTTACAGTTGTTTTTTCTAAAACTCGTGTTTGGTTACATGTTTCGCAAATAAATTGAGAACACAGATTAGGTACAATTTTAATTCGGCAGCATTGTAATGCTCGGAGGGACACCGGCAAAAAAAATACCCGTGGCACCTTCCAGGGACCACGGGAGGGACCACGGGTAACGGACGTCGATTTTGAATTTATTTGTGTGTATGAAAGTATGGCTAAGTATAGCCTCTTCTTACCCTGCTTAGACTCAAGTTGAGCTCTCGTCTCATTATACTGCTCCGTCATCTTCTGAACGAGCTCTCTGAACTTGTGTATCGTTGAGTCGCGGTCCATGATCGTCTCGTGCGCTGCTTCACGTTCTCTTATAGCCTGTAAAAAGAAATTTCAATATTTAAGAAATATACTTAGAATAGTCTGCACAAGTGACAGCACACGGCAGGTTTAAGAGCGTTTATACAGAAAGTGGGCAACGTCGCAAATAGCTGTCAAATATTTATTTGGCAATAATTACTGTATGGAAATATGAAATGTAGCTAACTAGTGAACTAAAATATTAATAATGAATTGCAATATTATAACACTGAATTTGATGTTGCATCCGTTTTAGGTTTAAAAAAGGCATTTGGAAGTCTCCAAATACTTTTTTTTTAAATCTAAAACTAAATTGTCGGTGTTAGGGTATTAATTATTGCATTTTATATACCTAATCAATATTTGTGTTCACTAGCTAGCCATATTTCACATTTCCATACAGTAATATTGCCAAATTAATCAAAACAGGTAAATATTTGACAAGTATTTGCGACGTTGCCAAATTTTAGGATAAGCGCTTTTAACTAGACACCTTTGACAGCTCTCTCTCAAATTTTTTTGTTTACCTTTAGTTAACTATCTAAACCAACGGAGTACATATCCATACCTCTCTAGTATTAGCCTGTGCCATCTCCAACTCCTCGCGCAGGTCCATCTCGAGCTCGCGGTTGGACTCCACCAGCTGCTCATGGACTTCTTGTAAAGCTTCCAGTTCTGATACGTCTTGTTTGAGTTGTTCCACCTGGACATAAGGAAGATCGTGTTAATAGAACGAATTTTTTTATTAGCTCGTGTGGATTTTGCGTTTAAAAATAGTTTCGAGCAAGTAAATTAATTGTAGCTAGTTTTAGGGTTCACGCACACACGTCAGTCACGTCACTACCAGCTATCAGTCGACGTCGGCGGCCAGCAAGTCAAAACTTGTATTGCTACGAACGAAACAGGCGCCGCTATGACTGACTGACTGACTATCTGTTCACACACGTCCCTGATATTGATGTCACTGACGTGTGTGCATGAACCTTTAAAAGTCTAAGAAATTAAAAAGAGAACCATTCCATAATACAGTTTTTTTTATGGAAGAGAAACGGTGAAGGAAAACATCGTGAGGAAACCGGTATGTCTGAGAGATATTTCTAGACGGTATGTGAAGCCAAGTCAGAGGTCCATGACGATGGAGGAGAATGGGCAGGAGGCCCCATGGTTCCAAGCCCAGTTTCTACAGCATCGTGGCATATCCTGTTCAAAGTACATAAGGCTTATATATTTAAATGGAGCTGTTCACTGATATCATCATGGGCAGTTATCGTCCGTGATAATTCACAACGGAATGTCCAGAAAAACCAATGTCAAAATCAAAATCAAAATTTCACGATACAGAGGTCAAATCTATACATATCATAAATTAAAGTCGCTTTTCGCGTTTGTCTGTATGTCCGCGTTGTTCTTCTAAACCACGCAACAGATTTTGATGAGGTTTTCACCACCGTTTAGAGATTTTTTTCCGGAAGGTTTGTGTATAATACGTTACTATTAAAGTTAGGAGCGGGTCGCTATATATTTTTTTTAATCATTTATATTTCGAATATCTTATCAACTTCAAAGTCTTCCTTTTACCTGGTCCTCCAGCGCCATTTTCTTCTCCGCGAGCTGTTCCACCATCTCCTCGGCTCCTAGCGCTGCGTCCACTTGCTCCCGAAGGTCTGCCACCTGGGCTTCGAGTTCGTCCACTCGGAGGGAGAGTTTTTCTTTCGTGCGACTCAATTCGGCTATCTCTGATTTGTACTGTTCTAGGTCCTGGAAAATGGATGGTGTTAGATTTTAGTAAGGCTAACACAAATTAATGATAAAACTGATTTTAACTACACCCTTGCAACTCGATTTTATGAATTATTTTATTACTATTAGTTCTATCAATGTTGCTTGTGGTTTGAATTAAGCTTAAATCGGTGTTTAATCCGTCAGTCACATAAAAAAAAAAGATGCGTTCGCGCACCGGCTGGTATCTTCGTTCCTGAATCATGCGAACCATATTTTAAAAAGTTTAACCTTATTAACTTTATTTTCACCTTTCCATTAAGTCGTATATCTATGAAGTTACAGTATTTGTTAAAATAAATAAAAATCTATTCGGTGAACTATAATCAAAAAAATATCTAGTATACCACATAAAACTGCTCTTCTAGGCAAAAGGTTTTTTTGGAATGGCGTCTAACATATACAATAAGATACCTGAGGACATTTTAAGCACCAAGGAACTCCCACTATTCAAATATAAATCGCGTATTCTTTAATTGACAAAGCTTTCTACACGTCCCAAGATTTTCTTAATAATTAGTACTTACTAAAATCTGTCACCATACACCTAATTGTTAGATTTCCTTTGTGAGTGATACCTAAGAATAGTTTCATACTGCATGTTGACATAATCATTGTATGCCTATCAGGCAGGACATAATGGAACTGTAATTTACCTAATATTTGTCTGTATAACCTATACAATAAAAAGATTTAATTTGAATAAAAAAATATTAGACACGTATATTTTGCTTTATCATATTAATAAAAAATTACTTGGACAAAACGCATTAAAGTTGGGGAGTGGGGGTCGCTACGTCACAACATAGTATAAGATCTACAAAGGCGTGACGTCATGCCACATTTTAATCCAATATATCGCCGTAATCTTATGATTACGCATAAAAAGAAAAAATACGTGTCCAACGTTATTTTATTATCTGACTCACGGACAAAAAATCAATAATACCTCAAATTGATTGATACTATGTTTTAGTTTTTTTAATAATCATTAATTTCGCCGTAAAAAAAATTACCTAAACTATTGGCGCCTTGGAGCCTTCTCCCCACTACCCAGTCCGCGAGCAGTATCTTGCGAGCGAGATAAGGAGCGAATTTGAGCTGAGGTATTAATGACAAGATATTTAACGATGAAGTCGTTGTTTTAACATCGTCGAATATCATTCGACGCTAAATTACGGCAGCACAGCCGTCTTTTTCTGGGAGAACAGTGCTACCGTCCCTAGCGAAGGAAGGAAGTGTCAGAAGCAGTACCAACCTTATGCATCTTCTGCATCTCATGCTTATCATGGGCCGACAGATCGCGGAGCCTCACGAGCGTGTCCCTCAGGCGCACGTTCTGCTGCTGCAGCTGACGCATCTCGTAACCGGTGGCGCCGCTCTCTGTGTACGGGTGCTCTGTCAGAGCGCCGCACACACACACCGTTACTAACTACATAATGAACCGGACCTCTGTTTGTCTGTCAGTGTCACGCTATAATTATTGTTTTTTTTTTTTTTCATTATGAATTTCTCAGTAGCAGCCCGGAGTTTGAGAATTCCTGGTGTAATACGTCCGTGCCTCGGAACGTTGGTCGCCCTTTGTTTTTTTTTTTAGGGTGGGAAATTATCAAATAACTTCTCCCGCTCTGGGCGTGTCAGACTAGACTAGACTACTGACTAAAATCCACCCGTGTTCGTTCCGTTGCCTGTGTGCCGGGAAACGTTGGTCGCCCTGATCTCTCTCCAGTCGTGTCGGATCGACGTCCCATCGGACTATGAGAGTGAGGGAAGAGAGAGTTCACCTGTGCCTCACACACGCCTGCACTTTAATATCTCCCGCGCCGATTGCTTTTCTCCGGTGAGATTGGCCGCCATGGCCGAAATACGAATTCGGTTATATTATTGGCATTCATGAGGACGTCCTCTAGTGTAGAGAGCAACATGGCGTTCTGCTCCTGACGTTGGCGTAACTCGTGTGGTTGCCGCACACACGCATCGTTACTTACTACATAACGAGCCGTATCTCTGTTCATCTGTCGGTAACCAGCTATCTAATTACTCAACCAACGATAAGAATAGGAGCCATATTGATTTTGAGTTTGAGTTTCCGCCTATAATGTTCCCCTGCTTGGACACGGCCTCCTCTCTGTGAGAGGGAGAGGGCTGCACCACACAGATCCAGTGCGCGATGGTGAATGTCTTCAAACTGTTGGGTTCCCCAAGAAAATTAGAAAACTGTAAGTCGTGAACGATGTCAATGACTGAAAAGAGGATTACTAAGCAATGGGCCTGATTGGTGGATTTCCGCTCGCTTCCTCTAACATAGAGGAGACCAGCTATCTAATTACGTAACATATGTTCGTAAACGATTACGGACTAATCTGTTTCATTTTGACAGTTCAACAACATTCATTGCGTTATTTACGTTGTTGAGCAGATTTTTTGTTCGAACTTATGAACCAATGGATTAGCAATCTGTTTCAAAACTATTCAGATTCTGATTGATCGTGTATTGCGCAATTTGGATACTGAGTAGTACTACTCTACCTACTCTTCGTTACCCATGACAGTTGATCGCAATGGGTTTCATTTTGACAGTTCACCCACGTTCATTGCATTATTTACGTTGTTGAAGCAGAAGAATTTTTCAAACTTATTAAGTAATCCTTCAAAACCAAGATTGTGATTGTGTGTTAACCTGGTATCTGGATTTTTGCACGATTAAAAGATATACGCTCGCACCATTTAACAAGGCACTTATTGTTACGTATCATAAGACTCATTTTCTTCTAAGCAACTAGAAAATGCAACTTCTTGACTGAGACAGTGCTATTCAATCAATATATCTAGCCTTTTCCCAATTATGTTGGGGTGGCTTCCAGTCTAATCGAATGCAGCTGAAAACCATTATTTTACACGGACCGACTGCCTATCTGACATCTACAACCCAGTAACTGGGTAATACGATACCCTTTGGTAAGACTAGTTATCAGACTTTCGGGCTTCTGTCGACCCGTAACTACTGTCGAAGATCAACGAATGACAGCCGGGACCAACGGCTTGATGTGTTTTCCGGGGCACGGAGGAGTCTTGCTATGTAAAGAATGGTCACCCATCCACATACCAACCCCGGCAAGCGTAGCTTAACCTGATGGATCGACCCGTGCGGCTGTTATTACTTAGCCGAGCTGGTACAGTATTATTCGTGATATTCAAATAAAATCATGCATACTGCAAGTTCTAACAAAAAAATTCATAGGGGATTCATTATACAGGGTAGCGGGGACATCGACGCGAAAACTGTAACCATGGATTCAGTCCGTGATTCTAAATCCCACTGCCTTGAAAATTTTCGTCGGTTATTTTAAAAAATCTGCTATTTCATAGATAAGTGCAATACCTACGCGGTCAAAATGTATGGAACAGCTGATTTTTTTTTTCAATAACCGACGAAAAATTTCAAGGCAGTGGGGTTTGTAATCACGGACTGAATCCATGGTAACAATTTTCTCGTCGCTGTCATGCCACCCTGTATATTAAAAAGGGCCGTCCTGTATAAAAATAAGATACTTAAAAGCCGGGGATTCATAACTGTCAAATTTGGTCACCGAGGTAAAAATAACGAACACAAAAACAAACACAAAACAAAAAAAAAATACAAAAAGTACATGCAACACTTGACATACAAAGACTTAACACATTCACATCATGAAATGTACCTACACGGTGCACGGTAGTGCAGAGCCAAGTTCTAAATTATAAATGTCTTTGAAATTATCTTTGTTCGTTGTAGTTTTTAATGTAAGCAATAGATATAATTATGGAAGGCTGTGGGTAAGAAATAAAGACATAAAAAGGTTTTAGATAGATAGATATTTCAAAAGCAGATTATATAAGTATTATTTTATTTTTTTGTCAGCTTTGTAAAAGAACGGACAAATACTTTAACCACATATTATAATAACCTGTAGGTAAATCATTTGCGCAGCCTTTTCCCAACTATATCGGGGTCAGCTTCCAGTCTAACCGGATGCAGCAGAATACCAGTATTTTACATGGAGCGACTGCCTATCTGACGGTTTACCCCATTACCTGATTATTATTTTCAACTAGTGCAGGAAACAGGTGATATTTCCCACTGTTAAATACTGTATTGAAGTAATGCACAGTTTTTGATTACCCATAACTAGGGAACAGTAACACTGTTTTTAGAATAGTAAATTATTATTTTATTATTTTGTCAAAAATTTAGAAAAATTCTAGCCCCATAAATATCCTAAAAAGCAGTGAATGTGCCAAGTGCATGCTTTAACAAAACACAAACAAAACTATGAAACTAAAACTGAAATTGAAATAAAATATATACAGTAAAATGCTGCCTAAAGTGTGAAAAAATAAATAAATATTATACGTACACGCGTTAGTCGTGCATGTAACTCTATAAATATAGAGAAATATATATAAATATAGGCGAAAATATGTTTAATAGAAATAATAAATATAAATTCAAGGTCAAATTGAATTTGCTGGCGGAACTAAACATAAAATACACACTTCGACGTTGGCCAACATGGCCAGGGATTAAACGAAATTAAAAGTTGTCAAAAGTCCCAAGGTAGGAGGCCCAAGGTATCATTCTGTATTTTTATACAACAAGTAGCCTGTAGAATCCAAAACCATATACAGTGTTAACAGACAGCTGTGCTGCTGGGGAGTTTGTTGCGCCACTTCTTCTTCCCACCTAACACACTAGGAAGTGGTGAAGGGTGGGCGTTTTTGGGGGACTGTCTTATGTAATTTTGACGTTCGAAAAGTGCTGATTCTCAGCCTAGTTTGAATAAATGACTTTTGAATTTTGAAAAACTTATTTAAAAACAAATTGAGGACCTATTTATTTGGGAAAGGCTATTACAGTATCAATGAATTCCTAGATGACATATGACATTGTAACTTATGATTGATCGTACTAATTTGACATTTATTATTTATGATCTATTGTACTTGAAACTATGAATTTATGATCTTTTGTTGACTTTTCTAAATGTATTTAATGAATTTTATTTTAATTGCAATTGTATAATATTAATTTAGAATATGAAATAAATTACTTATGACTTATGATCGCACAAGACAGAGTGAATGGATCTTTATAGTTTGTAATAGGTATATGTGTATCTTTATATATTACTTAAGTTTAATATTTTTATTCCTCAATTTTTCGTAATTGCACCTACCACTGTTTGTCTCTCCATCACCCAAAGGTTGACTGGTAGAAAATGCCTATGGCATTAAGTATATCGGTACATTTTCATCTCTGTACATTTTTGTGCTTGAAGTATTAAATAAATAAATAAAATAGAAGGAAAAGTCTTTGCCCAGCAGGGGGACTCAACATAAGCTAGCAACAACAAGAAAAATACACAGTAATATCGATATCCGATGACGATAATCCTAACTTATAAATAATATAAATGCGGAAGTGAGTTAGTTTGTTTGTTACGCTTTCACACTAAAACGGCTGAACGAATTTAGATGAAATTTGTCAAATAGGTAGACCATGACCTGGTTTAGTACATATGCTACTTTTACTCCTGGATCGCAGAGGAAGTCGCGGGCAACATCTAGTATTATTTCTTTTATATCACTATTAAATATAATTTATATTTTTAAATATTAGAATATAAAAACTTATAAAAACATTTAAAAAAAGAATATTATTAAAAATTATTTTTTCAAGTCATAAAATGAAGTAAGTTCTTGTTACTTTAAAGGACGCAAATAAATAAAGAAATGAATTTGAATAAATACAGTTAATTACGTGTTCAAAATCCGCTGATAGTAACTTGGAAAAAAAATATTATAAAAAAAAACTTCCCCTCCCCTTTTTTTTGTATTTGCCCAATATGAATATTATCCTCTGTTACTCCCACAATTAAGACGAATTCAAACGACACCTCGTATGTTAAAATCCATCAAGCAGGTTAGGCTACAGAGCGTGCCAAGAAATAGACATACATTCACACATACATACTCTCGAAAAACATTACCCTCCATCTGCAGCAGTCGGGTAATGATGAGTATAAAAATGCATTTTAATTATGTGAAGTTTCACCAATAAATTGAATAAGACCTTGTATAATATAAAATAAATAATAAAAAAAATATATTAGCAGCAGACAAAATAAACAAACTTTGGACGTGTGTGTGCCTTAGCTCTGTTTACGTTAAAAATGTTATGTCTTTGTATATTTACCAGTGATTACGCACGAAGACTGGGAGGAATGCATATCAACTATAAAAATAATACAAAGAATCGTTCAGAACAATAAATATGGCAAATATTTAATCGAACCTTCAAAGAGTTCCATTTTGCGCACCTAAAAATACTATTGAACACTTTAATAAAATGATTGCGCCTCTTTTTGTAAATAGTTCCTCTTTTGGGGTCCTAAAAATACTAAATAGCTAAGTAACTGCGAGCAACTTGGATGTAGCGCTCGCTCGGCTCGCGCGTGGTTTGTTATGGCTGCTGTACACTCCTATCCGAATGCTCTCGCTAGGTCTCGCGAAAAAGTCTCGAGTGAGGGGCTTCAGCCGGAGTGCGGCCATTTACACTCTCGCCTAGTTCAGTTGAAGTTGTGAACACCGAGAGGATGGACGCAGACGTTGAATTACCTGTACCGTTGCTCTGTGCCGTCAGCAAGCAACACTGGAGACCCGAGAGTGTACAGCGACACAATTGCAACTGCCGCGAGATCCTTTGACTCGAGCACAAAAAACCGACACGCGATGGAGAGCGAACGAGGAACGCCGAGACACACCGAGGCGGGCCGAGCCCTCTCATCTATATTCTCACACTCGGCCTGTCTCGTTGTGCCTCGGCGAGTGTACAGCCGCCATTACTTCCAACCTAACCTAACCCATTTAATCGGGGTGCCCTACCCATAAAAAGAGGATCAATTATTTAAAAATAAGTGTGCATCATTTGAAGGGCAAAAAGTTTTTAGAGGTTCAGTTAAATATTTCCTATTGAATAAGAATGCGTGGTATCCAGTTATTGCGCGTAATCTAATTAATAACCGATCCGCAAACGAGATTTTAAATTCAATAAAAATAAACAAGTTTTCATTATTCATTTAAATGGATAAATATTTAGAATATTATTTTAAGAGCGTTTATTCTGAAAGTGGGCAACGTTGCAAATAGATGTCAAATATTTCGCTGTTTTGATTAGTTCGCTAGTTAGCCACATTTCTTATTTCCATACAGTAATAATGCCAAATTAATCAAAACTGGTAAATATTTGACAGCAATTCGCGACGTTGCCAACTTTTAGAATGAACGATCGTAGGATCTGAAGATATTTTTTCAATTGTTTCAACAATACTGGGTCAAATTAAATTAGCTAGCAAAACTCCGCAGACGTGACGTCTATCGATACCTAAACATGATAAAAAAAACATAAATGATTTGTTCATATTTTTTGGGTCTATGACCGCTGGTAGTAGTTACTTGAAGTTAGTTTTTTTTTTTTTTTGTTATATTGTGTTCAGATCGACACCTATCACAACTGTTGAGTTTCGCTTGCTTATTAATTTTGATCCTATTTTGCTATATTTAATACTATAGTCCATTCGCGTTAAGAAAATAGTGTGCTATCGGCCTAGCCCCGCCCCTCGACCAATCGGGTTGCAACAAATTAGAAAGCTAACCATTGGCGACAGATCCTTGTAAGAAACGCTTGTGTCTTTTGCGACCCGATTGGTCGAGCGGCAGAGCTAGGACAATGACTCATTATTTTCTTAACGCGAATGGACTATAGCAAATTAATTTTGACCCTGTTATGCTAGATTTTATACCAGTATCTTGTATAAACTCACGGATATTGCCCCCGGCCTCCATCTCAGCCTTCATGAGCTGCAGGTCTAACGTAGCCTCCTCCAGCTTCTCACGACATGACTCTAGCTCCATCTGTAATGAACGGACGAATCATTTTCTCTTCCAGTCTAACTAAAGTCTCCGTCACGAGAAGCTATAATTTTTGTAAACAAAGAACTTTTATTAAGTTACGTAGCGAAAAAAATACTCCCAAATTCAATCAACTCAAAGTAACATACGTGTTATACGAAACTAACGAGCAATTGGCAATTGGTGTTACTGGTAATAACACATATACAGTTATTACAAGACAAGATTGGCAAATAAAGAGATCATTTCATTCATTCCCTCCATCCATTCTTTCTCTCATAACTTTCATTCATGTATTTTATTCATTCCGTTCATATATGTCAATCCTTCATCCATACATTTCATTCCTTCGTTCTTTCATTTCGTTCCTTCTTTCACTCATCATTCTTTCATTAATTAATTTCATTCATTCATATCATTAATTAATTTCATTCATTCATATCATTAATTAATTTCATTCATTCATATCATTAATTAATTTCATTCATTCATATCATTAATTCGTTTCATTAATTAATTTAATTCATTCATTTCGATCATTCATTTAATTCATTCATTTCGTTAATTCATTCATTTCATTCAATCACTTAATTCATTCATTCCATTCATGCATTTCGTTCATTCAAACATTCATTTCATTCATTCAATTATTTATTACATTCGTTCATTCATGCTGTTATTGCTTAGCCACGGGTCCCTCAAAAGCATCCGTCCCGAGTAACAAATGGACTTAAGACTGTACCTGTAATGCTTCAGATCTCTCTTCAGCCATCTCCTTGTCCAGAGCGGCCATTTCAGCCGCCTCTTGCAGTTCGGCGGTCTCGTCGTTATGGGTTTCCAGAGCTTCTTGGGCCTCCCGGACCTAGACAGAAAATGGTTAAGATTAATAGTTTTATTCATATTCATATCTTTATTTGCATTCCATAATGCAAGTATACAGGTGTTATAATGGCTTAGAGCTAAGGTACGATTACGGACCCTGTAGGGCACAGCAAAAAGTATTAAATAAATTCTTAATAAAAAGAATATTAAAAGAAAAAGAAAATATTAAGTAACAATCAACAATTTTTTAATATATTCTTAACATTATTTGAGATCAGATATATAAATGTAAGTGTGGTGCATAATAATTAATTGATAACACACTAATTGACACACTGAACAAATTTCGATAAAATTTGACACACAAATAGTTTATAACCTGGATTAAGACCTATGGTCCTGCCAGGGTTGCGAGTTTGTCCGAAAGGGATATCGTGGCCCCGACACGCAGGCAACAAAGGAACACGGGTGGGTTTTAGTCAGTAATAGTCTGACACGCCCTGAGCTCCTCCCAGAGCGAGACAAATTATTTGATAATTTCCCACCTCAAAACCGAGGTGGTGTTTCGATTGTGTCCATCACGTAACCCTGATTGATAAGCTTAACATGTATGGGATAAGAGGAAACGTACTTAATCTTATTAAGTCATATTTAAGTGACCGTATACAATACACAGAAATATCTAGAATCTGCATAAACACTAGGCGTGAGAAGAAATACATATCTGAAGCAAGAGTAATCAGACATGGCGTACCTCAGGGTGGAGTTCTTAGCTCACTTTTATTCTTGCTATACATAAATGACTTACCACACCACATTGAACACCCTATGGTCTTATTTGCTGACGACAGCACCGCACTAATTAAATGTACAGACATAATTAAATACGAACATGACATAAATGACACTCTTAAAGACATTGTAAATTGGCTTGACGAAAATAATTTAGTAATTAACCTGCAAAAAACAAACGTAATGCATTTTTATCAACGCACATCAGTACCTAATGTAAAAATAGAATTTAACAACTGTAATATAGACCAAGTACAAGTTGCAAAATTTTTAGGTATACTGATAGACAGTCAGTTGACTTGGAAACCTCAAGCAGAAGAGGTTTGTAAAAAATTGAGCGTATCCGCGTATGTCTTATACAATTTAGCGAAAAAGGTCAACATCTCCACAACAGTAGTTGCATACCATGGTCTGGTCGCGTCCATTTTAAGATACGGGATAATCTTTTGGGGAAATTGTACTCTATGAGAACAGGTGTTCAAGGCCCAAAAACGTTGCCTAAGAGCAATACTTAATAAGAAAGCGACAGATAGTTGTGTTCCTGTGTTTAAGTCCCTCAAACTGTTAACTTTTCCGGCTATGTACATTTTAGAAATCGCAATTTTTGTTAAAAGTAACATTAACCTTTTCACTGCGATGTCAAAAGATAGAAAGAGACCTATAAGAAGTCAGTATAAATATCTTCTAAATGTTGAGAGTTGTAACACAGCTTTACAAAAAAAAAGTGTTATTAGTATGGGCCCAATAATATATAATAAAATACCTAGCATAATTAAAAATGACACAATACAAAATTTTAAAAAGAAACTGACAGCATTATTAATTGTAAAATGCTATTATTCTGTGAATGACTTTCTAAATGACACTGACTTAAGTACTGAATAATTTAATGTAATTTAATTTGACACACCTAATTGTGACATTGTTTTAATTTAATTTTTTTGATGCCTATTGTGTTCTAGATTATTTAAATTTGTATTTTATTTTTATTTTTTAATTGTATTTTTATTATATGAATGTACCATGCCGACTATTATTGAACTGTAATACCTCAAATATAATTGTAACTGTATCATCACTGCAATTCAATTGTTAATTCACTAATTTTATAATAATGTTGCATGCCTATTATAAGGTAGATTGCACAAGGATCAACCACCAAACTGTCACATCTTATTTACTGTACCTGCA
Organism: Agrochola circellaris; assembly: GCA_914767755.1. Taxonomy (NCBI): domain Eukaryota; kingdom Metazoa; phylum Arthropoda; class Insecta; order Lepidoptera; family Noctuidae; genus Agrochola; species Agrochola circellaris. Next base: position 25,502,428 of record OU611839.1, on the reverse strand, counting down.
ATCTATGCAAATAAATGTTTACTTTACTTTACTTTACTTAAAAAAAAAAAAAAAGACTTGGTAAATTTACGGCAACTGCAGCCGTTGACGCGTGTCGACAGCTGCAGTTGTCTCTGCCGTTGACACGTGCTGCTCGTGTATATGAGCACTTCGGTATTTATTTCACTAAATAAAGCATTGAATGGCAATAATCAGACCAGTCTCTGGCCCACTCAAACTCAAAGCATTTATTTCAATTAAACCATTTACAGGCACGTTTGAATTGTCAAGGAGTTGGTCAGTCAGAAATATAAAGCTAGTTGCCCATTCCAAAGCGTAGTAGGTATGAAAATAATAAATATGGCTAACTAGTGAACTAAAATATTGATTATGAAATGCAATCATTTATTATCGTTAGACCGAAAATTTAGTTTTAGATGTAAAAAAGTATTTGTAAACTTTCCAGATGCCTAATTTACACCTAAAACGGTTACAAAATCAAATTCAATGTTATAATTGCAATTCATTATTAATATTCTAGTTCACTAGTTAGCAATATTTCATAATTCCCTACAGTAACATTAGCAAATTAATCAACAGGTTAATATTTGACAGGTATTTGCGACTTTACCCACTTTCAGAATGATAGCTGCATTGAACGCCATTAAAAAAGGCTTTAGAGTTTTGTAACATTGAATTTGATGTTTTACCCGTTTTAGGCGTAAAAAAAGCATTTGGAATGTTTCCAAATGCTTTTTTTACTCCTAAAACTAAATATTCGGTGTTACAATATTAATTATTGCATATCATAATCAATATTCTAGTAACTTAGTTAGCCACATTTCTTATTTCCATACAGTATTAATTCCAAATGAATCAAAACAGGTAAATATTTGACAGCTATTTACGACATTGCCAACTTTCAGAATAAACGCTCTTAAAGTATTGATGTATGTGTGATATTGAATATTGTATATTGTCAAAGGTTCATTGTAATTCGAATTAATAAATGAATAATAATATTTTTTTTACCAAATCTCTTCATACTGGCAGGAACATCAATACCTCAAGCTGCAAGAATAGAAGTAAACCTTACCTCCTGTTTGGCCCTTTGCAGGTCTCGTTGCAGCTGAGCCTGCGACTCCATGATCTTGGATTTGAACTCGTTGGCCTGGTCCAACTGCAGACGGAACCGCTCCAACTCTCTCAATTTCTCCCGGTCTTCGGCGCGGCGGACTTTGAGTGTCTCCAGCTTCTCTTTCAAGTCTTCTACTTCAGTTTTTAGAGTTGTTATCTGGGAAAATAGTTTTTGGATGTTAATTAGCTGACCTTTGCTCGTTAAGAACGGCTTAAATAGTTACGTGCAAATTATTGTTCATGTACCATCAAAGAAGGTCATATCTAATCAGTTTCAAAACAAAATCCGTGAACACGATGACCACATCTGTTACCGGCCCGGTTCTATACCTGCCGAGTGCTGCAAGCAAGAATAGTCCTTACGGTGGTTAGATATAAACTTCTTCGATGGTACCTACATTTATATAAAATTTATTTGTTCTAGATCAAGATGAAATACACTGCGGGCCCTATCAGAATACCAGCACTGCGACATTTTTTTTTTTAATGTCGCGGCATCGTGCTGATATAGGAGCCTTTTGGCCTCGTACGGGACTTCATTCTTTAAATGTTAATGTTACTTGTGTTTTTTATTTATGTTTAGTGTGTTTTTAGTTTAATGTGTGAGTTCCTGTGCGAGTCTCAATAAATACTTTTTCTTTCTTTCTTTTTCTTTAAATAATATCACGACTAATCCTCAGAGGGGGGAGGTAGAATTGTACGGTTTACTATCATTACCCCACGTTATCCCATGATCCCCCTCCAGGTCCCATGTAATAGGGGGCGAGGTTTTTGCCATTAAGGGGAAAGCTTCAGGGTAACCGCGTTTTTTTTTTTTTTTAACATACTTCAAAAAGGAGGAGTTTTGTTACGCGATTACTCCGCCTATAATGAATTGATTTTGATGATGCCTTTTTTTTTCGGTAGGTCATACTTCAGAGGTGGGCCCAAATTAAATTTTATTAGCTTTGCTTGGGTAGTTTTTGATTAAGCTTCAATAATACGTATTTTTCCCACTTAGTATATGTGGATGATATGATGATAACTTCCTGTCACTGTTATTTACATAGCAGGTAGTGGTATTCGAATTTGTGTGGGGTAGGTACCACAACAAAAAAAAAAGAAGATAAATGTGGAAAAATTTCAACTATTTACAAAAAAAGATATGTGGCGGTATCTACATCGCCACATGCGAACTACGCATCAAAGACTGACGTCACACAAATCCTGCATCGCGCAATTAGAGTTTACCGCGTAAACGACATAAAGACTATCCGACATCATTCGTTGGGCAGTTGCCCGCCAGACACGACACCCGTCAGGTCGGACGATCCTCCCTTTTCAATAGAGGATGAGTGAACTTTACACCCTGTTCCTCATACCTCTATGGGTACTACGCTACGGAGACATTTCTCCAATATGAACGCAGTACTCCACAGATATTATATTTTATTACTTGTAAGCGCGAATGACAGCTCGAATGATGGTAGCTACTTTTATGATTATTATCTACAAACTTTCGACGAGGTAGCGAACCGGGAAGCGTGAGTTTATATAAATTAAAGGGCAAGAATGCGTGGGTGCGAGCGGAAGGCAAAGCGTCGTGGGCGTACGCTGGGAAGGTTGGTTGCGCAACCAACCTCGTCGAAAGTTTGTAGATAATAATCATAAAAGTAGCTACCATCATTCGAGCTGTCATTCGCGCTTACAAGTAATAAAATATATATCTGTGGTGTACTGCGTTCATATTGGAGAAATATCCCCGTAGCGTAGTACCCATATTGGTGCTTCACAGAAGGTACCTCTAAAGATACGCTAAGAAGCAGAAGAATACTAACCTCTTGCTGCGCCTGAATATTCGCTATTTTATCTTCCATACTGTTGCTAGTAGGCTGTGGCGATGTGATGCTCTGACCGGGAGTATACTGCGGAGTCAGGGTCTCAACAAAACCGGTCTAGAAACAGAGATTGTGGTGTTGAAATGAAATTGTTTATTCTGTAAATAGGATATCGGAATCACTTTTACACGTCACAAAAAATCAGAAAACCAGTAAACGAAGAGTGTGAGTCAGAACGCCCCCTAAGGCTGGCCTGTGACCAAATTGCGGCCGGGACAGACCGGATATGGAGGACGGAGAACCGGTGTTGTGGAATAAACTGAGAGCAGCCTAGTTCCAGCAGACGTTGGTGGATTGACCTACCTCAACAGGAGTCCCTCCCTATTCCCTGGCTCTGGCGATGCGGTTCTTTCAGTGGTTGGCGAAGCATATGGCGTCAGAGACTGTCGGCTGGTTGCAAATAAGGTACGCGTCATATACGCAACGATTAAGCGACATACGCGAAACGTTTACGCGACATATACGCAACGTTTACGCGACATATACGCAAAGTTTACGCGACATATACGCAACGTTTACGCGACGTATGGGCAACAACTACGCACACTTATCGGCTTAAATATGGTTGGTAAAGGGTACCTCAACAAAAGACGCTCTCTTGCCCTGCTCAGGCGACGCGGCCCTTTCTGTCGTCGGCGAGGCATATGAAGTCAGAGACTGTCGACTGCTGGCCAACGAGGTGCGCGAGCTGGAACCGTCCTCAAATCTTAAGGGCGCTAGTCTGGTGGGGGCCGAGTTGAACCGACCTGATAGTCTGACAGGCTTCGAACTGATTTTGAAGATAAAGGAAGTGATTTAAAACTTTTGCTTCGCAAAAATGTACCCTGACGTGGAAACGTGAGGGTACGTTTTTGTAAGTGTCGGATTTTTTAAATACTTTTGCAAGTACCATGATGTGGATACGTTTCTTATCTTCCAATCTATCACAGCGATCGTTTGATAGTTACTTCACAATATCAGAACTACAGACTTCAAACCAATGACGTATTATATATAGACACGTCATAAACCAACATCTCGGCGCTTAAAAACGGCGAAAATACTAGATAGCTACTTATACGCGTGAAGAAAGGGAAAGAAAATATGACACCGTACGGGGTGCCTGTTGCTAGAGGGAGATAAAAACAAACGTAGTGTCGCGCGACAGGTTGGTGCGTAACCAAGCGCGATGTGGCCAATGGCTTCATTTCATGTTGTCATTTTAGAGTGCGGACAACGTATCTATAGTTTTATATATCATTGCTTCAAACACATGAAATAAGTTTTGGGGGACAAGGCGTCTTGAGGTTTCTATTGTGATCTGCTGCATTGATCCAAACTCCATACAGATTAATATGTAATAAATTTAGATCATCAGAATCAGTTCCAACTCACCATAATTTCACTGATGATAGATTGGAAGATAAATCAGATTTATTTCTATTTTCTTAAGTCTGTCATACATTTCAGATGCGTTTCAACTCAGCAGTTTGACATGCGATATACAAAGCGAAGCTCATATAAAATGGCCGAAATCAACATCAAAATGACATGCTTTTCTCTATATATAAATGAACACAATATTTAGGGGCTCATATAACGGCCTACTTTTAGCTTCGGCGATCTGCGATTTTGCGACATCATTAATACTGGTTTGCATTGTTTTAGCCAGTCGCAGTGGTTTTAAAATATAGCAAGATTTATATCAGTCGCTTGTAGCGAGCTTCTGAAAAGCGACTACACCGCTGATTTCCGATTCCAAAAGCATATTGCTAAGACTTTTATGTGCATATAACGTTCAATGTATGTCATCGAATGTCAATTGTCGGCCATCTTGTATTGAGCTTAGATTGTAAGCAAGACAGATTGACAAGCGGACAGTTTATTCCGATTTACTCATAATATATTTAACGTACACGGTAAGCTATAATTTTATAGACATGTCTTGAACGACTGAACAAAAAAAGCAAATTAAAGGACATATTTTATTTGGTAGCGAAAAAAAATCCACCTTCAGAATAAGAGTAGAATACATACTGCATACAATTTAATTCGGTCATCCAAAACATGGCTTAAACCATGACATATCACCAACTACGCATACACCATAAAATAACATAAATAGCGAGCCCACCGAATAAAACCTTGTATTTTTTATACAAAAAAAAAACGTAGGACCACGGAGTGTAGAACTTGCCCGAACGAACAGTTTTTAATTAAAATATCTCCCACACGTGGGGCGCACCCTGGACAGTCAAACTCAAAGCATTTATTTCAATTAAACCATTTACAGGCGCTTTTGAATTTTCAAAGAGTTGATCAGTTGGTATAGGTATCTTCGTGATTTATTCTATCGTATCAAATTAGTTGTCTACTGTTTTCAACGCACTATCTAACTAGCATATATCGTGAAGAATATCATATATTTTTCTGATTTTGTTTACTGCAGTGGATCATATACTTTTAGGGATTATAAAACTTGCTTTTTGGCGCGTTTATGTCCTAAAATCCCTTTATAAGATGACCAGTCTCAACTGAGGGCGGCCGTTCACGAACATGACGTAGTCAGCCCCTCTACCATCTCGCTGACTGGTCAATATTTTTATATCGTCATGAGCTGCTTATACGAGACAATAAGGGCAGTTAAATCGTACAAGCTAATATTCGGTTGGTGAACAGAAATACAAAATATTTCACAAACAGACGTTTAGTCACAGAACTTAATATACGCTTACAAATAAAAACGAACGTAAAAAATATAAAATAACGTAATAATAATATTGTGCGGCATGAAACGAAGCTGTGAACTTAACATTAAAATACAATTATTTAAATAAACGAAATATACAAGGCGTTTCTGTTATCAGTAGCCAATAAGACATCTATTGTTTTAAAAAATAGCTATTCGTGGTATTCTGTATATTGGCCACTTGGAACTGGAAACATCATGTATAACAATTTAAATGCAACACAAACTCTACCGAAAGAAAATCATTCTTTCTCAATAATTGAATAATTATTTCTTAAATACAGCATGCTGTTAATCAATGTAAAAGAAGTGCACTTAAAAATAAAAAAAGTGCAACTTAAAAGTATTTTTTGTAGAATTTGTGTAAGGACATGTTGACAGATATTTTTTGTACAAAAATAAATACAACTATATAATCATTTCATGCCAACTTTACTTGTTAAGTTCAAAATGGACTTAAAAGTCTGTTTTTTTTATTTCGTTGATTATATTGACATTTCAATTGATTGTTGTTTGTTTTTCAATTTGGAGTTTGACATTTGCACCTGTCAAATTAGTCTACAAGATTATTAAACAGACTTTAGTTTTGTCAAACAAAACTCAACAACCCAAATGGTTCTCACATTTTCAAATATAATTCTTATTATTGTATTGATTTAAATTTTCTTACAGTATCAATGCAAAAAGTATCCGTCTGCATAGGTCCTAATATACTTAATTTTATATTCAATGTTTTTAAGCTATAACAGCTCAACAGTTACTGTTGAGCTGTTCAACAGTTACTGTTGAGCTGTTCTGTTTTTGGTTCATAATGCACCTTACTACCAGGCAACGAGTGTTGATATTGTATGGTGGTTCTAAAGGAGGCTGTTTGGCAAATATGATGATTTTTAAATAGTTGATAATAAAGCTGTAAGTGAAAGAAATATCTATACATAGATATAACCTATTTGGAAATTATTAGAAAATAAGTTTTAGATTTTTTTTATTGTATTGTATCTTGTATCACTCATAAATACTTAAATCCTTCGTTAGTAATTAAAAAAAAAAAAAAACATATTTTTACTTAATAATGCTAATTTCTTAGACCAACTTTTTGCTTCACATAGAATTAATTTAACGCCTCATTTTGAGCGGAAACAAACAGCCACCTCCACAAAAATGGTCGTCATTTATTTATTTATTTTATAAAAGACAAATAAATAAACAAATCACCGCGTACTATGTTACACGTATCATTACCTCGACATGGACAGAGTGCCCGCTTTGGTCTGCGCGGGCGACGCCTTCCGACGCACCCTTTGCAACCACCAGAGTTAGTTCGCACACTTTTGTTAAACCTTTTTATTTATTTTTTTGAGGAAAAGTGATGGTTTATCTTTAAACAAAGGGATTGAAAAAAGGCACTTAAATTGTTATGCCTCGTGGGGATTAATTAGTTAAGTCATATTTAAGAGCATGCATTCTGAAAGTGGGTAACGTCGCAAATAGATGTCAAATATTTCGCTGCTTTCATTAATTTGGAAATATTACTGTATGGTATTATGAAATATGGCTAACTAGTGAACTAAAATATTGATTATGGAATGCCATAATTAATATCGTAACACCTGGTATTGAGTTTTAAATGTAAAATAGTATTTGGAAACTTTCCAAATGCCTTTTTTACACATTAAACGGTTACAACATCAAATTCAGTGTTATATGTAATTGCAATTTATTATTATTATTTTAGTTTACTAGTTAGAAATATTTCTTATTTCCATACAGTAACATTAGCAAATTAATCAACAGGTTATTATTTGACAGGTATTTGCGACGTTACCAAGTTTTAGAAAAATAACTGCATTGAACGCCATTAAAAGAGGCTTTAGAGAAATCTTTAGGCGTATAGGTACATCATCCAATTTATTAGTAATAAGAGGTATAAATTCTTTTAACAAAATACCGATGAAAAATCTTAAAAACACATCACTTTACCTTAGAACAATACAATTAAAACAATATAGATTAATGATACATTCAAGAAATTGTCATTTATACAAAAGAATATAATTATGTACAATGGATACTCCAACCATTGAGAAAATAATTCATAAAAGGTATATTACATACACAAATAATGAGTACAGCATTCATAATATGAATAATTATGTAGTTAACTTACACATTATTTAACATCTCATGCAACTATCTACATTCCATAGAAAAGTTACTCAAATTGAGGCATACTTTTATTCCATGCCTCGTCATTTTTAGTACACAATAAATACACAAAAAACACAAGCGAGGTGCTTTTGCCTTTTCAAATGTTTCGTAATTTCATTTTTGTATTTATGCTTAAATTGAGGCGACATTTTTGCCGTATACAATGCCGCCCCGATTACCCTATGTTTATCAAAGCCTTTTAATAAACTGATGTGAAATCTCATGAACAATGATTCGCTGATGTCGTTTCTGTCAAACAATCACAACAACATTAGATATAGTTTGACCGAGACCGCTGTACCGCGACTTAGCAATGCGCGGCGGGACGCCGTGAGTTTTGACGAATGAGCAGCCTAAACTACCCTCCCCCCGTCTCACCGCGAACATACCTGAGGTGCGGTACAACGGTTTCGGCCAAACTATAGTACAGAGGCTTTAAAAAACTGGAGGTAAATTAATTTTGAATGAAATACGTAGTGTAAATATTAATAAGTGGTTCATGTTACTTTAGAAAGAAGCGTTGGGTCTACACAAGAACGTAAAAAATAGGACAGAACAGGATCAAGCAAAGTTATATCACGGCGGGATAAATATAATGATGAATTGGTCATAAACTGAATAGAAGAAATGTAGCATTGCGAAAAATAGGAGACTAAAGACAGGCAATTACCAAGAAACGAGGACAAATAAAAAAAAAACCCAAAAAGATATCTACAGCAGCTTTGAAATTTATACTCCTACTTATTTACGCCCAAAGTTACGTTAAAATTAGTAAGAATGCCCATGCCAAATTACAGCTTCCTAGTATTAACCGTCTCTGAGCTAAGCCGCGGACAGACAGACGGATATGGCGAAACTATAAGGGTTCCTTGTTTACTACGGAACCCTAAAAACGAATCTTTGTTGGCTCATAACTTTTTATGGATTTTTATTTTACTATTCTGTTTTCGCACAGACAAAAATAATAATAAGACAAAACTATATCATGTTTAACTTTGGACGTACAATGTCAAACAGAGGAGTAATACCCTCCCGAAATTTGTATGGAAAAAGTACCGACTAGTGCAACCTTAAGGCAGGATTTTAGGCGCAGTTGGCACAATAAACATCTAAAATTCTGTTTATCTGAGCATAGGCAGGTAGGTACGTTGCACATCAACGGAACTCTGTCAAACAATATAATGAAGGTAGTAAAAACACAGAGAAAAATAATGATTACAATAGGCAAACGAAAAGTCAAGTAGGTACTGACTTACAAAAAGCATAGAAGCTGAGCAGCCGGACATCAACTTAGAGTAAGCGCACAATGGAGGATGCCACGACAGAAGATTAATAATCAAAGTAATTCAAACCTTATATAATTGAAACAAAGTTTTAATTTCAATGCACGGACACAAAAGCCAGCAAAACTTTAAATTGATACCTTATTTCGATTACATAAGTATTAATATAAATTAATTTATAAATCGTCTTGTGCCATCTGCTGCTGTGCTCAAGCATAGTAACATGAACCACTTCACCGCTTCCACAAAACACAGTGCAAAAGCATCTACAGGGTGCTAAATTTCGCTACGTTGTGCTAAATTATGCTACAGTGCGCTACGTTGTGCTATGTCTATACTCACGTGGTAGGCCTAGACCTCTGCGCCACTGTTATACTAGCGGGGAAAGAAACACACTATCAGTTAGGCACGCTTTTCAAGGGCGCGTTCAGATGAGGATACAAGCAAATATTTAAGAATTAACGACTACATGAGCTCATATTTATTGTTTAGTTTATTTTAAAAGTCAATTTATTTTAATGATTTTTCTTTTATTATTGGCATAATAACTACTCATTACAATGTTTTTTTTTAATGAGTTGTATTGAAATATGTGGTAATGTAAATTGTTTTTGCATAAGTACTATTACATAGAATCAAGTTTTTCTAACTGAACAGACAGCTGTGCTGCTGGGGGATTTGTTGCGACACTTTTTCGTCCCAGTTAAACCACTAGGAAGTGGTTGGAGGGCGGGCGTTTTTGGGGGACTGTCTTATGTAATTTTGATGTTCGAAAAGTGCTGATTATCAGTCTAGTTAGAATAAACGACTTTTGAATTTTGATGAGGAATAAAAAGTTAATTTTTCTATTTTAAGGTATGATGAGGTAGGTAATCAGAAATCTTCCTACACCCTTTTCGGAAGCATAGCGCATTGCTGGCAGCCCGCACCGCGCTTTATTATATTGGAACGCGATGCGCTGCGTCCCGATGCGGTTGAAATGTGCGGCTCGCTTTAAACTGTATGAGCGTTTTTCCGACAACAGATATTTCACCTGTATACTACAGGTGAAATATCGGAACGATAATGATCGGGTTTCGGCTCGAAGTAGTGGAGTAACGCCCGAAGAATTACGTAAGTATATCACTCTATAATAGATTATAGATGGATCCGCAAAGGTAGCCCGCGAAATTCAAATTATCTTAAGATTTTTGCAATTTGCAGGTCATTGTCACCGGTGACCGTAACAAATATATATTTATAGTACTCTGCTTTCAAAGACACATGTTGCAAATTGTGGACCCCTCCCCCAAATGACATGACGAAATATATATTTTTTTAACATCTAAACAAATACTAGTTTCTTGTTTTTTTAAATAATGGATGATTATTACGTTATTAATGGCTATTAAAATACAAAATTTCGCCATACACCTGTACACGCCCTGAATGTTGTTATGTTTTTAGAGAACTGATACATAATATTTTAAAATTAATTTAATAGCTGTCTCAGTGTGAAGTTTAAATTACAAGTTACTTTATCAAAAACCTGTATATTTCACCAAACATTCCAAGCAATGATTTAAATTTATGATGTTTTTGATACCAACGCCGCATAGAGAGCAGTGGTGGCCCATTAGTAACGGCCCCGACTTACCGAGTGGATTCGAACCGAGACAGGCTCTTTACTTTGTGTAAATAATTTCACCACCACTGCTCTCAAAACGGTGAAAGAAAACATCGTCAGGAAAGCGGCATGTCCTAGAACCAAATATTCGAAGACACATTGACAGTGTCATCTACCAACTCGCCCTCTCATAGAGAGGAGGCCTGTGTCCCAGCAGTCGGAACATTATAGGCTGATTAATGATTATGCCGCATAGAATTTTATAAGAAAAAAAGAAAAGAAAACATTATCTATCTAGATTTCTATATTATCTAACCTGGATGAAGACAATTGCCCAGCAGTGGGCCATTATACGAGTTTATTTTTATTTTTTATGCTAACATTTTTATCAGTTCTCTAAACATTATGAAAATAGCAAATGTGATGGGAGAATATTAGTAATAACTAATTTATCACATTCACTCGAAAAGAAAAAACGGTGTTACAGGACAAAAAAACACTTTCTACAGTTTTCTACCATTTATAAACACTACTAAATTACCCCCATTTCTTCTAAACATATTATTCATGCCCCTGTTTTTACATTTACAATGTAATTACAAAAGTGCATAGAACCTTTACCAGAGAACTTTATTTTAATGTAGCAACATTTTTTGTAAACCAACCTAATTCGTCTTTTTTTTTTTTTTTTTTTTGGATGGGAAATTATCAAATAACTTCTCCCGCTCTGGGTGGAGCGGGAGGGCGTGTCAGACTTTTACTGACTAAAACCCACCCGTGTTCCTTCCGTTGCCTGTGTGCCGAGGTCGCGATATCCCTTTCAGACAAACCCGCAACCCCGGCAGGCATTGGCCCTTCCGGACCCCGTCAGTTGGTGCTGAAATCTCTTTGAGGCGCGCGTGGAACACAACGCGCCGTCGACCCGGGCCTGGTCCCTATCGGACGGCGAGCTACCCATTGCTCACCGTCCGCAAGCCCGCGCCTACGGTGGCCGGAAGTCGGCTCGCGACTCCCGACGCCCGGGGCGTCTCCTGCGGCGACTAGGGGCGCGAGGGGGCGCATTTTGCCTCTCCCTCGCGCGCTCCGCCTCCTCCTTCGCGAGCATTACTGCTTCGCAGAAGGAGGTGACGGCCTCCCATGCACTCTCGCTCCGGACCATGGCCTGAACCAGGGCCGGACGCGAGAGATCGCCGCCGCCGATCGCCTCCGTGAGGACACGGCGGTGCTCCGCCCAAGCTGGGCAGACCTCCACCGTATGCTCCACCGTGTCCTCCGGGCGATCCACACAGTGGTGACACCCGGGCGTTTCCTCCCGCTTTATCCTGAACAGGAACCTCCCGAAACAACCATGTCCGGTGAGGACCTGTGTCAGGCGGAAGGTGAGGACGCCGTGGCGCCTCTCTAGCCACTCCTCAAAGAGGGGACTTATCGCCACAATTGTGGCGTGCCCAACCTAATTCGTCTAGCAAAGCTCTCAATTTATTTTAGTAAAAAATTAAAATGTTGTTTCTTACTAGCAACACCAGTGTATATTAGTAGTAATAATGTATTGCTTTCCTGGCAACATTACAACAAAAAATCGTTACTACTTGCACCCTTGCATAGCATTAGAATACTGTATTGCTATCCCTTTAATTAGTTTGCGGGCGCAGTCAGGACTTGTAGGTGTTGCCAGCGTAGGACTTAAAAAATATTGGTAGAAAATATTTTAGAAACAATACACATTTTATAAGTTACAAAAATTTTGTTATTTCTAAAAATACACAACTAAACACATTTTTTACTATAATTTATAAATGTTGCTTTTTTAATTAGTAATATTCTATTTCTAATCATTAATCTCATGCTTTAACCCAGTTATTTCACACACCTTACTATTTGCTAAAAATAAATAGTGAATAAACTATCCGGTAACAAGATGTATTGACCCATGTATTATTTACTTATATATCTATGATCAATAGTGATCACAGTACAAAGGTAAATAATTCGCATTATCCACGTCTTTTGTGACATTTTTAGGCCCGTATTTCAGAACCTCACTGAATAATCAAGCTTTACTTTAAACTAATTACAGTTAAAAGTAGTATTAACTATACCCAAATTGCTTTAGCGTGGCAAAAGCGGTCATTGAACCACCTACATTTTCTACCATTCTTTATTTCTAAAACTGAAATTATTATGTACTTAATAAAACACCAAATATCGTAATTTGTGTATTGAGCTAAGTAGCCTCGAAATACAAGTGGATAAAACTTATGAGTAGGGTAGGAACAATAAATGATAGAGGGTAGACTTAGAACTAATAAACACAGAACATAAAAACTATGAAGTATGTAGGTACCTATATACAACATACCTTTCCCCCAAGTATACAAAATATATTTAAACTTTAACTTATACTTAAAGTCAACAATTTTGTATCTATTTAAATATCTAACAATAACATTCTTCATTAACAGTCTATTCGATATACATTGAATCAGGCCTTTCATAAGGGCCTTTTGTATGAGATAAAACTTTACTTTTAATCTTACCCCCAGAATAGCCAGACTCATAATCACTGGGTATACCTAACATCTCCGACCATTTGTCCGAACTCGGTATTTCGATTATTTCCTCACTCGAACCTGTACCTCCCATTTCCTCATCTCGATTTTGTGTTTCCAAACTAGCCTCTTCATTATTTACTTCTTCCCTCTCTCCTCGGTATGCATCTTCTGTGAATTTTTTTTTTTAACCAGTTGGTCAATGTGTCGGTTGACAACATTACCATCACCAGTAGCAATTTCATAATTGGATGGCCCTTGCCTTTTTACCACCGTTCCAGGCAACCACCGAGGGCCACCACTATAATTTCTATACATAACACTTTGGCCCACATTAGTTTCTCGAGTTACATTATGAGCATTATTGGTAATCTGTTGATCAGTTTTATTTTTAACACGATTATCCGGATGTATAACATCTAACAAGGTACGCAGGCGCCTGTTCATCAAGAGTTCAGAGGGACTTTTGTTAGTTATTGTGCAAGGAGTTACTCGCAATCCTAGTAGCATTCGAGGAATCTTAACATCCCAAGAGATGCCATCCATCTTGCGCAATTTGTCTTTAACAGTTTGCACCATTCTTTCGGCCAACCCGTTTGTTGCAGGATGATAAGGCGCTGTCTTGATATGTTTTATTTTATTCGCGTCCAAAAATTGTTTAACTTCAGCTGACACAAAGGACGTTCCGTTGTCGGAAACCAATGTCTCACACAAACCATGGATTGCAAATAAATTTCTGAGGTGTCTAATTACCGTTCCCGCTGTCATATTATTTACCAAGATTACCTCAGGCCATCTGGAATATGCGTCTACAACGATTAAAATATATTTACCTTGGAAAGGTCCCGCAAAGTCCACATTTATTCGAGACCACGGTTTTGTAGGCGTGATCCACTCAGATTTAGTTTTCGGAGGCATGTGCCGATTTTCAAGACATTTGTTACATCCACCGACTAATGCCTCGACATCTTCGTTCAGTTTTGGCCACCAAACATAACTCCTGGCCAGTGATTTCGTTTGGACGATGCCGTTATGTGTTTTATGTAAAGCACGTAGTATCATTTCACGCAATGATGATGGTACCACTACTCGACAACCCAGTAATATACAATCTTCATGCATAGAGAGTTCCGAACGATGTAACCAGTATGGACGCAGTTCATCATCGGTAACTCTAGCTGGCCAACCGCTTAGTACATGATGACTAACACGAGATAATAGCCTATCTCGCTTCGTTGCTAATGCTATTTGGTCAGCATCCACAGGGAAGTCGGTAGGTGTCTCTGCCATCAGCAACACGTCATATAATTGCTGTTCAGGTTGGTCGGGAACTGGCTGTGGCCATCGGCTCAATCCATCAGCGTGACCAATCTGTTGTCCCGGTTTGTACACAATTTCGTAATTGTGTGACGTCAACATAATTGCGATCCTCGTTAGGCGCGGCGACAAGACTGTGGGCATAGGTCGCTTCGGATCGAATATTCCCAACAACGGTTTATGGTCCGTAATTATAGTGAAGGGTCTTCCGCTTACATAGTTATGAAACTTGCTAACTCCAAATGAAATGGCAGTGGCTTCTTTATCTAATTGTGAGTAACGGCGTTCGTGAATATGTAGAGTTCTGGAACTCATAGCTACGGGGCGCTCCTGTCCGTCTTCCATAACGTGGGATAATACAGCGCCGACGCCGTATTCTGAGCTGTCGCAGGTGAGTACCAACGGCTTATTTAAATCGTAATGGACGAGCGTCAAGTCAGATGACAGCAACCTTTTAGCCGTGTCAAAGCTTCTTTGCTCCCTCTCTGTCCATTGCCAAGATTGTGCTTTGTCGAGTAACCTATGTAGGGGCTCGAGCATGGTGGCTTTGCGAGGTACGAACCTCTCATAAAAATTATATAATCCCAAAAACGCTTGTAGCTGTTGAACGTTCTTTGGTTCAGGAGTGTTGACGATAGATTCAACTTTGCTAGGTGCAGGATGAATACCCTCAGCGTCTATGACAAAACCTAGAAACTCGACGCGTTCTTTGCCAAACTTACATTTGTTCCGATTGAGCCGCAAACCTGCCTTACCGATACGCTCCAGTACAGTATCGAGGCGCTGCGTCATCTCCGTCATCGTCCGGCCACTGACGATGACGTCATCAATCAATACCGCGACGCCGGGAATGCCCGCTAGCAACGCCGTCATCAAGCGCTGAAAAATTCCCGGGCAGGCTTTAACACCAAAAGCCAATCTGTGTACTGAAAACAAACCTTTGCATGTGTTTAAGGTTAACAGCCGTGCTGTGGCGTCTGTGACGACCACCTGTGTATATGCACGGTCAAGGTCGAGTGTCGTGTAACATTTGCCACCAGCAACCGTAGCAAACACTTCACTTGCAGTCGGCATAGGGTAGGTATCAGACTCGGTAGCCTGATTAACCGTACTACGGTAGTCACCGCAAAGACGAATGTCCCCGTTTCGTTTGGGTATTGGAACAACTGGAGTCGCCCATTCTGAAAAAGTCACAGGGCGAAGTACCCCTTCTCCCACTAGACGATCTATCTCTTTTTCAACGTTGTTTTTAATAGCATAGGGTACGGGACGTGCCTTCAAAAACCTAGGGGTCGCACCTGGTTTCAAATGTATAGCCACAGGG
The DNA here is from genome assembly GCA_914767755.1 of Agrochola circellaris. Classification (NCBI taxonomy): domain Eukaryota; kingdom Metazoa; phylum Arthropoda; class Insecta; order Lepidoptera; family Noctuidae; genus Agrochola; species Agrochola circellaris. Next base: position 25,486,420 of record OU611839.1, on the reverse strand, counting down.
TCCCCCCTGTAAGTACCGAGTCCGTCCCTGAAAACCTCGCTGTGCTTACTTATAACCTGATCGTTCGCAGACATGTCAAGTTCAGATATCATATTAACATTTAGAGTAATACCTAGTACCTCGAACCAGTTACGTCCCAACAGATTCGGTCCCGAGCCCTTAGCTACAATTACATTCAACACACACTTAATGTCTTTATATTGTACTTGCACTTGAGCTTGTCCCATCACTGTGACCGGCGAGCTATTCCACGTGCACAGGCGGTTGGGTACCGCACGCAATCCGCTGCGCGAGCGCACGCGCGCCCACGTCTGCTGGTTCACCAAGGAGAAAGCGGCGCCGGAGTCCACCTCCATCGCTACCTGCGCGCCGTCTAGTAGCAGCTTCACCTCGTATGCCGGAACGCGAGAGCTCGTCGTGCTCTCCATGTTATAAATGCCATTCAGCCCGTCAGTCTCGTTTTCTGCTAAGTTGATTTTTTCAGAACGACCTTTCTTTTTAGCGGTGCATATTCTCTCGATGTGACCTTTCTTCTTACAAAAGTGGCACACGGCGTTTATGAAGCGACATTCGCCCGCGTGCCGGTCCCCACATCGATAACACAGTCGAACATTTGCTTTGGATTGCATAGCGTTGACGTCCATAGGTTCACATGACGGCGGTGAGGTCACCGCAGCGTCCACTGCCGTCGCGTCATAGCTGAAGGCGGCGCCGGTGACGGACGCGCTCTGCATCATACGAGCGTCCCGCCCTGCACTTTCGGCCGATAGCATAGCATCCACTACGTCATGGTATCTCAAATTATCTTTCTTTAGCAGTTCGTATTGCAAATTGTGATTGTTCATACCGCATACCAATCTGTCACGAAGCATCCTTTCCAAGTCCGTAAAGTTACAACCGGCACTGATTTTTCTGAGTTGCGCTATGTATTCCGCGGCGGATTCGCTGTGTAGTTGATCGCGCTTATAAAATTTGAACGACACAGAAATCTCATTAGGTTTTGGGCTGTAATGTTTGGTTAGGATCGCTTCAATTTCACTGAATGTTACTTCACTAGACTTTTTAGGTGTAATCAACGCTAGAAGAGTCTCGAACACTTGTACGCCGCACACTGTATAGAAATTTGCCCTTTTTGCTGGATCTGAGGCGACGCCATTCGCCTCAAAACAATATTTAAGTCTGTCGATGTAATTGTCCCAATTATCACATTTCACATTGAACTCATGAAATTTCACAGATTTACACTCCGTCATGTTTTCTACTCGTCGCCAATATTATGTACTTAATAAAACACCAAATATCGTAATTTGTGTATTGAGCTAAGTAGCCTCGAAATACAAGTGGATAAAACTTATGAGTAGGGTAGGAACAATAAATGATAGAGGGTAGACTTAGAACTAATAAACACAGAACATAAAAACTATGAAGTATGTAGGTACCTATATACAACAGAAATAAAGTCAGTTAACATCCTGAATCAATATCTTTTGTGATCTTCGACATGTTCCAATAACTAAAAACCGTACATACCGTTTATTATTTGGGCCCCTACAGAGAGATATTAGACAAAGGACAATGACCGCCATTGCCATGCTATTGCGACTGGGGCATAGTGCTTAAGTCTTCACCGAGGTTCCATTATATGGTGACAACAGTCGAACACATCTTGTATAACTTGAATTTCCCCTTGTGTTTATCATTAATTTGCAAAAATCATAGTAAACTTTATAATAAGATTAAATCTTTTTAGCTTTAGGTCATTTTCGTCACACAGCACTCAAAACATTTAGTTTTATCCCATACCTGCTAAGCCGTCTATTCGTAGCAGTGGTCCGAGGCTCCTCAGACGGTGTAGTAATGGATGTCTCCATCGGGTTATCCTCAGAGTCCAGCAACTGGATCTGAGTCTGACGTACGAACACTCCGTAGTTCTCTTCGCACTGAAATTTTGATGAAAATGATATTCAACTCACCGTTTATTTTTTTTGCGTGAATACATGCTTTAATACACTGTTTATCATTCAATATAAAAATACTGGTATTCAGCTGAATCCGATTATACTAGAGCCCACCCCAACATAGTTGGTGGAAGGCTTGCCAGATGACGTTGTTCATTCAATATTCATTAATAAATTTCACTTTGCACATGAGACATGATTAAAGATGATAAAATAAAATGATTTCAACAAAACTTTTGCTTAAAAAAATTGTGAGAATCAAACTAACAATGTTGTTTGAAGTTTCGTACTGTATTAAAGAAATGGTTAGAATAAGCCTAAATTCGCACATGCGCTTTTTAAATAAGCGTTTTTTATTATTAAGTACTGGACTGTCGACTCAATTCAACAGAGCGCTTAAATAACGTGCAAGGGATGCGCTCTGTTAGATTCCAACATTCGGTTCTTCACTGAGAGTTGAAAATCCAGTGCGCGGTAATAAAACGTCCCATTATAAAAGCGCCAGTGTGAACGGGGGCTTAAGACAGTTTCAACATTGTGCTTCATAGTCAGGATGTATGAAATGTTTCAGTGGTAATAACTAGTTATTGAATGTTAGGTAATGCAACTTCAGTCAGTTGGAGAAATTGTGTTGTTACATTTGTGTTCAGTGTGGTGAAAAAATAATTTGTGCCGTGTTCCATATTTATGAAAGTGTTGTATGCACATAATGGATGATCAATTGACTCTAATCAAATGTCATTTATTAAACCTAGACTGAGATTCAGCACTTTTTTAATAATATAATAATAATAATCCATTTAATTCAGGCGACGCAGGCCCATAAATAAATACCTTAACCTAAACATACATATATTTTTATTATAATTACAACAAATCATTATTGTGAAATTAATGTCAAAATTAAATAAGATAGTCCCCCAAGACGCACACTCTTCACCACTGCCTAGTACTTTAGCTAGGAAGAAGTGCCGCAACAAACATTGAAAATTATACTAAAGCAAAAAATAAAAACGTAAGCAGAACGTAATCTTTATATTAAAAATGAAATGCTGTTCATTGGTAAGTGCATCACTTCAGAACGGCTGAACCAATTTGGCAATTTATTTGTTTTGAAATGTTCATAGTAGTCCAAATTAGGTTTTTATTGAAAGAAATGTCCTTTTTTATGGGAAATTTTGTATTAATTGTTGATATTTGGACAGGACTCCTGTCGGCTCAGCTGGTACTTAAAAAAGCCTCCAGGCTTATCTAACAACTCCCATTCTAAGTCAAGCTTGTAATTTGTGAGCACAAAATTATGATTGTCAGATTAATATGATAGGAGATCGCACAAGGAAAAAGAGTTTGGAAACAGAAAAAAAAACCCTTACTGAATTAAGCGTTTGATTGATTCTTTACATTTCATATTACGTCTTTAAAACTGTAAGTATGATATTAAAGCGTGTTTGATAAATTGTATAGATATAACATAATTGTGTGAAGTGGTGAGTATTTGGACATGTGCCCCGTTGATAGCAATAGGTTGGCTTCCATTACACTGAAATTTAACTGGCGAAATGTGGGTATAGTGTAGATACCATCATAATCAAAAATTAAGTTCAAAAAGCTTTCAGAAAGTGGAGGTACTTCCAGCAGTGAATACCATTACCTAAGCTCACTAGAATGTATGAAAATACTCAGGAAATAGAACCTTACCGTGAAATAAGCATGTCCCCTGACAGTACCATTGTTTTTTCCCTTCGGTTCGTCCAGGATCACGCCGATCCATTTACCCGTGGCAAACGTAGGGTACCCTACATATGCGACAGATCCTTTCACATCCTTGCCAACTACCATCACACGCTGGCCCAGCGTTAACAGCTTATCTGACATCCTTACTTCTTATTGTCATATACTGCAATTACAGCAAAATTAATAAAAATAAAATACTATAGAAACGAAGTTTTGTCGAACAGTTTCACCACCTTATTTGACTAAAGAATTACTGCTGTCGATTGAAGAACTGTTTTATAAATTACAGCATACTTTTAATTAGCGATATTCAGCTTATTTTGGTTAGATTTTATTAGAAATCAACCAAAATAGTATGTACTGCAGATGCAATGCAGAATTTCCGATTTTTGTGTTGTCAAATAACTGTCAGTTTGGCAAATTGCTCATCGACGTTTCGTTTCTGCTTTGTGGTTTCCATGAGATAGTCTGTGCATGAGATCAATAACAAAACGTTGACAATACAAATGTGTCGTAATAAATCTTATAAGTACATATTTAACCGATAATTAAGTCACAGCAAAAATAATTATATTTGAAATAGCCACTTTTAGCTTTGATACATACCCTTAATCTGTCTGGCCACAAATCTATGGATTTACGCACTGTTTCCATGGGTTTAGTTGTCTCAAAGCCAAAGGTGGCCGTTTCGAATAGATTTAATTTTTATTTTCTCGTATTCTTTGCTAAGATTTCAATAAATATGTACCTACATACATATAAGTATTAGATTACAATGACTTAAATAAAAAAAGGCATTTGTAACAGAACTGCTGGCCAGGCTAATTAGATGTTCGGCCATAAATCCACAATCCATTCTTTTGATCTTTCGATATTATTTAGCAGTGAACCAGCCATACTTACACACTACTAATAAACCTCAAATTATATCAGGAAGTCAAAACAGCAATGCTATTCTGTAGGTAACCATCTCACCGTGACAATTTAGGTGAAGTGAGCGTGGAGTGAGCTGTCATTCCACAGGGATTGACACTATTGACAGCTCACTTCAACCAAGTTTTCACGGTGAGATGTTTACAGAATAGCATGGCTGTTGTATCCATCTTCCGCATCCGTTAATCACCGTGTCATTCTATTGATCTCTTTAATAAACCTATTCTAATAACCAATCAAGTAGGTATGTAGGTCCTTGTAGCTATCATACAACACACTATTATCGTTGGCATTTTTAGGGCATCACTTAGCAATAAGGATTTGGCAACTGTCCTTAAATTGTAAACAATACAATGCACTACCTAGTACCTATCTTGTCATATACCTACCTACACTTCATTGGCCATTTATTCTATTATTGCATGTAAATCCAGTTTTTGAGTTCAGTGGCTACAGTCAAAGCTCAGTATGGCATACTTACTTATTTTTCTCTTATTTATCTTACTCATCATCATCCCGAATTCCTCCACTGCTGGGCATAGGCCTCTCTTTGCTTGTGCCAATCCCCACGCTCCTGTGACAGTCTCATCCCGATGACGTCTGCCCACCTCACCGCCGGACGACCCAGACTTCTTTACAACTTATACAACGCTGTGGGGCTGCTGCAGCTTGCTAGTGTCATTTCCATTCTCATCACCAAGATGGTCCCCTCAATAGGTAGCCTGGACAAAACGCTTGAATGCGAAATAATGTAGCTATCCATTCTCTTAGGTATAACCAATACAGCCGTGCTATTCTGTAAGCATCTCACCGTGATAACTTGGGTGAAGTGAGCTTGATGTGAGCTGTCATTGCACCTAAAGCTAGGGATTGACACTATGGACAGCTCACTTCATGCTCAGTTCACCTCACTCTTCACGGTGAGATGTTTACAGAATGGTTTTGCAGCAGTTTAGAATATTCTGCTAGCATTCCAAAGAATAGTACAGATGGGTCACTCCGCAAAATCATTTAAATAAAAAGCGACTCTTGATACGACACAATAAAGTGCAATTCAGCTATCTAATTACGCAACACATTTTCGTTGACAATTCCGACTAATCTGTTTCAATTTGACAGGTCAACAACATTCATTGTGTTATTTACGTTGTTGAGCAGTTTTTTTTTTCGAACGTACGTAGCAATGGATTAGCAATCTGTTTCAAAACGATTCAGATTCTGATTGATCGTGTATTACGTAATTAGGTACAGGTCGCACAGCGCAAATTACGTACAGTTATATTCACCTAGAGGTTGCCTCTCTATCGCGTAACTCTTATATCTTCTGACTACGTTACTGTGTGTTGGCGTACTACTTAGTCTGTGGTGTTGGCACTGGCGAAACATTCACAACAAAACATGTTGGAATCTCTATTTTCTGTCAATGTTCCATACAAATTTTGACAGGAACTAGAGATTTCAACATGTTTTGTTGCGATGTTTCGCCAGTGCAAACGCACAGTTACGCTCACCTAATGTCGAGCCCGTCACGTACCTACTTTTGGCTTCATACCTAAAACGCGGAGTCACCCATCTGTATTGATCTATGGCATTACAAAAAAAAATATCCTACACTTAAATGGCTAGGTAATAAATATGTATTGCATCGTCATCATTGTAAATATCGGGATGAATCACAGTAGCCAATCCAAATGGTGTATAGTATAATATATTGTTTCCATATTACATAGTATCAATGACGTTATATTTTTATGTTGAGTTTGTTAAAAATGTTTAGTAAACGGGGACAGTTAAGGAAGCATACAATTAAATAATTGCTTACGTATTAAAATATAAAATATTGATGCAATAGAGATGCATGGTTTCTGTTTGTTGGCTGTAAGTCGTTATTTATTATCAGGGTCCGCGGAAGAGGGGGACAGAGGGGCCAGATGCCCCCCTAAAATCAAACAGGAGGGCCGCGCCCCCTCCAATTTTACTACTTAGTAATGGTTTCTCTGTTTCACAGAGCTTTGGTTTTTCTTAAATAGAAAAGCGCAGGTTCGTAAGAAGTGTTGCTTTTGTTTTGACGGAATTTGAAGTATATTATGTACATTATATTGTTTTTGGAAGGGTGCGACCAAAGAAAATTACCCCCCGTGTCATGGAGTACCTACTTCGTTTTAGGAAGGGGGTGACCAAATAAATTTGTCCCTCCATCATGGAGTACTTCCGCGGTCCCTGTTTAATACCTACAAACTTTTGTCTCATCTTGTAATCCGATTTGCTGTCGGCCTGCATCTTGATCTGCCTCCTGCCTCCGCGACCTGAAGCCTCTGAACACTAGAGTAGCCCTTGAATAGGCCCAATAGCAGTATGCCTGCTATTGGGCTATTTGCTATTTTTTAGGGTTCCGTACTCAAAAGGTCCAAAACAAAACTCAAAGGGGGAAAAATACTAAGCTTACGCCCCGTCTGTTAATCACCGGGTTGTTTTTTCCTAACTGCAGTACAGTGCAACTATTTTCTTAATATCCCTCGGCAAACTTCGTGTTCCCTCAGTCGTCGGATTTCTGTCAGTTGCGGGCGCAGCGGTAGGACTCAATACGTACAAGCACCAAGTGCAAAGGGCAACTGAAAAAAATCCGCGACTGACGAAACACGAAGTTTGCCGAGGGACATTAAGAAAATAGTTGTACTGTAGTTAGCTACCTATTAGTTTTACTGATGGTGAATTGGTGACTAAACAAATTAACGCTCAACGGAATCCATACCGGTGCCGAAGCTCCGCACCCGTAAGTATGTAATCCATTGTGAGTAATCTCTCAAAATACCTAGGTACCTACTTCAACTACAGTCTAGCTAACAGAGCTTGATGACCGTCGAAGATATTCCTTGACCTTGCCGCCTATTAATATAATCCCACGATAAGGTGTTTATATTAACTATGTTATGATTAAAGTACAATAAAATAATTATGTGCGCTAGAACTCAAATAACGTTAGATCATTTGTAGCACATAATTAATTAAAGTTGGGTTATTGTATTACCCAGTAACTGGGTTGTGGAGGTCAGATAGGCAGTCGTTACATTGCATCCGCTTAAACTGGAAGGGGAAGCCGACCCCAAAAGTTGGGAAAAGGCTCGGCAGATGAGAGTGAAGTTGAATTGATTGGGAAATTCCCACCAAAATCGTGTTGCCATGCAAGCTTTTAATTGACTTTAATATTTCCTACAGAATTAAAGCTTCTGTGAAGATGATAAACACCTTCATAGACAAAAAAATCTTTTATCGTTATTTAGTACATACAGTTATCGTTCGAGGCGGTGACCTCACGGTAACAGCCTCGCTAAAACGAGGACATGACTCATAAATTATAACGTTTTTCCTGTTTTTATTATAGCTCTTACTGCCTACTCATAAGAGCCACAATGACAAATATTAAACGTGCTAATAAAACTCGATTCCTTCCTCGTTTCTCAGGGGCGATATTCTCAACGGACTTATCGATGTTGCTTGGTTTTGAATAAGTACATCGATGCGTTCGTAACAAACTCGTTTGTCAACATTCTAGTACCTATGGCGAGAAATGTAATTCGAAGTGCGCTTATCACAAATAGGCGGGAAGATATTGATGCCGTGCGTCACCATCACCATGCTTGTAATAATTTATAATAATAGCATTATACAGGCTACATTAATAAGTTTATAAGTCTATTTCACTGGTAGTCAAAAATAATTTAGCTTGAGAAGGAGATAAACATTAGTCATCCTACAACACAGTTTTCGGAAAATATGAATGAGTGATTTAGATGTCTAATAATTGGATAAGGTAAATAACAATGCAAATTGGCATTTTTGTACCAAATGAGATTAATGGAATGCAATTTAATTATAACGGTCTCAATGACTCCGGCATTCGCGAATTTTGCCAGCAACCAGTACCTAGTTAGCTGCATGACGAACCCGATGAAAAGGCACGGCAACTCAACGCGCATACTCTCGTTCGCCTACTTTCACTTACTGTACACTGGCATGTCCCGTTACGTTAGGTTACCTGTGCCACACAGCACAAATTAAAAAAAAAAAAACACCACGCTTACAAAAACATGTGTAATCGTTTTATTATTAATTGAATCATTACAGAAATTTAAAAAATACAATGTCGTAAAAAACAAAAAGCGATTATTACTATTTCGTTCAGTTTAATTGCAACTAAGGACGTGAGACGGCGTCGATAATATATATATATTATTAAACTTTTTACATGGGAGTCGCAAGGCACAGGGCGCGGGAGGCCTATGCGGCCGTGTAATCTCTTCTCTGTAAACGTCTGTGCTTTCTAAATACATATTCGATAGGGTTTTACAATAACGCGCACGCTCTCATAATATAAGACGACTATGAACGGTGACCATGTTACGTGTGTGCGAGCGCGGGCTCAGAAGCCGTGCACCTTGAGCTGCTCGGGCTTCACGAGGCCCGACTTAGTCAGCCACTGGCAAATGTTCTCGCGCTGGTCGCCTTGCAGCTGCAGCACCTCGCCGTACTCCGGGTGCTCCACGACCGTTCCGTTGCACGCGAACTCCTTCTTGCATGCCCGCACTATCTTCTTCAGGTCATATTCCGACGAGAGGCCCTGCACCGTTGTCAGCGTCTTACGCCCGTTCCGCTGCTGGATTCGGACGTGGACTAGACCATCTTGTACGTCGTCTTCCGAGCTTTTGATAGCATCGGCGAATGGGTCGTATGTGTTCAGATTCTGGATGGACATACGATTGAACTTCGGGGCTCTTTGTTCCACGAAACACTGCGATACTACGCACGTACACGAATTAACTGTCACTGATAACGTTCGGTGATGTGTGTTCGCAGAGCTACGACCAATTTACGCTAACTCCAAAATGTAATGGCGGACAAGACCGAAAAATGGAAATGTCACGCGGAGGCGGAAATTATCGATCACTACCATAGACAAAAGGATGTTCGAATATAAAGCATGTATATACGTTATTTTTAGTTGGTTTTTGTTTCTGTACTATTTTTATGAAGTTTTAAAATTACCCCTTCAATTTTGCGTACAATTTTGGCACATAGTCGTCATATTTGGCAACATAAAAATTTCCGGCAATTGGGCTTCCAAGTTTGAATTGCTGCGCGAATTTACCAATACAAAACTTTCCTCTTTTTTCACCTGAATTATTCGGCAACTTATGTATTTTAGAGAAATCTAGTTTTTCTGGTTGTTTATAAACTAAAAATACATAGCGATGCTTACCCGTACCTTTTGGTGGGCCTGAACCGATGTATTCAGATAGTACTTCGCCCTTGCCTAAGTTTGAACCCAGAATATTTCCAACCAGCCAGTGGTGCCACTCACGGAACTTAGGATCTTCCCGGCTGGGAGCGTCAGGATCCACCATAGCCAGTGTATAAAAATCTGCTTCTTTAGCGGTCCACGTAACTGTAGGTTGATCTTTAACTTGAGTGGGAGTCAGTTCCTTGCCAGTCTCTACTGCAGTACCATTAGGATATTTTATAGTCAGCATCTCGGTTGGTGCTATATTAATCACGTCAGGTACAATACAGTGCTCTTTAAAAAGAGTTTGAAGGTCAGTCATCGTATGAGCTTCTACTCCCTTGAATTCACTTAAAACCCCGAGACTGAATACACAAAGAGTAATAATTATAAATCGTTTTTCTACGTAAAGCCTTGTACAAGATTTCCCGAATCTCATATCAACAACTTTGACAAAGAACGTTGCTTAGTTACCAACCATTGACTGCAAGTTTATGAAGTAACAGACTTCAGCATGTTGTCTTTAGCTGAAGGGCTTTGGCACGTGGATAAAATTGGAACCAATGCCACAATTTTGTTTTTTCATACAACGCTTGTTGCATTTTTACCAACAGCGCCCCCTTGTCAACGTCATTCGAGCGCCAAAAGATCCTTGTAGCAGTGTATATTTTTAACTACATATATTATAAAGTATTTTCGTTGAAAATTAATAAAATACTATCACTTGTAACATATTTCGGTAAAACATCGCAAGATTAAAACATGTACAAGTAGCTTTATTAAGAAGTTTGGAATAGTTTGTCTATGCTGTAACCGGAACGCAGATAAAAAATATAAAATTATGTTTTGATGTTCACGTTCGGATACAGTGCAAATAAATACAAACTAAGACATGCACGCCTAAGCATACAAAAATATGAAAAAATGTGGTGGAAAAAATATGTTTTTCAGATAGGCCATAACGATTCTGTTTCTCGTAGCATATATTGAGAACTCAAATAATCAATGTAGGTATACCAAACCAACTGTGTGGTAAAACAAGGGCGGGTTACTGGTTGTGTTGCCATGGTGGAGCATGCCGCAACCATGGGGGACACTTGTCCCATTTAGAAATCAATGGTTCCAACTTTTCTTTCTCTACGCATCACACATTTAGTGCATAAGTGCTTATTGTGGCACTCCACACCGATATTCGGTATTCGCGTTTTTTACCGTGTTTTATTCGGCTATTATAGTGTAGAAGTCTGAATAACTCGAACATACCGTCCACACATCGTCATCAACAACGAATATGCCGAACATTCAAGAATATTTTTGCTAATCTGAAGGCAAAGATGGACGTGTTGACGGCAGCAGCTACTTATTTGGGCACGCCACAATTGCGGCGATAAGTCCCCTCTTTGAGGAGTGGCTAGAGAGGCGCCATGGCGTCCTCACCTTCCGCCTGACGCAGGTCCTCACCGGACACGGTTGTTTCGAGAGGTTCCTGTTCTGCATAAGGCGGGAGGAAACGCCCGGATGTCACCACTGTGTGGATCGCCCGGAGGACACAGTGGACATTACGGTGGAGGTCTGCCCAGCTTGGGCGGGGCACCGCCCGTGTCCTTGTGAAGGCAATCGGCGCTTCGTTCTCCGTCTCACTTACAGAAATACCGTAAGTGAGAAGGAGAGCGAAGCGCCCGTAACGACGGCCGAAATTACGGATTTCGCTTAGGGAGTAGGCCCCCTGGTTCGGAGTGAGAGGGCGTGGAAGGCCGTCACTTCCTTCTGCAAAGTAGTAATACTCACGAAGGAGGAGACGGAGCGCGTGAGGGAGAGGCAAATGTCGCGCCCTCACGCCCCTAGCCGCCGCAGGAGACGCCCTGGGCGTCGGGAATCGCAGGCCGATTCCCGGCCACCGTAGGTGCGGGCTTGCGGACGGTGAGCAATGGGTAGCTCGCCGTCCGATAAGGACCAGGCCCGGGTCGACGGCACGTTGTGTTCCACGCGCGCCTCAAAGAGATGTCTGCACAACGGAAGGGGTCCGGTAGGACCGATGCCTGCCGGGGTCGCGGGAAAGTCCGAAAGGCATACCGTGGCCCCTGGCAACGTACAGGCAACTGAAGGAACACGGGTGGGTTTTAGTCAGTAAGTCTGACACGCCCTCCAGCTCTGTGTTTATTACCAATACATGTTATGCGTACAAAAATCACCGTACACTGAGCAAATCATGTGTGGACGGTAAACCAACTTTCGGTACATTCGCAATCCTTTGATATGTGACCAAAAACCGACAACCGGCGGATACGAGCGTTCGTGTAATTTGCGTATTCGACTTATTCGTGAAAAATAGGTAATTATAGGCAAATAGGTAACTTCACATCGTCTTATTTGGGCAAATAAGACGAATGTTACGCGAACACGAATAGCGATGTGGAGTGCCACGATTATGCTTATGTATGGTCAGCAGTGGGAGAAATCAGGCTGTGAATGATGAAATGTATTTTCTTTCTAACTACTATTGAGATGAAGCTGGTTGTGAGGATGGGACTATACCTTACTTAGCCCTAATTTTGAGCTTGCATAAAGTAGTAGTCAGAACAAACAAACCATTTCTGTTAGAAATTATATTTAATGCGCCTCATTATAAGGCTGAAAGTCACCCAAAGGGCAATAGAGAGGGCTATGCTTGGAGTTTCGCTACGTGATCGAGAAATGAAGAGATCCGTAGGAGAACCAAGATAACCGACATAGCCCGAAGAATAGCCAAACTTAAGTAGCAGTGTACCGGAAGACGTAGCGTTGGAAGGCCCCCCACAAGGTGTACCTACCGATGACCTGGAGAAGGCGGCAGGAAGCCGCTGGTTGCGAGAAGCACAGAGTCGGTCGAAGTGGCGGTGCTTGGGGGAGGCCTATGTCCAGCAGTGGACGTCTTTCGGCTGAAATGATGATGATTATCAAGTTATTTTTATTTTTTTTAACACTTACAAAATAAAGTTTCAGTCTATGGTACATTATATTATAAGTAATACAGACATAGCGTCAAACTAAATGAGCCAATCAAACTCTGCAGAAGTGACGGGTACCTATCTAAACTTGATAAAAAAAGTAATAAAAAAAAAAACAATGTTTTCATTTTGGGGGTCAATGACCACTGGTCTGAATATCTGAAATCTGTTTTCTTTTATTTTATCGCGATACTAATCACATCTTGAAATTTATTTCACAAAAAAAACTGATATTTCAAGTGTTCACACTAACTGCGTTTTAATGACCCCACAAAAACTTTTAATTTTTATGTTTTTATCATATTTAATGTCCCAGTCTCGAAAAGCTATAAATTTTGTAAACAAAGACCTGCAACTAAGTTACGTAGTGACAATTCAATCAACAACAATCCCAAATTCAATCAACTCAAAGTAACATACATGTGATATCGCTGTCGTCTAATGTTATGATGCAACTCAGTACCACAAAACATTAGACAACAACAGCGCTTTATATCGATAAAATATAACCCAACCAAGTCAAATTACATGTTAGTTTCGTATTACACATTTATGTTACTTTGAGTTGATTGAATTTGGGATTATTTGTTTTGCTACATAACTTAGTAGAAGTTCTTTGTTTACAAAATTTATAGCTTCTCGTGATGGGGATCTTAAATATTTCGATATTTAACCCATCACGTCTGCAGAGTTTAGCTAGCTAATTAAACTTAACCCTGTATTATAAGCTCATGTGTACAAATAATAGATATCTTCTGTGTTATTATTATAATTAGGAATAATAAATTAGATTATAATATTTAGAGCGGTGATAGCCTATTAATGTGACCGTCAAGTCATAGGTCTCGAGTTCGAACTCAAGGTACTTTCGGATTCATGTGCATATTGTATAATTATCACTTGTTTCAAAACTGTAAAGGAAAACATTGTGAGGAAATGCCACAGTACTTTAGACATATTTCTCGACGGCATGTGAAGCCAAGTCAGAGGCCCATGGGCTGCTTTAAAACTCTGACACAAATTTAATCACTATAAATCAGACAAAAAGACGATTATTGTAATATGTAAAACACATGCGGAGACAAATTTAAAATTGATTGGAAATGAGTAAAAACTCATCAAGTTTCTTTTATAAGTTAGACTTAGTTCTGCTATCATTTAAGAAATCAATACTATTATTCATTGATAGTGTCACGTGTTTATAGATAATTATATACACGTGAAACTATCAATGAATAACTAAGATTACGCAAGTAGTTTTGTAATACAAATCTGGCTTTAATATTTGCAGTACTCCAGGCACATTGCAACAATCAAAGTTTTTAAGCATAAACACATTTCAGTACACTGAAATCTTCTTTATGTCATGTTATATTGGGTTCCCATCTATGAAATTGGCATTTTTTCCCACAAATAGAGAACCTCGTCACTTCTATGATTTAAAATATTCATCAATTGCTTGGTATTATATCGAATAATGACCATCATAGACAACTACCAATAGTAAAAAAACCTTATTACTTATAGTTTTCTAAACATAAAAAATACCTTAAAAATTACTCCTCATTTTGTTAGCAGAAATGACCACTATTTGTTTTAACTTAGCCAAAACTTATTTTTGTTGCTTAATCTAAGTGCCATATTACGTTATCATAGTTTTTAAACATTAGTGCATAAAAGTTTTAAAACAGTAGTGTTCATGGTTGTTATATAAATTAAGAAAATGTTAGTATGAAAAATGCAACTTCTGTAAAATTCTCCATACAAAACGCTGATTTCTTAGGTGGGGACCTAATATTTTAGTAGTGTGGCCCCAAAACTTTGCTACTGCTACAGCATAGTCAGTGCAAGCATATACTCAAAAGTATACTAAAATTACACAGCTGAGTGGATCCGGATGTGTTGTGTTCTAAATTTAAACAGCTTCAGTAGTCATTCGTATTTTATAAGTCCAAGGTGGAAAATAAAGGTTTCCATTAGGCTTTACAATGCAGATACCTTTGCTCAGTTAGTCCTCAAATGGTCAGCACACGATTTCACACAGCTTACAGCTTGCTGCTTGCTTTGTCTATACATTTTTAGCCTTAGCCTGAGCCAACATGGTTTCTGCAGTAAGGGGGGCCCGTAATTTCCTGCCAATGACGTCAGCATCCATTTGCATTATGACTTCATGAGTATTTTTCAATTTTCTCATCATATCTTCCATTCGCCTCTGCTTTTCACGTATCTCAACGAATAGGTCATCCAAATCTTTGCAGCTATCTTCGTCGATGCTAGGAATCGTATTTTTAGGTTTGAAACGAAAGTTAGACACAGTTTCGACTTGAAAATTCAGTAATTTGTTCTCCATCAGCAACATTTTATGGTCATAATCAATACAAGCTTTGCGGAATTGTTTTCGAGATTCGACGACTATATTCATGAGATTTTCGCATTTCGTTTCTAATTCTACATCTCCGGACTCTGTAATGAGAAATGAAACTATGACCGACAGCTTACAAACTGGTATATTAATCAATATTTTATTGTAGGTAATCATTACAACTTACCCATTTCTATTTATACACAGTTTCACGAGAACGACCAATATTACAACATTGGTGGACAACGCCTTTAATTTATTAAAATAAGCGTGAGCAAGTTAATCAAAGTAAGTGTGAAATTAGAGGAATTTCAAAAATAACAGTAATTCAAACAAAAGATCCGTCAGTGTCAAAATAAATGTTGACTGTCAAATTGTGAAGTACTCATGTCAAACTACAGCGTTCCAGATACTATAAAAAAAAAACTCACTGTTGGAACTAATAATAATTATTCAAATTACAAGAATAAAACATAAAAACATATTTCTAAGTTAATCGTCACTCAAAACAGAAAAATCTTCTACTGTACGAAAGAATATTATCCATGTTACGGTGTCACAATATGAACAGAATTTTTAATCATTCTCATGAACTCTTCTGGGCTCACCTGTAAAACATAAGCAATAAAGTTGTGGTTAATTATATGAAAAATGGCTATAACTTTATTTCAATAATTTTTAAAAGCATCTGTCTTACCAAGGCATCAAAATTTTTATCGGCATCGTCGATCATCTCGTCTATTTCTTCATCCGTCAAACCAATTTCGAGAATTCGTGTAACTTTTTTAAGATTATCAAAACTTATGAAACCTGAAAAAGAAAACCAAAGTATTTTTATTTCCAAAAAAACGTTAAATACAGTATTCGAAACCAAAGGGGTTTAATGCTATTGTTGAAAGCCCTTTATATTTATATTACTTATCGTAAGAAATTACATAGATATTACCGCGGTCGTCTATGTCAAAAAGACGAAAGCTTTTCATAATATCGCCATCGGTATCCTTTGACATGATCTTCCTCATGATGGCGGTTTCAAAATTCTCAAAACTAAGTCTTCCAGTGCTCCCTTTGTCTACCGCGTTTACCATCTTCTGCAGCTCTTCCTTAGTGGGTTCATACCCTAAATAAAAAGAAATGTGATGTGCGGGATGCAACACTCATTTTGGGGTCGGCATGATTTGGCACAGGCTGGACGGCAAAATCGGAATTTCGGCTGTGCCGAATCGTGCCAAATTGTAACAGGCCACAAAACGGGACAGTCTACCGCGCGGCGGACGCTGCTCGTGTAATTTTATGGCGCCTTGCACACCTACGCGACCGTAACGTGGGAACACCGCGTCGGCAAAGTGTGACTGAGTTTGCGGTTCGAACTATAGTCGCGCAGTTGTGCATGGTTAAGTTTCGCGTTGTTGACGCTCTCGCTTCGCGTCCCGCGTCCCGCGTTGTGGTCGCGCAAGTTTGGCCGTACCTTTAAGTTTCGGCCAAACATGAGCGAAACGTGGGACGCGGGACCGAAGCGGGAGCGTCTACTGTGCGGGCGGACGCTGCTCGTGTATGGCGCTTCCGTTTCGGTCCCGCGTCCCGCGTTCTGGTAACTCAGGTTTGGCCGAAGGTTGAGGGTTCTACCTTATGTTTCAGCGGGAAATCCGCTTATACGAAGTTTTCTTCTTTATAGCTATGTAGCATTATAATTTGTACCTAGAGCTTTGATAGCAACTCGAAAGTCCTCCGCTTCAATTTTCCCTTCGCCTGTATAGTCAAGAAGGTTGAAAGCTTCAAGCAAATCACTTTGCTGAAAACAGTTTGAAAAAATTTATAATCAGTACCTTTACACTTTCGGTTAGGAAGAAATCGGTCTTCTGGCCATTTTTGGGACTAGGCCTATATGAAGTGATAAATGTCGTTACCTGAGCTTCAGTAAATGCAAACTTCGCCTGAACCTCTTTTATCGTAGGTGGATGCTGGAACTCCTCAACTGAGTCTTCGTCGGAAAATTCCGCAGTTCCAGATAAAGTCCCGACATCCATTTTGAAGTTATAATAAACTACGTGGCTATGCGCGACTGATATCGCTGTATCAACCCTTTGGCAACCACCCCCTGTTAGTTCGATGAATAAAAGAGTTATGTGGTTGTTACGCTGTTTTCATGCGGTGTTGCAATATTTTCTAAATATTTGGGCAGATTTTTTGCTTTGCGGTATTGATTTTGTATGAACATAAAACCAAGTAGAAAATCTTATTGAAATTTTCGTAATATCGCTTGTTCCTTATGGGGTGCAACCGGTGTGACAGTGCGTTAGTGATACGGATTTTCGACGCTGGCGTGTAGACTGCAGTCGTGGCCGCGTCTTCGGCAGCCGCCGACAGGTAGCGACGACAGCTAACTGCTGTTAACAATTGCTACGGCTGCAGTTACGTCTATCGTCAATTAAGTGCTGCTCTTTTGTAAGAGGCCCTAATGAATTCATTTAACACCTTCTCATATATGTATATCTATGTACCTACTAGACAACACGAATCTGCCAAATATGTACCGAGCACTAACACCTCGATATAGGGCTTAGCTAGCTTCTAAAACCTTTAAAAGTATTAAGAAATACACTATTGATTACCTGTTCTTTAGTAAGTACCAATCGAGCGCTAACAGATTTTTCCGGTTTCTCTTCTTGTTCAATTTGAACTGACGGTTCGCGTTCGTGACTAATCAAACTCTCAACTATAGATGGATTCATGTTGGTAGTAACCTATCAGTAAATTGTTATGTTATTAAAATCTTTTTTATCTAGCAGCAGCAAGGAATATATCTACTCTCTTGAGCAGCAGTATTTCAATTTCTTATGGCTTCTGTCAACTCTCAACACAACCTTCAATAAACAAGAACTTCTATATTCTTTCTTAGCTTTCTGATCAAAAATAAAAAATATGAAAATAATGTTTTTTCCATCGTTCAAGGTTTTGTAAAATTGCTAAATTGTTTTTTTTTTTTTTTTTTTCTGGCAATACCCGAATCCGGACAGCCGCCATAATTATTTTGGTTAGAATTTGAGGTTATTTACCGACGATTATAGACCGACGCCGCTTCTGTTTTTTACTAAAGTAAGCTAATAAAACTACAAAAATGAAACTCGTACGTTTTTTAATGAAGCTGAGCCATGAAACAGTGACTATCGAATTGAAGAACGGCAGTGTTGTGCACGGAACGATAACCGGAGTGGATGTAGCAATGAACACACATCTGAAAGCCGTGAAAGTAACGCTAAAAAACAAAGAAGAATTGCAGCTGGAAACTTTGAGTATTCGTGGGAACAATATTAGATATTACTTGTTGCCCGACAGCTTGCCTTTGGAGACGTTATTAATTGACGACACTCCCAAAGGCCGTGGAAAGAGGGAAGGTTTTCCAAGAGGAGGTGGTGGTGCGAGAGGCGGAAGGGGAAGAGGTCGCGGAGGCCGCGGAGGACCTCGAGGAGGCCGTGGAGGCCGGGGCCGCGGGCGCCGTTAAGAGTTCTAGCTATAAGTCCAAAATTTGTGATTACATTTTCTATTTAAGGTCTGAAGTGTTTTATTTTCCGTCAATAAGTGTTTGGATACAAGTAATAATGCTCTTACAAGTTGTAAGGAAACAAACAAAGTCATTAGTTAGTTATAGTAACTTGTACCAAGTAATAAATTTACCTTTTTCGTGAGTAGTGTTGAAAATTGTTTTGACAGAGCCATAAAACTACTAAAGACCAAGTTACAAGTTGTACCATTTTCAAATGTCAGACACTGGTCACCTAAATATTGAAAACAAATGAATCTACTCTAGTTCATTGTACAAAACATTTTAGATTTGGTTGTACTTAAGTATTTTCTACCTTCACACTGTGTACTCGCACTTACGTGTATTGTAAAGATGACTTGATATATTAAGTCCTGTTACGGAGTTAAGTATACAACCGAGACATCGTTTTGCCAGTCCTGTGATCACATAATATAATATACGTCTTAGCGTATTCTTTTGATCTGCTGCATTCAAGGTTTTTTTATCATAATATGTTATCGAAGTTGGTACTGCATAGTACCATAGAAATAATAAGTGCCAATATAAGCACATTTCATTTCTTCAAGTAAATATTAATACAATTTACTGTTTCCCTCTTTCTATAAATTGTTTATGGATAAAAAGATGTAAATAAACTTGATATTATGTTATATTGTTTTCAGTTGATTCAGGAAAGCTTGATTGACATGGGCGTACCCAGGGGGGGGGCAGGCGAGGGCAACTGCCCCTTGATTAGGTATGCCAAGGTACCTGGTACTGTTGTCGATAAAATGTATGTTAGAACTATGTTAAGACTTACATGACAATATATTATGCATTCATTTCCGAATAAACCGCAGGGCATGTTGCTGTATCTATATATATATATATTTTTTTTTTTATTTTTTTTCCTTAGGATCTCCTGCAGGTGTTTCCCTAACACACTACATGTAGGGTTAAACATGTGCCCCAATTTTAGCAAATTCTGATTTGTCTCCCCCTGGGCCAAAAGCTGGGTATGCCCATTGCAATTGATTTTGATTTAGACCTACTTACATACTTTGTCATTCCTATTCCAAGTTAAGCTTTGTTTTTAACAGTAATATCCCTTTTTAGTTAATTACTAAAGGTAATTTTATACTTGGGTGTGCTTCTGCTTACCTACTCTGGAATACGGGAGTCATTTTTATATTTTCCGCATACTAAGGGATCTCGCGCTCTAGACGGCCACAACTTCGGCCAGTTGTGGCCGTACACCACTAGGGTGTTGTATGATGTGCGGCTAATTGGCCGTTGTGGCCGAGTGCGCGTTTACCTGGTCGCGGTCGTGGTCGTGGATATCTACTGCGCGAGATCCCAGTCAGGATTAATTTTAGTCTGTTTTAAGAATATTTTGAGGTGACTAATAAGGCCTTAAAAAACTCAATTTAGTGTTGGCTAGTAGCGGATCCAGGGGGCTATCCAGGACATCTCTCATCAGTTCTTCTGTGGGATCTTAAAGTGGAACTGATATAATTTTTATGAATTTTTTTAGCATCCATCTATGGTACAATTTATTGTCATCAATTATCCTTAAATTAATAAGTATTATGTTTTAATTTTTTTTCTTTCTGTATAATGTTTAAGTGACGAACATTGAATCCACTCATTCTGCTACTCACGCTACCCGGTTTGGCCGCCATGTATATTCACCGAGATATCTCTGGTTATACCCTCAGCGGGGTCAAGCCCCTCCCAAACGACAATCCTGCATCCGCCACTGGCGTTGGCAATTATAATGCCTACATTTTAATGTAGATGATAGTAATCCAAAACTAATATGTCTAGTTGTAAGTCTGTATCCTAAACACAAAGAAATGATTGATGTTTTTTAAAATGTAAACTTGTTTTATTTTGTATTTAAGGGTATTCGGAAGCCCAAAAGTCTGAAAACCAGTCTTTACCAAGGGACCCTTTAGTAAGCCCAGGTGGCACGGACGATTTTCCCCGCGGCGATTTTTTTCGTGCA
The DNA here is from genome assembly GCA_914767755.1 of Agrochola circellaris. Lineage (NCBI taxonomy): Eukaryota > Metazoa > Arthropoda > Insecta > Lepidoptera > Noctuidae > Agrochola > Agrochola circellaris. The sequence goes on along the minus strand of OU611839.1, from coordinate 25,465,637 downwards.
CCGGAATTTCAACGCTCTGCTTATTGCCGAGAGTTGAAAATCCTATAGTGTGTTTTTTCAACGCGCTGGGACGAGAGTGCGTCCCAGTGCGTTGGATTCTCAACGCTCGGCGCAACATCGAGAGTTGAAAATCCAATGCGCGATAAAATCCCGACGCGATATTTTTACGTCCGTGCGGACGTGGGCTAACTGGGTTGTGGAAGTCAGATACGCAGTCGCTCCATGTAAAGTACTGTAAAGCTATTCTGTAACCATCTCACCGTGAAAACTTAGGTGAAGTGAGCGTGGAGTGAGCTGTCATTTCACAGGGATTGACACTATTGACAGCTCACTTCACCCAAGTTTTCACGGTGAGATGTTTACAGAATCGCATGGCTGGTATTCAGCTGCATCCGGTTACTGTGCGTTTGCACTGGCGAAACATTCACAACAAAACATGTTGGAATCTCTATTTACTGTCAATTTTCCATACAATTTTTGATAGGACCTAGAGATTTCAACATATTTTATTGTGAATGTTTCGCCAGTGCAAACGCACAGTTTGACTGGAAGCCGACCTCAACACAGAAAACCGGCCAAGTGCGTGTCGAACCGCGCACAATGAAGGGTTCCGTAGTTGGGAAGAAAATCCCAAATGCAAACGTAACATTGTAGTTGAAAAACATATTCTCCCATACATTCTAACTAGAATGGTTTTCATTTTCTTAAATATCTATAAATGTACTTATTTTAATGCATAAAAATATATTTGAGATCCTTGCAACAAGCCCTTCATCTGATATGCCACTGTACAGTTTGCAATTTTTTTGTATGTGTATGTGTACCAAATTCCATTAGATTCGGAGCAAATTGGTTGTGACAGACGGGACAGATACACGAATGATCCTGGGGTTCCGTTTTTTTCTTTTGAGGTACGGAACCCTAAAAAGGGTAGGCAGATTGATTGAGATTCTGATAATTTTCAAAGGTTACAGATGATTGCAATTTGTAATAGGGGTTTAGTTTAGGCAAGCAAACAGAACCATTGGTTTTTAGTGACTATCGCCATCTACCGAGGAAAATACTCAAAATACAAACTCAAGGCAGAAATGCAGGATCAGAAAATATAAACTTTTACAATTTACGGGAATTTAATCTAAACGGAATCTGCACCTTCAAAGGCGAATTTTTAGTTCCTTATTTTGCCGTCCAACAAGGTATGTTGGGTACATTGTACTAATTGGTTTCGGTTTACGAGCGCTAGAGAGCGCTGTTGTTAGCATAGCTAGACGAGACTAGCTTGTGGAATTATTATTAAGTACAAGTTCTCTATCGATTGACACAGACTAGTAATTACGTCTGGGAATACAGCGTGATATTATTCATTTATAATGGCTCAAGTTACACTGCTAGAGTGGTTTCTTTATATCAAATACTTAGCTTTAAGAGTAGGTAGAGATAGGTCCTTATCACACCTACCGTGTTGATGCATCCCATAAGCATTAATTGCTTATTTATGCATACGTATGCTTAATTGAGGCGTTAAAAACTACGAATCAGACTGCTAGCTACAGATGGTGCCTGAGGTAGCTGAACACCGCGATGCGGGAGAATTCAATGACCACAGACTACAAAGAGATAGAAGTGAACTCGCGACACGACACCAATTCACCACACCCCGCAGCTACCACTGCACCTGTCGGTCGATTCTGTAAAAAGATCTACGTGAAACTTAGATGAAGTGAGCTGTCACTGTCACAAATTGACCGGCAAGATGCTAGGGATTAACACTATTGACAGCTCAGTTCACCTAAGTTTCACGTTGATCTTTTTACAGAATCGACCGACTGTTCTTTGAAAACCCTATACTTCATAGGTTTAGGTAGGTAGTTAAATAAAGGTAAACAAATCGTAAAAAGGGTTTTTATAGATGACACTTTCTTGTTTCAAAATACGTAGGTACCAAATTAAATTTATTTTAGATGTTTACAATATTTTCCTCTTTTTTAATGTTTTTGTTAAACTTTATCATTTATTCATAAACTACTCTTCGTAGATGTAAGTAACTGCTTGATATTAATATTTTGTAATCGGTCTATTGTAAAGAGCCCAAACTCTAAACATCAACGAATTTTATCGTTGCTAAATTGAAGAGTGCACAGACTAGTTAGCTTGTGACGTAGCATGACAACCACAGACTAATGACAACTGAAGTGACCGGTTACTGGACAGCTGTCTCGTCACGTGGTTCTTTTTGTTTACCTTTAATCTACCTAAACCCATGAAATATAGTAAAAACTACGCTAGCAGCCTAAACACCAATGCGACTGTCTATAAATCTCGATTTCCTTGCTTCATCCAAGAGGGTACTGGTGTAGACCTTGTGTATTATCTATGGTGTAGATCTAGACGCAAATGGTAAACTATGGTTGACAAAATCATTGTTTTATGAGTCAAAATTTATAAAATTTAATTACTCCTAAAAACCCGTAAAAAAATAAATGCAAGAAACATATTTTTATGAAACTAACTTTAATTTAAGTGATTGATTTCGTTAAAATAATTTGTGCAAGGTAATTTGTGTTACACCGTGCTCCTTAATGTTATTGTGATTTTTCTGCCTGCTTGCCGTGGAAACCGTTGCGACTTACGACGGTCGTAGTTCAGGCACTTTAGTTTGTGTACATTATTTCATCACCACTGATCTTAAAACAGTGCAGCTATCTAATTACGTAATACATTTTCGTAAACAATTCCGACTAATCTGTTTCATTTTGACAGTTCAACAACATTCATTGCGTTATTTACGTTATTGAGCAGATTTTTTTTCCAACTTTTGAAGCAATGGATTAGCAATCTGTTTCAAAACGATTCAGATTCTGATTGATCGTGTATTACATAATTAGGGTACAGGAAAACAACGTGAGGAAATCGGCATGTCCACCAACCCGCAGGAAACCGGCATGTCCCACAACAGTGGGAAAATTATACGCTGCTTATGCTACTTATACTTTCCGATCCGGATACCTTCATCTACCCAACTCCCGCCTCTGAGAATTCTTTGACAGAAGTCCCCCAAAGGGTTGGGAATAGGTGTAGGTTAGTTTTGTAGATTCTGTAGAACACTCACATTTCGCTAACTATGTTAATTGTGTTAGCGGTCTAGTACTTCTTACCTTGAGGTCGTGGGTTCGATTCCCGGGTCGAGAAAAGTGTTATTGAGATATCGTGTATGGAATTTCTCAGTAGCAGCCTAGGGATTTGTGCTTTGTTGTTGGTATTAAACTCACCCCCTATTTCAAGGAACGTTACATTTATTACGTTTACAATAACATAAATGGGAACCTATAAAATGTTGTTAACCATGCTTTTCTTGTTAGGGCTATACTGAACAGTGCAGAATGCATATAGGTTTTTTTTTTGGGTTTCTCTTGCAATAATTGCATGTCAAAAGGTATAACGCCTGACGATTCTCGCCGAGCAAATATACAAGAGTACATTTGCTCGGCGAAAATCGTCAGGCGTTGGTACAGTCAACACCAAATCTTTACATATCGAGACTCTTACGCGCCTCAGAAAGCACGTTAAGCCGTTGGTTTCAGCTGTCATTTGTGGATCTTTGACAGTCGTTACGGGTCGTCAGAAGCCCAAAAGTCTAACAACCAGTCTTACCAAGGGGTGTCGTATTACCTAGTTACTGGGTTGTGGACGTCAGATAGGCAGTCGCTCCATGTAAAATACTGGTATTTAGCTGCATACGGTTAGACTGGAAGCCGACTCCAGCATATTTCGGAAAAGGCTGCGCAAATGTATGGATATAGAAGAGGCCTTTGCTCTGTAGTGGGACTATAAATATATCACAGGTCATAGCAACACATATTATTCATAAAAAGCCACGTCTTCTTTTTACCGTGTCGATGGCAATCTAAATAGACTCAGCCCAGATATGGCTTCGAGTTTGGCACCTGCAGTAGCGTCCATCAGTACCTGTACGCGCCTCCCGCGCTCTTTCAGCCGCCCCGATAACGCACTGGCGCGTGGCTCAGACCTCATACCGCTAAAGATACCTATAAATCGTCTACTGCGCAAGTCAAACGACGTAGTGCGTCAAATCTCATCTTTAGTGGCACGCACTGTAACGTGCAGACCATACTGGACGCGATATTAAATGCCCCAGTGTGGCACTATACTGTACTTAATTGATTCAACCAGTACCTTAATTGCGTAATACACAATCAATCTGAATCTGAATCGTTTTGAAACAGATAGCTAATCCATTGCTTTATAAGTTCGAAAAAAAAATCAGCTCACCAACGTAAATAACGCAATGGATGTTGTTGATCTGTCAAAATTAAACAGATTAGTCTTAATCGCTTATGAAAATGTGTTGCGTAATTAGATAGCTGGGACTGTCCAAACTGCCTAATGTTTCTCACTTACAGTTGTAATGAAAAAATGCCATCGTCTATTGAAAAACAACAGAAGCCCAACAGCATCATGAGTAATGACCGTGACTCTGCAGTACAGACGTCCTTGACTGGCAACACAGTATACTCGCTGCCGAAGCGGACGCCTAAGCGGAATATGGTGGATCTTGTGTTGATGATCATGGATGAGGACGGACCTATACCTATGATTAACATGAGGCCGGCAAAGGTAGGTGCAGCAGACGTTACATAAAGCTGTAGCCCCAGATTGCGCACAAAATGCTCCACGCATATGTTTTGTATAAAAAAACCTATCACCACAACAAAGCAGGTTCTCGAACCAGTCGCCTCGATGGGACGTCGGCGGGGGGAGGGGGGGTAAGGGGTTTAAACCTAATGCCGTTGAGCGTCCGCGATGGTTAAAACTTTAGCACAAACGTAATGCCGGCAACCCTCCCGGAGGGTTCACTTCCAATATGTATGGCGGCGTGGCGTATGAGTTCTATGAAAAGTAGGTGGAGTCGAATGTGTTAAGTCTCATCGTAACTGTCATATTTTGTTTAATTCAGAAACCGCGCAACGCAGTCGATCAGTTCCACGACGAACATCAAGCAGAGTACGAGGGGAGGGGTGAGTCACCCCTCGAGCAGATCAAGCGAGTCCACACTCACAATATGGCCTTTCCGAAGATGCAGGATGAGCTGGATAAGCGCCGGTCTATAGCTCAGGTATGTACATAGTTTTTTTACGTTATTTGATAGCAAAGTTCAAAAAAGTTCAAAATATTTTTATTTCACATAAACCTACAAGGGCACTTATGAAACGTCAGAAGCTAGGTGCACGGTTCCAATTGGTCGTTTCCTATGGAGAAGAGCTGGCATGAAACTCCACGGTTACTCTTTAAAAAATAATTGGCCTTTATAATATTGGGTCCCCACCTATGAAATTGGCGTTTTTTTCTCACAAATAGGGAACCTTGTCACTTCTATGAATTAAAATATTCATCAATTGCTTGGTATTATATCGAATAATGACCATCATAGACAACTACCAATAGTAAAAAAAACCTTATTACTTATAGTTTATAAACATAAAAAATACCTTAAAAATGACTCCTCATTTTGTTAGCAGAAATGACCACTATTTGTTTTAATTTAGCCAAAACTTATTTTTGTCGCTTAATCTAGTAGCATATTACGTTATCTTAGTTTTTAAACATTAGCGCATAAAAGTTTTAAAACATTAGTGTTCATGGTTGTTATATAAATTAAGAAAATGTTAGTATGAAAAAAGCAACTTCTTTAAAATTCTCCATACAAAACGCTGATTTCATAGGTGGGGACCTAATATTTTCAAATAACAGTATTAAGGTATGGGAGGACAGTGTACTTAACAAAATAGAAGATGGTCAATAAATCTACAGTCCACGAAGCCTACAGAAAGAAGAAAGAAAGAAAGAAAATACGTTTATTTGCGGTACACATGACGCAAAGAAAGAACAAAACACGAAAATAAACAATTTGGGGGAAAATATGCGTCACATCCACGCAAAACGGCCATCGCTCAGCATAATGCTGCGACCCTATGCGACACAGAGCCCCAGCGCTGGTTTTCTGCGACAGCCGGCGTACAGCGTTCTCAAATTCACAAGACACACACAACTAATAGCTGCCTCGCCTAGTTGTCGCAAATGCTACTGCTGAGCATGAGGTCCTGGGTTCGATTCCTAGGTCCGGCAAAGTGTTACTGGGTTTTTCTATCTGGAATTTATCAGTAAGTAGCAGCCCGGAGTTTGGATTTGTGACCAGTACCCTAATTACGTAATACACGATCAATCAGAATCTGAATCGTTTTGAAACAGATTGCTAATCCATTGCTTCGTACGTTCGAAAAAAAAATCTGCTCAACAACGTAAATAACACAATGAATGTTGTTGACCTGTCAAATTGAAACAGATTAGTCGGAATTGTCAACGAAAATGTGTTGCGTAATTAGATAGCTGGTTTCTACGGTGGTCATGCCACGCGTGCTGAATTAATGAACTCCGAGATATTATAATACGACGATGATGTGTAAAAGTATTATTTTTGTCGCTGACCGTATCTAGTGTCCATTTTGAAAGACCTAAAGGTTCCATCTTTATCTTCGTACAGGTGGGGATGACCGGCTTGGGCGGTCGCCAAACGGTATTAAGAGCGGTAAGTATTTTCCTCCAATTACCTTTTGATTTATTTATTTTAAGTTCATGGAAGGAACACGGTGGGTTTTAGTCAGTACGAGTCTGACACGCCCTCCCGCTCCGCCCAGAGCGGGAGAAGTCATTTGATAATTAAAAATCCATTATAAAATACAATAGACGCAACACTGCGCTCGACGCTTGACGTGTCCACACGTCGGGTCCGAGTTCGCAACAAGTCAATCGCCTTCCTGAGGATGCCTCGTTGAGAGGTGAAACACGTGTCGATTTCTTACAGGGTTCTTTATGACTCTTTAAGAACAGTTACGCGGATTAAGTTACTAAATATACGTCGTCTATTGTATTTTTTATAGGTATTATAAGAAAATAAAAGTTATAAACTAAAATAAATTTAATAAAAATAAAAGGTTAAAAACTAAAACTCAACTACGATAAAAAGTCATATAAAAAGGTATAAACAAGACATCATCACTTCACAGACAGACAAATTTAAAATCCGCAGTGCTATTCTGTAACCATCTTATATAGGGTAAGTGCTCCAGTGAATGAACACCCCCCAGTGAATGAACAAAACGCAGTTTTATCCAAAAAATAAGAAATCTGAACGTTTCTACCATGTGTAGTATTTTTTTTCATAATTGCAACTCTATTTCCCATTTAAGTTGTCACATTCACGTTTAATGTCATAATTCATTTCAAAATAGCGAGTGGTTAAAGTTTAAGTCGATAGTGAAATTTTTATTTGTTCGGGCTAGAGTTTAGGACTGAGGTAAGTGGAATCTTTTTTGATTTGACATTGTAATGTGAATAACGGTATTTTTGATGGGTTATTTGTTTATTATCGTAGGATAACAGTTTAATATTGTGTTTCAAATCCATTTATTTGCGATTTTTGTCAGTTATATTAAATTATTAAGTGTCCCAGCATTGGATCAAAAAATCGTTTAAATTCCAGTGAATGAACGGGTGTTCATTCACTGGGTAATCGTAAAAATCACGTTTTGGTTGAAAAACATAACTTACGCTAATGCTATAAGGTTCATGTTTTGGGAGCTATTTCTTAAATAGATTTCCGATCTTTTGGCCAGTATTGGGACAGGTATGTTCATTTACTGGTTCATAAAATCCAGTGAATGAACACTTCATATTTTAAGACAGATTTCTCAAGAAATTTGGTATTTCTAACTACCTACTTACCTACAGGTAGTAAAATAATATTGCGGCGAAAACTGGAAGAAAAAGAAAACAAAAAGAAGGATAGAGAAGAAAAGCTTTCACAAAAACGCAAAGAACAGAACAAAACTGAGAAACACTTACAAACACCTAGTCCGGTAAATAAAGATAAACAAAATGATGAAATTGGAATGAATGACTTACCAGTGTCAACTAAGGATCTTCACGGAAAATATGTTATGGCCAAATTCAAAACTGATAAAAGAACACGTCACTATGTAGGCAAAGTCCTTATGGTAAACGATCAAGAAAAGAAAAGTAAGATAGATTTTCTAAGAAAAAAAGCGGTATGTGATAACATTGTTAGTTTCGTAAAACCAAATGTACCTGATGTGTCTGAAGTAGATTTTGAAGACATAGAACGTGTATTAAGTGAGCCTGCTTATTCCAGACGTGGATTGATCTCTTTTAATAATGTAACATTTAGAGATATAGAATAAGTAAAATAATCAAAAGGATGTCTAAGGAATCCTAACGTCAATAAAGTTAAACGAATTAAGACTTTGATTAGCTTATATTTCGACTCACTTATTGTGATTTTAGTTACGTATGATTACTTGTTATTTACGCAAAGTTTCAGTACTTCGGTGAAGTTAGTTTGTACCTGATTATTTAAATTGAAAACTGATTAAAGTTTAAATTTGTAAACAATACATGACCAAGAAGTTTTTAGTTACCTAGTTAATTAGGTATTAGCTAAATATTGTTTTTACTTTGTAATAAAAGATTTGAACGTGCCTGAGAGGTCTATGAATGTTTGTAGAATTAAGGTAAGATTTAGAGGTTTTGTTTTGAGAATATTTTATTTTTATTTTTTCTATTAAGACATTGAAGATTTTTAAAGAAATGTTGATTTTTTCACCGCATTTATGGCAATAATAAGACTGTAATAGTGTAATTAATAAACGAAGAATTTTGTTGTTTCACTGGTTTCATTTCGTTCATTTACTAGAAAACGCCGTTCATTCACTGGAGTTTTGGGGTATTTTCCGATTTACTGCTTATTATAATAAAACTGTGAATGTTATGTTGTAAAACGTACCTAAAAATGATTTTTGAATATATTCTTAACACTGTAAAACAAATTTTGGCCGCTTTCATTAGTGATAACCCACAGTAAATATTTTTTAAAGTTCGCAAATTGCTTAAGTGTTCATTCACTGGTGCCATTACCCTATATATATCTTATCATCAACTTAGGTGAAGTGAGCGTGGAGTGAGCTGTCATTCCACAGGGATTGACACTATTGACAGCTCACTTCACCCAAGTTTTCACGGTGAGATGTTTACAGAATAGCATGGCAGGAGTCACACGTAATCAGTGGATCCACGCTGTAAACATCTCACCGTGAAGAGTGAGGTGAAGTGAGCATGAAGTGAGCTGTCCATAGTGTCAATCCCTAGCATTAGGTGCAATGACAGCTCACATCAAGCTCATTTCACACAAGTTATCACGGTGAGATGTTTACAGCTGGTATATTCTGTAAAAATCTCACCGTGACAACTAAGGTGAAGTGAGCTATAAGTGTGCTGTCATTCCTCCCGATGTTAGGAATTGACACTATTGACAGCTCACTTCATCTAAATTTTCACGGTGATATTTTTACAGAATAGATCGACTGAATACCACGGCTCTTCGATTTACGCCTTAACACGTGTGAATCCTTTTAATTTGCCTGTTTATGATGTCTTGTTCATACCTTTTTAGATGACTTAATTGTCGTAGTTGGGTGTTAGTCTTAAAACTTTAATTTTTATTTAAGTAAATTATTTTGGGGTTATAAGGGTGGATTTTTGAGATGGAGCAGTAAGGACACATAACCGTTATCGCTACAAGAAAACGGTTTTAGGAGACTGTCCTTAACTTTTTGAGACATTTTGATCTGCATTCACAGATTTAGAAAAAGCAATAAAATGGGCAGTTTTCACAAAAACTTTTTTGGATTCTAATCGATCCTGTTTTTTATAAGGATCGAAAAACTCTATAAGGCCAACCGAGCTTTGAGTACTAGAAATACAGAAATCGCAAAAAAACTTTTTTCATACTTTTGGTAGGAAAGAAACTCACCTAAGTACAAATTTATAATGGCCTGCGTCGACGCCTTTATCTTGACCATTTTTGTAAATGTCTTGACTTCTAAAAAATTTTTTCTTTTTTTAGTTTTTGAACTTACTTTTTTTTGTCATGTGCCCACACTACATAGTCAAGGTACTTTATGAAATGACTCAATACCTGAAAGTTTCAGGTTATTTCAGATACCCTTCATTCGATTTCACGAATTCCTTACCATTTTTTCCATTTCAGGGACCAACAAAATCATCCAATCAATATGTAACTGGAAAATTCGACCCGAAATGTCCTAAGTGTATCGAACAAAAACAACGACGGAAGAGAAGGGGACCACTTTGCAAAAAATGCAGAGCTGAACTAAATCGAGAAGACTCTAAAAACAAAACGGATCGGGTCACCAAAAATAGGACTCCGAAGCCTAGAAAACAGCAAACTAGGTGTCGATCAACAAAGGCTTTGAAACCTTTAATAATTTGTTCGAATAAATGTTTTCAATGCCAAATTACGACCGAAAAAAAAACCGTATCGACATATAAATCGTACGATAATTTATTGGTACATGAGGCTACGTCACAGAAACGGACGCCGAGTATCAATATTAAGGAAAACCATGAGAAAAATGTTTTGAAGAATAAATCGTCTTACAAAAAAAGAGTAAATAAAAAACCGGCGTCTCGAAAATCTGATGTTAATACGGGCAACCCGGAAACGGAAACAGGGGCGTCTGTAAGTAGTTACAATAGTTTTATGTCAACGGAACACGAACCGATGGTCGAGTGAGTTTTTTTTTTCTTGGGAAATCGTGAGAACGTCTTGGTTGTCTCTGTCAAAAATTTGAAGGTTAATCGTTTGGCGCCATTTCAAAGCGTCCTACCATAGATAATGCCGGTTGTGTAATATTTTTGAAATAAATTGTCGGTGGTATTTAATTTAGTTTTTTATTTCAATTATCATCATTTTAGTCTGTAGTATGTTACTGCTGGACATAGGCTTCTCTAATTGCACGCCATTCAGCCCATTTCCTGGACAATTGGGAGTCGCTCTAGCGTTCATAAGCACTTGGAGGTGAAGAAGAGACCGCCAAATTTCGTGCAGCACCAACGGACAAAAGCCTTTATGCCAGCAGGGAAATAAAAACTACAATTCTATTGAATTCTGCGCGGGATGCAGGACTAAATTAACACGCGCCAATTGTGCCGACGTAATTATTATTGTACGTAGCTGTTGTCCGCGACTTCGTGTGCCACCCCAGAATGAAAAGTATCCAATGTCCTTCACCAGGTCATAGGCTACCCATGTGCTAAATTTCATCAAACTCCGTTAAGCCGTTTTATATAAAAGAACAATATATTGGGTTCCCACCTATGAAATTGGCGTTTTTTTTTCTCACAAATAGAGAACCTCGTCACTTCTATGATTTAAAATATTCATCAATTGCTTGGTATTATATCGAATAATGACCATCATAGACAACTACCAATAGTAAAAAAACCTTATTACTTATAGTTTTCTAAACATAAAAAATGACTCCTCATTTTGTTAGCAGAAATTACCACTATTTGTTTTAACTTAGCCAAAACTTATTTTTGTCGCTTAATCTAAGTGGCATTTACGTTATCTTAGTTTTTAAACATTAGTGCATAAAAGTTAAAAAAAATTAGTGTTAATGGTTGTTATATAAATTAAGAAAATGTTAGTATGAAAAATGCAACTTCTTTAAAATTCTCCATACAAAACGCTGATTTCATAGGTCCTAGTATTAGGACTTAATATTAGTTAGAACGTAGGTGTTCAATCGCGTGACCTCTTATCTTCACGATCGACATGCGCAAGTCTCGCATCCTGCGCATGTTACGCCTCAGTGTGGGGTGTGCCACCGACCCGCACTGGGCCTGCGATAATTACGTCCCACTTACCTCCCTAGTGGGAACTTTGTAGGCTGAATATGATGGTTATAGGGGCGTTTAAATTATTAGTAAAGGCTTTTAACTGTGCGCGTGACGGTCGGAAATTATCCCACGGAAACGTACTAGGTACCGTATCACGAGTCGCGCCTGTCGGCATGATGTTTTCCGTCATCTTCAACAATAATCGTCATATTTCAACCAATTTACACAAAACCTTAATTAATTATACACTAAAACCTTCCTTATGAATCACTCCGTCCATTGGTGAAAACCGTATGAAAATCCGTTCGGTAGTTTTTGAGTTTTTCGCGATCAGACAGACAGTCGCGGCGGGACTTTGTTTTATAATACCTACGTAGTAACGTATTGATAGTGACGGGCGTCATCGACTCATCGTCGGTACCGGGAACTACCTTTTCCTCAACACAACTTTAACCGATGTATTTCAGGGGTTTACCTTAACATTACTAGAAACAAGTTTCAGTCATAAACAATTACTGGCTATGGCTAAATATAGATTGCTATCCACACGCTCAGAAGACTAGCTGGCTGTGTTGTGTCTAGGCTTGCCACCTTTTTTTTTTAAGGAAAATCGTATTTTGTCATAAAAACTTGCAAAAAAATAGAACCCTTGTCAAATTAAAAAAAAAAAATAGTACCTACCTACACATTTATTTTTCCATTTGTATTTGTTATTATTATATTCCGTGCTTTGGCCATCAAGATTTTATTATTTTTTAAATAATTATAGGAATCTAAGCAATTTAGATCCATATTAAAATAAATTTACAATTAATTTTTAATTAGATTAATAGATGCTCTAATTCCGTTCTGATTTCTTTCTTCTCTCCATTTTATATTCACGACGGAGGGCGGCGTTGATCGATAAATTAACAATGGCAGCCAAAAGATGACATAATTTAAGGAAATTCCCCATGCGGCGCTACGGGTGCGTTCCATTCCAATCACATTTAATATAAAAAAGCGCGACGATCGAATGAGCGATGAAAATATAGTATTTTTCGTACTTTAATATTATTTTTCTATAATCTATAGTACAATTGATTAAAATATATTAAGATACTATACCCTGAAATCGCGAAAAAAAAATTAGCTGTTCCATACATTTATGTTCGCATAACTCGTTATAATGTTGGGAAAAGCAGATTTTTTTTTCGCGATTTCAGGGTTGGCCCCATAGTAAAAGTTGTTCGTAATGATGAGTACAATGACCCCTTAAGAGGATGCAAACGAATTTAATTTCACATTGTATACCTAATATAGTACGGGTGGCAACCCTAATTGTGTCAGTGTCGACATTTAAGCGTTTCCTGTTTATAGGTAATTAATTATAATTATAGTATAACAGTCGCCAGGGACATTAAAAATATGATTTTCCTATAATATGGAGCGTATCATCTTTTCGACGTTGTGCTTGGTGGTATAAATACTCTCCCGCAGAGAGGTGCGACGCGACACACTGGTGGGTCATTTTCTATGAAAACTTCACGAAAATAGGGATGCACCTGGGTAAAAAAAAAAAAACTATTTAGTCCGTCTGTCAAATAATAAAAAAATATTAGACACGTATTTTTTGCTTGAAGAATAGACAAAATGACAGATTGTGAATGTTTACCATTGTCTGTCATTTTGTCTATTTTTCCGTCGACAAAACCCGTTTCTATTGTGGTCATGCTATGCGTGCTGCATTCTCCCTTACCTGCATAAGTCGACAAAATTAGACTCCAATTTTTGTAGAGACACAAGAAAACCGAAACTTTCCGAGGCGGGGTGCTAAATTTTTTCGCCCCTCTACTCTCCGTCACTGGAGAGGGGCGCACGCAAAAAAATCACCCAGGGCGCCGGTATCGGTAGTGCTAAAACCGGCTCTGCATCAAGTGCCTACTTGTTTGTTGCAATTAACATAAAAAAGACGGTAACAACTAGCTAGCCTACTACTCATTGTCAAGAACAAGATATACAAGAATAACATCTAGGTACTACAAAACTGTACAAGTTATAACATACCGGAGAATCTAGTGGGCGTGACAATTGGCAGTTAATAAATCAATCACCTGCAGCTGGATTACATGTTAATAAATAACAAGTGAAGGAAACTAACCAGCTATCTAATTACGTAACATATTTTCGTAAACGATTAAGAGTAATCTGTTTCATTTTGACAGTTCAACAACATTCATTGCGTTATTTATACGTTGTTGAGCAGATTTTTTTTCGAACTTATGAAGCAATGGTCTGTTTCAAAACGATTCAGATTCTGATTGATCGTGTATTATGTAATTAGGGTACAGTTTACTTATTTTACAAAAAATAAAATAAAAGAATATCCTATGGTTAACAAAATAGACCGGGTGCAGGTTCAATGACTGATGTCAGGGGAAGGCACTCTGTTCACTCATGAATCCCGCGCCCCCGACTCGGGTTAACAGTAGGGATGATGCAGTAGAAAAAGTATAAATTAAAGATTAAAAGTTATTATAATATTAACGTGTTTAAGGAAGTTATGAAGCTAAACTCTGCTAAATGATTTTATTAATGTTACAATATATTTCAAATGACTTTATTAATTAATATAAATGAAATGAAATTGTTTATTCTGTAAATATCGGAATCACTTTTACACGTCATATAAAAAAATATTAAAAATAAGCTAGATAAGGTCGGTGTTTCCTATCTGACTACTCCGAGAAGAAAGGCCGAAACAAACTCAGAGGTCGCAGTATCTTTTAAAGTCCAGACATAATATTGGTCAAGTCATATGAGGACCATGTAGATTAGTGTCTGAAATGGTCTTTTGAGGAAAGAACCACACAGATTTGAGTGGACCTGTCCAGTCAGTGCAAGCATTTGTCAGTAATCGTGGAGCTCAACTCAAAACTGAAGGAGCTCAACTCGACGAACAATACCAAAGAAAGGATTTTTGGGTAGGCCGCATCAACTACGCAAACTGCCAGACCATCATTAAAACTAACTGAGAAAGATAAAATAAATGAAAGACAAAAAATAAAAATAAAATATCCACATAGTCCTCACATTCACAATAATTAAAATAATATACCTACTTAATACTTTACAAAGTAATCGTGTCATTTTGAATATAATTTTCAACAATGTCAATGTGTATATAAAACTGGTTTATTGTGATGAATAATTAAAATGTCAACTTTTATGGTTTTCACAAGGCTTAGCAGAGCGAGCAGATCAATCCCAAGCTTTTTTATCTTCTAAATAATCTGAAATTTGATAGTACCCTTTTTTACAAAGTTTGGTTTTAATATGTACAGCTTTTAAATCGTGGTTTCGAATGTGAAACTATGTTTAAAAGTGATTATATTATATTAGTAATAATAATGAATGTTGTTATACTGATATCTAGTATGTATGCAATATAATGTTAACTTCCAAATACTTTACCTAGGTATACATAAGTTAAATGTAATAATACATGCTGCACCCTAACAGGGTCATGTACTCAAGTTTTAGCCTAGCCTGTAACTGAGTGTACCTACTTTAAGCAAAAATAAATAATATAGATAACAGTATATAAAGGCTATAATCGGCCTAAAACGCCGCACAAGCCTCCTCTCTGCTCCTTGTTTTCCTTCACCATTTTGAGAGCAGTGGTGATGAAATAAATCACACGAAGAACTGCTTCTAGCTAGGTTCGAACTACTATTCTTTCTGACGCACATCTCCAATCAATCTGGCTAACCTTTTCCCAACTATGTTGGGGTCGGCTTCCAGTCTAACCGGATACAGCTGAATACCAGTATTTTACATGGAGCGACTGAATATATGACCTCCACAACCCAGTGACTGGGTAATACGATATCCCTTGATGAGATTGGTTGTCAGACTTTTGGGCGCACATCTCTGAAGAAACATTATATTATTGGTTGGTATCATACCTTGCAGCAAGTAATAAAGCTAATACTATTCTTTAGGGGCGCTGACTACCCCTTTTTTATTTTTAGGGTGGGTATTATCAAATAACTTCTCCCGCTTTGGGCGAAGCGGAGGGCGTGTCAGACTCTTACTGACTAAAACCTACCAGTGTTCCTTCAGTTGCCTGACGTTGCCAGGAGCCACGGTATCCCTTTCGGACTTTCCCGCGACCCCGTCAGGCATCGGTCCTAGCAGACCCCTTCTGTTGTGCTGACTTCTCTTGAGGCGCGCGTGGTACACAACGCGCCGCCAACCCGAGCCTGGTCCTTATCGGACGGCGAGCTATGTAGGTGCTTACTACCCAAAGTGTCTGCTTGAATGTTCCCGTCCTGTGCACCGGCTGGGTTTAATCAACCGTTACTCCCTAACTAGGCTGAGTGCTAAGACGGTTGCCTGCCCGAGCCCGGCGGATGGGCCTTCTCCCGATTCTCAAGGTTTGTAGACATCCGCCCGGTCCGAACCTTGCTGTGCTGTCTGAAGATTGCCGTACTGCATGAACGCATGGTAGAAACTCAGCAAAATGATGTTTTATCGGTGTGCATGTTAATCTTTCTATCAAATTCAAATGATTTAATATCACATAAACCTACAAGGACACTTATGAAACGTCAGAAGCTAGGTGCACGGCAGCCGGCAAGAAACTCCACGGTTACTCTTTTAAAAATAAAGAGTTTTTACAGAGTTAATAGGTATGAGAGGACAGTGTAGGCCTACCAACAAGTACCAGGTACTTAGCAAAATAAAAAATAGTCCACAGATCTACAGTCTGTTAAGTTTACAACGTTCACACATTCACAAAATCTAAAAGAAAAAAATCTTTAAGAAAGATAAATAAAATAATAATAAAAATAAAGACCTATTTAAACCAAATGACATGGTTGCCAGTGCAGCTGTAACAAATCTAATTTAATAACATAATTCTCTTACTCGTATCACAGTTTATTTGGATTGGCGCGCAATAGCATCTAATTTACTTAATCTTTATAAAATTGGAAAATCTTCATAATATTTGATGATATTTTGATAATCCATTATACGTGAACGACCTAATGACTAATTGACGGTCATCAACAGGGTCATTATTTAAATCATTGCTTACTGTTACCCTACCAATTAACATTTGTATATGATCACTATCAATTTCTAAGAGTCACACTACCTGTTCAACCTCGTCGCATTACAAAGTATGCTTACCTATGTATGTATATTATGTGACTAACAAAACCTTGGAGGCTCAGTTCGCGCGAGATTCATATTCATATAAGACGTTTCCTTATAAAATCCACTGCCGTGTGAAATCTAATAAAATAAAACATGAATTAAAAATTAAAACAGAAAATAAATTGATAAGTTTTGACAGCAATTTTGGCGCGAATTTGCTTTTTAGGTTATGATTATTTAAAAAGTTGTTATTTGGAAAAATGATTTCCAAATTGAATGTGAGCGTGTTTCTATTTATATTTTGTTGTGTAAAAGTTGTGTTATTACAAGGAACCGGTTCGGGAAATGACGGAAACTGTAAGTACTTTGTCTCTCTTTGTATACCTACGTTTTTTTTCTGAAACAAAGTGCTGAGCAAGCGTATAACCTTGTTATTTCTAAAACAGAATAAATATTTTTTGTTTGCTGGTTGTCTGCATTCGTGCAACTGGTAACATATCAGTCACAAAAAATATAGATACCTAATTACAAAGCAGATGGCTTATCGTGGTACAAAAAACTTGCAAAAATTTAATAGTCAAACGAACTTATGTACCTACTTGTCAGTAGAGTTGCCAGATACCGGTTTGTCATTTTCGGGATTTTATTTGATTTTTTTTTGAAGGGTAAATTAAAATGGAAGTTATTTTCAAATACTTAAGTAAGTATAATAATTCTCATTTTAGGTAATAGTTGTAGGTAAGCTTTTAACTGAAATACCTAAAAATAGATAGTGTATTTTTATAATATTATAAGAACATAACCAAAATTGAGCACCTCGTTTGGCTTATTGGTGGTTCCCCGAATTTAATCGCCCGAAACGGACAAATCGACACTTTTAGATAATATAATTTTTTCTTGAGGCTATTCGCAAGAAAGTTAATTTATTTGTCGCTTACAAATAAATTAACTTCGTGCGAATCGCCTCAAGAATAAATAGTATTAGGTATATAAAAGTGTCGATTCGCCCGTTTCGGGCGAGTAAATTCGAGTATTATTAAAAAATGTCGAACAAACATTTAAAAATACTTAAAAAGGCTTCACAAACTCATAACAGGCTACTTTTTTATTTAAATATTTTTGTTACTGAATTTTGCAATTTTTATGGATCGCGGCGTGCCTATTTGGCAAACGTGCCGTGCGTGTCGTCGTGAAAAAAAGTTGGTGTTTGTAATCCGGGACAGTAAAGTCTAATTACTGGGCACGGGACAAGACGCAAAATTCCGGGACATTCCCGGATTTCCCGGCAATCTGGCAAGCCTACTTGTAAGTGAAGCTCGACGGTAATTATACTCGTTGCTGTCTGGTTCGAAGATGATATTATGTGACGAGTGACTCGACTAAACACCTACCTACTAGAATACCATTGTATTCCATCATCATTGACAACGAGACAGCTAAGAGTGTCTACAATGTAACGACTTCAGAGTCAAACATGGGATAAAAACATTGACTTAGCTTGAATTAAACTTGTTTCTTGCGTTTTTGAAAATATGTAGTTTGATATATTTTAATTTTTTTCATAAAAATATTTTGTTACGGCTGTTCTCCAAAACGGCTGGATCGATTTTGACGGGATTTTCACTGGCAGATAGCTGATGTTATAAGGTGTAACTTAGGTATAACTTGCTTTTATTTTAGAAAATGAATTAGGGTCCACGCGGGCGAAACCGCGGGCTGCGGATAGTTTTATCTTCTATAAAATACAATTTGCAGAATTTCTCAGTAGTAGCCCGGAGTCTGGATGTTAATGATGAAATGTTAATTCTTATGTAGGTATTCCTATTCTCAGATTATAGAAAAACTTAAAATCTTCAACATTTTTTTGCAGCCATCTTTAATTTAATGTTTTTATAAAGGACGATAAAAAAGAATTAATTCCCCCATTTGACGTGAGCAACGTCCGTCTAAAAACCAGTTTTTTTTATAATGGGTCGTCAAAAAACCCAATCTTCGTTGCTGCAGTAATTTTCGTGGTAACTGGAAAAGTTCGTAGATTTATAATAACACAGGTAAGTACTTACTTACATAAAGGCAGTGGTATGAAAACCAGTACCCACGAGCTCCTCAGAGCTTTATAACATTATTATACAGTACATATGTAAAAAAAACCGTGTTCGATCCGAAAGGGGCACATAGGTACCGCAATAACAAATAAAAAACTTATTGCTATTTAAAATTCACATTTTGAGTACCAAAATAACCCCAAATCCATGAACAATTAGTAAATTTTCAACACGGGTCAAAAGTTATGACATGACTTTTAGACACCCGCTAAACGACGGCCGCCCGGCCGCCGCACAGTGGTCTGAAAATCAAGCTCCATACTCATAGAAACTTAATGTCAGAAATTAATAAATAAAAATATGTTTTGTGTTTAGTATACCTCCCTATGTTTTACTAATATAGTATGAAGGGTATGAGTAGCTCCATGCGTGAGAAAAAAAATATTTTAATTTTTTTTGTATGGAATAAAACACTTAAAGTGCTTTTTTTCAAAACTGAATAGAACTGATAGGCTGGTATTCACATGAGCTATTGCACCATACACGGCGATCAAGATGACATACAATTCTTGTGCCTTTCGGTGCCGCTTTGCATGTAGCAAGCTTTGGAAATTTTGAATTTACAGTTGGTGATCTTTCAAATCTTTGATGGTATTTTGTGAAGTTACATATTGCTTTGAATATGAAAATTGTATGTAAACTAATACTCATGCAAGAAGAGACAAACATACACACACACACACCCTCACACACTCACAAACTTTCGCCTTTATAATCTTAGTGTGATTATAAAGGCGAAACTTTGTGTGTGTGTGTGTATGTTTGTCTCTTCTTCACGCTCAAACAGCTGAACGGATTTGGATGAAATTTAGCACACATAATAGTTTATAACCGGGAATAACACATAGGTAATATATTTAACAACACACAGGTATATAATTAAATGAAGTAACCAACCACATAACTGATATTGTCGTTAGTTAATAACCTGCTAATGACTTTTATAATGAAAATATTAGAAAACGATGTAGATTATTTACATTTTACTACAAAATTAATTTCACGAAATAACTCATTTGTTAATCACCGTCATTATTGTTGAATTTTAATTTAATAAGCATTATGGGACAGCGAGTGTTAATGAGGGTAGTTATAATATAAATAGGACATTTAAACTAACTTCACTCAGTAGCTCTTTGCACTTGTGCTTTACTATACTTATTACGTTCGATTTGTTTTCGTGTTATGATGGAAGCTTTTAGTACCAATTTGGATATTTTTATGTTTGTGGCTAACAATAGCTGTTTCTCACAGCCCAGTGTATTATATGAAGTTTTTGTCAATGCCGTTGATTTGTCAGAAATCGAAAATAAAGAATTGAAACAATTCTGTCAGACTCGTGTGTGTTCGTTGAGGAACAAATGGATCTCGTGTAATCGCACGAGACATACTTTCATAAAAAAGTATGAGACATGGCTGCAAGAAGACATAAAATGGCCTGAGTTCATGAAGGACAAGATGACACCTTGTTTAATGTTAGAAGAGCAGCAACCATGTTCCAGTTTTGACTTCGGTGTAAATGAGGGTGCATCAACATCATACAAACCGGAGACGTACAGTGTTGGAACATCAACTGTTGTGAGTCCAAGAAAAGTGTTCTCGGAGCTAAGCCCGCTACAGAAGAGAAGAAGAGTGAAAGAGCTCCTCACGCATAGCACTGAAAGCCTTGCTTATGCAACTGGTTTAAGTGCAGATAACAAAAATGTAGCAGATATAATAAAATTGATCACAGAGCATCCCGAAGAGGCTACAAAGATAAAGGAATTGTTGAAGTCCAAGAAAGCTATGCCCATATATTCCGCTGATAAAGCTTTAGGAATTCTGACTTCATTGAAGCTTTCAAAATGGCAGTATACAATATTAAGAGCTTGTGCAAAAGAAGAAGGAATACTACTATATCCTTCATATACTGCTATCTTAGAGGCGAAAAAGGACTGTTACCCACCAAAAGACACCATAGAAATTACCGAAAGAGGGGTAAAAGTAAAGCTTCAAGCGATTTTGGACAAAACTGTTGCTAGATTTGGGAAATTCCTACGTTTGGAATCTTCGCTAGATGGCAAAGAGCTAACATTGATATGCAAGTGGGGCTTTGACGGTGCTTCAGGGCAAAGTTTGTACAAACAAACTATGGCGGGTGAAGATGATTCAAGCAATTTTATGTGTTCTTTTGTGCCTCTGCGCTTAGTTTGTGGTGAAGAAAAGTTATGGGAGAATCCAAAGCCATCTTCCACAATGTTCTGCAGACCGCTCTATTTTAAATTTGCAAATGAAAACAAATTAAATATTAAGGAAGAACAGGCTTTGATTGAAGCTGAGATTGCAGCACTGGAGCCGTCTATTATGGGAATTCATACTGTTAAGCACTCAATGCTTATGACCATGATAGATGGTAAAATCACTTCGCAACTGTCAATTACTTCAACGCAGACTTGTGACATCTGTAAAGCTACCCCTTCGGAAATGAATAAGTTAGAGAAGATCTCAGAGTAAGTTTTGAATAATTTGTTATATTTCAGATTACCGTAATGCTGTGTATCTTTTTATTAATTAATTCACTTTCTTTCCAGAAAACCTGTTTCAACAGATATATATCAGTATGGTTTGTCTACACTTCATGCTTGGATTAGATGTATGGAGTGCCTACTCCATATTTCGTATAGACTAGACTTCAAAACATGGCAAGCCAGAGATGCAGACAGCAAAGAGTCATTGAAGAGTAGAAAAAAAACTATACAGCAGAAGTTTCGTGATGAAATGGGCCTCCTAGTAGACATCGTTAAACAAGGTGAGTTATGATAACAGTCGTTGTTCTTAAATCTTATTTTTTCAAATAACGTTAGTTCTATTTATTCTTTACAAAGTTGTGGATTAGTTTTGATTCATTTATAATTTTCAGGTTCCGGAACCACAAACGATGGAAACACAGCGAGGAAATTTTTTGGTAATCCTGCCAATACTGCAGCTATTACAGGCTTGGATCCTAGTTTGATCCAAAGATTTGCAACACTTTTGCGTGTGATGGCCTGTGGGGAGCCCATAAATGTTGAGGCGTTTAAAAACTTTGCGCGCCAAACAGCAGAATTATATGTGGAGCTCTATGGCTGGTATTACATGCCTTTGAGTGTCCACAAACTTTTACTGCACGGTGCTGAAGTTATTAAACACTTCAATATTATGCCCATTGGCAAATTATCTGAAGAGGCATCGGAAGCCAGAAACAAAGACTTCAAGAAAATCCGAGAACAGCATTCGCGCAAATTTTGTCGAAAAGCGACAAACGAAGACATTTTCAATGGTCTCTTTGTCTCGTCAGATCCCTACCTGTCCAGCATAAGACCTGTGCTGAGAAAATCAGTAAATACACCTATTACTGATGATATGAAATCTCTTCTTATTGGTGACGATGCAGATCTAGACAAAGAGAATGTTGAATTTATTGATATTAACGCGTCAATGCTGGACTCGGATTTAGAGGACTGACGACAGCAAAGATACTCTCTGCTAATCGTTTTTGTATAAGTAGTTATAGCAAATAATTATAATAAAATAATAATAAGAATATAATTAAATTAATTAATATAATTAATTAGTAATATAATTAAACAGTAATATTTAATATATCATAGTTATAGGAGCTGTAAATAGTTGTTGTAGTCTTAAATTGACAATTTTGACGTTACTTTTATTGTTATTGCCTTTCTTGCACATAATTTTTGTTGTAATGTATTAGTATTAACTATTTCATTAACAGCTCCCCCAAACGTATTATACATTAACTATTTAATACATGTTTTTATCTTTCTTCACTTTTAACCATATATTTAAAAATAAAAATATCTTTAGTACATATTTATTCCTTACTAGCTGCACCCCGCGGTTTCACCCGCATAAGTCTCGATTCCGTGGGAATATCGAGATAAATAGTAACCTATGTGTTATTCCCGGTTATAAACTATTATGTGTGCTAAATTTCATCCAAATCCGTTCAGCTGTTTGAGCGTGAAGAAGAGACAAACATACACACACACACACACAAAGTTTCGCCTTTATAATCACACTAAGATTATAAAGGCGAAAGTTTGTGAGTGTGTGAGGGTGTGTGTGTGTGTATGTTTGTCTCTTCTTGCATGAGTATTAGTTTACATACAATTTTCATATTCAAAGCAATATGTAACTTCACAAAATACCATCAAAGATTTGAAAGATCACCAACTGTAAATTCAAAATTTCCAAAGCTTGCTACATGCAAAGCGGCACCGAAAGGCACAAGAATTGTATGTCATCTTGATCGCCGTGTATGGTGCAATAGCTCATGTGAATACCAGCCTATCAGTTCTATTCAGTTTTGAAAAAAAGCACTTTAAGTGTTTCATTCCATACAAAAAAAATTAAAATATTTTTTTTCTCACGCATGGAGCTACTCATACCCTTCATACTATATTAGTAAAACATAGGGAGGTATACTAAACACAAAACATATTTTTATTTATTAATTTCTGACATTAAGTTTCTATGAGTATGGAGCTTGATTTTCAGACCACTGTGCGCCGCGTCCAACGACCCGGTAAAATCCACCATAGATAAAAAAGTGAAAGAAAGAAAGAAAAATAAGTTTATTTGTCACAGAAACACGTGCATAAAAAAAAAAGATGATAAACTCGAGTAGAAAAAAAGAAAATGAAACAGAATAGATTTAAATACAATAACGAGCACAAAACAGAAATAGTCGGCAGCTGCTGGCACGTCATGACTGTGACAAGAAGGCTTCCACTCAGCATGATGCTGTGCTATAGAGACCCACAGCACAGCGCTGATTTTCAGTGGTCACCCGAAAGAGCCGTACGGAGACCAAGTCAGGTTTAATGAATTTTACATAAATATAAAATAAAACAAATAGTACCTAAGATACATACAATAT
Organism: Agrochola circellaris; assembly: GCA_914767755.1. Lineage (NCBI taxonomy): Eukaryota > Metazoa > Arthropoda > Insecta > Lepidoptera > Noctuidae > Agrochola > Agrochola circellaris. The sequence continues at coordinate 25,441,670 of OU611839.1, read as the reverse complement.
TCAGTCAATATACAACCAATAGTATGAGTACTTAAAATGATTAAATAACATATAAATAATAAAATTATGCGCAGGCATCACCGTGCATAAAACATAAAACATGTACCCACCTAAGTAGTGTAAGTGGGACTTTTTTTTATTTTTTTCCTGAAAATTTCCACATCCGCGGGTGTTCTTATGTACCATGTTCTCAGTACAATACCTAATAACACACCCTCACGGATCGGCCAGGGTTATTTTTACACGTTGTATAGTATAGATGAAGCAAAGACCTCATAGCTTTGCATAGTACGAGTAGCTATCACAGGTAAAATTTGCTTACGAATTTATTTAGGTACATGCCCAGTTTGGCAATAAAAAATATTACCGTTGCAAGAGCATGATTCTATTCAAGGTCAAAGAGTTAGCAGTGACGTTCGATCGCCTGTAGCGACATACTCACTGCCTATTTCTCAGAACGTCATGTTCTTTTCCTTTTTAGGGTTCCGTAGTCAACATGGAATACTTACTTATAGTTTCGACATGTCCGCCTCTGTCTGTCCGCGGCTTACCTCAGAGACTCTTAGTAAGTACTTGAAAGCAGCACTGCTATTCTGTAACCATCTCACCGTGAAAACTTAGGTGAAGTGAGCGTGGAGTGAGCTGTCATTCCACAGAGATTGACACTATTGACAGCTTACTTCACCCAAGTTTTTACGGTGAGATGTTTACAGGATAGCATGGCTGGGCTGTAAATTGGCACGGGTACCTAGATACTTAAATCACGCCGACAAAGTGGTACAAAAAAAGTAGGGTACCTAATTGCACGAAAAATGCCGATGATTTTGATTTTAAACGACTTCCAAAAAGGAGGTGGTTATATGTTCGTCGCGTATGTATGTTTATTTTATTTTTTAATGTATTTCCACCGATTTCTCCGTTAATTGTGGACCGATTTTGAAAATTATTTTTCAGTATGAAAGGGTATGCTCCCAAATTGGTCCCATATATATTTTATTAACTTTGCTTGGATAGTTTTTGAGTAAGCTTCAATAATACTACGTATTTTTCCTTACTTAATATATCTGGATGATATGATGATAACTTCCCGTCACTGTTATTTACATAGCAGGTAGTTGTATTCGAATTTGTGGGATACCACAACTAAAAAGTGAAAAATAACAACTTTTTACAAAAAAAAAACAATTGATTTAAAAAAAAAACATTAAGTACTAAGTGAAAAATTACTTTAATTTCGGAAGTCGGTGGCAAAAAACGAAAATTCAAAATCAAAGACACCGAGTTCCGAAATTAAAGTTATTTTTCACTTTGTAGTGTTTTTTTTGGACGTCGTCGGTTGTTTTTTCTTTTGTATGCTATAGTGTGATTATGGGTATGATTGCATAGGCTGTTCAAAAATATTGCGGGTCTCGAAACACCATTTTTTTTCGATTCAGGGATCCGTTTGCGTAATATTAATATTTAAAATTGTTGGTTGAGCCAAAAGGCCAGCTAAATGGTTGTTCTTAGGTAAGTAGGTAAAAACATTCACGCCTGTGTAGTATATGTAGTATATAAATTTATTAGTACTCCTTATTTAGTTACCTACTTATTTAGTAACCTTTAGTTATCTACTAGTGAAAGTCCCGTCAAAATCGGTGCAGCCGTTTCGGAGATTACCCGGAACAAACGGACAGACAAAAATGTAAAAAAGAAGTTTTTTTTTCTGAAGTACCGTATTTACTTTCATATCGACGATGGAAATTTCAAATGTCGTAGTGGTCATTGGATTTTATTATACGAGTATCCAGGGTTGCATAAAACAAACAATTTGTTTAAAACACGTATTTTAAACAGTGTTTATAACAGTTTGAAATATTTTTTTTTTTTTTATTTAGTATTGGGTCCCCACCTATGAAATTGGCGTTTTTTTCTCACAAATTGAGAACCTTGTCACTTCTATGAATTAAAATATTCATCAATTGCTTGGTATTATATCCAATAATGACCATCATAGACAACTACCAATAGTAAAAAAAACCTTATTACTTATAGTTTATAAACATAAAAAATACCTTAAAAATGACTCCTCATTTTGTTAGCAGAAATGACCACTATTTGTTTTAACTTAGCCAAAACTTATTTTTGTCGCTTAATCTAGTGGCATATTACGTTATCTTAGTTTTTAAACATTAGTGCATAAAAGTTTTAAAACATTAGTGTTCATGGTTGTTATATAAATTAAGAAAATGTTAGTATGAAAAAAGCAACTTCTTTAAAATTCTCCATACAAAACGCTGATTTCATAGGTGGGGACCTAATATAAAATCACAGTATAAAACAAGTTTAAGAAAAAAAAAACCGGCCAAGTACGTGTCGGACCACGCACAATGAAGGGTTCCGTAAATGGGATTAATTTATCACAAGAACAAGCTTAACATTGTAGTTGAAAAACATGTTCTCCCATACGAAATGTATGGGAGATCACATTTTTCAAACTGCAAATTTAAGTTGGTTGATTATTACTCGTTAACCAGTACAGTCTACTTAGCTCTGATAGTTTTCCTTTTAATTTCGTTACATATACTACTGCTGTGAATTTAAAAAAACTATTTTTTTCCAACCCAGCAGCCTAATTACGTAATGCACGATCAATAATAAATTAAAACAGATTGCTAGTCCATTGATTCATAAGTTCGAAAAAAAAATTGAGCTGATTTTTTTTCGAACTTATGAAGCAATGGACTAGCAATCTGTTTCAATTGATTCATAAGTTCGAAAAAAAAATTGAGCAGATTTTTTTTTCGAACTTATGAAGCAATGGACTAGCAATCTGTTTCAATTGATTCATAAGTTCGAAAAAAAAATTGAGCAGATTTTTTTTTCGAACTTATGAAGCAATGGACTAGCAATCTGTTTCAATTTATTATTGATCGTGCATTACGTAATTAGGCTGCTGATTATATCCGAAATAACAATGGTAGAAATTTACTAAATAGTAAAAGCTGTTATTTTGACATTTCAAACCAATCAATTTTATTTACTTCTATGTATGTATGTACAGATTGTTGTATTTGAGACGCAACTGGTTAGACTAGATGTAAATACCAAAGAAGTTTTGAAAAGGTTAGCCGGATTACCGGACAGCATGGTAGAGTTTACAATATAAATAAGTTCCTAATAGGATGCAAATCTACATGAAAACGTAAGGCCGTATTCTCGGCGTCAGCGCATAATACGTTGCGTAACGTTTAAATGCAGAGGTTTTTAAGGAACTGTTCTTGAGAAAGAAAAATGGTTTATTCTGCACAAACAAAACGCACATTTAAAGACAAAAAGCCTTAAACACATACAAAAGTAGCCAAAAGCCTCGTATTCAAACAATACATAAAAAATTGACAATATTGTTCATTGGTTGACGTCAAAAGGCCACGGACCAAAGAGAATATTGCGTAAATACTTGCTCCCCGCGCCACTGGGCCACCACTGGTCAGTTACCACTGGGCCACCACTGGTCAGTTACCACTGGGCCACCACTGGTCAGTTACCACTGGGCCACCACTGCTCAGTCGGTGCCGTTACCACTGGGCTACCACTGCTCAGTTGGTGCCGTTACCACTGGGCCACCACTGGTCAGTCGGGGCCGTTACCACTGGGCCACCACTGGTCAGTCGGGGCCGTTACCACTGGGCCACCACTGGTCAGTCGGGGCCGTTACCACTGGGCCACCACTGGTCAGTCGGGGCCGTTACCACTGGGCCACCACTGGTCAGTAGGGGCCGTTACCACTGGGCCACCACTGGTCAGTCGGGGCCGTTACCACATGGCTACCACTCCCTAGTTGGGGCTGGTACCACTGGGCCACCACTGCGGAAAGTTTTATAGGCAGTTAGAATTGAATTAGTATGAAATCTGTCAGATGTAACTGTTCACTGAACTCTGGAGCATAATCAGACATAGAAGCTCGAGTCTTTTCGTCCGTTTGTTTATGTTAAGCAAAGCAGAGGTGTCCTTATAGTAGAGGCAGTAGGTGCACCACATTTCGCCAGTTATGTTTAAGTCTCATGTCCCGAGGGAGGCTAATTGTCATCAACCGGGCACAAATCCTTAAATCCAGGCTGCTACAGAGAAATTACTACATTATGGCGGAGTCTGGCCAGTAGTTTCCCATTTTCCGTTCAGAAATCTGTTATCTATTCCATAATTATACTATACTGTTAATACAAAAGACAACATCAATTTAAAATAACCTCCCATGTATTTGCATGCATTTATTTCGTGTCCTTTTAAGCGAGGCAGTTTGACCGCAGCACCTACTGCTGTCGGGACCTTCAAAACTGGTTTTAATGTCAAAATATTCACAAAACAGCTCTAGGACTTCTTGTGTTTAGTGTTTACACGTTTTTGTGCGTCTGCGAATTTTAGATAATATTGTATGATTACAATCTTCTACTTAACCTCTGTGGTTAGACAACCTGTCTCAGATCCAGAGGTCGCGGGTCTTTTCCTTTAGCAAAATTCCCAGTAGCAAAATTTTCTACACGGTTTGGTTGGTGGTGGGGCTTGTTCTAAATCCGCCTGGCATAACAACAATGTTAACAGCATTGTTGTGTTTCGGCAGTTAGAGGTAAGATAGCCAGTTCCTCTGTGGTTGAGGATTCCGGGTGAAGCTCGCTTCCACCTTCGGCCTGATCATCACTTACCATCAGGTGAGATGCAGGCCAAGAGCTTCCCGGTAGTTAATTAAAAAAATACATTTTAATTTATTAATTCGTTAACACATCCTAAACCGCTGGTAGGCGCTTGAAATTTTGCTCACGAATTCCTTTTATAAGGGACCCCCCTAAAGGGGTTAAATAAACATTGAAATTTGAACCGCCCACCTGTGCACGTAACATTGGGAGACACTCGCAAACATCTAGGATGTGTATTCAATACAACGAACTGAACTCGAACCTACTAACTAACTAGTAATAACCGCCGCACGAGTCGATCCATCAGGTTAAACTTCGCTTGCTGGGGTTGGTCTGTGGATGGGTGAGCATCTTTACATACTGAGACTCCTCCGTGCCTCGGATAGCACGTTGGCCGTTGGTTCCGGCTGTCATTCGTGGATCTTTGACAATTGTTACGGGTCGTCAGAAGGCCGAAAGTCTGACATTCAGTCTTACCAAGGCGTATTATCCAGTTACTGGGCTGTGGAGGTCAGATAGGCAGTCGCTCCATGTAAAATACTGGTATCCGCTGCATCCGGTTAGACTGGAAGCTGACCCCAACATAGTTGGGAAAAGACTAGGCAGATAATATTGCCAAATTAATGAAAACGACGAAATATTTGACATCTATTTGCGACGTTGCCCACTTTTAGGAATAAACGCTTTAAAATTTTGTAAAGTTTTTTTTTTACACCTTATGTAAAGAAAGGAAGAAGAAAAGAAAGAAAAAGGGTTTATTCTGCACAAACTAAAAGCAGATTAGAAAAAAGAAAAATAACAATAGAAAAAAACAAAATAAAATATTTACTTGCATAAGTAACACGATAATTATGATTAGGTACTGTGGTTATTTAGTATGACTATCGTCCGATAAACCGTGGAAATCAATTTGTTGCAATAACTTGGGTTTGTGCGGAACTGTAATAAAACATAAATTCGATCATTCGTTTCATTCATTCGTTCAACATTCAGTGACGATTAAAGAAAATATAGGCGCTTTGACAGTTTTAACAGGTGCCCATACCTGACGTCTCAGTGCTGCCACCTAGTGAACGTAATTTCAGAAAATCCTCATTCTATTATGTAGTTTGGATGGTTAAAACTCGAATAAATTAATACGGACAATTTAACTCATCGTCTGACCTCACCTCAGAGTTTCCTGCCAGATAAGAATCTTATGAAAGGCGTCTGGAAATCCCAAAGACATTGATATATAATATAAAAGGCTGTAGATAAATAAAAACTTAAACGCACTGACTCGTGAAGAACGCAAAAAACACAAAAGTATTAAAGTACTTTGTATCCCTATCTCATCTCAGTTATGTTATGTGTAACACAAAAACCAGGCTGAGTCTGAATTTCATACATTTTCATGATGGATAAGCGCAGTAACACTTTGCAACCAAAGATTTAAATCGTAGATTTGCCCTCACTGTATTAAGTCGCACGAAAAATCGTCCATAATGACAGGAGCGAGCTCACACATTAACAATGGCGTTTCCATGACAACCAAGTCAAATCTCTGCGAAACTGTCTGTCTCAGAGGTGTCAAAACGAAACTGAAACGCGACCATCTTGTGAGGGTTCTAGTTCAGGTTCGGATTCTCACACTATTTATGCACTGGATTGGAGGGCACTATTACTAGGTTCGCTGAATAAAAACTCTCGGTTCACTTGTCGAATATTATTTACTGTTCCTTACGAGGTCTCGATACAAACTGAATGATAACTAACTAACAAACTGAATTGGAATACTGGAATGACAAAATAATAAATGCGCCTATACTTATAGTAAGCCACATAGGCGCAAGTAGCGTCGGTAGCGATCAATAGTTAAAATAAATTAACAAATAAGAAAATTACAAATAAATTGGCGATCGCACGCAATCCCAGGTCCACCAATCAGAGCGAGGCAGAGGCGTGTCTATGTCGGACAAGTCCGTACAAGTTCAGACAGGTTCTGACACGCTCGGTCAGGCTCAAACTCGCTCCCGACTTGACCTAGAATTGCGTACGATCATGACAGAGTTCTTATAACTAAATAATAATGTTTATAACATTGTTCTTGATTGATTTCGATTACATTGGTCTTATCTACTATGTTATTACTAGGCGTCCTGCACACATCTTTTAACGCGGAAGGGCAAATCTACGATTGAAATCATTGTTTGCAACAAAACAGGAAGTCAACAAGAAGTGACATAGAATTTGTAACTTTTTTGGCGAGTCAAAACAGTTTCGCGTGACTTTTCAGCAGTCGAAATTGGGGTCACCAAAAGGTCATCATTGTCAGCAGAAATTCGTCCACTGCTGGACATAGAAAGCAGTGGTAACAGCCACGGTTTATGAGTTGTACTTGTTCGTGGGTTTGAACACAAGCAGGCGCTCTACTTTGTGCAAATTATTTCATCACCTCTTAAAACGGTGAAGGAAAACATCATGAACAGATGAGCATGTCCTAGAACCAAAAATTCAAAGACATGTGACATGTACCAACCCGCACTGGGCTCGCGAGATGGATTATGGCCCACACCCTTTCGGTTCGAGTAGTGGGAACATTATAGGCTGATTATGCTGGACATAGGCGTCACCACATCGACCGGTCTTCATGACCAAAAGGTTACTCTTTCGCAATTCCTTCCATTAAGTTTTTCTTACCAATGATAACTTTTAAGCTATTGCATAGCTTTTATCGGAGACTCTGAGCGCGGCGACCGAATGTAGAAATTCCGTAACGAAAAAAAAACCTGACGCGAAAGTTTGTGAGGATGGATGGATGGATGTTTGTTACTCTTTCACGCAAAAACTACCGAACGGATTTTAATGAAACTTTACAGTAATGTGGCTTATATATCAGAATAACACATAGGCTACAATTTATAAAGATTTTATGTGATTTAGCCATAATATAACGATAAGTATCCAGTAAGTCGGAAAAAATCCTGCCCTCTGAGATCTATCTTTGCGTGCGCTGCCTAAACCGCTGGAGTTACATGAAAAGAATGTATTGTGGGGTTGTTTGTCTTAAAGAGTTCTAAATAAAAGTCCGCGACAGCATATATCTACCTTTTATGTGGAAGCCATTATAGCCAAAATAGTGAGCTATAAATACATTTAAATTGAATACTTTTTTTAAGTTGCATATTTTAGAGTATTTAGTTAATTCGTATCAAAATAAATACCTTCATCGCTTTCGGTATTTAATGTAGATAAAATTTGTCTTTTACACTAAGTAATTTGGACTAATATTTTAAAAGTTAGAACGATAAGAATGACCTGCGATGAGTCGACGGCGGGCGCGCAGAACGAGGGTGGAGGGGCGGGTTAGGCAATGACGCGCGATCGCCGAGTGCGCGACCCGAACGCGGGCAGACGCGTGAGGGCAGACGTCATTGACGGTTGTGTAAATTCTGCGATTTAGGGGGGGGGTATAGGGGTATTTTTTAAAAAAAATATTTTAAATCAACAATATTATCTTCTTATTTTTGAATATATGCTATGCAATAGCTTTACCGCGGCAGTCCTCGAGTGCCACACGTATTTTTTTTATTGCCAAACTGGGCTTAAAAATAGATTTGTAAGCTAATTGTAGGTACATGTCATATTTACTTCTCTTTGGGAGGGTCCACTATGCAAAGCTATGAAGTCTTTGCTTCATTATTGGTGAAAGTACGAGAGTCTTATCTACAATTTAATTTCAACTCTTTATTAGTGGCTTTTGTGGACATGATAATTATTCAGAAAAGTCAATATCATATCGTTTAAAATAGGTTATTATTTTTATTAATTAATTAATCTATTTTTATACTTAGATTCTTTTCTATTTTGTGAATGAGAACGTTGTAGGCTTATTGGACTGTAGATTTGTTGACCATCTTCTATTTTGTTAAGTACTTGGTACTTGTTGAAAGACCTACACTGTCCTCCCATACCTGTTATTTGAAAATATTGTAAAAGCCAATTATTTTTAAAAGAGTAACCGTGGAGTTTCTTGCCGGTTCTTCTCCATAGGAAACGACCAATTGGAACCGTGCACCTAGCTTCTGACGTTTCATAAGTGCCCATGTAGGTTTATGTGAAATAAAATATTTTGAATAGAATTGCATTGAATGTTAACCAATAACGATCCGTAAATTTATAGGAATCAGCCATAACATGCAACATGAGGAAAATGATATACGAGGTAGGTACTTATAATGTTTTCGCAAATATAATTCTCGAAACACAACTACATAAACACTTACAAATAAATCTCTGAAGGTCGCGTCGCAGACCGGTCTCTCGGTCAGACTTATTATTCGTAGCTCGGTCATCTTTTTTTTGATTGAACAGAACTTTTTAAGTGACTGTCTGTGTGTTAAAATTATTTATTTTATTTTTAATCTGTGGTAATAAAATATATTTAAATTATATGGCTTTAACTTCCGGGAAGCACTGCTGAACCATTCCCTTCCTGGGTTTGTGGATAAGAGCCAATTGACCATTGGCTTTTATCTCCTGGCAAAAAATATCAAAAATTGGATTTTTTATGAAAATTAATCCTTTTCGTTGGTATTATTCTGTGTGTCTTAATCCAAGGCCTCTTTTTTTTCTTTTCAGTAATACCCCGCTTTACGCGAGGGATTCGCGTATAACGGAGTCTGATGAAAGATTAAGCCAATTGAATAATTAAAGTGCTTTTATTGCAATAAACAGAATCAGCCTATTAAGAGGCTTACAACAGCTAAAGCGCGGTCACTGTCGGACTGCATAGAAATGAAAGAGAAGCGCGATGACACGACGCAGGTAATTTATTGCAAAATATGAAGCAGTTAGCGATTTACGAAAAATCTATTGATTGGACTGGAAAATTAAAACACTATTATGCTAATATGTAGCTTGTAGAATAATCTGACAAAAAATCAGAATGATTGCATGTAAATTAATATGATTTTTAATCGTTAAAAGAAATTTTTAGAGGTATCTTCATGATTTTTTCTATCGTAAATTAGTTGTATTATGTTTTCAACACACTATCATACTAGCATATATCCTGAAGAATATCATATATTTTTCTGATTTTGTTTACTGCAGTGGATCATATTCTTTTAGGCATTATAAAACTTGCGTTTAGGCACGTTTAGGTCCTGTAGTCCCCTTAAACCGAAACCGCAACTAAGGTCGCGTACAGCGGGGGTTTTACTGTACTTAAGACGCAGATATATGCCAGTGACCTTGAGTGGTTAGCTTGCGTGTTCTGTACTGAGCTCACGCAACGCGTCGTACGTCCAACCAGTAATAAGACTTGCCCATCCAGGAACGCTGTCCCGAATTAGTCACATTATTGATGTATTATACATAAAACAAATAGTTTTTTAATAAAACACGTATACTTAAAGATCAATAATTAAATTATCTTTAAAATGGTGAAGGTTTCAGAAAAATACGCTTGATAGATTTTGCGTGATTCTCCGTTTTTTATCCGCGTTAGACATAACTTTACAAATAATAAACATAATCTAAAATATTCATGTATTAAGTTATTAAGAAAATGCTCTAAATTAACATAATTATATTTTTTCCAAATCATAAACACTATTAGTTTAGATGTGATCTTCAGTATAAAATCATTAAAAGTTCAAGGTTATCGTCGCCTTAAGTAGAGAAAGGAATACGTTATACGAGTATTGATCGTCCCGTCCCGCTAGCTCTCAGCGTGTTTGTATTTATATAATATCTATTACCTAAGTCTAGATTTCTTCACGATGTTTTCATTGACGTTCGTAAGGGGTATCTTACCTACAAAAAAATCGGCGAAGAGACTCGCACACCAAGGCTTCCGAGGGTACCGTATTAAGACCGAGCAAAAAACGCCGAAAAAAAACACGGTTCTTGTCAAAGATTTAAATCGTAGATTTGCCCTCACTGTATTAAGTCTCACGAAAAATCGTCCATAATGAGAGGAGCGAGCTCACACATTAACAATGGCGTTTCCATGACAACCAAGTCAAGTCTCTGCGACACTGTCTGTCTCAGAGGTGTCAGATCGAAACAGAAACGCGACCATCTTTTGACGCGGAAGGGCAAATCTACGATTGAAATCTTTGGTTCTCGTACCTATGGGGGGTTCCCCTTAATTTTGAACTTTATTTAATTATTATTATTTACTGTTATAGCGGCAATAGAAATACACAATCTGTGAATTTCAACTGTCTATCTATTGCGGTTCATGAGATACAGCCCGCTGACAGACAGACGGACAGCGGAGGATTAGTAATAGGGTTCCGTTTGGCATCCTTCGGGTAGGGAACCCTAAAAAGTAGCTACTAGTGCAGTTTTGCATTCATTAATTCTTGGTTAAAAACTGGGTCCCTATATCCTGGGTCTGCTGAGTGTAGTGCGGCGGCGAATAAGCCCCGAACGTATAAACCTGTGCCAGGGTGGAATAAACATGTAAAAATAGCTTACGAGGAGGCTCGCTTAGCTTTTCACGGTTGGCAGTCATGTGGTAAACCAGATACAGGTATTGAATTTAATCAAATGCGTGATACGCGGAGAAATTTCAAAAGTAAATTAAAATGGTGTCGTAATAATGAAAAACAAGTTAAACTAAATTTAATAGCTGAAAATCATAAATCTAAGGACTTTGTAAATTTTTGGAAAAACTCGAATAAACTGAATCCTAGGTCGAGCCTCCCGGTAAGTGTTGGTGGTAAACATGATCCCACACATATTGCTAATATGTTTGTAGACCAATTTAAAGTGAATCCCTTGGCAAATCCCTCTGTTGGTTATGTGACGCAGGAGGTGACTGGCGCTGATGTGAGCTTGGCGCGGGGATTGAATTTATCTACTAAAGATGTCAAGAAAGTGATAAAAAATATGGTTAGAGGCAAGTCCCCGGGACATGATCACCTTAGTGTCGAGCACCTTAAGTATGCTGGTGTACACTTGCCAAGAGTATTGTCGATGTTTTTTAGACTGTGTGTGAGTCATTCTTATCTGCCCAGTGCACTTATGCGAACTATAGTTGTACCTGTCATAAAGAATAAAACCGGTGATGCTGCGGATCCCAGTAATTACAGACCAATATCCCTGGCAACGGTCATAGCAAAGGTGCTGGATAGTCTGCTGGATACATACATGGCCCCCAGGATTGACTTGCATGATGCACAGTTTGGCTTCAGGCCTGGGCTGTCGACTGAAAGTGCCATTATGTGTTTAAAGCGGACTGTCCGGTATTATACGGACAGGAAAACTCCTGTTAATGCGTGCTTCTTAGATCTGTCCAGGGCTTTTGACCTTGTGCCTTATGACCAGCTGTGGGATAAGCTTAGTAATGAGAAAAAAGTAGATTTTGAGGTCACGTCATTGCTAAGATTCTGGTATGAGAACCAAATAAATAATGTTAGGTGGGCAGGGACTATGTCCGAAGAATATAAATTGAAATGTGGGGTGAGGCAGGGGGGAATCACCTCCCCTCGCCTTTTCAATTTATATATAAACCAACTGATTGTTGAGCTCAGCAATACTGGTGTCGGCTGTCATATTGACGGAGTTGCTATGAACAACATCAGCTATGGTCTTGCTGAGCCCATCAATCAGTGCATTAAGACGTTTGCTGAAGGTCTGTGAGAACTATGCGGTGACTCAGGGGCTTATGTATAATATCACTAAGAGTGAGTTACTTGTTTTCAATGGCGGTGCCAAAAGTTACTTAAATGTTCCATGTATCTCGTTAGCAGGTACACCCTTGAAGCAAGTCTCAAAATTTAAATATCTGGGCCACTGGGTCACTGAGGACCTGTGCGACGATTTAGATATCGAGAGGGAGCGTAGGGCGCTGTCTGTTCGAAGTAATATGCTGGCCCGTAGGTTTGCAGGGTGTTCTTACGATGTAAAAATGACGCTTTTTCGAGCCTACTGTCAAACTTTTTACACCTGCAGCCTTTGGGTCAAGTATACGCAGAAGGCATACAGCGCCCTGCGTGTGCAGTATAACAATGCCTTCAGGATGCTTGTGGGGCTGCCGCGGTATTGTAGCGCTTCGGGTATGTTTGCCGATGCGAGAGTGGATGATTTTTATGCCATCATTCGAAAACGATGCGCTTCTCTCCGGCACAGAACAGATATCAGCACCCACGGCATGTTGAGAGCATTGAGTGACCGGTGGGACTGCCCGATGCTTGGTCGATGGGTGAGACTGCACACACAGATCTGCTCTTGATAGCTCCTATTATGTTATTATTATTATGCCTATTTGTGATTTTTATGTGTGTATTGTGTTTTTTGTATGATTTGTTGATTCATTTCTATTATGATATTATTATGTAATTTGTGATGATTTTCGATTATGTTATTTTTGTTATTATGCCTATTATTTGTAATTAATGATTTTGTATTGATGTCAATATTCACCTAATGTTATTCTATGGACTTCTATGTCTGCAAATAAATGATTATTATTATTATTATTATTATAACCAATATTTATTTGACATGTTTAAAAAAAATGCTGCCATTGTCAATTAACTTTCCCTCAAATCCACCAATACGCCACCTTTTCGTCCAGATGCATCTTAAATCAGATAATACCTATGCACAATGATTCACCTTCGCTTTCATTACAACCAATTCAACCAGTTTTTGCCAATATCGTAAAAGGGAAAAGTCAATATTGGCCGCCATCTTGAAATTCTTTGATGCAACTGACATTTCGTAACGGCGAATTTCGCTTACGTCACAAATAATGACAGGCAACAAGGTCCCACCGCCGGCGAGAAGCGAGTGCACAACGGCGACGAGCGGTTACTTGCTGGAGATGCGTATATTACCAAGAGTGAGTCTCTCAGCGAGATTGTGTTCTGCCCGCCAAGCGAGCGTTGCTGAGCGAGTAATAGTAATATCACATTGTACTGGGATCGATCCATCATCATCATCAAACAAATCAAGTATCTTGACTTGGCTCGCGAGGTTGTCGACATGTGGGATGTGGACTCAGCGATCATTGTGCCGATAGTCGTGACAGCCAATGGCCTAATAGCCAAGAGCCTCGACCAACACCTGAGGAGGCTCTCGTTGGGCAGCTGGATCAAGGGCTTGGTTCAGAAAGTGGTACTCCTAGACACGGCTCACATTGTCAGGAGTTCCTCTCTCTGGAGCCCTGACCGCCGCCGGTAGCTTGGACCCTGTTCCCGATACCAGTGGGCGACTATTTTTTATATTTTAAAATGTTTTTTATAAAAATATTTAAAAATGTAATCAATAAGTATAAAGATGAATATAAGAAATAGAAATAGTAATAATCTTTATTTCTCTCTTCACAATGGTTCACATAGTTATAAACATAGAGACAAGAATTATAGCTTTTAGACAAAAAGCATAAAATGTAATCCTTTGTTGAGAGACTGGCTTCCATACTAGGATACCCTGTGTGACAGATCACCAGGCTCTCACCCCGAATTTAATCGAAATAACATCACAATGGTCAGCTTTGAAACTCTAGACAACATTTAACTCTACTGATATCTACTGTACTCTTTTTGATAACTCATGTCGTTGTGACAAACGAATTTTAACGTGCACGTCTTTCTATTAGGTCCCCCACATATGAAATCAGCGTTTTGTATGGAGAATTTTAAAGAAGTTCGATTTTTCATACTAACATTTTCTTAATTAATATAACAACCATGAACACTAATGTTTTACTTAAAACTTTGATGCATTATTTTTTTTAAACTAAGAAATAAACATATTTTATTTTAAACATTTCTTCACGTAACGTAATATGCCACATAGATTAAGCGACAAAAATAAGTTTTGGCTAAGTCACCTCAGTCAGTCAGACAAATAGTGGTCATTTCTGCTGACAAAATGAGGAGTAATTTTTAATGTATTTTTTATGTTTAGAAAACTATAAGTAATAAGGTTTTTTTACTATTGGTAGTTGTCTATGATGGTCATTATTCAATATAATACCAAGCAATTGATGAATATTTTAAATCATAGAAGTGACGAGGTTCTCTTTATGCGAGAAAAAACGCCAATTTCATAGGTAATTTCGTCACCCAATATATTGTTCTCAAATTTATAATTTCAACATGAATGATGTAACCAATATTTTGATTTAAAAGAGTGTCCGTGGAGTTTCTTGCCCGATCTTCTCCATAGGAACCTACTACGCTTTGGAATCGGCAACTAGCTTCATCTTTCTGACTGACCGACCCCTTGACAATTCAAAAGTGCCTGCAATTGGTTTATTTGAAATAAATGCTTTGATTTTTAAGTTAAAGGTTTCTTCTCTTCATAGGGTCGCCCCTTATTACATACATGGGAATTACTAATGCGAGAAACATGACTGAAATGCTACCACAAGGCTACATATTTTTCCGAATGGTCGAGTAAGTCGACCATGTCAACAAATCCGTATTCTATTCTTAGTAAAGGTACACAATCACGTTTATTTTTAGTCATTCTACATAATAACCGGCCAAGTGCGAGTCGAACTGGCACACGAAGGGTTCCGTACCGTATTCAATGAGGAGGTAAAACAAAACTTGACTATTCCACTTTCGACTGAACACATTTTTTTTTTGGTAACATTGAAATTTGGGTGGGCGTGCCACAATTACGGCGATAAGTCCCCTCTTTGAGGAATGGTTAGACAGGCGCCACGGCGTCCTCACCTTCCGCCTGACGCAGGTCCTCACCGGACACGGTTATTTCGGGAGGTTCCTGTTCCGCATAAGGCGGGAGGAAACGCCCGGGTGTCACCACTGTGTGGATCGCCCGGAGGACACGGTGGAGGTCTGCCCGGCTTGGGCGGGGCACCGCCGTGTCCTTGTGAAGGCGATCGGCGGCAGTGATCTCTCGCGTGCGGCCCTGGTCCAGGCCATGGTAGGAAGCGAGAGGGCGTGGGAAGCCGTCACCTCTTTCTGCGAAGCCGTAATGCTCGCGAAGGAGGAGACGGAGCGCGTGACTGAGAGGCAAATGTCGCGCCCTCACGCCCCCAGCCGCCGTAGGAGACGCCCTGGGCGTCGGGAATCGCAGGCCGGTTCTCGGCCACCGCAGGCGCGGGCTTACGGACGGTGAGCAATGGGTAACTCGCCGTCCGATAAAAAAAAAGGCTGCTACTGGGAAATTCCTGTTGGAAAAACCCAATAATACTTTGTCCGACTTGGGAATCGAACCCAGGACCTCATGCTCAGAAGTAACGCTTGCGACCACTAGACCAACGAGACAGTGCTCAAAGTATAACATATTAGAAGTATTATTAAATGTATTCATCATTATTTATGCGCGTCTGTCATGTTATTACTCGAAAACGGCTGAACCAGTTCCGATGCGGTGTCCTCGTGTCAAGGTAAATTTGCGTCTGATGTCATCATTCCATTGTATGAATTTGCAACACCTTAAGTGATTTATTTATTACATCCTACTTCTGTAATAGCTAATTATGCTTCATCATTTGCCTAGCCTTTTCCCAACTATGTTGGGGTCGGCTTCCAGTCTAACCGGATGCAGCTGCATGCCACTATTTTACATGGAGCGACTGCCTATCTGACCTCCACAACCCAGTTAGTGGGTAACACGATACTCCTTGGTAAGACTGGTTGTCAGACTTTCGGGCTTCTGTCGAACGGTAACATCTGTCAAAGATCTACGAATGACAGCCGGGACCAACGGCTTAACGTGCTTTCCGAGGCACGGAGGGGTCTTGGTATGTAAGGATGGTCACCCATCCACCCACGGACCAACCGTGGCAAACGTAGCTTTACCTGATAGCTAGACCCGTGCGGCTGTTATAACTTAGCCATAAGCCCCTCAATAATGACGTAAAAGTGACAATAGTTCAGTGATCAGGGGCCAGATTTGTATAATTGCATAGCTCATGTGCGAGCACTATATACCTACTTTAAAGCTACCATTTACTGGGTAGGTACGTCTATCATTAACTTAAATATAGCAGTGATAGCCTAGTGGTGTGACCGGCGGACTGCCAACTCATAGGTCTCGAGCATGAAGGCACGCACCTCTGACTTTTCGAATTCATGTGCGTATTGTATAATTATCACTTGCTTCAAAAACGGTAAAGAAAAACATCGTGAGGAAACCGGCATGCCTGAGAGATATTTCTCGACGGCATGTGAAGCCAAGTCAGAGGCCCATGGGCAACATTAAAACTCTGACACCAGCTTAGTCACTAACCACACGAAAAGAAGAAGATTGACTTAATGAGCCCTGGCGGCTGAGAGTACGTCATGCTCACTCAAATGTCTCGCTGGTGGTGGCGTGTGTTGGATCATTAAGTTCCCTTCAAAATGGTTCAGCTGAGTGGTTTGAGTTTGAGGTTGACTGGCGAGCTCCCAGGTCGTTAGTTCGATGCCCACTTCTCACATTAATTTTTCGTATCTCCCACACTGTCTATCCTTTCGGGGTCAAAAAAAAATCAAAATTCAAAATATTTTATTTCAAATAAACCTACAAGGGCACTTATGAAACGTCGGAAGCTAGGTGCACGGTTCCAATTGGTCGTTTCTTATGGAGAAGAGCCGGCAAGAAACTCCACGGGTATACCTACATATACAGGCGTGGTGTTTGATTATATTGTTGTCTGGTTATTAAATCCAGTAATTACCTACACTAAGTTAATGGTTGACTTCATTGAATAGTTCTTGAATAGGAAAACTATAAACTTAATAGTTACTTAGTGAATCGTTTAAGTTTTATTGATTTACTAGCTGCAGCACGCGGCTTAGCCCGAGTGGACGCAATAAAAAAAAAATGAAAATGTACTTCTAAGTTACTCCATAAAACATCAGCTAACTGCCAGTGAAAGTCCCGCCAAAATCGTTCCAGCCGTTTCGGAGATTAGCCGGAACAAACAAACAAACAGACAGACAAAAAATTCCAAAAATAAAAAATGCTATAAGATTCGTATAAACTTTTATATTCATTTAGTAAAAAGCTGTTATTTTGACAAACAAGCACTTCAATTTTATTTATTTGTATAATTAGATGAAGCCTTTTTTTTTTCTCTGTGGGAAATTATCAAATAACTTCTTCCGCTCTGAGCGGAGCGGGAAGGCGTGTCAGACTCTTACTGACTAAAACCCACAGTTTCAGTTGCTTTTTCGTTGCCGATGTAGCCTCAGTCTAAATTGAAATCAAGACGTAGCGCTGCGAACAATAATAAAAAATAATAAAAAATAAAAATGATTATTTCAGTTCCAAAGGGCATTACGATACATATTATTGGAGATCATCTTTTAAGCAAGGAATTGCTTGCTCCGCGCTTCCACTTGTCATTATCTTATGCAATTGAAACGTAGACAATGTAAACATGCAAAACTAAAAATAAATGGGTAACTTAAAAATATACAAAATGAAATGAATGACCAAATGATTTGCAAATGAATGAGCATTATGCATAGAAAAGGGCCAGATCGCGCGTGTAATTGTGATTAGTTACTTACTAATCACAATTAGGTACACACTTACTTACTTACTTTTTATCCGTCAATTTAGAATGTGGCATTAGCAAAACTGAAAAGGAAAAATCACATCATTTTATGGACGGATTTTGTATCAGGAAATTATGAAAATAAATTAGGTATATAATATTCAATATGGCAAGACCTGATTCTATGATCCTATCTAACAACAAATGTCAAAAATCTTTGATCAAAGACGATTTGATTCATATGTTTGTATTACATTATCATATAAATATGACTCATAGATCTATGATTCTAGATATTTGATAGTGTAATACCCCCTACGTGCACACATGTTTACGAAACCGGCCTCATGTCACTTGACAGCGATATGTCTTGGTTTTTTATTCAGTCAGATGTGGAGTTTCTTGCCCATTCTTCTCCATACGAAAACTACCTTTTGGAAGGAGCGACTAGAATCAATTCAATTTTTAGTAATTTTTGACGTTCAAAAGTGCCTTGCAAGAGCCTATGATTTGACTTTGATGTAGCATAGAAATCGCGATGTTTTGACATGTCGCCATTGCATCCGTGCAAAGCAGGGGCGAGTCACTAATATAATTATAATAAGTTCCTTTCGCGTCGAGCATAGTTTGCTGCTATGCGAGCAATGAGGTCCATGACAACGTACATGGGCGTAAAACAGGCTTTTAATTACGCGTCCTTAAGATGTCAGAAGCTGTCATTTTCCTTAAGTAAATTATTTCATATAAACCCAGACTATCTTATATTCTGACACATTTACATAATCAGCCTAGAATGTTCCCACTGCTGGGACACCGGTTTCCTCTCTGTGAGAGGGAGTGGGCCGTATCTACCACGCGAGCATAGAGCGGGTTGGTAGATGTCTCGTAAGTTGGGGCCGTTACCCTGGGCCACCTGTGGACTCAGAAAACTAAGTAGTTCAAGTATATTTTCCAGTTAATTTTGGTATTTTTTTACCTGTTTACCTAATAAACTAATTATAAGAGTAAAGTAGGTACCTTCCGGATGATAATAAATAATTGTTGGTACATTCAATTGTAGAATATAATGACACGGTTGGCGCTGTGCAAATATTGTTTTTCCTGGTATTATTTCAATGTATGATCATTTAGACAAAGCCTGGTTTTTTATGTAGTTTATCCTGTAAACTTACGTGCCTGACTAATGGATAAAAAAATAATAGGTACTAAATTGCACACGAAATATTTTATGGGAAAGTTTCTGATATAGTACCGTTAAATGTACAATGAAAGGGAAGGTGGAACAGTCATCGGAAATATGTCTTGTAGACTTTTTTATGCAAGCCAAAAGAAATCGGTCGCAAAAAAAAATCACCACCCCTAAAATGTGCCACCTAGGTACACAGCCTGCTGGTAAATCCGCTGATTCAAGGAGTTCATTTTCGTTGCAATAACAGCTCCATAAAACTCAAAGTTTATGAACCTACAGTGTAAATGAAGACGTGCTCCAATGAGGCAACACCATTAAAAACAGTAAAACCGGTTCACGTTGACGTAAGGTTGTGACAAAATTGACGTAATCTGCGCCCGCGCTGAATCAAGGGCGTTTCCCAGACATGTCTTGTTTGCTTAATTTGTTTGCATCTTATTGATTGAAGACTTTCTTAGGTTGCAAGATCCGCTTAGCTTTGTTTATTTAAGTGGAAAATTATAACTTTAAATATCTTCGTAGTAGTAGAGGTATAGGTAATCAGAAGGTCGAAAATCTGACAACCAGACTAGGCGGTTAGCCCTTGGTAACTGCATGGGTTGTGGAGGTCAGATAGGCAGTCGCTCCATGTAAAATACTGGTATTCAGCTGCATCTGGTTAGACTGGAAAACGACCCTAACATAGTTGGGAAAAGACTTTATGCATCCTTGTTTCCGTTATTTGGAGTCGGGTCTGCTAATTTTTCGGCGCCAAGTTATCTGATCTTGGGTTGTCAGTTCTAGTAAGTCATTCAACTGTACGATGGCGGGCGCCTTTTTTCATTATCCCTTCATATATTGTTCCGGAAAATTCAAATTACTCTCCTACAGTTTGTCTGAGTACCTAGGATATAAATAATCCCGTAGACTAATTTGACAGGTGCAAATGTGAAACTCCAAATTGAACAAAAAACAAACAACAATCATTTGAAATGTCAAAGTAGTCTACGGGATTAAAAAAACGAACTTTAGTTTACGACTAACGACATAATTTTTTAAAATCGTAATTGTAGGTATCTAAGTGCGGATTTCACCATTGAAATTGAACGCGTTCAAGAGCTGTCAGTGTTTTAATATTCCATAACAATTTTGAAACTGACAGCTCTTGAACGCGTTTTAGAAATGCTGATCGCGTTCAGTTTCGTTGGTGAAATTAGCTGTAATAAAAAAGTACGTTCAAGTTTACACCGGGCGTGAACCGGTAACGTGAGCTGTCACTCCACCTGAGGGATTGACACTAATGACAGCTCCCTTTACCTTAGTTTTCATGCTGAGATTTTTACTGAATAGATTGGCTGGAAGATAGCTACGTTAAAATTCACACCTACATCATATTAATGGTATCAACAGTAATTAACATAAGTTAAGCCTTGGCATTAAGATTTAAAAGCTTAATAATGTGACAGATGCAAATGGTGTACAGTCAAAAACAAAAGACGATATCATTCACCAAGTTTTTAATTAATTATGAGTACTTATAGTGACGGCCCACTCCGCCCAGTGGTTAAGGCGACGATAACCGACTTTTAAGGATTTTATACTGAAGATCAGTCGGTCGATTCTGTAAAAAGATCAACGTGAAACTTAGGTGAAGTGAGCGTGAAGTGAGCTGTCACTGTCACAAATCGACCGGCAGGATGCTAGGGATTAACACTATTGACGGCTCACTTCACGCTCACTTCACCTAAATTTCACGGTGATATTTCTACAGAATCGATCGGCTCGTCTAAACGAGTATGATTTGGAAAAAATATATGTTAAATCTAGAGCATTTTCTTTCTTACTTTCACTTAATATATGAATCTTTTAGATTATATTTCTATTACATAGTGAAATTAATTTGTAAAGTTATGTCTAACGCGGATAAAAAACTGAGAATCACGCAAAATCTATCAAGCGTATTTTTCTGAAACTTTCACCATTTTAAAGATATATTTTTATTGATCTTTTAGTAAAACGTGTTTCATTATTAATACCTTTTGTTTTATGTATAATAAATTAATAATGCGTCTAATTTGGGACAGCGCTCCTTGATGGACGAGTCCTATTATTGGCTGGCCGTACGACGCGTTGCGTGACCTCAGTACAGAACACGCAAGCTAACCATTCAAGGCCACTGGCATATATCTGCGTCTTAAACACGCAAGCAATGGCTTAGCAATCTGTTTCAAAACGATTCAGATTCTGATTGATCGTGTATTAAGCAATTAGGGTACAGGTCTGTCAATTTTTGTTTATCGAACGCCACCATCTTCGGATCAGAAGGACTGGTGCGACTCCCTGAATAAGCGCCTTACTAACTTTTGTAACCGACTGTACCTACGTCGTAATTAATCTTCTTTTGTTTACCGACTTCAAAAGTGGAGGAGGTTATCAATTCGTCTGTTTTGTATTGTTTGTTTTTGGGTCAAGAGCATGTCAATTATACTTCAATCTTTTAACCATGAATATTTTTTTGAAAGACAGGATCGGCGGACGTGTTTTATTTTTATGAGAAAAAGCTTTGCCTTATAAACTGACTGTTGCTCGGAACTTCGCCTGCGATCCATGATTCCAGGATCCAGGAAATTCTGACGGGCCGATGTGTGAATACAAAATATGTTTGCTCTTGTCCACCCACTCTCGACGCCGCGCCGGCGCCGCACAGTGGTCTGAAAATCAAGCTCCATACTCATAGAAACTTAATGTCAGAAATTAATAAATAAAAATATGTTTTGTGTTTAGTATACCTCCCTATGTTTTACTAATATAGTATGAAGGGTATGAGTAGCTCCATGCGTGAGAAAAAAAATATTTTAATTTTTTTTGTATGGAATGAAACACTTAAAGTGCTTTTTTTCAAAACTGAATAGAACTGATAGGCTGGTATTCACATGAGCTATTGCACCATACACGGCGATCAAGATGACATACAATTCTTGTGCCTTTCGGTGCCGCTTTGCATGTAGCAAGCTTTGGAAATTTTGAATTTACAGTTGGTGATCTTTCAAATCTTTGATGGTATTTTGTGAAGTTACATATTGCTTTGAATATGAAAATTGTATGTAAACTAATACTCATGCAAGAAGAGACAAACATACACACACACACACCCTCACACACTCACAAACTTTCGCCTTTATAATCTTAGTGTGATTATAAAGGCGAAACTTTGTGTGTGTGTGTGTATGTTTGTCTCTTCTTCACGCTCAAACAGCTGAACGGATTTGGATGAAATTTAGCACACATAATAGTTTATAACCGGGAATAACACATAGGTTACTATTTATCTCGATATTCCCACGGAATCGAGACTTATGCGGGTGAAACCGCGGGGTGCAGCTAGTAAGGAATAAATATGTACTAAGGATATTTTTATTTTTAAATATATGGTTAAAAGTGAAGAAAGATAAAAACATGTATTAAATAGTTAATGTATAATACGTTTGGGGGAGCTGTTAATGAAATAGTTAATACTAATACATTACAACAAAAATTATGTGCAAGAAAGGCAATAACAATAAAAGTAACGTCAAAATTGTCAATTTAAGACTACAACAACTATTTACAGCTCCTATAACTATGATATATTAAATATTACTGTTTAATTATATTACTAATTAATTATATTAATTAATTTAATTATATTCTTATTATTATTTTATTATAATTATTTGCTATAACTACTTATACAAAAACGATTAGCAGAGAGTATCTTTGCTGTCGTCAGTCCTCTAAATCCGAGTCCAGCATTGACGCGTTAATATCAATAAATTCAACATTCTCTTTGTCTAGATCTGCATCGTCACCAATAAGAAGAGATTTCATATCATCAGTAATAGGTGTATTTACTGATTTTCTCAGCACAGGTCTTATGCTGGACAGGTAGGGATCTGACGAGACAAGGAGACCATTGAAAATGTCTTCGTTTGTCGCTTTTCGACAAAATTTGCGCGAATGCTGTTCTCGGATTTTCTTGAAGTCTTTGTTTCTGGCTTCCGATGCCTCTTCAGATAATTTGCCAATGGGCATAATATTGAAGTGTTTAATAACTTCAGCACCGTGCAGTAAAAGTTTGTGGACACTCGAAGGCATGTAATACCAGCCATAGAGCTCCACATATAATTCTGCTGTTTGGCGCGCAAATTTTTTAAACGCCTCAACATTTATGGGCTCCCCACAGGCCATCACACGCAAAAGTGTTGCAAATCTTTGGATCAAACTAGGATCCAAGCCTGTAATAGCTGCAGTATTGGCAGGATTACCAAAAAATTTCCTCGCTGTGTTTCCATCGTTTGTGGTTCCGGAACCTGAAAATTATAAATGAATCAAAACTAATCCACAACTTTGTAAAGAATAAATAGAACTAACGTTATTTGAAAAAATAAGATTTAAGAACAACGACTGTTATCATAACTCACCTTGTTTAACGATGTCTACTAGGAGGCCCATTTCATCACGAAACTTCTGCTGTATAGTTTTTTTTCTACTCTTCAATGACTCTTTGCTGTCTGCATCTCTGGCTTGCCATGTTTTGAAGTCTAGTCTATACGAAATATGGAGTAGGCACTCCATACATCTAATACAAGCATGAAGTGTAGACAAACCATACTGATATATATCTGTTGAAACAGGTTTTCTGGAAAGAAAGTGAATTAATTAATAAAAAGATACACAGCATTACGGTAATCTGAAATATAACAAATTATTCAAAACTTACTCTGAGATCTTCTCTAACTTATTCATTTCCGAAGGGGTAGCTTTACAGATGTCACAAGTCTGCGTTGAAGTATTTGACAGTTGCGAAGTGATTTTACCATCTATCATGGTCATAAGCATTGAGTGCTTAACAGTATGAATTCCCATAATAGACGGCTCCAGTGCTGCAATCTCAGCTTCAATCAAAGCCTGTTCTTCCTTAATATTTAATTTGTTTTCATTTGCAAATTTAAAATAGAGCGGTCTGCAGAACATTGTGGAAGATGGCTTTGGATTCTCCCATAACTTTTCTTCACCACAAACTAAGCGCAGAGGCACAAAAGAACACATAAAATTGCTTGAATCATCTTCACCCGCCATAGTTTGTTTGTACAAACTTTGCCCTGAAGCACCGTCAAAGCCCCACTTGCATTTGCATATCAATGTTAGCTCTTTGCCATCTAGCGAAGATTCCAAACGTAGGAATTTCCCAAATCTAGCAACAGTTTTGTCCAAAATCGCTTGAAGCTTTACTTTTACCCCTCTTTCGGTAATTTCTATGGTGTCTTTTGGTGGGTAACAGTCCTTTTTCGCCTCTAAGATAGCAGTATATGAAGGATATAGTAGTATTCCTTCTTCTTTTGCACAAGCTCTTAATATTGTATACTGCCATTTTGAAAGCTTCAATGAAGTCAGAATTCCTAAAGCTTTATCAGCGGAATATATGGGCATAGCTTTCTTGGACTTCAACAATTCCTTTATCTTTGTAGCCTCTTCGGGATGCTCTGTGATCAATTTTATTATATCTGCTACATTTTTGTTATCTGCACTTAAACCAGTTGCATAAGCAAGGCTTTCAGTGCTATGCGTGAGGAGCTCTTTCACTCTTCTTCTCTTCTGTAGCGGGCTTAGCTCCGAGAACACTTTTCTTGGACTCACAACAGTTGATGTTCCAACACTGTACGTCTCCGGTTTGTATGATGTTGATGCACCCTCATTTACACCGAAGTCAAAACTGGAACATGGTTGCTGCTCTTCTAACATTAAACAAGGTGTCATCTTGTCCTTCATGAACTCAGGCCATTTTATGTCTTCTTGCAGCCATGTCTCATACTTTTTTATGAAAGTATGTCTCGTGCGATTACACGAGATCCATTTGTTCCTCAACGAACACACACGAGTCTGACAGAATTGTTTCAATTCTTTATTTTCGATTTCTGACAAATCAACGGCATTGACAAAAACTTCATATAATACACTGGGCTGTGAGAAACAGCTATTGTTAGCCACAAACATAAAAATATCCAAATTGGTACTAAAAGCTTCCATCATAACACGAAAACAAATCGAACGTAATAAGTATAGTAAAGCACAAGTGCAAAGAGCTACTGAGTGAAGTTAGTTTAAATGTCCTATTTATATTATAACTACCCTCATTAACACTCGCTGTCCCATAATGCTTATTAAATTAAAATTCAACAATAATGACGGTGATTAACAAATTAGTTATTTCGTGAAATTAATTTTGTAGTAAAATGTAAATAATCTACATCGTTTTCTAATATTTTCATTATAAAAGTCATTAGCAGGTTATTAACTAACGACAATATCAGTTATGTGGTTGGTTACTTCATTTAATTATATACCTGTGTGTTGTTAAATATATTACCTATGTGTTATTCCCGGTTATAAACTATTATGTGTGCTAAATTTCATCGAAATCCGTTCAGCTGTTTGAGCGTGAAGAAGAGACAAACATACACACACACACACAAAGTTTCGCCTTTATAATCACACTGAGATTATAAAGGCGAAAGTTTGTGAGTGTGTGAGGGTGTGTGTGTGTGTATGTTTGTCTCTTCTTGCATGAGTATTAGTTTACATACTATTTTCATATTCAAAGCAATATGTAGCTTCACAAAATACCATCAAAGATTTGAAAGATCACCGACTGTAAATTCAAAATTTCCAAAGCTTGCTACATGCAAAGCGGCACCGAAAGGCTCAAGAATTGTATGTCATCTTGATCGCCGTGTATGGTGCAATAGCTCATGTGAATACTAGCCCATCAGTTCTATTCAGTTTTGAAAAAAAGCACTTTAAGTGTTTTATTCCATACAAAAAAAAAGAAAAAAAATTTTTTCTCACGCATGGAGCTACTCATACCCTTCATACTATATTAGTAAAACAAAGGGAGGTATATTAAACACAAAACATATTTTTATTTATTAATTTCTGACGTTAAGTTTCTATGAGTATGGAGCTTGATTTTCAGACCACTGTGCGCCGTTCGCCCGGCTCTTGTTTTGTCTTTCATAACACACTGCACCACCGACTTCGGTCGCGGTGGACAAAGTTTGTGACCGCCGTTACCGGGACGTCCTACCGGGATAAAAGTATCCTATGTCCATCTCCAAGGTCATGGTCTACCCATTTGCCAAATTTCATCCGAATCCGTTTATTTATTTATTTATTGGTAAGGCACCTCAACGACTTACTCACTAAAACATACACATACACAAATCACATACAGTTTTAGGTATTGTGAATTCGTCACTTACAGAAGTGCACAGCACTAGCAGAGAACTTAATGATTAAAGGACGTTTTAGTTACGTTAGTTGATTTAGTTACAGAATAAAAAGATAAAAAGAGAGATAATTATGTTCACAAATACGATGGAAAGTATAGAAATATTTAATTAAATAACAAAATGGACCTAAAAAGAAGGAAATAGAAGTGTATACAATTTTAATTAATAGGCGGCTTGTGTGTTTAGCCATTTTAGCGTGAAAGCGTAACAAACAAATAAACAAAATACAAAGAAACTCACTTTCGCATTCTTCATCTTTTCGTGTGGGTAGTGACTAACCTGCACGCTTAGCACAACCACAATAGAAACGGGTTTTGTCGACGGAAGAATAGACAAAATGACAGATAAACAATCATAATTTGTCATTTTGTCTATTCTTCCGTCGACAAAACCCGTAGAAAACCCGTTTCTATGGTTGTCATGCTACGCGTTACACGTATCAAGTTTTAAAGCCGCCCATGGCCCTTGACTTCACATGCCGTCGAGAAATATCTCTCAGGCATGCCGGTTTCCTCACGATGTTTTCCTTCACCGTTTTTGAAGCAACTGATAATTATACAATACGCGCACATGAATCCGAAAAGTCAGAGGTGCGTGCCTTGGGTTCGAACTCGAGATCTATGACTTGGCAGTCCGACGGTCACACTACTAGGGTATCACTGCTTTTATAATATAAATTAGGTTAGTTAGGATAACCAACATAGGTACTACATAGGTATACTAATAGGTACAGTACGACATACCTACTTAATTTAGACGTAGCATCTACATTTGAAAATTTGCGTTCTTTCGTTTCCATTTTACGATTGTACCTACATATAATTGTATTAACACTGCCATGTGTCTATATATTTGAGGCAGCAGTTTTTGGCCAAAAATGATATTGAAATGTTTAATTACTACACGCGTATCAGGCGTAAGGACAAATTGCGCACAGTAGCCAGCAAGACTCATCTAATGCATGAAAGTATCTTTTGTACAGCTTCACGCATCTTTAATAATATTCCGGGGGCTATTAGAATTACGGAAATGATTTTTTTTTTAAAGGATCTCCATGATCTGTTAGTAAACAAGAGCCACTACTCTATGAAAGACTTCATAACAGACAAATCGCTTCTCCAATACAGTCCCCCTCAGTCATGATGCGTTCAGTGTCCCACTGTTGTGTACCTAACCTAAATTCGCCTTGTTTTTTTTTTTTTTTATAATTAAATTCTGTGTAACTGTTGTATGCCCTAAGGGCGGGATATAGCTGACCACAATTTAATAAGACCTGTATTATGTACCTACCTATGATCCACAATAAATATTTTTAATTGATTGATTGACCTGTTTGGTTATATGAATTTACAAGTTATTGCGTTTGCGTAAAGATCATTTTAACATAAAGCAGTAATAAAGATTGATAATTTTGAACGCGCACTCATTTCGGATTGTGATCGGAATTACGAATTTTGCCGATGCTACATCTAATTTGTGTCGTACCTATAAAAAACGTCCAGTGCTGGACATAGGCCTCCCTCAAGCATCGCCACAACGACCCCGTATCCTTAGGATTCTAGCTACCTTTCCGTAGCCTTTCGTGGCCGACAATCCACCTAATATTAATACCTATCCAAATTCCTATTAATTTTGGACCCTCTCAGACATAATAGGACAGTTTAAAGAGATTTCATTTTTGTTGGTTTTTGGGTGCATGACGTCTCTTGAGTGTGGAAAATGTGACTACATCGTTGTATTGTGTTCCCAGTTCCCACCCGTAAAAACAAATTTAAGAGAAAAAAAAAAAAAAAATAAGCTGGAAAAATATTTAAATCGATCGACGAGATTGTCCCCTATTTCTGACATAAACATAGGACAGCACTAGGTACCTACAGGTATACACACCTCTGCCTCAAGGCGGGTCCACACCTGCGCACGCGCACGAACAGTGCGGTTCGCGTGGTGATACTTTTGGACATGTTCGCGAGCGATTAGCGAATGGTTCGCGTGCAAGAGACAGTCAAAACACTCGTTTACGAACACATCGCGTGCATGCCTTGTACCTTTGCTACCTCGGATGTGCTCAGTAGTTCGAGACCGTTCGAGCCACGTAGTGTTCATTTTCTTTAAAATTGCGCAAGTGTGGCATGCATAATTGTGAACCGTTCGCAACGTGCGCGCCACACTTGCGAATGTGCGCGCTAAGAATGTGACCCGTCCATAGCCATTCGAGGCGCCTAGCGTACACGATTCGTGCGCGTGCGCTAGTGGGGACCCGCCTTAACACCCCGGAAAAAACAGGAGTGATGTTAATGCAAAAATAAATTATAACTGTTCTACAAGGAAAAATGGTCCTATAGAAATTCCATAAAACCGCTCAAGGATTTTACCGAGGTGCTTAATATGATGACCTATATGACTAATAAAATAACAGTAATATTGATGCACATAATAACGATGTCCCTACCTACTTATTTATTCATATTTAGGTCAAGAACACGGTAATAAGTAGATGGTATTAATTGGATGTTCAGTGTTTGTATACCAGCACCCTAATTACGTAATACACGATCAATCACAATTTGAATCATTTTGAAACAGATTGCTAATCCATTGCTTCATAAGTTCGAAAAATAAATCTGCTCAGCAACGTAAATAGCTCAATGAATGTTGTTGAACTGTCAAAATGGAACAGATTAATCTTAATCATTTAGGAAAATGTGTTACGTAATTAGATAGCAGTATTTACTTGGATGTTATGTAACAATTTTTATTTCTTTTTCCACAGTACGTCTTTGCATCGTAGAAGGTCGTGGGCTATACAAGCGTGCGCCCACGCACTGCCCAGTGTTGGACAAAGAGAATGCTGGCGTCGAATGTGTGTTGGGAACTGACAGGTAACTATATAACTATCATCCATTGACATTTATCTTAAGAGAATGCAGTGTATGTACCATCAAAGACACTCGTAACTAACCACCGTAAGGACTGTTTTTGCTTGAAGCGTTCGGCGACTATAGAACCGGGCCGGTAACAGATGTGGTCATCGTGTTCACGGGATTTTGTTTTCAAACTGGTTAGATATGAGTTTCTTTGATGGTACCTGGAGAGCACTGTTGGCTTACGTACTGACGGCCGTTAATCATAGGTTCGAATTCACGTATTATTGCTGTGATGAACGCCGCACTACTGCACCCCTATTGCGTAATACACAATCAATCAGAATCAGAATCGTTTTGAAACAGATGACTAATCCATTGCTTCATAAGTTCGAAAAAAAAATCTACTTAACAACATTCATTGCGTTATTTATGTAATTGAGCTGATTTTTTTTTCGAACATATGAAGCAATACCTTAGCAATATCTTTCAAATTCATTCAGATTGTGATTAAAAGTGTGTTATTCAATTAGGGCGCTGGTTCAATTTTGGTTTGTATCGAGTGGATAGTGCATAATATCCGGAAACAGTGGACAGGTCCAGGCCTAGGGCCCCATCTTTTGTCGAGGAACTTTTCAGTCCCTGGCGTAATTTCCAAACTCTGTCCAATGTACCATCAAAGAAGTTCATATCTAACCACCGTAAGGTTCTTGCTTGCAGCGCTCAGCGGCTATAGAACCGGGCCGGTTATAGATGTTGTCATCGTGTTCACGGGATTTTGTTTTCAAACTGGTTAGATATGAACTTCTTTGATGGTAGCTAATTATGCTATGCTTATTTTATCCGTTCTTCGTTGAAAGGTTTTTGCTAATAATATAATCATTTGTTTCCAGGTTAGACTGTCTCCGCCGCATCAGCAAAGGTACGGTGGACTTCGGAGTGTTCAGCCCCGAGGACCTGGTGGCCGCGCAGTGGGCCAACATCGACGTGCTGGTCACTAACGAGCTAAGGTTTAGGACAAGTAAGCTCCTACTTGTTTTATCTTTCACTTGCTTTTGACCGCGATTTCGCCCGTGTGGAGATAGGAAATTATCCCTCGGGAACGTGCTGCTGGGACGCAAAGTCGTGTGCCACAGGTTTGTGGTGTGAAAACGTAAAAGACAAGACAGAGTTATTTTCGCATTTATAATATTAATACCTATAGAACTATGGATATGAATTAATATAGGGGTATGAGGAACAGGGTGTAAAGTTCACTCATACTCCATAGAAAAGAGATCCGACCGTGTTGTGTCTGGTGGGCTACTGCCCGACGATTGAAGTCGGGACGTTGTATACAACATGTAAAATAAACCGGTACCCTAATTACGTAATACACGATCAATCAGTATCTGAATCGTTTTGAAACAGATTGCTAATCCATTGCTTCATAAGTTCGAAAAAAAATCTGGACAACAACGTAAATAACGCAATGAATGTTGTTGATCTGTCAAAATGAAACAGATTAGTCGTAATTGTTTACGAAAATATATTACGTAATTAGATAGCTGATCGGACAGGATCCGTGAGAGTGTTGTTAAGTATCGTACTGAGAGTCTATTTTATGGTTATTCCCGAAAAGATATCGGCGCTTTTTTTTCAATGGGGAATTTTATCGGGTCTTTACATGGGGCGTGAAAATTTGCTAATATTTCATGGATTTGGGGTAATTTTGGTGCTAAAAATGTAAATTATAAATAATAATAAATGTTGAAGCCACCACATTAGTATGGATTGATGCAAACAAGAAATTAAGGTCAGGACACACACAGTCATTATGGTAGAGCCTACTTATAACCAGCAGGGGACATCTTTCGGTTTAAAATAATTATCATAACAATAGTAATACTGAATCCAGTACGTGTTGCTCTTTATTACTTACATCAGCTTAGCTCGCAATATCAACCGTCAGGTAATCCGATCCAGCCTGTCTTTTGCTGTCCTCCCCCAGCGAAGCCGTAACTCGAGGTCCTTATCCCATAGTTTTTAAGTTTTATGCCTGGAGGTCTTAATTTATTGAGGCAGCCACAGGGAAGTCCGGTTAAGCAGCCGAAAACCTCCAAGGTTTATACTGCGAGATGCAATATCTTAAAAAAAAACGGCCATCATGCAGTAGGTACCCCACGTCCCCACCAGACACAGCACCCGTCTGGTCGGAGGATCTCCTCTCTTCTGTGGAGGATCAGTACCTTTCCACCCTGTTCCTCATACCTCTAAAGGTCTTTAAATTATTTGAATGTTTCGCAGGACCATTTGCCCGCAACATTGTAGCAGTAGTCAACAGGCGTATCCTGCCAGATCATTCCTCCACCCTGCATGCTGTGCTCAGGAACAGTACCCTCTGTCATCCAGGGGAGACCATGGATGATTTGAGGCCACTCAGTGAAACATTATCTGGGGTATGTAACATTTATTTTTATTACATAATAAGGTTTTGCAAATACATAATTCAATGTCAGTCGAGCCTGAATTTATTGGCATTTTAATTGTTTTGTTGTTGCATGCAAATTATACTTAATGCACTAGCTTTTATCCGCGGCTCACCCGCGTGGATGTCGGAACACGGGAACGTACTACCGGGATTACATACCTAATAGCCGAGGAAAAGGTCATTAACTTCTACCGCTGCGCCCGCGTTGTCGTCAACCGTAATTATTATGTTACGCTAATCTATGATATCTTTTAAACTATTCATTTAAATGATGTGATGTGAAGGCAAATTTTTATCTAAATTAAATGCCCAATTTAAATAACATATTTTATTGGATAAGGATTAATAATATAATACCGATCAAAATAACTTCGGAAATAACAATTAAATTTTTATCAAATTCTGAAATATAATTATGGTTATTGTGGGTCATCCTTAGAAGATAGACATATGCCATCGCGGACTTTTTGTTGAACTTTTTCTTTTTTTCTTAAGTTGTACAATCTTGTAGGAAATAAATTTTATTTTTCTCTCACGGTTTACGCGGCGCACGTCAGTAAAGCTCTCAGTCGGTATAATTTTTTCTGATATCTTCAACAATAATCGTCATATTTCAGCCAATTTACACAAAACCTTAATGAATTACACACTAAAATCTTCCTCATGAATTACTCCGTCCATTGGTGAAAACCGTTTGAAAATCCGTTTGGTAGTTTTTGAGTTTATCGCGTTTAGACAGACAGACTTCATGTTCATGAGTAAGTAGGTATAGGTACCTAAGTACTTACAAGCTATGAAGAATCAATACTCAAAAACCTCGTCTTCTGTTTCCAGTACCTAGAATCCCTGGTTCTAGAGCGGTCCTGTGACCCGACAAGGTCTAACACCGAGAACAAACTGAAGGCGCTGGCCGACTTCTACGGGAAGGCCTGCAAGGCTGGACCCTGGGTGCCCGACAAGTTTAGAGATGCTGAACTTAGTAAGTAGTGTATTGGAGAGTTATTTTATATCTTTGTAGTTACACAAATACAACTTTAGAAGCCGGAAAGGGGTAGTACAGTCAACCGCACATCAGTTGTAACATCTGCTCTACGCAAATAAGTAAGTGCTAAGACATAAAGGCGCTGTCAATGTTTAATTGTTACTTTTTTGATGATATGTATGTATGTTCATCTGTTACCTCATACCTTTTTAACTACTTATCATAATTTGACAAATGAGATATAGTTGGAAGCGTCCTGATCGTCCGCTGACGTCACATTAAATTGAATATGGTGACCTCTAGAGGACATAAAGTGATGAACGAAAAAATATTGTTTTGACAAATGAGGTATAGTTGGAAGCGTCCTGATCGTCCGCTGACGTCACATTAAATTGAATAATTATGGTGACCTCTAGAGGAAATAAAGTGATGAACGAAAAAATATGATGCTATGTTGGGTATCCAATTGTAAGTGTACCTAATGAAAGGGCTTAATTTACACATTTCAAAAATATAATATCCAGAAAAAAACATTAATAAAAATAAAATAAAACAAATAAAAGTTCCAACTAACTAAAAAGTTATAAGTAGGTACTTAAACAAGACATCACAGATACACAAATTAAAATTCCGGAGTCACACGTGCTAGGGTGTAAATCGAACATAACGTGTGACTCCGGAATTTTAATTTGTGTATCTGTGATGTCTTGTATAAATACTTATAACTTTTTAGGTAGTTGGAATTTTTATTTGTTTTATTTTATTTTTATTAGCCCTTTATAAGGCAGAGGTGATATTTTTACCACCAACATATCCTATTTTTCCTGTTGCAAGTATCATGGTAGGATTCCTACTTTTTTTTGATCAGGCAACAGGAAAGACCTAACGTGCAAATCATTAAAAAAAAAACTGACGTTTGAATGTCATATTTTTTCTTGGCGGAACCAGTTGTCAAAAAAATTGCGCCAATTTCAAATAAAATTTTCATCTCCGTGAATCATGACATTTTTTACTTGAAAAGAAGTAAGTATTTGTTTTTTTTTTACGTATTTGTGTTTATCATTACAAATCATTGCGATGTTTTAGAAATCACCATGGTATTTTTATTGGTAAGGACAATTTATTTGGTGGGAAAATTATTCCCACCGCCCGTGACGTGTAATGTATCCTCTTTGAATTAGTACGTACTTGTTTTAGACATTCATGAAAAATGCAGCGCAATTTGAATGACGGCGATATTGAAAAGACATAGGAAGAGATTTTCGGCACTCCGGATGATGGTTCAGAAGACGGATTCGAGTCTGATGAGGCAGATGAATTCAATGTCAACACAATACAAAGAATACTGGGATCAGATGATGATGTTTTACCAAATTCTCCTGTTCATTCGAATTCCACCCCTAAAAAATCCACTTCAAGAAGAGCCTTTGGGAATACAATCACCACAACCACAAGAGGTAGCATCAAGTGATGAATCTGAATGTGAAGATGAGTCATGGGGAAAGCATATGTGGACTTCCAGGCCAGATCCAGATGAATTCGATAAGGTAACAATAAAGCCTCAGTATTTATTGAACAGAAGAGCGCGTCCAGTAGCGCACTTCGGAAAGTTCTTCAATGATTATATTTTTGATTTGATTATCACTCAGACAAACTTGTATGCAGAGCAGCAAAACATAAAGAATTGGAAGAGGACTGATCGGTGGTTACAGCAGCCGAAAAAGAAAATCCAACATCCCCACATATGTTTGCAAGAAATCACGCATAGCATGTCCAGATAGCTATCAAAAAAGCGTAAATGCTGTGCCTGCAGAATCGCGGTTCCTAAATGTAGGTGACCATATGCCAGCAGATTTAGAGACCTACCGACGCTGTAAGTTCTGCAGCACAAAAGCCAAAGATAAAAGAAGCAAAATTAAATGCAGTAAATGCAATGTCCTGTGCATCCCGGCTGTGCATTACGCCTTGTTTTTCTAAATTTCATCAACAATAACATCTGGTACTTTGCTAGTATGGGTAGTCAATGACGGGCAGTGGGAATATTTTTACCACCATATTTTCTAAGTTTTCCAAAATAGTTAGAGTTTTTTATGTAAGTCTATTTTTTTGTATAAATAAAAACACGCCATAAAATATAAACAAAACTTATTTCATTCCTCTGGAACCTTCTGCCTTATAAAGGGTTAATGTTTTTAACAGTACTGGCTCAATTAGATTCGGGATGAATATAATGATTTATTTTTTATTTCTCGTCTTTTCTCCACAGAACGCCTCTACCCCTCCCTCTG
Source organism: Agrochola circellaris (assembly GCA_914767755.1). NCBI lineage: Eukaryota > Metazoa > Arthropoda > Insecta > Lepidoptera > Noctuidae > Agrochola > Agrochola circellaris. Next base: position 25,406,438 of record OU611839.1, on the reverse strand, counting down.
CGCCGCCTGCGCACGATCCTGCACAGCTGGTGACCGGTACTGGGGCAACGCGGGCTCCCTCACCTGCCTCACTGATGGCCAGGGAGACGTCACGTGGGGAGAGGCCGATGACGTCGCTTCTTACTTCAAGGTAAAATTTCAAATTCAATCAAATTTTTGTCGAACTTACGAAGCAATGGCTTAGCAATCTGCTTCAAAACGATTCAGATTCTGATTGATCGTGTATTACGCAATTAGGGTACCGTTTTACTTATGACATGCAACACCCGACACTGTCCCACTGCTATGCAAAGGCCTACCCCAAATTCTTTGAAATATTCCTTTCGGCCTCATTTAGTTTAGTTGAAAGAGTTAACAGGAAATGTGCAAACTTGAACCGACATTTTTAGTCATCAGTGGAGGCCGTTCTCTATCCTTGAACATCCAAATTGAATTTTCTCCAATTCCTGAATGAATGATAAGAAGTCATTTTCTTCCAGATTCAGGAAAATCAAACTCTGACAGGATCTGACAACTTTGCGTACCTCTGTCGCGATGGGACCTGGCGCGACCTGACGCAGGAGCCCTGCATCTGGTTACGAAGACCTTGGAACGTTATTGTGGCTAAGAGGTATATGACTATTTTAAGTGTTTTGTTCTCCATCTTTTTTCCTTGTCATTTCTTTAACTTACGATCAGTTATTTGGTATAGAAAGATAGTTGATTTGGGTTCCAACTATGTAATTTTTAGTTTTCTTTAATTTTTTTAAGTTCTAAGACACTGTTTGACCCGTTTAACACGTTCAGTGCTGGGAGCCCTCCTGAAGGGTTCACATAGTCGCATATGGGAGTCCGGGAGCCCTCGCGGAGGGCTCATTTTAAATGTTGAATGACTAAATAGTTTTCTTTTTTCCATCAACATCCCTAACATCAATATTGTTGATCCCAATTTACCGGTCAGTAAGATATAGGAATCCGGCCAAAACCTAACCCAAAAATTCTTCATCTTTCTTTCAGAAAAGCCTCAGAAGCAGTGAGCAAACTAGCCGAATCCTTGACAAACAGTTCAGTTACGGTAGACCAACACTGGCGAGGGTCCCTCGCAGCATTGCTGGAGAGCAATCAGGCCTTGCCGGAACCTCTGCATCCGCCACGAGCTCCTATGGATTACTTGGCGAGAGCTGAAGGGTTTAGGGAGGCGTATAGTCAAGCTGGTTGTGATCCACCAAGGTGAGGCATATTTTGTCTTTAATAATACCTGTTGCCCGCATTTCAGATGATTCCGAGATGTATAAGAAAGGTACAGCCCGATTCAAACGTAATGGCGGCTCGGAACATGAAGCGCGTCGCTGCGCAGTAACGAATTCATGTGTCAGCGGGTGTGTGGGGTGGGGTACTGCGCAGCGAGTGTCTAACTTCCGAGCCGCCATTAAGTTTGAATCAAACTATAGAAGGTAGCATATTACCAGACATAATCTCTGAGGGGCCAGAGTCTGCCGTCCTAGGTAGTTTCATCCACCTTCAGGTGACGAGATGACACTATTATATTACGACATATTTTTTTGACGTGATTTTATTATTTGTTTTTTTAATTTTATGTAGATATTTTGAATTTTATAAATGATGACTAACATAGTTTTAAGACCTTTGAAACTAACAATTTATGGACAAATCATAGTCTCAATTAAATTAATTTAATTTAATATAATTTAATTTAATTATCTATTCTGGGAGTCTGAACGTATCTACTTAAATATTGTTATAATTTTGACAGCACCCAAAATTAAGAAAAATAATCCACACCCTATTCATTGTCGACATCTACATATAGTTTTTTTTTTGTAGGTAGGTACCCATAAGTTTACCACGAGACATTACTAAGCCTACGCTGTCAGTGTGTCTGTTACGAGGCCGCGGGTATAAATTAAGCATTTATTAGAAAATTCAATTGGTTAAGTTAATTTCTCACAAGATAGGTACATGGCATTTTATTTGGCCAATAATAAAAACTTCGCGTCACCGACATGCTCGCACCGTAGTTCAGACTATAGAAGATAGATGGCGCTAATACCAGTTTTAAGTTTTTACTTCTGTCGACACATGACAGCCAATTTTTTGTTTTCTTATTTGAATCTGTCATTTATATTTCCAGACACATCAACTTCTGCACAACATCCCTCCTAGCTAAGAACAAATGCGACTGGCTGAGCGAAGCTGGTGCAGTGTACGGCATCGCACCTCCTTTACAATGTGTGAAGAGGAGCAGCATCGAGGAGTGTCTGAAGGCGGTGGCAGTAGGAGACTGTGACGCCACAGCCGCTGGGAGTGACTGGCTGGTCGCTGGGATCAGGTTTGTTCCGAAGAACCTCATCAAAATCAGCGTATTATGTTTCCAGCTGGCCTAGACAGAGGCCCCCTCTCTGTGAGAGTGAGGGGGCTGTTATCTACCTCGCGGATAAAAAAATGTTACCAATTTACCCGACTGTGCCACAGCAAAGACAGGTTATGTTCAGTGGCGTAGGTAGGTAAAGAAGTCCAATATAAAAAAAAAAAATGGGAACCCTTTTAAATAGGTACCTACCCGATTAGTTTTAAAGGAGGGTTTGAAATTATATTTTTGCAAAATAAATAATTGAGTCAGAATTTTAGGCTGACATTGTCGTCTTACTAAAAGAATGCAAGAGCGAGCGAAGCGAGCTAGAAAACTGGCGAATCCTTACTTGAATGAATACGTTAGATTTTATGTGTGAATTTACTAAATGTATGCATGAGTTTGAGAATTAGACCACGCCTGTAGCTTGAAGCCTTTGTAAACCATAAACAATTGCGAAGTGGTGTCTAAAGAACTACTTTTTTTTGGACATTCACTTTCCGGCTTCATCTATGTCCCTTTTCTGGTTGTTTGCGACTAATCATATTCTTGAACAGTGATAGTCAGTGTGGCTGTCAGATCCCAAAAAATAATCCCCAATTTTGTTGTTCCAGAGATTACTCCCTAACGCCACTGCTCCACGAAATAACTCCCATCGTAGAAAAAACGAATACTATCGTTGCTTACGTGAACACAGACGCTCAAATAACCAAGATGGCGGATTTGCGCGGCAAACGCGCTGCTTTCCCGCGCTACGATGGCGCGGCGTGGCATTCTGTGAAAAACTATATTACAGGTCATGAAAATATATCCTGTAAGGAGTTTATGGAAAGTTATTTTGAAGAAATATGCGCGCCTGGCTTGGATGGGAAGAAATGTTATGAAGAAGGCGAAGCGGAGGCGTTGAAGTCGCTTGTGGAAGGGAAAAGTGATGTCGCGTTCATTAGTATGACGACTTATAAAGCTTTTAAAGGTGAGAGTTTTGTAGATAATATATTTAAAACACATAAACATTACATCACGCCTGTAGTCACATAAAGGTTAGGCAGAGGTGTACTGTAGCTGTAGTAATACCACAGAATTCATAATAGTACAAATACAGAAAATTCACTCCGCAAAATCATTTAAATAAATAGCGACTCTTGCAAAGACACAATAAAGTGCAATTCAGGTCGCACAGCACTAATTACGTACAGATATGTATATTCACCTAGAAGTTGCCTCTCTTCTCATCGCGTAAGTATTATATCTTCTGACTACGTTCCGCCCACTAAATTAGCCCGACAAGTCGAGCCCGCCGCATACTTGTACCTTCATAGTTAAAATGCGGAGTGCGCTTGGCCTGGTCACAGTACATTTCTCTGGTTTTATTTAAGTCTCATTGTAACCTCGAATTTAGACTCCGGGCTGCTACTGAGAAATTCTTAAAAGGACAAACCCAATAACACTGCCCGACTTAGGAATCGAACCCATTTGATGGTACCGTACAGCCGTGACCCAATAACACTGCCCGACTTAGGAATCGAACCCATTTGATGGTACCGTACAGCCGTGACCCAATAACACTGCCCGACTTAGGAATCGAACCCATTTGATGGTACCGTACAGCCGTGATCCAGTCGACATTGTAAAGTTGATTGATAAAACACGCTCTGCTCTCTGTAATACTTATTTTCATTGTCATTTCAGATAGCAAAGAACCGTCATCAGAAGACGTCAAGAAAATCGTTCCTCTCTGTCCGGAAGGCAACGAGAAATACTGCTTCGTTAGTTGGTCCAACTTGGGCCATATATTTGCGGCCAACAATCTCACAACCATTCGGAAACACGAAATTGTAAACGTCTTCACCAAGTTGGACCAACTGTTTGGCAAACATCCACCTTTCCACAATGCCATGTTCTCAATGTATGGCTCTTTCAACCATGAAATGGAAGTTATTTTCCATAGTAATACTAAAAGTTTAGCCACAAGTGCTGTTTTAAAAACTCACCCGTACGATAAAATCCCATATAATCTCGAACTTTCTGTTTCAAATATGACAGATTTCACTTGTGATTTTGGCGCCAAAACGACGCCATCTTTAATCATGTTGCTGGTAACTCTAGTCGTATTTTTAATTAATAGTTTATAATTTTAATTAACTTAGAACCTTGTGATAAATAAATGAACAGTTTTTATATTTTTCTTTGTGGTTTCATTATTTCCCATAAGTAATTAAATTGCATAGCATACGTCGATACAGTGCATACTGTGATCAGGCAGCTGTCGATTATCTACATAGAGAGGCCGTCAGAAGGAAGCACTGGATCCAAAAAAAGACTCGTAGAAATAGGAGCTTAATTTTAAAGTGTCGGTTTTTTGCTTAAAATTGTATCCTATGATACATTTATGCATAATATTGGCTATTAAAAGCCATTTTAAGCAAAAAATCGGCACTTTCAAAAGAGAATGCCAAAGTTTCCTACAAGACTCGGCCAGAACCGACAGAGATGGACTATATTTCATAAAAAGGGAAACAATTATAGAATTTGATAATATAATTAGATTTATATTGGAAGTACACCAAAAAAAGTTATAGTGCTTTAAAGTTGACCACTTAATACGTCTGATTTTAACGATAACATGAAATAAACTATTAAGTGATTAATTAAATGAATGACTTTTAGCAGATTATCGTGGTATATAATGTTTTTATATTAAAAATATACATAAAACATACTTAGATTAGAATTTATGAAAAAAAAACACAACAACACGCCGATGAAGTGAAGTCAAACTTTTTGACAATGACAAGGACCACAGACAAAACACAAGTTGTTTTACATCAAGTGTTGCCACTTCTATAATAACATTATAAGGTATTAGGAATAAACTATTCTAAACAGTATCGATCATCGGATTATTTTTAATAAAATTATTACATCACTTTATAATATTATTCATAAATATAACTAAGCGGTATTTATTATTAAACGAACACACAGGCTCTTTGTCTCCGAACCGGAGACAGTTTGCCAATCCCGTCAAACCCCACCGAATCGACGACGGTGAGTCACGCGGGTTAGATCTCATAGGTACTTATCCACCTTATGTGCGTTTTTTCTTATGCACCTATGGGGTATCATGCGACATTCAAGGATAAATAATAAAAAAAAAACTAAAATGATAAATGACGTATTTTTCATCAAATGACTTCTCCCGCTCTAGGCGGAGCGGAAGGGCGTGTCAGACTCTTACTGACTAAAACCGACCCGTGTTCCTTCACTTGCCTGTTGTTGACGCTTACGCTAACTTGACAGTTAAAACGTCACAAAAGGGGCAGGACTTTATCTTTATTCATATTTATATTATTGTAATCAATTTGCATATGCAATTTCGTATCGATATTATTTTATTTTGGTACTGGCAACATTTCTTCTTGAAATTGTAGCTATGAAATGTGTTGTTAAATTGACAATTAGTTGAATAACTTTAAATGAGTTTTCAGCGGTGTGCTGCTACAGATTTTATATAAATTGTATTTGTTACTATTTTCTGTTATGAATTATCATTATTACAGAAAGTCTGTCGGACGCTACATGATTCGAGCCTATTCTTGTCATTGTCCTTTAAGCTCCTATTTCTTCGAGAGCCTTTTTTCGATCCACAGTGCGAATATTATTAGAGTGAGAAAGCAGTGATGGCCCAGTGGTAACGGCCCCAACTTCCGAGTATAGATCGTGGGTTCGATTCGAAGCTAGGCAGGCTTTACTTTGTGTAAATAATTTCATCACCACTGCCCTCAAAACGGTGTAGGAAAACATCGTGAGGAAACCGGCATTTCCTAGAACCAAAAATTCGAAGACATATTGTGACATCTACCAACCCGCATTGTGCCCGCCGGGTAGATTACAGCCCTCTCTCATTCGGAGAAAGGAGGCCTGTGTCCCAGCAGTGGGAACATTATAGGCTGATTATGTTATAATATGGCGTAGGAGTAGGTATTTGTATATATAATAATAATAATAACCCCACCGCATACGGCGGTGGGGTTATTACTCTACGTTGACGTCGTGGTGGGGCTTGCGCGCTCCAAACTCTGGGTCTGTGCCGGTAGAGTTTACTTTGCCGGAACAGGTCTAGGATGAGGAGCCAGACCAAGAGAGATACAGAAACCCGCAGGGCAGCATGTGGCGAGCTGTTGGGCAGTAGCGACCCCACGGACCCTATCTCCCGGGAGAAATCTTGTTCCTCATCTCTGGCTTGCCTTTATTGGCCGGCTGGAGTGAACACTGACGAGGAACAGAGCTCCCACCTCATTCTTGCCTTAATTGGCCGGCTTGAGTGGAGATTCGCAAGAGCAAACGTGCTCGGAGGAAGGAAGTATTTCAGTAAGTGCTCGTAGGGATCTTGACCATCTTCCGGGCTCTGGGATTGTTCTGAAAGCCGTGGAATACCTCTCCACTCCTCAAGCACCTCAGGACGTGTTGCCCCCTTGTCGCTACGTCACTATGTGCTAGCGACAGTTTTCAGGGGCCCATTATTGAGTGTGCAAGTCACCCCCTGCCATTTTATCCGTGTACTTATAAAACATTGATCAGGCAGGGGCCATAGTCCTTCCATAGTTCCAGGTCACCAGTCAACTTAAGCCACCCAAACCCATAGTCCAATATCTTTGTTTCCATATCCTGCAATAGTCCTACACCAACCGGGGGTTGTCCTTGGGTGCACTTGCATAGTACATACAGGGATGATCGTCGGTTGGTGCCTCATTTCATTAAAAACGTCTAACGGGCCTCTGCGAGTTGGCTTTGGCCCCTCGTACGCCTTCCAAAGGTCCGGGACCCCAGGGTCCCGAGAAATGTCAAGAGACGTAAAAATAATAATAATAATAACCCCACCGCCGTATCTCTACGTTGACGTCGTGGTGGGGCTTGCGCGCTCCAAACTCTGGGTCTGTGCCGGCAGAGTTTACTTTGCCGGAACAGGTCTAGGATGAGGAGCCAGACCAAGAGAGATACAGAAACCCGCAGGGCAGCATGTGGCGAGCTGTTGGGCAGTAGCGACCCCACGGACCCTATCTCCCGGGAGAAATCTTGTTCCTCATCTCTGGCTTGCCTTTATTGGCCGGCTGGAGTGAACACTGACGAGGAACAGAGCTCCCACCTCATTCTTGCCTTAATTGGCCGGCTTGAGTGGAGATTCGCAAGAGCAAACGTGCTCGGAGGAAGGAAGTATTCCAGTAAGTGCTCGTAGGGATCTTGACCATCTTCCGGGCTCTGGGATTGTTCTGAAAGCCGTGGAATACCTCTCCACTCCTCAAGCACCTCAGGACGTGTTGTCCCCTTGTCGCTACGTCACTATGTGCTAGCGACAGTTTCCGGGGGCCCATTATTGAGTGTGCAAGTCATCCCCTGCCATTTTATCCGTGTACATTTAAAACATTGATGAGGCAGGGGCCATAGTCCTTCTATAGTTCCAGGTCACATGTCAACTTTAGCCACCCAAACCCATAGTCCAATATCTATGTTTCCATACCCTGCAATAGTCCTGCACTAACCGGGGGTTGTCCTTGGGTGCACTTGCATAGTACATACAGGGACAATCGTCGGTTGGTGCCTCATTTCATTAAAAACGCTTAACGGGCCTCTGTGAGTTGGCTTCGGCTCCTCGTACGCCTTCCAAAGGTCCGGGACAAGGTCCCGAGAATAGTTAAAAACTAAAAATAATAATAATAAATTTTATTCACAAACTTTTTACAAAAATCCTATGAAAACCCTGACTTCTGAGCTAGGTAAAAACCTGTATTACAGAAGTCAGTGCCCTCTCCCACTTTCTACTTTATACAAATTGCGAATAAAAAATATAAAAAAGAGAAAAAAAACAAATAAGATGAAATAAATCAAATAAGTGATGGGTTAGGTTTACTCATGTTGTGTTTATGCATGTAGATAACGTGTTTGTGTGTACGTGTGTGTGCGAGTGTGTGAGGATGTGTGTGTGATGGATGTTAGATGTGGGTGAGGTATGTGGTAGTATGGAATATTAATCTGTGAGCAATAACATTTCTGTTTGGTCGTAGTTTAATTGAAGTAGCCAGTTCTTAATTTTCATTTTTGTTTCTCGAATAGTAACTGGATGAATGTTTATTATTTTATTGTATAAGTAGGATGACCTATAAGATTGCTGTCGTCTAGCCGTAGCTGTCCGACATCTGACAGGTAAGCATACGTTAGTAATAACCCGTTTTCTCTTATACACATTTACGTCACATATTCTGCGATATGTCGAGAATTACCCATCTTAGTCATCGTATTATGAAGAAGCGACGAGCTTTAGAAAGAAACTCGTTTCTACTCACACAGTAAAAAAAAAAGCCTGGATGTAAAAGGCTTTTATGTAAGTATAGTAAGGCGGCGGCGAGACGGGCCGTCTTCGTGCAAGCGCCATACCAGTGGCGGCCCGTCGAAAAACCGGATTACCGGGTTTCTGAAAAAGTAAAGGTATACAAAATTATCAAGAATCTAATCATAAAAAAACACCAATTCCTATTTCAAAGATTTTATGAATGCAGTCATTTGTTCTGTCACTGTCAGTCAAAGAATTAGTGTCAAAGTTGTCAAACGATAAGATGTGATTTTCCCGCGACGCCAAAACTTCTCAATCACAAAACAAAAATAAACTATTCTCTGAAAATATGTCTTCTGCTGACTTGACCAACTTTATAAAAGCTCTGGACACAGTGAAAAAGGATTATACATGCGGCGTATGCGGTGAAATGTGTAAAGATCCCGTAGTACTAAAGAAATGTTTCCACATCATATGTGCTGTTCATACCGGATTGAAGACCTGCCCGACCTGTAAAATAGCACTAGACGACTGTTCTACGTACGTCGACGAAAGAATACAAGTTTGTATCGACTCCGCTACGGAGTTAGATAAGTTATTCGAGAAATTTCGGCCAAAGGAACCCAGTGTAACATCCAGTAAGAAAACCAAGAAGAATGACGCAGTCCCTGCTTCAAGTAAGACTGTTACGGCTGAATCTAGCTTCAAGAAACCGCTATCTGACAAGACGAACTCCCGCCAAGACTTGAGCGAGACTATCAATTCGAATTTGAGTTCAAAATTCAACAAAAACAATGAAAAACGAAATAACAAAGGCGAAACTGCGCTTCATATCTGCTGTCGTCTCGGTAAAGTGGATAGGATAAAAGAACTGCTCAGTCTCGGTGCTAACACTAATACTAAAGATAACGCAGGCTGGACACCGTTGCATGAAGTTGTGCAAAACGGGCGCTTGGACCTTGTTACTCTACTCTTACAATACAATACATTAATAGACGTACCTGGACAAAGCAACGAGACACCACTACACGAGGCTGTCAGATATAACTACGTAGAGATAGCAGAGGAATTGATAAAGCACGGAGCAGATATGAATGCAAGAAACTGTAAAGGGGAGACTCCGTATCAACTTGCTTCTGTAGACATGAAGAATAGGCTAAGAGTGGCCGCTGACAAGATTTTGCATACACAGAGTGTTAATGTGTCCCACTTAGCTGCGTTGTACGCAGAGATAGAATACGATGATATCCGTCTCTTCTGTGCTTCTCAATACCGCACTGTACATAACAAGCTAAAATCCTTAGCAAAACATCACAGTAATATTTCTATGGAAGCAAAATTTACAAAAAAAGTCACGCATTTGGTAGTAGATTGTGAAGATGGAATTTGTTCATCTAGTTTGGATGTGTTACAAGGAATTGTTAATAACGTCTGGGTTATATCGTCCGAATGGGCTACAAAATCAACAGAATACAAATTAGAGCCTTTTGAAATATACGAAGTAAAGGGCGTAGGAACTACATCTTACAAAGGCCCTAGAAATTCTCGTTACATCAAATACAAACAGTTACCAGGCATTTTTAATGGCTGTCACTTCTACTTGCACAATTTCAATACTAAATATGAGATTTCGAAATCTATTGTTTTAACGAAAGCTATTTTGACCAAGTTAATAACTGATGCAGGTGGTATCGTTTTGAGGAGGGTTCCGAATCCTGAATCGATTCCGGAGAGTGAGAAATTGGTACCGTACCATGCGCAGAAGGATGGAAAGTTGATGAATTGTTCACATTATATTATTTTTAAGGATATGTATGAGCCCATGTATAATATGCAGCATTTGAAAGCGTTGCCCATCGGTTGGTTGATTGAATGCCTTGAGAAGTACGAATTGTGTGAACCATGGTAAGTAGTTATTCTTCCATTTAAAGTCAAACTGAGGCAAAGCCTTTTCAGGATGCAGGATGCAATTCGCTCATTCCGATTGTAAACTCACATTCAAACACTCCGCTCCAGCGTTAAGATTCTATTGGTTATATTGGCATAGCTCAGCTCCTCTTCTCTCTTCTCTGCTCCAGTGGACAGGCAGCCTTACAGAGGTGTTCAAACTGGCGCGAATAATCGCATAACTTTCGTATTATTAAAACAATTGACGCACGCAGTCGCGTCCCACTCTGGATTCGCCTCAATTTGACCAGTCCTGTTTTTGGGTAAAATTTGGTTAAGAATGGGAATACAATTATATCAATTTATTTTATTACTTAAATGTTTCCTCTGTAGATATTTCATAAAGATGCTGCTATGAAGCAACTCTTTTCATGAATCCTAACTATAATAATATTAAAAATGCAAAAGTGAGTTTGTTACGCTTTCACACTAAAACGGCTGAATGGATTTGGATATAATTTGGCACATGGGTAGACCATAACCTGGGTTAGAAAATAGGATACTTGTTATTCCAATATTCCCACAGGATCGAGACTGATGCAGGTGACACCACGGGGCTCGGCTAGATTGTAGTTACAAGAATTTACAAAACGGGTTCAATGTTACAGGACAAAATGTAGGATTACATGTCGATGGCGATTATAGGAATTTAGGATATCATCATGATAGGATTGAAAGGTGATGATCATGAAGTCAAGGCCACATCACTCAAACGAAAGCCATATTATCTAGCAGTAAGTTAGTATTATATTACATATATTAAAAATATACTTAAAAGAATTAGGTAGTAAAAAAATTTGGATATTAATTTTATTTTCTTGTATTTAATTTAGACCTTAAGATCATTGTTGGCCAAGAGAAAAGCTGTTTTATTTCTTTATTAATACCATATTTAAAAAAATATAGGAGCTCAAAAAAAAAATCGTCAATTTCATGATGATTCTGAGAGATCTGTAAAAAATGAACTAAGTGTTTCAATTATGTTTGTAATTTTACGTTAAATTTAGTTAGTACGTATTATGATATTAAAAAGTTATTTTATCAAAAGTTTTTTTTTTCATTGCGTATCCTATAATTAAGACTTAAGGTTGCACTAGTCGATATTTTTTCCATACAAATTTTGGGGGGGTATTATTCCACTGTTTGACATTGTACATCCAAAGTTACCACGATATCATTTTGTCTCATTATTAATTTTGTCTGTACGGAAACAGAATAGTAAAATAAAAAGCCATTAAGAAGTTAGGCGCCAACAAAGATTCCTTTTTCTTGCTTATTTTAACGCAACTTTGGGCGTAAACAAGTAATAAAAGTAGTATAAAATGTCCAAAACAAAGTCAGCACCTCAGCACCGACCAACCTCAATATCGAAGAGTGCAATAAACTTTATTTGTAAGTGATTTTTCATAAAACTAGATTTTCCAAACGACCTTTCGTAATTTTGTACGCGCTCGTTTTCCTAAAATACAATGTGGATCTGGACTTACGACATTAAATTAAAACGAGCACAGTACTAGTCCATCGAAACATTTTAAAACACGAAGATTAGTAGTTAATGGAAAATTTAAGAATTGCAATTTTCAAACAAAATTAATAGCAAAATCAACTGCATAAAATGGAAACACGCTTTATCTACGAAACGTCACTGACCTGTTGCGCGGTGTGGTGCGGGATGCAGCGGGCGGGGGTGCGGGACGTAGGTAGGTACTTTAGTCGGAGAACAACAAATCCGCGGCATAAACGCACTAAGTTGCACGTTGTTAATTAATAAAAGATCACTAATCGAATAATTAATCACATATTATCACATCACAATCAGAATTTAAATCATCAAGTACCTAGTCAAATTTTTAAATTTTCAAATTGTCCACCGTTGTTCAACACTCTGACTGGCATATCTCTGGATAACAGTTGTTGTACTTTTCTGAACTTGTAAGGTCGCCGTGCATGCCGTTTCAAATATCTAAGGACAGTTGTGTGACTCACTTGAAACCGCCGCGCTGCGTTCCGTAAGCTAGAAGTCGGGTTATTTTCAAAATGTTTTAATATCCGTTCCTCGATATTTGAATTTGAAGACACGCCTTCTCCTTGAGGAACCAAAGGCCGATTCTCTCGTAACCTCTGAACGGCCAGGGTAAAAACACGGCTGTTGGTAGGGCACGTTCGTGTGTCACCATATCTCTCCCGATATGTACGCAATGCTAAAGCCGCATTTTGGTGACATTCCCCGTACATAAGTACCATGTAAGTGTACTCGGCAGCTGTGTACCTTATTTGAGGCATAATATTACCTAAACTAAAAAACTTACAAACCTAACCTAAATCCAAAAACTAACTAATAAATGCCTAATTAACTAACTAATAATACACTAACACTTAACAATATGTCACAATAACCTGTGCACTAATCTAACTATCATAAATCGTCTTTAACACAATAACAACTAAAACTTTTCATAAAATCACAACAATGCGCGCGCGGCTCGTCTTGTGATAACAAAAGTAGGCGTGTGCTCTCATCAAAGGGCTCCGCTATGCACTGACTGACATAGTTACGAGTCAATAAGTTTTTTTGCCGAAAAAATTCCGCTCACACACACACTCGCAGTTTTCTATGCACCACTAATGCATTATTTGCGGAAGTAATATTTCTTTTTCTTTGTAGTATTTTGTGGTAGTGGGCGGGGCGCGTAAGAGTGAAATGGTATGACACCTTTCTCTGTCTTTCAAGCATATTGAGACGTAGAGAATAGAATCATACGTTTTTGCACAGGTTACTGACCTTACAATGTTTACCTATTATTACGGACTCAGATCTACATCATGTTGAAAAATAAGAAAATGAAAAATAATTTCCTGTGGCTAAAGTATTCATTGGATTTGATTGATTTTTTGTATACGGGTAAAGAACATGACACTCTTTACGTGGTTTAAAGGAATGTCAATCGTCCTGCTCCACTTTGTATATCGGAACGGTGTTTATGTGTGTGCGAACTAGACGTTGTGCATGTAGACCAGCGTCTAACTGCTCATCACTGATACTATCTCCGTCGGACACGATGCCAGGTTAGACAGCGTGCTTTTGGCCACGCCCACCAGTGAGTTCGAGTCCACGACTAGTTCAACCTTAAATACATTAATTTAAACCTGACCAGAAGAGGTTTTAGCCTGCTATCCTAGGCTGCTCAGTGTCACTATAATAATAAAAATAAATAATACGATGTCGTATACAATACGGCTAATGAATCATGGCCGCTCGGAACCCTGCGTAGAAAGCTGTGCAGTAACATTTTTAAGAAACCAAAAGGTGACTGTGAGGCGAGTGAGTGAGAGACGGAGAGCCTGTGTTCAGACCGGTCAAAATTAATCTGCAGTATTGTAAAAGCTAGCCTGGGCTTTTTATATGCCCTGAAGCGCTGATAATGCGATATGTATGGAAACTTGACTTATTTGTTGAAATAATTACTTACACTCCATTTTTAAAAAGATCGCGGCGACCACTCGTCTCGACACGACACCCGCATCTGACAGCACAGCGAGGATCGCTTGGAGTCTCGTCAATGAGCGCGTCTGTGTGAGTATGCCGTTTCGAACGTTTACTACGTAGTTTCTGTACTGTTCATATTTATACTGTGTCTATACTCTGTAGGAAGAATTATTTATTTGTTTTCTACCTTGTACACACGACGACATCCAGCTATACATAGAAAAATAAAACAAATAAATATATAACAGAATAAATTTATTATTCAAAATAAACTTTACACTTTTTCTAGATATTTACAGTACGTCGTAATCACATTACTTAATAATAATACTTTAACTAGCGACCTAGATCAAAAGAAAGTTTTTTTTTTTAACTCATACTAAAAAAGTAAGGGCCGACTGCCGAGACACATGTTCGGGTTGGCAGATTCGATTCGGCAGAATTTAAAAAATAAAGACGACGCGAAATAATTACTACACAAATTTGGCTCGTGCCGATCGGCAAACTTCGTTCTGCATCTACCTTCGCTTAATCATGTTTTCGGGTCGGCTCGGCACAATTCGAGCACGAACGTTCTAACGAGATTCACGAACATTCGATTTTGCTGCCTGTTCCGCAAAACTAAAGCGCAAGCCATATTGTTTTTTCATACTTCGGCACATAGTTCGCGGTGTGACCCGAACTATGAAAAGACGCGATAGCTACATGAGCGAAGACAAACGAAGTTAGCTTCGTGTCACTCCGTTTCTAGGGTGGCCTGCGCTTTAGTCTAGTCCGCCCAAGATAGTAGGTAGATATTTAGTTATTTATTTTAAAAGTCCCATGCCCAACAAATATGAGTAATTTGCGCTAAATAGACAACACGTGCTTTGGGTACAAAAGGGACGTTGACAAAAATATTTTTTTTGTCCGTCAGATAGATAATTATTAAAAAATATTGGACGTTCTTTTTTTTTTCACGTATTCAAAAGATTACGGCAATACATTGAGTTAAAATGTGGCATGACGTCACTCTCCGGTAGATTTTATTCTGACTTGTGACGTAGCGAGACCCCACTCGCAAACTTTAATGTGTTTTATCTAAAATTTTTTTTTTATATTTAAAGCAAAAAATACGTGTCTAATATTTTTTTAATTATCTGACTGACGGAATAAATTGTTTTTTTTTCTACCCCATCAACATCCCTTTTGGTACATTGGCGATATTGTTAACAGTAGCCATACATAGGTAGCGTGTGATCGCTTAAGCCTAGCCCGCACTGCAAATTTTATTCGCGCGATTTATATTCAATGTACGGCATTGCTACGAGCGCGAATTTTAAATCGCCAGTGCGTGTAGATGTATAAGATACCATGAGCATTGAAATATATAACTTATTTCGTTTGGATAAGTATTAAATTCAATTGAAAAATTTAAAATCCGCAGACCCTTACTCGCACTACGACACAAATAACGTATCACTCGCGAATTTTAAATCGTCAATGCCACGATTTTTATTAGTACTGAAGCTGAAAAAGAAATTAATTCCCAAAAATAAAAATATTGTTGAGCATACCTTTAACTATTGGCAGTATTAGTTTAAAGTTTTTTAAAACCATTCAAAAAATAAATTAATATAAAAAGTACATTACGTTTCTTGCACAACCATTTTTCATAGGAAAATTTTAATGTCACTTAAATAACATTTCTACATTTTTACCCGACTGCCAAGAAGGGTTATGTTTTCAGTAAGTTTGGGTCGGCTTCCAGTCTAACCAGATGCAAATGAACATCAATATTTTACATCGAGCGACTGCCATGTGACCTCCACAATCCAGTATAGTATCTCACGAAGCAACGCGCGCTTTACTTGTGGTCACCAAGTGAACAAACACGCTTTTAATGTGTGCGTGAAGACGAGTAGCGTCAGCATATAACACACACGCACTCACACACTTCCGACTTCGCTATTGTTTCGGACGGTACCGAGAGCTCTTGCTTACACACACATTCACAGCATCTTTGTACACTTGGTAACCACAAGTAAAGCGCGCGTCGCAACATGAGATAAAAAAAAACTAAAAGATAAAGTAAACTGCTTGCCTGGGTTCAAACCTAAGACCTACGTAACCCGTTAGTCACCGCCGTTACCAGTGGGCCACCACTGGTAACGGCGACTCATATGGAGATAATTATATTACTTATTATATTAAAAAAATATAATTTAAAATATTTACATAAATGCATGGTCGAGTATGACACAGATGCTTTTATTCCAATAAATTGGGTACCCGATGCATCAAAATATTATTGGCAAAAGGGGTAATCAACAAAATAATATAGCATAGGATCTTTTGGCGCGTGGCCAAAATCGGAACTAAAGCCGCCATCTTGCTTTTTCAATACATTTCACCAAACAAATAAAATATCATTATGACCAAAAACTAAAGAATACTGTGTTAAAGAATGTGCAGTATTTAAACTGATTATTTAAAAAAAATATATAAAAAGAAAAATTTGTATTGTTATACAAAGTGCTGCTACAATGGCGTCATAAATTTATCACACGAGTGGCCAGCAAAAATAAAAATTATAATAAACATAAAATAAATCAGAAAATGAAAACTTCAATTTTCAAACAAACGAAATAATGCTTTCTCTTTCCTACAATTCGCCTGTTCTTTGCACGTTATTCGTTTTAATTTAATTGAGGCGATGTTATGATCCGTAACCCCGGATGACCTCAGCGCTACAGTTCTTTAAATACAGGTCGCTCCAAGATACTATCTTAGAAAATTGATAATAAATCAATAAATAATAACGTTCAATTAAATTAAAATATCTTCATAAAACGAACGCGAAACGTATACGTGTGTTAAATTAATGTCGCCATTAAAGCAACACCCTGTAGGTATTTACATTTTCACTTTTCCAAAATACATAATATACCAATTTCTAACACAAACTATGTAAGTTTATTACACTTTGCGATACAGACACCCGGTTTCTGAAAAGTTTTGTAGCGTGAAAATATTTGACACAGGCTGTCAAACTTATTTTAACTTATTTAAACGACTAAGGCGCACTCTGGCGGACGGCAGGGGAGAGCATCGAGGAGGATTTTATTTATTTATTTATTTAAACTTTTCACACTTAAAAAAGTACAAAGGCGGACTTTAATGCCTTAGGCATTCTCTACCAGTCAACCAAGGGTGGTGAAGAGATTAGATGGCAGGTGCTCCGATTGAGATTCGTAGAATTCGTCTATCCGCCAGCGCCTGATATCAAAAATCCACTGCTATGCCGCGAGCGTCCGCCCGTATGCCGCGGCATCCGCCGAGTAGCCACCGCTCGCCGGGATTTGATTATTCCACTAGCGACTACGCAGACTCCACCGCATACCGGCGCATACCGCCGCCTCCCGCCGCGGTATCCTCCAGCGTGGTCTTCGATGCTCCAGAGAAAACTGCGCTGCGATACTCCAAGCTCGATCACCGAGCATTGAAACATATACCTTATTTTGATTGGATAAGTATTAAATTCAATTGATACATTTCAAATCCTCAGCCGTCCCGTCCGCCACTCGGCGCAGGCCCTTAACAATCCCTTCATAATTACCTCTGATTTTACATGATTGTCAAAATCGAAGTGATATTTATTCTAGTTACGGCGTTTGTCCACCGCAGCCGTCACCGGGACGTCACCGAGAAAACGAAATTATTCAAACCGAACGTGACATCCCGGTGAAGTTGATCGCGTGTCCACCGCTATAAAACTCTCAATTTTACTAACCCCTCGGCCTCCCCCTTAAAACCTAGGCCAAATATTTTTTGATATTCGGATGACCTAAAGAGGTTCCTTAGAATATGAAATAAAAACCCAAAAATAAAAAATTAACGCGACATTTTGCGGCTTAAAGTTAGTGATAGATAAAACAATAGCCGGGCAAACAGCGTCGTGCGACAGCAGTGTGTGTGTGGACAAGATCAAACGTGTTTTGTATTGCCAGCACATCGGCCCGTCACAATCGGGCCGAGTTTCGCGCCGAACTACTCCAAACTTCGGAGGCCGAGATGACGGCGACGGCGCTCGGGTGACGGACGTGCGGTATTCATGCAGTCATATTATGTAATGTATGGCTACTTCAGTACCGCCATTACGTTCTCGGTGACGGAGGCGGTGGACAAACGCCCTAAGTGTGGTCAGAGGTAAAATAACAAGACGTGAATGACAGTCAGCTTCATACTGAGTTGATTAGCCAATCAGAAACCAGGTATCAATAGTATTATTTCCACATTTATAGGCATAAAATATCCCTGAACATGTAAAAATAGTGGCATCATTTTTGCGGCCTGGCAGTGAACCTCCAATATTAGATATCTATTATTTAATCGGCCGACAACCGGTGTGTTCACCTTACAGCTAAAGCTGGCTATCCACTACGCTCGTGCATGGTTAATGCACCGTGCATATACTTTGTGTTTGCCTAAAAACGGCCACCATGACCACGAACAAAGTAGATGCGCAAACGCAGTGGATAACCAACTTCATATGCTTAGCTTGTCAGTCTCATTAGTGTGTGTGTGCGTTTTAAGTTGATGTCAAGTGTCGAAGCTACGGGGCATGTATCTGAAAAATAAAATAGACAAGATGAATTTAGTATAATTACATGAAAATAAAGATGAAAACATCGATAAATAGAGACTCCGCATTTTAGGTATGAAGCTCTAAGTACGCGGCAGGCCCGTCTTGTCGGGCCTATTCAGTGAGCGTAACGGAGTCAGAAGATATAAGAGTTACGCGATAGAGGCAACTTCCTAGCCTAGTCAAAATGCATGACACCAGTAAAAAAAACAATTGTTAAAAAAAAAAATGTATTAAAAAAAAATGTATTAAAAAAATATATAGGTATTTTTAAAAAAAATTGTATAAAAAAAAAAAGGTGTGTTTAAAAAAATAAAAAGGTGTGTTTTTTACCCAGAACGACGGTAATGCATTCACAGGGCGGGAACAGGATATCAAGTATTATGTCTGTCAAATCCTACAGCTACATTACTACAGACTCACCTGACGCTGTAGTCGTGAACATTGAACACGGCGTAGTGTTCGTTTCTGAACACTGGGTAGAAATGTTCAACCGGTTGGGTCAGAAGAGTGTGGCACACTGAGGGACGATTGCTGAGCCACGGGGCTTCCACGTCCCAGATGTCTTTGAAGGAACAACCGGTGCTGCAACGATGGAAATCAAAATTTTAAATTATTATTCCACAAAAGCCCCCGGCGTCGCTTATAAGCGACGGGCGACTCACGCGGCTTTGATCTCTATTTTTACTGTGAAATAAGGGCTAATATCGTCTGTGGGCAGTTTCGACGGATATTCTCGTCAACTATTATTAAATAATTTAACAAAATTATAGGTGACACCGATTTTTTTTTTAAGGTCGAATTTGGCGGCGCTTGCGTCAGTGTCAAACCGCGGGGCTTGACAGTTTTAACGTTACAAAAGGGGGGGGGCTACATCGGTATTAAAAAGGGAGAGCCACACTTGTTCACTGTTGGACATAGGCTTCCCCCAAGCACCGCCACTTCGACCGATTCTGTGCTTCCCACATCCAGCGGATTCCTGCGGCCTTCACAAGGTCATCGGTCCATCTTGTGGGAGGCCTTCCAACGCTACATCTTCCGGTACGCGGTCGCCACTCCAGAACCTTTCGGCCCCATCGGCCATCTGTTCTGTGAGCAATGTGCCCACTTAAGTTTGGCAATTCTTCGGGCTATGTCGGTTACCTTGGTTCTCCTGCGGATCTCTTCATTTCTGATTCGATCATGTAAGGAAACTCCAAGCATAGCCCACTGCATTGCCCTTTGGGTGACTTTCATCTGCTTAGCCGTTACTCAACTATGTTGGGGTCGGCTTCCAGTCTAACCGCAGCTGAATACCAGTATTTTACATGGAGCGACTGCCTATCTGACCTCCACAACCAAGTTACTGTGTAACAGTTCACTGCTCACTGCTCTCGACGCTTGACGAGTGAACACGTCGAGTCCGGGTTCGCAATAAGTCAATCGTCATCCCGAGGATGCCTCGTTGAGAGGTGAAACACGTGTCGATTTCTTACAGGGTTCTTTATGACTCTTTAAGAACAGCTAAGCGAGTTAGGTTACTAAATATACTAAATATACGTCGTCTATCGTATTTTATAATGGGTTTCCGCAAAGTCACGCATGAAACAATTAACTATAAAAATTATATTTAAAATGGCAACACTGCGCCGGCGCAGCTGCAATCTGTGCTTACCTACTCCTTCCATAGCAGTACATAGTCTCCACCACGAGGTAGTTCGCCTTCAGTTTGGTCAACTCTTGATATAATTCGTGCGGCGGGAACCTCCCGTACATCTTGTGGACGGCGTATGCACGTTCTCTGTGAGGACAAATATTGTTTAAGTTAAAATAGGTTAGCTAGTGAAACTTCACTGACGAGGACAGTAGGGACTTAGGTCGAGATCTATAAACGTTTCTTGGTACGAAGCCTAAGTACTAAATAGAGATGAACATGTCCAAGCCAAAGCACGTGTTAGGTAACGTTTATAGATCTCTACCCTAAACGTAACTGGGGAATGTGGATTTTATCTCTGCTTACCCTTCGACGAATATAGGCGTGCTGGTCTCCTAATTTGCAAACGCGATGTGTATTGTAATCTAAAGAAAATTCCTTAGTAGCCCAAGGTCTGGGTTTTATGACCCGTTGATGGCAATAGGCTCGCCCCCTTTTACTTGGGACTTCATGTAGTAAACTGTACACTTCTGCCGAACCTTATGGGAATTACAGGTGTGATATTACGGCACATTGTGCCTCCGAGAGTTCGTAATAAGCGTGTGCCACTATAGGGCGCCGTGTAACTAACAGGATAATGGCTCGGACCGGCATAGAGCCGGCGAATGCTGCGCCCACAGTTATAAGGTACATATTGTGCCTCCAAGTGTTCGTAATAAGTGTGTGACATTATAGGGTGCCGTGTGACCAGCATGATAGTGGCTAGGACCGGCATAGAGCCTACGATTGCTGCCCTTTCTAGTCACTAGTAAATGATAAGGTACATACCGTGCCTCCAAGTGTTCGTAATAAGGGTATGACAATATAGGGCGCCGTGTGACTACATGATAGTGGCTAGGACCGGCATAGAGCTTGCGAATGCTACTCTTTCTAGTTACTAGCAAGTGATAAGGTACTACTGTGCCTCTAAGTGTTTGTAATGAGGATGTAACGCTACAGGGCGCCGTGTGACAACATGATAGTAGCTAGGACCGACATAGAGCCTGCGACTGCTGCCCTTTCTAGTTACTAGCAAGTGATAAGGTACATAACATGCCTCTAATTGTTTGTAATGAGGGTGTGACACTATAGGGCGCCGTGTGACCAGCATGATAGTGGCTAGGACCGGCATAAAGCCTACAATTGCTGCCCTCATAGTGATAAGGTACATACCGTGCTTCGAAGTGTTCGTAATGTGGGTGTGACACTATAGGGCGCCGTGTGACCAGCATGATAGTGGCTAGGACCGGCATAGAACCTGCGAATGCTGCTCCTACGGGTGTGTCGGTTCGAATCCACTCAAGTAGCTGTTCCTGGTTTATATCACTAAACTCGCCTGGAAAAAAAGGGAAAAATATTTTAATTTTAACTAATACCATTGTCGCACAGTCGTTACGGGTAGTTACAAGTCCAAAAGTCTTAGTTAACTGGGTTGTCGAAGTCAGGTTGTGAGGTCGCTTGGTGGACTGCCCACTCCGTCTCACAGAGAGGAGGCCAGTGTCCCAGCAATGATCATAATAGGCTGATTATGCAATGGTCATCATCGGTCTGCCTTTTCCCAACTATGTTGGGGTCGACTTCTAGTCTAACCAGAAACCAATGTCCTTTCTTTGGTATTGTTCGTCGAGTCGTTGAGCTCCTTAACTTCTAAGTTGAGCTACACGATTACTGACAAATACTTGCACTGACTGGACAGGTCCACTCAAATCTGTGTGGTTCTTTCTTCAAAAAACTATTTTAAACATTAATCTACATGGTCCTTACATGATCTGACCAAGATTATGTCTGGAGTTTAAAAGAGACTGCGACCTCTGAGTTTGTTTCGAAAAAATATCTCAGGCAATAGTCTTTGGAAATGTAGACTTCATCTAGCTTTGTTTTTAATATGTATAACTGATTCCAATATATACTTATACAATATGTAAAAAAAAACCCTGACCGATCCCAAAGGGGCACATAGGTACTGCAATAACATTACCAAAAAGTAATTTATTATTAAATTTTTATTGAAAATAAAAAAATTACTGCTATTTAAAATTCTCATTTTTTGTACAAAAATTTCTAGCAAATTTTCAACAGGAGTCATTCGTTCTGACTTGTAGACACCGCTATACAACGGCCCCACGCGCCCCGATAAAATTCCCCAATAAAAAAAAGTGGCGAATTTTTTGTTTCTTTCTTTCTGAATATTACAACATAAATAGATTCTCCGCAGAATATCTAACAACACCCTCACGGATCGGATATTTTTTTTTTTTAATGTTGTACATTTAAAAAAAAAACATGAACCGCTGCCCATCTGACCTCTACAGCCCAGATAGAGGGCAACACGAACTCCTGTCGATCGATTCTGTAAAAATATCAACGTGAAACTTAGGTGAAGTGAGCTGTCACTGTCACAAATCGACCGGCAGGATGATAGGGATTAACACTATTGACAGCTCACTTCACCTAAGTTTCACGGTGATAATTTTACAGAATCGACCGGCTGGTATTGTGTTGCCTTATTGACGGATTGATAAGACCGGTATGTCGCTTACTCACCAATATGTGACATTTCATGTGACATGCTCTGGAACAACTCGTGAACCAACGGACATATACACACGACCCAGAACAATGGCAGAAATCGCTTGTACGATCGGGGCAATCTGGAAACATACAGGTGATGTTTTTAGGAAATGTCATTTTGAGCGTAATAATAAATATTTAATAATTTGTAAATATTACTGTATGGAAATGTGGCTAACTAGTGAACTAAAATATTGATTAGGAGATACAATAATTAATATCGTAATATTGAATATTTCGTTTTAGATGTAAAAAAAATATTTGGAAACCTTCCAATGCCTTTTTTACACCTCAAACGGTTACAACATCAAATTCAGTGTTATAATTGCAATTCATTATTAATATTCTAGTTCGGTAGTTAGCCACATGTCTTATTTCCATACAATAATATTGGCAAATTAATCAAAACAGGTTTGACAGCTATTTGCGACGTTGCCAACTTTTAGAATAAACGCTATTAAACATAATAAATTATTAACTTTAATTTAGCAGTATTCTTAACTACATATTATAAATATAAAACAAATCCGCCCCGCCGCGTCTGTCTGTCTGAACGTGATAAACTCAAAAACTACTAAACGGATTTTCATACGGTTTTCACCCATGGGCGAAGTGTTTCATGAGGAAGGTGTATATAATTCATTAAAGGTTTTGTGTAAATTGGCTGAAATATGAAGATTATTGAAGATGTCGGAAAAAATCATGCCGACTTCAGCTTTACTAGCATGCGCCGCGTAAACCAAAAGTGTTATATGAAAACAATGTATTACAGAATTAATACATTGTCTACCTGGACTACATAGGGTACTTTTAATCCAGGTCGTACGTTCCCGTGGGATATGTTCCGACATACAAGCGGGCGAAGCCGCGGGTAAAAGCTAGTAAAATGTAAAATACTCACGCATAATAACTAGTGTTCATCATCAGCGATGAGACAACACACAACTGAGTCGTAAATAAAAACTTTAGTCTCATTATCAACACCGCCATGACACCAAAAACAGCCATTTGAGATATATTATAAAATATTGCAGGTTCCGCTTTTAAACGGCGTAAAAACATCAAAAATACATCCCCATCTTCTTTATCCTCGCACTCAAATTTAGACTTTATCTCCTTGTCAATAACGTCTAAATCAGTAACAGGCTTCCTCTGACGAAGTTTGCTGTCAGAATTTTCAACACCAGAGTCGGACTCATCAGATGTATTGCCGTCTTTTTCTATCGTTCGCGTTCGGTCGTCTATCTCTTTTCTACAGTCTTCTACTGCGTCGGTAATCCAGCGGTTGCATACATTTAGAATGCTTAGAACAGCGAATGGTATTAAAAATGATTTAAATAGTTTTTTAACTGAGCTCCAAGGCAGAAAGTCGAAGACCACAGCGCAAGTATAAATTAAAGTATGAAAAGTTTTAAAATTCGTGAATTTCGAATACAAAATATCCCAGACATGACTATCTTCCTCAACCTCCAAAAAGTTACTAATCAACTTTTTCAAATAAAAAGCTGCTAAAATAACTATAGAAATCCTTAGGAAAATCAGCCATAACTCCACAAACAAATCCACGCGATTATGAACTTTGACGCGTAAAGAACTGAAGAACAAACAGTACGCTGAGACTATGACAAAGAAAGACGCGTATAAGGACGATTTTAGCATGTCATTCCCTTGTAGTAACAGTACTGCCATATGGAGGCCGCAGAAATGTGAATGTAGGAAGATGCAAAGAGCTTTAATGTCGATAATTCTAAATTGTTCCATAACGAAGAAAATGGCAGTTTGTGTGAGGAATATGAATTGACTAAATTGCCAGAATAGGAGGCAGAGACAGTTCAGAATGAATATTGACACCTGAAACGGAAAAATATGCATTAAATATAGACTAGTGATGTTTTAAACATGTTCTAAATAAAAAACGGGCGAGCCTTACAGTATTCGCATATGATGTGTAACATCTGACATCTCACCTTGGTAATAAGCAACATTAAAGGGACGGGGCCTCGTCAATGTCGTTTCTGACGGCTAACTATAGCACCGCGCGCGCTCATTGGTCAAATCAAATAGCGCGTGCTTCCCCGGCTTCCTGTTACACGCTTCCGTCCCTTTTCACGAAATCACTCCCACAGATTCGATTTATTTTGATTGCAGGAAAGTGAGAGGAAAGATGTTACACATTAATCAGGTTATATCAAATTAGCTAGCTAAACTTTACAGACGTAATGGGTAAAATTTAAAGAATTAAATAAAAAATGGCTTTCTAAACTCATAATTTCAAGTTCATACATAATCTACGTTTGCAATTTATTTGCCAAACATGTAAACAAACACGAGTTTTAGGAAAAACAACTGTAATACCTACACATAAGGTTCAGTTTGCGCTACAACTTCATATTTTTTTTATAACTTTTTAACAGTACTAGTCAGTCTAAAATCAACTTTATTTACACTTCCATAAAGTTGATGTTTGTTTAAGTGGAAATAACATCAATTAGAAACAGTGCAATTCTTGCCATTGGGGGTTGGTAGAATCTACAGAACGCACCAGCTACGATCCATACATAGTCCTTTTGACTCGTTTAGGTTCATACATCAGCCGTGCTATTCTGCAAACATCTCACCGTTATAACTTGGGTGAAGTGAGCTTGATGTGAGCTGTCATTGCAGCTGAGCTAGGAATTTACACTATTGACAGCTCACTTCATGCTCAATCCACAAAATCAGCTGTTCCATTCATTTATGTTCGCATAGCTCGTTATAATGTATGGAACAGCTGATTTTTTTCCGCGATTTCAGGGTTGGCCCCATAGTGAAAGTTGTTCATAATTATGAGTACAATGACCCCTAAGAGAATGCAAACGATTTAAATTTCACATTGTATATTATTAGTAAAGATATCGATACCCATTACGTCCGTGAAGTTTAGCCAATTTTTTTCAACTTTCGTATTTTTTTGTTTAAGTATTGCTAACCCTACCTGCAATTGAAACGTAGTCCTACGTGTCGTATCGCGCAACTGCATAGACACGAGCCAAGTTTGAAGCAACAGGAGAGGGGCCGCGAAGTTCTCGCGTTCGTTGGGGGCCCACTGTACCCTAGTGCATTCACAGTGGTTTGCGAAGTACTGAGCCACGGCTAGTAAACCGCCTAATATGCTATGGCTGGAAAAAATACAAAAAAAAAAAAAACTTAAAAAAAAAATGATTTAAAATCACATGAGGTCTTGGGTTGGAATTTCTCAGTAGCAGTATGGAGTCTGCTTTGTGTCCGGTTAATAGCAATAGGCTCGCCCCTATTACATGGGACTTAGCCCAGGTTCGCACGGGCGTATTATTATTGAGGCGATTTTTTTTCGCGTATTGTATTTTCGACGCTCAGCTTACCGCCGAAAGTTGAATATCCAACAGTGTGTTTTCCTGACGCGCTGGGATACGAGCTGGATGCGCTCTGTTAGATTCTCAATGCTCGGCTCAAGACGGAGAGTTGAAAATCCAGTGTACGAAACAAAATCGCCGCGATTTTATTACAGAATCACACGTCGTGTTAGGGCATCAATCGAACAGATTAAGGTCCGTATTACAGAACGTTCTTCAAGTTCATTTTGATCTTCAATCAGTCGATCACTGTTAAAGTATAGAATCAGTACTTGAGCATCGGTCTTATTCCAGAACGGTAATCAAACTATACTCATTACTCAGATAAATCGAGACTCAGATCCAGCCTCAAGCAGAGATGTGTACCTATTGTCTATGCATATGCATCGGATATTGTTGTATGTTTTTTTTTATACGTTTAATAGTTAGTTTTGCTAATTTATTTGATCATAATATTATTACTATAAAATGACAGGACGATAAAATTATTTCAGGTCATTGGAAAAGTCCATTTAAGTACTTAATAAAAATTCTAACGGATGTCAAGAATATTGTTGAAGAAAATAATTGCTTATGTAACGCAAAAGTTCAAGCTTCTATTTGAATCATCGTTGAATAAATTATTGTAATGATCTACTTACCAAATATATCCATTTTGATAGTAATCATTCAAAAAAACATCAATATTTACAAACTCGACAACGCAGATAGACTTGAACAGAACAAATATTGACATGACAATCTATGCTCAAGCGCGGTCTCGACCACACTTGGATGATTACAGATCCAATCACTACTAGGGTTCGATTCGTGAACTGAGTAGGTAACGAGCCAAACTCAGCTGAACTATGATCAATAAATCTATGCTTGAGGAACGTTTTAAAATTAAAACTCGACTCAAAACTAGTTTTAAACAAAGATCAATGCTTGATTTTCTTCTGTAATACGGACCTAAGTGTGACTCTTTACATCCGCTATAAGCCGCCATGTCGGATTTTTTGTGACGTCATATTATATAGACATCATAACAACTTGACGCGTCCAACGGAGTTATGAGGGAACAGATGAACATACATACCATCGAAGAAGTTCATATCTACCCACCGTAAGGACTATTCTACTTGCAGCGCTCGGCGGCTATAGCACCGGGCCGGTAACCGATGTGGTCATCGTGTTCACGGGATTTTGTTTTGAAACTGGTTAGATATGAATTTCTTTGATGGTACATACCGGTCAAAATCATAACCCTCCTTTTCGCTTTGCCGTAGTCGGGTAAAAATAAATATCATTTATCATTTACCTTAACGCAGCAGCATGAAGGAACAGGGCCGCCACAGTCAACCCCGCTAGCCACCACACGGCCTCCAAATAGAAGAATATAGGCTGCCCAAGCCCTACACAGCTTTCAACAGGGGCTAGGCCTTCGCCCCTGTCCACCATGTGGCATTTACGGTGAGTTGTTGTGTTTAAATAGGGCTCGAAGTACCGGTATACCGCTCCGATCATCACCTGTAAACGGTTTTAGATGTAATAGTTAGCTCTGCTCATCGATCACTAATGTCAGTGATCGATGGCTCTGCTCCACCTTATACAGGTCAAATTAGTGATAGATGGCTCTGCTCCACCTTATACAAGGTCAAATTAGTGATAGATGGCTCTGCTCCACCTTATACAGGTCAAATTAGTGATAGATGGCTCTGCTCCACCTTATACAAGGTCAAATTAGTGATAGACGGCTCTGCTCCACATTATACAATGTCAAATTAGTGATTAATGGCTCTGCTCCACCTTATACAAGGTCAAATTAGTGATAGATGGCTCTGCTCCACCTTATACAAGGTCCAATTAGTGATAGATGGCTCTGCACCACCTTATACAAGGTCAAATTAGTGATTGATGGCTCTGCTCCACCTTATACAAGGTCAAATTAGTAATCAATGGCTCTGCTCCACCTTATACAAGGTCAAATTAGTGATAGATGGCTCTGCTCCACTTTAAACAAGGTCAAATTAAAATACCTAGCGAAACTCCACAGGTTTTTTTTTCCCTTATTCACATTAAATTCTAGCCTATTAGCTAATAAGTAATCCTAATTAGTATTATAAGTGCGAAAGTGAATTTGTTTGTTTGTTACGCTTTCACGCTAAAACGACTGAACGGGTTTAGATGAAATTTGGTACATAGGTAGACCATGACCTGGATTAAGACATAGGATACTTTTATCCCGGTAGGACGTCCCGGTGACGGCGGTCACAAACTTTGTCCACCGCGACAGAAATCGGTGGTGCAGTGTGTTATGATAGACAAAACAAAAGCCGGGCGAACGGCGCCGGCGTCGAGAGTGGGTGGACAAGAGTAATCGTGTTTTGTATTCACACATCGGCCCGTCAGAATTTCGGGCAGAGTTCAAGCGGTCGCGTCGAACTACTCGAAACTTCGGCGGCCGGAATGCAGGCGCTCGGGTGACGGACAGTTGACACGGGGGCATAGTACATTACGCGCCACGAAAGATGAGACTTGACCGCGCCTCCAGCGCTCTTTCCGCCGCCCCGATGACGCCCCGGCTCAGACCTCATACCGCTAAAGAACTAAATAAATCGTTGACTGCACAAGTCAAACCATATGGTCTGTCAAGTCTCAACTATTGTAAACTATTGTAAATGTATGTGTCGCCTCTTCGGCGCCGTTATCTCGTTCTCGGTGACGTCCAGGTGACGGCTGCGGAGGACAAACGCCCTAAAGGCCTAGAAAATAGAACTCAAAACTCACCTCTGGGTGAATATTAAACCGATTAAACGCGTTCACGTCCTTCGGATACTCCACCAGCTTATCGTACATCAGCTTAGAGATCCCGGCTACAAACGGCCTTTCTTCCACGACGGTCTTAAAGTACGAGTAGTAGAATCCCATCTCTGTGCGGAAAGACATCTCTCTCTCTAACTCCGACAGGTAGGAGAAGTTCCGGTCATTCTCAAAGAGGTTGGAGACGTAGCGGTAGTGTACGTAGCCGAGAGTCAGCGCTGGAAAAATAAGAACAGTTTTATTATGGGTAACGTCTTTTCTGTACTGCAATCTGCACAGATTAGATAGCTCAATATGTGGGAGGGATTTCGTGGAAAGGGACGGAAGTGTGTAACAGGATGCCGGGGCACAGATTAAGACAGAAGCTTCACTTCTATAGATACCTAGCGCTATAATTACCTACAAAAATATTCCAGGATTTTCGTGCGCGCTAAAATGTACCTTACGCGGACGCCCGAGACTACCGACTGTTTTTTTTTTCGCTCGGGTGATCGCGAGCCGTAGGTACGTTAGTGCGCGACCTCGAACGCTATTGTCACGCGTCTCTTGTTCATATTTATACGTGTCTTGTTCATATTTCAATAGTTCGTACGAAAATCCCATCCAAATAAACACGTTCAGTTCTTCTCGAATATGAACATTTTCCAGGAAACTTTTCCAATTTTCCTTTCCATAAAAACCTAATTCGGACTACTGCGAACATTTTAAAACAAAATAACCGGCCAAGTGCGTGTCGGACCACGCCCAACGAAGGGTTCTGTAGTTGGGATTAATTTATCCCAAGAACAAACTTAACATTGTAGTTAAAAAACATGTTCTCAACTGCAAATGTTGATTGTACGCACAATATTGAGAGATTTACCATGTTATTTTATGACCATAGACTTTTGACATTGGATTTGAACTTCTGACGTATGACTTGGCAGTCCAACGGTCACACCACTAGGCTATCACTGCTTATATGCATGTCATCACTGACTTACAAGGTCAATTACAGTCGCAGCTTGTATTTTAGCTGGTAAAGGTTAAGGTCAAACAAGTGAATGCACATTTTATCTCTACTCTGTCAAATTTTCTATGCGTAAACAAGAAACAAGTATTTTTTTCAATGTGCTACAGATGAATTTATGTTGGTGGTGACTATCTTTGTGGCTCTTTATTTGCCTCTGATTCTTATGTTTGTGTTTTTCATAATATAACATAAGATCACGCCATGTTTCGCCGAAGTCTTAGGCAGAGGTGTGGCCATAGTACACCCACATTTCGCCAGTTATGTATAAGTCCCATGTAATAGGAGGCGAGAGTATTGCCATCAACCGGGCACAAATACAGA
Source organism: Agrochola circellaris (assembly GCA_914767755.1). Taxonomy (NCBI): domain Eukaryota; kingdom Metazoa; phylum Arthropoda; class Insecta; order Lepidoptera; family Noctuidae; genus Agrochola; species Agrochola circellaris. The sequence continues at coordinate 25,375,953 of OU611839.1, read as the reverse complement.
CTCCGGGCTGTAACTGAGAAATTCCAGATGGAAAAACCCAATAACACTGCCTGACCTGGGAATCGAGACCCAGGACCTAATGCGCAGTATTACTGCTGTGCATGAGGTTGGTTCGATTCCTGAGTGGATTTGCTTGCGACCACTAGACTAATGATGCAGTCATAAGTCAGTTGTTAATACAATACGGCTGGTATAACTTGGCAGTCCCGAACTTCGTGCAGAAGGTTGTGCAATAACATGTTTTAGGAACCAAATGGTGACATGAGGTGAGTGTGAGTGAGACAACATGCGCGGTGCCTATGTTCAGACCTGCCAAGTTATATCAACCGTCATCCATAACATAATGAAACAATGAAGTTTAATTAACACAAGGATCCTTATCAAAAACATGCCTGTAATAAAAATTATTTGATTCCGTAGAAAGTTAATAAGCATTGCCAATCCATTTAAGTGACTTTATAATAATTTTTTTACACCAATCAAGCAAAAAAACATCCTCCCATCCATTGCTTCCATCGTTTTAATTAATGCTTACTATGATGCTTTTTTTTAATTTCTATGAGCGAATTTGTACAGTCAACGTAATTAAAGAGTCTGTAAAATTATGAAATCCTAATTATTTACCTTATAGTGTAATAAAACAGGGAAAAAGCTTAAAACTTACCGATTACAGCGATGAGACAGAATCTGGCGATTTTTCTCGTCGGAAATTTGCGTTCACTAGCAACGTTCGTTTCTACTTTATTTTCCTCCATTTCTCTTTTATAATTTTCACATTTCCATTCGAAAACAATTTTTTTAAATGGAATTTCACAACTTTTATTCCGCTGTTGACACTATCTGACATTGATGTACATTGACAGTTTTTTGACAGCCCGAAATTAGTAATAGTGATGTGTGATTGTTACTAATTTCATTAAAACTAAATAAAAAGTTTTGTACGTTTCTAATGAATTTTTCAATTTAATTTACTTCTTCTCTATCTCTACTTGATATTCTGCAGTGGGAATATAACAGACCAATAGAGAGTTTTATTAAAAAAGTTAAAAAAACAACAAAACAGTATTACTTTTTATAAATCATCACTTGAATTATCTGGCAAACGGGAAAAATATACACAGAATAAAGCCTGATTTACATGGTGCAATTTAATTGCCTGAAGCAACAATACAATTTGCGCCGTCTAAGCAGTGTTTATTAAACTATGCAAGTCATTTGTTGCTACAATTTTATTGTATGACACAGGTAAAATGCTTGCATCGTGTATATCATGCTTCAGTACCATTTAATGGGAAAAAGGCAAGAGAATAATGACTCGATAAGTTCTGCCCCTACTGAGTTATTGCTACTAGTAGCGTACACGATGGTTAGAAGACTTTTAGTGTTTTAGCACTAGTGATCTATGATAATAATGCATTATAAAGCGGAGCTCCAAGCAAACTTTCGAAGAAATCTAAAAACTAATTTTGTTGTAAAAAAATACTTCTTGTCATGTGGTTTAGTAGGTTCTGAAACATCACTAAGTCACGTTTGTGTCAATCAAAAATCTTTTCTGTCAATAATCAGCTGACAGTAAGTCAATACAGTTTGCCATTCTTTAATGGATTTTCCCATATACTTGGCAAACATGAATCTGTTCAGAATATTGAGATGAGCAAAAATAAACTCAAGTTATGTAATATACATAAATATAAAAGTATCAAAACATTATTTTCTTCATTACCATTTCATACTGTCAAGTCACTTAGAACCACTTAGAACTAAGTACATAAAATGAAACTTAGGTTTAACCTAAAGGTACTCTTTAACAAAATATTCATGTCGCGTGATCGCGAAAATCGTGAAACAAAGTTTTTAATTTTTTGCCACAGGCCTGGAGACAATGCCTCTGAAGAAGTAGCGTTGTGTGCCTCGATCGGACACGGGAAACGCTAGCCCACCTCCACCGTCGCCTGCGCATACCGCACCTGAGACAAAATGTTCAGTAAAACCAAAAGCCTGCATCATTCACGGGTCCGAACGAGTTTTTTTTTTTTGGGTTGTTTTATAGTAGCACGGCAAAGATTGGCCTGGCATCACCACTTATTGTTTGCAGAGATGGCCCTAGCAAAATTTTTAGGTAGACCAGCAGAGTGATATCGCTTGTGGCTTCCTACAGACAGGCGCGATGCGACACCGGTCGACCAATTTCCGTGAAGTTTTCAAAGAAATTGTAACACCAGCAGAGTCACGTCGCGTCGTTCTGCGGTAGCCTTGACATAGCAGTTGTTCTGCTCATTCGCGTTAAAGAAATGTTGTCCATCCTGCTCGCTCTGCTCTGTTGCGTTCGACCACGCCACTGTGCTTGTCCTGCTGAAGTGACAAGTTGTACCGATGCCGATGAGAAAAAATAACAGTTAATACCTATTTTTGGTTTGACAATCAATTTACTAAGATAATGTTGCACTCTCTGTTACATTTTGTTTTGACCATTCGTAGAAAAATAGCAGCTAAGTACTTGGTCATCGTATGCAAAAAATATTTACTCTGAATATTTTCTGATATGAACCTAGGCACGTGGGATAAAGGTCGGTATAAAATAATAAAGTCGATTAAAAGTCCGACTTTTAATGATTTTATACTGAAGATCACGTCTAAACGAGTCGTGTTAATGATTTGGAAAAAATATATGTTAAATTAGTGTATTTTTTCATAACTTAATATAGGAATATTTTAGATTATGTTTATATTACATAGTGAAATAAGTAAAGTTATGTCTAACAAATATATTTACACAACACACTAAAATATTTCTTATTTTTTTAAATTGAGGCGTCCCACTTTTAAAATTGGACCGCAACCAATTGCTACAGTTATATTTATCTATAACATCCTCCGGAGATCATTCCGCAGGAACACCACGCACTAAACGCATTCTAGTCACATTAAAAGTAGGTATAAAACCTTTTTAATTGAATGTTTTAAGACTACTATATGAAATAAAAGAATTCGCGTCCAGGAAATTGGAAAAGGATAGAGCTATTTTATTGCGCCCAAGTTTTTTGACGCTACCGTTAATCACTTACGTTTTAGAAGGCGTTTTTAACTTGCCAAATGTCATTGGGTGCAGTGTAGTTCCATTACTTGGTGTTTTTTTTTTTTTTTTGTATTCTTTGACAGCAGAAGGCGCGCTGTCAGTTATATCATAGGTTTTACGATCTATCTGAGTGGGAACTACTATGCACGGAGCAGGAATATCAGAGTTAGAGACAATTATTTCAGAGCAGGTAGGTACCGATTCAGTAAGTAGTGTAGATTCCGTGCAACCTTTTACCTGACGACTCGGGGCCGTGGTGTTTACGGGTACGCCGACATTTATTACAATGCTTCCACACATCCACACGACTTCGTTTTAATCGACGAGCCGAAGACGACCCATCGGTATCCATGCCCGATTCATTGGAAATGGTAACAAAATTGCCTGCCGGTTAAACAAAGTACCCCGAGTCAGGAAGACTTACCCCACCGAAGAAACTGCACAAAACTAAAATTAAATTATAGATTAAAAAAAAAACACTAAAACTACGACTGCTTTAATACAAGTATTTATTTATTTTTATCCAAAACGACGCGTCCGCCAAGTTCAAAGGTTCCCGCGTTTTTCCATATTTTTTATTTAATTACTTGTCTATAGCTATTCTCTGTCAATGGCTGGCAGTACGTAAATACTTGCCATACTCTCATTGGATTTTACCCAATTTTTTGGCAAACATGAATCTATTTTGTGAGTAAAATTCACAATATTGAATTGGACAATAAAATTTATCCAGGTACAGTATCAAAACATTATTTTATTTCATCATAAAATTCATTACAAATCACAACCATCTCTTATTGTCATGTCACTTAGAACTAAAATGAAAGTTACCTAGGTTTTACCTAAAGATACTCTTTAATAAAATGTTCATGTTTACTTATTTGCGTGAACGTAGTGAGCGTGTAGCTATTACAAAGGTTTTCGTTATTTGCAGCTGTGGAGACGATGCCTCTGAGAAAAAAGCGTTCTGAACCTCGCTCGGTCTCGGGAAACGCTAGTCCACCACCGCTGTCGCCTTTGCAGAGCGCCGTACCTGGGACAAGATGTTATGAGTCAAAACCTGCATCATTAATTAAAACAGCGAGGTAATGGGGGCTTTCGTTTTTATGCTCACCAGTTGGCGCCACTGGTGAGTAAGGTCCTGTCAGTACTTTTATTTGATATGTTTTGGATATATTTAAGTACCCATTAATTTATGTATTGTTTATTTTAAAATGTACAATAGGCGACGTATATTTAGTAACCTGATCCGCTTAACTGTTCTTAAAGAGTCGCAAAGAACCCTGTGCCAATTCATTAATTTGCTTCGTCAATGGCTTGAGGACAATCCAATGCAGTTGACTATTCTCAAGCCATTTTGCCATTTCATTTTACTGGCTTAATGGATTGGTTTAGTGGATTGTCTTGGGGATTGGCCCCGTCTAAATGGTCCATTATACTGTTCAAACCGGAACACAGCAGCAAAAAGGTACGGTGTATGAACATACTTCTCCTGGCAAGGTCTTTTACAAAGAGTTCTAACTACTAGTGACTGGTTAGGTATTCACAGATGACTCCGCCGTGGAGTGTTAAGGACATCGCTCATTAGAGCAGCACCGCTCCGACACGGCAAATAACTTGTCATTCAAGTTAGGATTACAAATCAATAGCATTGAAGTCTGTTTTATGATGGCTATACAGAATAGTGGACGGCTTGCGGGCAGTGAGTGGCCCACGAGCCGTCTCACCTCGCGCCGACAGCACGCTTCGAGCGAGGAGCCCGCTCCCCGACGCGGTGACGCCTTGCAGCTCATGAACAACAAGCTGTCACCTCACCGGTAGCGTGCCGGCAGCGAGCGGTCGCCTTGCTTACGGGGCGTTGGCGACTAGCGGGCGCGTTGGCCACTAGCGGTCGCCTTGCTTCCGGCGCATTGACGACTAGATTTTTCGAGGCGGTGCCGGAGCGTTACTGCGCTGGAGCGGTGCTGTTATAATGGGCGATGTCCTTTAATGTGGTGCTGTTCCACAAACAATGGGACACTTAATATCGTGTTTAGCGTGTCCTGTTAACTGCGCGTTACGGCAACTGATGGACGCTGTTGAAGGTGCCAAACTCGTAGCCAAATTCTGGGCCGGCTCTATTTAGATCACCATCGACACGCTACAAAGAAGTGCTTGTTAGACTCACCATTCCCATAACCTGCACAAATCTTATCGCTGGTGATGTACTCCCTGAAGCCAGGTGGAGATGCTGTGATGCACTGCTCAATGTCCACGTTGGGCAGCTCAACGACCTTGAGGATCTGAGAGGCCTGCCCGTTTTCTGCTGTGAGGCCCCAGCCTGCCACCTAGGGAGGGAATTAAAAAAGAAATTATGATATGATATTATTCTCGTATCGTGTTACCAAGTAGCTGGCTTATGAAGGTCAGATAGGCAGTCATCCCATGTAAAATACTGATATTCAGCTGCATTATTCTGAATGTGAGGATTATGTGTTTTTTTTTCTATTTCATTTATCTTTTCTTTCTCAAAATTTAGTAGTAGATGGGGCTTCCACAAATGTCCTTTCTATGGTATTATTCGTCGAGTTGAGCTCCTTAACTTCGTAGTTGAGCTCCACGATTACTGACAAATGCTTGCACTGACTGGACAGGTCCACTCAAATCTGTGTGGTTCTTTCCTCAAAAGACTAGTTCAGACACTAATCTACATGGTCCTCTTATGGCCTGACCAATTTTATGTCTAGACGTTAAAAGAGACTGCGACCTCTGAGTTTGTTTCGGCCTTTCTTCTCAGAGTATTCAGATAGGAAACGCCAACCTCATCTAGCTTATTTTTAATATGATGTGTAAAAGTGATTCCGATATCTTATTCACTGAATAAACAGGAATGAAATTTAGTTCCCTTCAAAATGGTTGAGCTGAATGGTGCTGATCCATGCGTCATGTTCGTGAACGGGCGCCGACAGTTGGGACTGGTCAACTCTTAGCGGCCATGGCTGATTTGAATTTTTGCATTGTTCTTTGTTTTATCTTTTTATTACGGACGCTTCTAACGTGCACGTCTTTCTCTACATTGTTCTCACATGTATAATTTCAACATGAATGATGTAACCAATACTTTGTAACAATTTATTTAATTTAAAAGAGTGTCCGTGGAGTTTCTTGCCCGTTCTTCTCCATAGGTACCTACTACGCTTTGGAATGGGCAACTAACTTCATATTTTTGACTGACCGATTCCTTGACAATTCAAAAATGCCTGTAAATGGCTTAATTGAAATAAATGCTTTTGAGTTTGAAACAATTTCATTTCATTTCATGTCGGTTAGACTGAAAGCCAACCCCAACATGTTGGGAAAAGGCTAGGCAAATGATGAAGATGAAGTTATCAACATAACTTAACTCCTGCATTCACCAAAGGGTTGAGCAGACGTCTACCTCTAGTATTCCGACATTACACCAGTTATGTTTAAGTTATGAAGTGTCAAGTGTCGCTTACCTTCCCCAAATGTCCTGGCTGCAGCTGTCTCCTGTCAAAGTTAACTTCAAAATCCAAGCAGACTGGTCTGACAAACGTTTTGTACTCGAAGGCAGTCTCCAGGATCAGCATTGCTATGTCATCTTGGAAGTTCGCTGCACTGCCTTGGAAGCGAACCGGGATCTTTATTTCTTTGACCTGTTGAGCATGAACACGAGCATAAGCATTGTATCTAAATCTAATGTTCCCACTGCTGGTACTCAGACCTCCTGTCTGAAAGATGGAGTGGGCTGCAATCGTAATACACATCGCCGGCACAGTGCGTGTCGGTGGATGTCATTTTTGTCTTCGAATGATTGGTTCTAGGACATGCCGGTTAAAAAAAATTGGAGACATCCACGAAACCGCACTGTCCCTCGTGGTAGATTACGGCCAGCCCCTTTCACAGGAAGGAGGCCTGTGTCCCAGCAGTGGTGGGGCTTATTATGATCAGATCAGGAAGGCGACGAGACAAGAAGAAGAAGCTTACTTCAGACTTCTGCGCGTCCACATCTCTGTCGTTGTTCCAAGGGCGGTAGAGCTTGCCGATTGCCACCGCGTATAACGAGGCCGACTGTTGCTTACTTACGTCGTTCCAGAAGCAATGGGCAGCTGGAATCAATCAATTCTTTTTAAAGTTTCAAGGTCATTTTTATAGGTAGGTGGAATCAATCAATTCTTTTTAAAGTTTCTAGGTCATTTCTATAGGTAGGTGGTTAGACCACCTGTCTCAGACCCAGAGGTCCCGGGTTCGATTTCCACTGGGGGTTTTTTTAATTTCATAAACTGTTAATTAATTAATTACACTACCGCTCTCATCAGTGAAGTGAAGCCGGTTTCGTAGTGTCATTGTAAAAGGTTGTAAATGTGTGCGTGTGAGCGGCGGTGTAGTTTTGGCATGCTTCACTGTATTTTTCGCAGCGCTCTGTCTTGGTTTTTATTTGGTTTGAGGTATTAATAAATGAATAATTAAATAAAAATATCTGTACGGATGAAGGTACGAAAAGACTGTTCAAATTCGTATAGGCACGTGTCCTTAACTTCACTTTGTATGAACATTATGGGGGTCTTCCACTGCAACCGGAGGCCACACTAAGCATGGATACGAGGCTGGCAAAGAAATGAACCGCGCAGTAACATGGCAAACCTCTCCGTGCACATTCTACGTAGCAGCGTATTATATTATCTGTGGTAGCTTATAACAACTATATTTTGATATACAACATTGTCCGTGGAGTTTCTTGCCCGTTCTTCTCCATAGGAACCTACTACGCTTTGGAATGGGCAACTAGCTTCATCTTTCTGACTGACCGACTCCTTGACAATTCAAAAGTGCCTGTAATTGGTTTCATTGAAATAAGTGCATTGAATTTGAGTTTGACACCAAAGAGGCGAAGGACTCACCTGATATAACAACCTTGTTGGAAATGAGTGTTCCTCCACAGATCTGCATGTAAGGGTTTGTGGTCTTCCGGTAGATGCCAGCGTGCCACGGCAGCTCTCCTCGCTTGGCTGGTCTGCCGTCAATTATGAGGTCCACGCCATCTGGAGTTACTCGCCCACATTCTGGGAAGAAGGTGCATTGAGTTATGGTGCCTACAGCGTGCGAGGGTAGCAAACAAATGAATCGCGCAGCTAATGTGCGTAACCTGTCCGTGCACATCCTACGCAGCAGTTGAATTGCATGTTAAGGGGAGTAAGGGACCTAAACGTGCCTAATCGCAAGTTTTATAATGCTTAAAAATATTTATGATCTACTGCAGTAGTCTAATCTGAGAAATATATTATACCTACTTCAGGATATATGCTAGTATGAAGACAATAAAACTAATTTGATACGATAGAAAAATATCACGAAGACACCTCAAATAATTTCTTTTAACGATACAATTTTTTGATAATTTACATGCAAATATGCAATCATTCATTTTTGTCAGATTATTCAACAAGCAATACCGTAATAGTGTTTTAATTTTTTTGTCCAATCAATGGATTTTTTTGTAAATAGATAATTGCTTCATATTTTGCAATAAATTACCAGCGTTGAATCATCACGCTTCTCTTTTCTATGCAGTCCGACAGTGACCTCGCTTTAGCTGTTGTCAGCCTCTTAATTTATAGTTTTAGAGATATTTTTTTGTTATAAATAATGTTGCTAAAGAAGATAGAATTGGCGTTAAAAGCGCTTATATAATAAATGTAGCTTGTGCAAATATGTTTTTAATTTTAGTTTTGGAAATCTCTTGCAGACTGGTCGACGCCGACGCTTCACGAGACCAGCGGGCTGGCTCGTTATCTGGCCAAAGAAATAACATTGCCATTCAACGTAGCAATGCTGCCAGTCTTCGAGACATGACAGCGATGCGGTCGAGTACTCGACGCCAATTGTCATTTTCATTTTGTATCTATTGTAAATAGTTAGTTGTGTAATAATTGTATAGACAATGTGTGTAACTGGTTTATTCTTTCTGTTTTTTTTTTAATATCTATCTTATTCATTTTTTACTTTTAATAATCAAAACTATTGATTGTTTTTTTCTGCTGTCCGTTTTTGTATTAAGTATCTAGTAAGGTATATTAATAGGATGGAGGACCAGGTAAAATTAAACAACATAATAATTGAAATATAAATTAATTTATTGCAAAAATAATGAGTATTACAATAATAAGTGATGTCCATCCTGTTAACATAATTCTTATAACATAATAACAACGCTATCTACTAACATATTTAAGCTGTCTATCTTATATCTAATAGCTCTGATTTGTAATACTATGAATCTAAGCGATGATTGACAAAAATATAAAGGTGTCATTACACTACACGATCGACGCGGCGCTACGCCCCGTGTCTATGACAATGTCGATCGCGTAGGAAAAAAAAACTGAAAAAAGTAAGCTTTAGGTATTCGAACCATGTTCGAATCGAAAATACAACATTCTTTTAGCATTTGGTTTCAACAAGCATAATTGAGCATGACGTGATGCGGAGGAATGAGGAAAATGTCGTGAGGAAAGTTTTGAGTATGAATATGGATGGCTATAAGAGTAGGGGAAGATCAAAGAAACGATGGATGGACTGTGTGACAGATGATATGGCTAGAAAGGGGGTGACTACCGAGATGACGACTGATAGAGAAGTATGAAAGAAAAAATCATGTTGCGCCGACCACACAAATAAATTTGCATAAGGGTGGTTTCGACGAGCACAATTAGCATATAACCCACAGATATGAATAAAGTCTTAAAACTAAATTAATAAATATATTGTGCGAAACGAGTATTTTCAAATATAAAACCGTTCAAATTGTGCAGAAAAGTGCAGAAACCAAACTTAGTTGTATTCGCCGCGAAATAATGAATAACTACTGAAAATTTTACCGTCGAAATTGCTAGGCCAGCTATCCTATCTGCATTGACCTTTCTCTCCAGTTGTGGTTGAATATTCATAACAATATAACAATAATTTCGCCACTCATTCGGGTATAATCGAAAAAAAAATCTGGATACTTATATCCAGATATTTTTCTCGATTAGACTACTTATAGTATGTATTCTAAATATTATGTCTTGAACCAAAACTACTACGACTCTCCAAGCAATATCGAGATAACTTTTAAAGACATTTCGCACTCGGTCTACACTGGTCGCGGCGGGCGGCGAACGCTACTGCCCGTGGCGTGCAAACTTTGCCGCCCGGCAAGATGCACCGCCGTTCGCGACGCCCGTCCCCGTGGCCAGGCGGTTAGGCCGATAAGATTACCTATAGAACACGGAATCGTAGCGACTTGAGACGCCTCTACTTATAATATTCGTGCGCGAATTTGTCGCAATTGAGCGCCATTCGTTGTCAAAGGCGTTGCCAGAATTGAGACGGCCCGTCGTCAGTCTCTATGAGAAAACGGGGCCGCTAAATGACAGGCTTCGTTTGTATAGAAAGTGTACACAGACAGTGTGACAGTACATACCGTCTGTAGCAGCGGTTGTCGGGACGACAATCAATTAAATCACAATCCGAGAGTTTTGAAGGATATTGCTAATACATTACTTCATCGGTTTGAAAAATTCGTCTGCTCAACAACGTAAATAGCGCAATGAAAGTGTGTAAACTGTCAAAATGAAACCCATTGCGATCGATTGTCATTTGATGTGTTTTACGCAATTAACCCACAAGTTTCCTATTTAAAAGTTTATAATCTATGGATTCATCAATGGATCAAGGCATTGGTTTGGGTTTACACCCATACCTATAGATTATACAATTATATATAGCCCATACCGTTACTGCATTCAATAAAATATCTATAGTGTATGTAATTCATGAAAATAATAAGTGATCAAACGAACTTACCTGTTGTGAAGTTCGATCATTATTATACGAAGGGCTTCGTTCGAAGATATAACATTTACCATGCAGCGTCGATACGCTCGTCGACAACCAAACGCATATTTAGAGCTGAAAGCAAAAACTAAACGCACAAGTGTAGCTATTCCGCTCTATACGTCATCTGTCATTATTTTTAGAGTAAGAAGAGTCTCAATTTTTCTGGGGTAGGGTAGGGAGGGTTCCTTATATCTTCGAACGAAGCCCTTCGTATAATAATGATCGAACTTCACAACAGGTAAGTTCGTTTGATCACTTATTATACTTCAGGCTTCGTTCTCGATATAACATTTACCATGCAGATGTTAAGAGTTTATGAGGAAAATTGAGATTCCAAAGAAATTATAAATAAATAAGTAGTATTTCAATAACAAATTAAAATCTTTTAGTTTTTAGACACAAATGACATAATAAAATAATAGATAAACAGTCTCATTCATCTTAGTATTAAACTTATTTCCCAACTTAGAAATAAGTTTTAATCAATTTACCCTATTAGACGAACAATTAAATTATTAATCTTAATATTGAACTTCTTGTCTAATTTAGTTTTATATTTTGTAAGGCACGTAATAATTATACGTAATATTCATAATACTTAATCAAGTATTTTGTTCAGCATTAAGCACAGCCTGAGCAAATCCGTTTGAATTTGCCAATTATAAAATCTAGCGAAAGGTTGAAGACCAATTTTTTCCAGCCTGCTGTTTGCCTTATTACATCTAATGACACCCTTAGCGTTAGTAGTGGATGTCGAGGCATGTCTAGTACATGTCCTGAAAAATACTAATATCTATGATGCAAACAGAGAGAAGGTATATTTACCAAAATTATTGAAATTAGATAATAGAGATGGTGATGGTAGAGGTAGAAACTGTTTGTGGGGCTTATACAATGAAAGTATTAAGTGAGTAATACTTCCCCTAATGCTCTGAGTACAGTTAATTTTTATCACGTAATGTACTAGCTGGACAAATTTCGGTCTGTTCAAAGAAAGGTAAAAATAGGTTCAGTTGGCTTCAACCGAGAACAGATGTTCTAATAGCATCTGTAATAGAAATGTGCATGATTTACTGTGTTGTTAGGTATTTTAATAAGAGACAAAGTCTGTGCTCTTTCGACTGTAGCCTTTTTTTTTTTTTTTTTTTTTCTTTTTTTTTTTTTTTTTTTTTTTCAGTAAAAAATGTCAGTTTTACTTGGGGTACCAACTAGTTTGATACTTGCCCCCAGGTGGTTTGATTTTATAGAAACCTTGAAGTAGCCTCTTGATGCGGTCATCACCCCCATTTTTGAGTCTATTATTAAAGCAACAGCTGACTTATGTAAATTTAAAAACCCCATAAGGCCTTAAATAGAATAGCTAGGTTACAAAAAAAAATACATAATAATTATTGGTATAGATGGTGTAATTGTATCTATAGGTAAGTACTTTGTTTTTGCCAAAGGGCCCACCATAATTTGTATGTCATTTTGTTGTATCTTAGCCACGCCTTCCTGATAATATCCCGATGGACATGTAGAGGGTGGTTCTGTCAGGTTTATGACCGCCAGTATGGCATAACTATAATGCCTGTCGCTTTATCTTTTCTATTTTTTGGTAAACATCTTAATAATATACTAAATGGGCATAAAAAGGCGAAAAAAGAAAAGGAAGAAAATGTCGTTCGTCCAAGATACGGTAAAAGCATCTATATTCGATGCATCCGGGCCGGTTTTTCAGGAAATGTTTTCATTTTTCATTAATTCTTGAAGCAAAAGTCAATTCCTATCAGGTTCAAAAAACTGAGTTACAATGTACTGGAATGTGGAGGTCATTTCTCACTTTATGTCAGGATTGGCTGTACCTATGTGATTTTTCACCTGCTTCATTATTATCCCTCGATTATATGTAAGAAGCAAATAGTCAAATTTGTCTATCTTCACACCAAATAGCCAATATGCTTCTGGCAGAGTTATTTAAATGTACTGAATACCTCCCATTTGCTTGTTATATGATATGGCAGTCTTATTATCAACATGTAACAATATGTATTTTTTATTTTTTAATTAATATTGTTTATTTTTAAACAATCATTTTTAAGGCTTAAAATATGTTGAGTAGTTCTAGATACCTACTTAAAATTTTTCACTCTCTTTCCAGAACCCATGAACCATATTATCATTACAAACGGTCCCCCCCCCACTTCTTGACACATCTGTAATTATTTCCTAATCATATTTTGAGTATGCTATACTTTTGTGTAAACTATTGATATTATCAGCCCACTGCTGTAGGTCTAGTTTAATATCTGGGTGATTGATAATCGAACTTCTCTTTACTTTAAAGTAAACCATAATATTTATGGTTATAAGGTATATTGAATGCACTAGGAAGTGGTGAAGGGTGGGCGTTTTGGGGGACTGTCTTATGTAATTTTGACGTTCGAAAAGTGCTGATTCTCAGACTAGTTTGAATAAATGACTTTTGAATTTTGAATGTTCCAATAGTTTTGTGTAAAGTCAAACATATGTATTTGCCAGGCATGTGGCAGTCAATGTTCCTATTAACTGAGCAAGGTCTCTAATACTACAACACTGTTTTTTCAAATATTTTTCAATGGATTTTTGTTTGACAAAACCTAAAAACTGACAGGCCTGTGATGGCCTAATTATACTATTTTCATAATTTATACCAAATCTGGAATTTTTGGGAAATAGCAATTGTTTCAATAACATCTTTCAAACATGTTTACAATCAGAACCAATGCACAAGAGGTCATCAAAGAAATATTGTACTAATTTGTGACCTATAGATTATTAAATTATGTAACCACTGCTCTCATAATCTTAGAGAACCCAAAGGTGCGGGACACAAGACATATGGGAATTTAATTAATTCGTATAATTTATCATACTGAAGCCATCAATACTTCTTGTGACCTGGATTAATATTTACCAATAAATATAACTCTTTCAAATCAATAAATTGTCCTGAAGGAATTAGAATTACTGCAGTTCTGTGATATTCCATTTTAAAATGGCATGTACCTATATTAGAATAAATATTTTGCTACCATTCAGTTTTGGAAACAAAACAATTAATATATGAATTGGTTTTCACATGGTGTGCAAGGAGAAATCGCACCTAATGCCAGAAAATTAATAATGGCTGTATGCATAATAATATCAGGATCATTTAAAGTCATCATTTTATAATGACTTTTAGATTGTGACTGATCAGGTGTATCAGTAAAAGGTATTGAGTTACCGTTTACATGTTTCAATATTGAAACATTGTCATAGATGCTTAGCCAACAAGGTAAAAAATTATTTAATCTTCTAGCATGACTAACCTCTAGTATCGAGCACGAGTCTTGTCCTTGCTTGATATGAGGACTGTGGTTTCTTGTATCCCGGCTTCAAATTTGTCCTCTGTTGGTTGTAACGAAGTGAACCACTCAAGTTTCCCTGATGGTTGTGGTAAAAGTAGTTGGGTTTTTTAAAAATTGGCCTGTTCTTTGGCAAACTTGTAAGACTCTTTATCTTTTTAGATAGGTTGTTACCATAAAGGTAAGATAGAGTGTTGTTACCATAAAAGTAAGATAGAGTATTGTTACCATAAAGGTGATCATCTCTGTAAGTCGGTTAACATCCTTCCAGCGTCACTGAGCTGAGAGATCTCTATCATTATTGTTGTTGATTAACATTGATAATGCATCACCTAAAATGGTGAATCCCTTCTTCAAGATGGAATTCCAAATACAGGCTAAGTTGTTGTTTATTGCTCTTATAAATGCATCAAATCCATATGCTTGTAACACTTCCAGGGATAGAATATTAGTAGGCTCTGTGTCTAGCACAGGTGCTGGGTCAGGATCAGGTAGAGCTTCAGTTAGTCATGGCTGTATTAGTGTTATCCTGGTTTGTGTCAAATGAAACCGGTGATTCGACAGTCATACTAGTTCAATAACTATTTCTTTTGGTTCATCATTTTAGCGGTATGCAAAAACGTAGAATTGACCCTGATGATGTACCATAATAATACATACCTAAGCGTAGCCTCTCAGAATACACCATTAAAATAGGTGAATGATAAAACTCGTGCGTTTATCTCGTAAACGCCCCGAATTATTTGTTCGCGTCAATGCATCTCGTACATTACCCGCGGGCTAAAATAATTATCGTATATAAGCCATGTGAAACACGTTTTACTGTATAAAACGTTTAAAACAATGATACAACTCGTGCGTTTATCTCGTAAACGCCCAGAATTATTATTTCGCGTCAATGCATCTCGTACATTACCCGCGTGGTACAATAAATATTGTATAGATATAAGCCATGTGAAAGACGTTTTACTGTATAAAACAATGATAAAACTCGTGCGTTTATCTCGTAAACGCCCCGAATTATTATTTCGCGTCAATGCATCTCGTACATTACCCGCGTGTTACAATAAATATCGTATTTAAACCCTGTGATACACGTTTTCACTGTATAAAACGTTTAAAACAATTGTTTTATCTGGTGTAGAAAAAAGAGGACGACTCTGATGAATCGGTGTTGTACCGGTGTCGTTTCATGTCTTCGGATTTTCTGAAGATAATACTCTTTTCCATGTTTTCGTTTCGGCATGATAACTTATGCCAACTTTTAAACACACTTTACACTAGTTTTAAACACTTTTAATAATATTTTTTGGGAATTACAGCGTACTGGTTGCCGCGCAAACGTAAAGAATGACAGATGACGTATAGAGCGGAATAGCTACACTTGTGCGTTTAGTTTTTGCTTTCAGCTCTAAATATGCGTTTGGTTGTCGACGAGCGTATCGACGCTGCATGGTAAATGTTATATCGAGAACGAAGCCTGAAGTATAATAAATCGATGTAAGTATTTAGTTGAGTAAATTCTATTGATTATCTCTAAAAATAGGAATTATTTCTATTTGTTTGTACATAAATCGATGTAAATACTGACAGATTCTTTGGTTGTTTTCAATTAACCTCATTTGTAAATGGCGACATCTATTGCTTTTAAACTCTGATGAAGCTATAACAGAATCGTCATGATGTGATTTGTAGAGACGGTGAAAATTAAAGGATAGACTGATACATCCGGTCTATTATGTGTGTGAACTGAGGATACAGCCGGTCTATTATATCTGTGAAGTGAGGATACAGCCGGTCTATTATGTGTGTGAAATGAGGACACAGTCGGTCTATTATACGTGTGAAATGAGGATACAGACTGTCTATTATGTGTGTGAAGTGAGGATACAGCCTGTCTATTTTGTGTGTGAAATGAGGATACAGCCGGTGTATTCTGTGAAAACTTAGGTGAAGTGAGCTTGAAGTCGTCAATCAATCTAATGCCAAGGATTGACGACTCACTTCACTAAGTTTTCACGATGAGATTTTTACACATTATACCGGCTGGTTTTAATATTTTGATGGTTAATCGAATAATTTAAATTGTTAGTAATTATACCATGAACTACAGAAATGTGTGAAAAATAATGATTTGATAAATAACTTTTTATTTTTATAAACAGTTATTGTACATGATGGCGACTATGAAAAAATGTTCATAACCTAATACTTATAATCAATGGTTTGATTCTTAATAAATAATGCCAATAGAATAAACTTTAAATGTAGTCGTTTACTTTAAATGGCAAGAAATAAACTAAATGCGCATATGTAGGAACTACTTAAATGTCCAGTATACATGTAAGTTTTTTTTGTTATGTCCTTACCATTTTTTTAATTTTTACTAGGTTTTACCTAGTCCGTGCTGTTTTCACGAAGTGTAGAGGAAATGAAGGGAGGTAGGTCCTCCCTTAACAATTAACTCACTTTTTATTAAGGCACTGATAAGGAAGAAAAAGCTTCCAATCACTGAGTTAGTCATTGTCATATGTATATTTCCCAAATGAAAAAAATGAAAAAATCTATTCTACCCTTTTGAGATTCATCAATTTGTATTTTATTCTAAAACTTAGATATATATTTGTTGAAGCCTACTCTATCACTGTTTATTAATAACTATGCTACTGTTATAAATATTAAAATGAATCCCTGTACTATTCCTAGTAGCGTTAGAAGCAGTACTGCCTTTCTGTACCGGCCCCATCCGCCAATCATCTTGACTAATTTCATAATCCAATGGATTAACAGTACTATCATCAACCTTATTCAAATCCTCAACATTTTTCTGAGTGACAACTTGTACCGACACATTAGCTGCGTGATATTTCTCTCCACTGGCGTACAAAAAGTTATTGATATATACTTCAACAGTATCTTTGATCAATATAGTGATATTTGTTCCGTTTCTGGTCAAACCTGGGGAGCAGACCGCGACGTAGTCCCAGCTTCCGTCGATGCATCTCATGAATGGGAGGGTGAAGGCTGAGTAGTAGTTCGGGCTGTTGCATTCGGGCCTCACGACTGTCCCCGAAGGTTCGTAGGCGTTGCAGTCGCGGCGGCCCTCGATAAAACCGGAGACGAGGCAGTGGAAAAGCACGGATGGGTTTTTGTCTAGCTTGCAGAAACCTGGAGGATAGGGGATATTATAGTATGCCAAATGGAAACTGAGTTTGAATGTAGTAGTCGAGCGAGAATGTCAATTAGTTTTTAGTATAAGAATTACAGGCTCTTCGCCGTTGTATATCATATGTATTGAATAAGATAAGGCCCAATATAGCTTCTTGTGGAAACCCTTACGATTTTTTTTTTAAACAGGCTTCATTTTGGTAACTTTTGCAGAATCAAATACCACGTAGATACTCATTCTTAGCGTACGGGAAAATTAACATAATTTATAAATCATAAAATTGTATTTACTATGTATTATAGGTAGTAGATACACATGTTATGGAAAGCTTAGCTTAAGTCAACAACAACTCTAAACTACGCATTCAAAGGAATATAGATATTATCAGTGTATACTTACGGACGCATTGAGGAATAGAATTAGACCAGGTTCCATCCTGACAGAAGACGATACCAGACCCCACGACTCCGTATCCTGGTCGACAGGTGACGTTCAGGTTTAGTGATGGGAAGCCTTGCCCTGGTGTCGCGTATGGGGCGTTTGCTACTACGTAGGTACCGTGGTCTGGGTATGGTGGCAGGACACATTTGCCTGATTGTGTTGGCCTGAAATTGTAGATTTGTTTAGTATTTTTGAGTTTAAAGTATTCGATATCTTTCGGTTTTTCCAGTGTTTCTGGATATGGTGTCGTGCGATAAGACAACAGCACGTGTAGTATGACCACTTCTATCGCTACTCTACGAAGACAAAATTATATTTCTCTTACTTTATATTTTGTTTACCTGTTAGTAACTGTTGGGTTCGTCGGCAGCTGTCGGTTGCACAGTTCATCAGACTCGTCAGATCCGTCTGCACACTCGTTTATCTGTCAACAAAATAGCTTTTGATAATACATCAAACAGTGATTCATCTCATACAAAGGCTTCTTCTTTTGTGTGACCCTTTCATCGACCACACCTTTTGGATGACCGCACCTTTCTGATGACCGCATCTTTCTGATTATTTCAATTAAGGCGCCTCTTCACAGCAAGTATTTTAAAACTTAGCTTCAATAGTTTAAAAATGTAGGCGGGATCGTCCATTTCGATCCACAGCCACGCTACACACAAATGCGTGGCTGGCAAACAAAGGAATTATACATCTAAGTTGGGTAGCCTCTCCGTGCACAACCTGCGTAACCGTGGACAGTACTGTCGCTAAGCAGGGATGCTATTTTAGAAGGGAATGGGCGCCGATGAGGCCTCGGAGGAGGCCTTTATCTGAGACGGGTCCATGCAAATTATAATATTATACCTATCCAGTAATTATGAGTTTTATTATGAATTTTATTATCAATTTATATAATATAGGTATTCTAACAAATTTAATGTAAATAGTAGGAATTTACGTTAACTAAATTTTTGAAAAGTATGTTATAGAAATAAATGTTTTATCTTTATGTAATAATTAACTTGAACAAATTATTATTAAAAATGCACGTAAATTAATTAAGGTCAAAGAATATGATTTATTACCTAAATATTAAACATAATTAAAAAACAAACCTAATTATTTATTCAAATCGAATTGTTGCATATTATTTCAAAGTTGATAAATTACTGTAAGATGTGTGAATATGGAATAAAGAGTAAAAGGCATTTTATTTTTTTATTTATGGGCGCCGGTATTTTTACAGAAGCAGGAGTCATTTCAAGTTTCTGTCTCTGGAATGACAAAAACACCTGCAACGCGTGGTGTTGCAGAGCTAGCTAGCGTTGACCAAGGGCCGTGCTTGTTTAACAATAGAACCATAATGGCGTTGACTACATCAGGGGCCTATTTAATAAAACTCACATCGTCGTGCTCCCCAGCAACCCCATCACCTGATTTTCCATTTATAAGTTTATAATACTTTTGTACCCAATATGTACTCAATTTATAGGTCCTATACTTAAAAAAAAAGTACCTTGAAAGGTTAAGAGCGTTTATCCTAAAAGTTGGCAACGTCGCAAAAAGCTGTCAAAAATTAACCTGTTTTGATTAATTTGCCAATATAACTGTATGGAAATAAGAAATGTGGCTAACTAGCGAACTTGAATATTAATAATGAATTGCAATTATAACATTGAATTTGATGTTGTACCCGTTTTAGGTGTAAAAAAGGCATTTGGAAAGGTTCCAAATATTTTTTTACATCTAAAACTAAATATTCGGTGTTACGATATTAATTATTGCATTTCAAAATTAATATTCTAGTTCGCTAGTTAGCCACATTTCTTATTTCCATACAATAACATTGGCATATTAATGAAAACAGGTAAATTTTTGACAGCTTTTTGCGACGTTGCCAACTTTCCGAGTAAACCCTCTTAAGAGTACAGCCACTTCATTTTTATTACGCTGTGGAGCATCTTTCCAGCAACCCCAAGTTAAAATATGAAGAAACATAAGTAGATGCTTATTGTAATAACAAAGAAGTGTCTGAAAATAATTGTACTGTTGCTTTTACCATTCACAATCACAATACGAGAGGTAATGAAGAAAATTTGTACGTAAAAACGCAATAATGAACGTGGCTGAACTGTCAGAATTAAGACATTGCGATCAATTGCCATTTTATAAGTGTTTAGCGTAACGCAATTACCTTGCGATATTTAACAGCATCAACTTTGACTTTTATTTTTCTTCATTGACAGTTGCCACACTTACCATTCAATACCAAAACAAAAATAAAGAAAGAAAGAAACACACATTGACACATAAATAATAAAAAATAAAAAAACAAAAAAAAGACCAAATTAAAATAAAAGTAGAAAGTCCTGTGCGAGGCCAAAAGTCTCCTATCTCAGCATGATGCTGCAACATTTAATCATAAATGTCGCAGCGCTGGTATTCTGATAGGGCCCGCAAATAGCTACTCACCCCGTTACAATCAGAGCCTTGATCCACACAGGCGCCGTATGCGCATTGGAACAGGTACGATGGACATTTCTTAGCCGCGCATGCGCTAATTTCCTCGTCTGAGCCATCCGGACAATTCGGGTTGCCGTCACAGAGGTCCGAAGCAGGGATGGAACTGCCGTCTTTACAGCGAAATTGGCCTCTGTAAAATAATCAAGCATAAGTTATATGAGCTGCTCGCTAGCTCGTCGACTGAGGTCGTGAACGGGGCCTTAAATTGGGCGAATTTTACGCTCCGAACGCTAATATATATATATATACATAGATAATAACAGAGCTGTTGTGAACGCATACTAAAGGAATAATAAGTAGACCAAATAATTGTAGGTAGATGACGAAGCTATTCAAAGTCCAACTTACTTAGATTCTTCAGTCTCGTTCCGACACTTTGGCAATAGTTCGTCTGACCGGTCAGCGCACTCGTCTACACCGTTGCAGGGAGCCGTGCCGTCCACGCAGGCGCCGTACGTACATCTGAACCAGTTAGGTTGACATCTATGGAAGAAGAAAATGCTGGTTATCGATGTGACTATGATTTTATGGCAACTAGCACCCCGATTCAGAATTCAGAAAATCATATATGAACAGCCTATAATGTACCCACTACTGGGACACGGGCCTTATATCTGTGAGTGGGAGGCGTAATCCGCCACGCGGGACGGTAACCAGCCAGTGATGCATAAGCAAAGCCGGGTTGTTGAGCCCCCTATTATATCCCGGGAGCTACGCGATAAAATGATGTCACTCAAACTGAATTTTGTTAAATTACTACGTACAGTGCGCTCCAAAAGTTAGATGACATTTTTCCACTTCAGCTGCAATGCCACATTATGATACTTAATTGACTCAGGCGTAACTTTGCGGAAATCTAATATAAAATACAACAGACGACGTATATTTAGTAACCTAATCCGCTTAACTATTCTTACTTAAAGAGTCATAAATAACCCTGTAAGAAATCGACACGTGTTTCACCTCTCAACTCAACGAGGCATCCTCAGGATGACGATTGACTTGTTGCAAACCCGGACACGACGTGTTGCCACGTCACTTCGCCCGACAATCCCACTTATATAGATTACTGCTCGGCCAACCTCGGCTAGGACCGTTATGGGCATAAAATGAAAACATTTGAAACTTAGAATTTTAAATCATAATGTAGGATTCGGTACAGCGAAACTAGAACAAAATCAACTAAATTTGGAGGGCACTGTATATGTACATTGAGGTAAGTAGGTAAAATGATTGCACAAGTAGCAAATTCTTGATCTACAGTATTAGACTTTTCTGAAGGCAGATTTGAAATCCTAGACTAATTGGTCCCTCCATCTTGACGGGCACAAATAATTCTGTCACACAAATCTTTTCAGCGTCAGATAACAACGGCGCCATCTAGTTTAAAAAAAACACTAATATTGGCTCATCAAAATGCCTCTACTAGTATGACCGGGACCGCTGTTCAGCGCCTTCGGAATGAGCGGCGGGCGGGACGCCGCGCACCGTAAGCGTTGAGGAATGAGCGGCCTGCACTGCACCCCCATCTCGCCGCGTTCGTACCTAAGGCGCGGAACAGCGGCCTCGGTCAAACTATAGTAAGTTTTTTTTTTCTGACTTACTTGGTCTTCCTGCAAAGAGCGTGGGTCTCGTCACTTTTATCAGGACAGTTCACTGTGCCATCACATTTCCCATCAAAGTCAATACACGTTCCATCTCGGCACTGCCACTGATCCCTCCTAGAAATAGGTAGAACACAATGTTGAGCGGAATCTATTCTGTAAATCTCACAGTGATGACTTAGGTGAAGTGAGCTGTCACTAACATCAATCCCAGCATCAGCGGTGCTATTCTGTAAAAATATCACCATGAAAACTTAGGTGAAGTGAGCATGAAGTGAAATGTCATTAGATGCTAAGGATTGACACTATTGACAGCTCACTTCACCTAAGTCTTCACGGTGATATTTATACGGAATAGATCGGCAGGTGGAATGAGAGCTCACTTCAAGCTTACTTTAATTGCCTAAGTTTTCACGGTGAAATATTTACAGTATACACCGGCTGAAGTGTTATTCTCAAAACATTATCATTTCGTATCTAACCCCGCGCTTAGATACTCGTAGGTACACCAAGGCGCACTGTCGATCTAAAAAAAGCTCTTGAAGACATAGGAGTTTATGTATATTATAAAGTGTCGGTTTTTTGCTTGAAATGGCTTCTAATACCCAATATCATGCTTTATACATATATCATAGAGTCAACAATTTCTTTTTTGCTTAGAAAACTAAGCTTAATAGAAAAAAACTTGAGAGGTGTCAAGGGACACCCGGATGGAACGAAGTTCTCACGGCACAGATAAACAAGTGATTTCAACCACTGCTACAATATTTATTATGCCTCTAACAACATAACGCCATCTTACGAAAATGTCAGGAATTTATATGGCTTTCTGTCAATACAAGAACGAAAGCTGTAGCTCGGTTGAAAGAATTCAAAAAAATAAAAACAGAGTGCGCTGTCATTCAATTTCGCGTTACAGCAAAAAGTGTCGTGACAACTCTTCGTAAGAATTTTGTCCGTCTAGCCCCCTTTCACAACGCGCGATAAGGAACTTCGTTCCAAAAAAAAAAAGTTTTTGTGAAAAACTTGGTAACTATTATATTACGTTGCTTATATCTCCGGATCCGAGAGAATGACCATAATATCCTTGCACACTGTGATGTAACTATTTACTTATGATTTTTTGAATATACTTGACTTTACAGATTAAGCGCGGCTTAAAAAAAAATAATCCGCACCCCATCTCGTTCAACAAAATCTGCCTACCGTCTTCCCAACTATGTTGGGGTCGGCTTGCAGTCTAACCGGATGCAGCTGAATACCAGTATTTTACATGGAGCGACTGCCTATCTGACCTCCACAACCCACTAACTGGGTAATACGATACCCCTTGGTAAGACTGGCTGTCAGACATTCGGGCTTTTGACCACCCGTAAAGACTGCCAAAGCTCCACGAATGACAGCAGCTTAACGTGCTTTCCGAGGCTCGGTATGTAAAGATGGTCACCCATCCACGGACCAACCCCGGCAAGCATAGATTAACCTGTTGGATCAACCCGTGCGGCTGTTATTACTTAACCACGAGCTCCTCGTTATATGTCAATTAAAAATAAAACGAAAAGAACTGGTCAACGACCGGGTACGTAGTATTGTTCCTTGAAGATTGAGTTGAGAAATCTATTTTATTGTGTTTAGATATATCTGTTATTTTCAAGTACGCGGCGCTTGATGACCCCAAAAACAATCATCAAAATTCTTTCTTTTTTTTTTCTTTTTCATGTTTGGATATTAATACTCATCATGCCTGCGGAGTTTCACTAGATAATTTAACTTGACCCTGTAGTGAGCTACATGAAAGCCTATTATTAACGCTAACTTAGAATTAACTTACCGACACTGACTGGATTGTCTTCTAGACCTATGTAACACTAAGTCATCGGATAGACCGCCCCTGAAAGCAAAATAAAGAGAAATAAGTTTTATTCTTGTTCTTTTAGCGGACTTACTTCGACTTATAGAATTCAACTGCGCCCGCTCACACCGTTTGACGTCCTATACCTACGCTAAACAGTGATTTCCTCACGCCACCCGCAGAGAAAGATTATAAGTGCTGCGCGTCTCATTTATTGCAAAGTTGCGGTGCGCTGGGTGCCCTTGTCTGCTACGCTGAATTCGGCGCCCCCTGACGTTGGCGCCCGCGGCACGGGCCCGGGTTTACCCCCCCTCCCACTATATCCGGGGCTGCAACATGATGTTATGTTATATGTATAAAGTACTTACGACGAGGCACCAGTAACGCAGTGCTCTTCATCGCTGCCATCGGGACAGTCTTTGCGTCCATCACAAAAGGAGCTGAAATTCACGCATGCGCCATCCCCACAGGAAAATTCATCCGTACTGGAAATTGAATACAAACAACATTACTTATAGCTACTATTATTTTATAAAGGCGAGGTTATTCGGGCCTGTATTTTGAAACGCTATCTCCGTCTCCCCAAATGCAGCGAGACGTATTTATTTACGATGCGCCGCCCACCATTTCTCGGAAAATCCATGTCACAGTATAAATTGTTTGCAGTTAATCAACTGAATTACGTTTTTCTTAGGTAAAATTTTGCGAAAACAAGGATGTAATCAATTAATTTTTTTTCCAGGAATTTGACTTTAAATTCAAAATTGATATTAAAACAGGCAAATTCGGATAACGCCTCGTCCATTCTACCTAATGCAGTTGCTTGCTGCATAGAGGCCTCACCTAAGCTGTGCAACACACAACACCCGGTTCTCTGCCTGCCGGGTTTGACGGCTTCGCATTTACGCCTTAAAAAATGAGAAATTGTGCCTATTTACCTGCATGAGTTGGTTCTATCCCTGGCCACTGAAGTCAATGCTGGACATATAGCTGAAATAGACAAATTTATTCATTAGATAACTATTTAATCCACAATACGTGTTAGTAGTTCCTAATACTATGTTAGGCCTTACGTGACGCGATCAGGGACCGCGGGAGGGGGGCCAGAGCGGGGCAAAAACCCCCCTAAAACTAAACCGCCCCTCCCATTTTACTACGTTTTAAAGGTTTCTCTGTGCTATCCTTCACAGAACTTTGCTTAGCTGCGTGCCCTCTGACGCATCGGAACATTCCTCCGACTATCAATGAATCAGAGAAGGCTAACCTACGAGTATCTAGCCATACCACACGTGCATACGATAGAAACATTTCGTTTAGATTTAGACGGCTGAGAAACCAGAGAAACTGAGTTCCGTTTATGTGTGAATATTTATGTCAGCCAAACTTTTTGTAAATCTTGAAATGTCACACATGCTCATTAGGTATGTACAGTATTTTTATCTCACGAAGCAACGCGCGCTTTACTTCTGTTAACCAAGTCACAGATTAATACAGATGGGACCCTCCGCAAAATCATTTAAATAAAAAGCGATTCTAGCTACGACACAATAAAGTGCAATTTAGGTCGCAGTGCTAATAACCCACAGTTTCATTCACCTAGCAGTTGCCTCTCTTAGATCTTCTGACTACGTTACACTCACTGAATTGGCCCAGCAAGACGGGCCCGCCGCGTACTTGTAGCTTCATACCTAAACTACGGAGTGTCCCATCTGGATTCATCTGTTACCAAGTGTAAAACACGCTGTGATTGTGTGCGTAAACACGAGTAGTGTCACACACACACACACATACACACACACAAAAAAAACACACACACACGCGCACACAAACACACACACACATACACGCACACAAACACACACAAACAGACACACACTTCCGACCTCACCATTGTCTCGGACGGTACCGAGAGCTCCTGCGCTTATACACACATTCACAGTGTGTTTGTAAACTTGGAAACCACAAGTAAAGCGCGCGAAAATACTATATCTATTTAGGTACCGTATATTTACCGCCAATTTCTGATCTACGTCATACTTTCCTGGTTGTCATTATACAGGTCATCAACATCAATTTAGATAGATTTGTAATTAAATTCAAATATCAAGACGCCGATATATAATTATGCCAGTTGCCAAATTGGTTAAACAATTAGTTAACAATTAAGGTGAATAGAATACCCAATTTTTACGTAAGATAAGTCTAACAAAACATAGCGTATGTATTCGTAGGTTAGGTAGAGGTGAGGGTGAGGTGCTTATATAGTAGGGTTGCCAATGTTGCCATCCCCAAAATTTGAAAACCTTCGACATTGACATTTCGGATTAAAAACAGGACGCAGTTTAAGAGCAGTAATTAATAGCAACACGCATATATTTACTTTATTTAAACAACCATTAATGAACGTTTCTTCAAAAAAAAATGTGTGTGTTTAATGTTTAATCGTGAAGTTTTCAGAAAAATACGCTTGATAGATTTTGCGTGATTCTCAGTTTTTCATCCGCGTTAGATGTAACTATACAAATTAATTTCATTATGTAATATAAACATAATCTAAAATATTAAGTTAATATATTATTTAAAAAATTATTTAGCATAGGTATATTTTTTTACTAATTATTACCAGTACTCGTTTAGACGTGATCTTCAGTATAAAATCATTAAAATTCTGCTATCGTCGCCATAATAGGCAAAGAGGGTAAACAAACTCATCGCTTAAAAAAAAAACCTACCACTTACCACGTATAGATACGAAGTGGTAGGTTTTTTTTTTTGATACAGATGATTTCGATTATTGCAGCTATTGTTGTTGGAAGTAGCCGTTTTCTTTGTTTCAACCACTGTGTATTTATAAACGTAAGGTTGAAGGCGCGAAATTTAAAATACAGGACTTTACCAGGATGCTTTAAAAAACCTAGGGCGTTACTTAAAAACTATCCAGGACACCTGGGAAAACAGGACGGTTGGCAACCCTAACTTACAGTACATCCACATTTTGCCCGTTGGCAGAGAGAGCCTATTGCCATCAACCGGGCACAAATCCAGACTCCGGGCGGCTACTGGGAAATTCCAGATGGAAAAACCCAATAATAAACACACAACACTTATGAGTCTTGTTGCTCGAAATAAACGATTATTATTATTAATAATACTTTTCTCGACCCGGGAATCGAATTCAGCTATCTAATTACGCAACACATTTTCGTTGACAATTCCGACTAATCTGTTTAAATTTGACAGGTCAACAACATTCATTGTGTTATTTACGTTGTTGAGCAGATTTTTTTTTCGAACGTACGAAGCAATAGATTTGCAATCTGTTTCAAAACGATTCAGATTATGATTGATCGTGTATTACGTAATTAGGGTATTGGACCTCATGCTCAGCAGTAGCACTTGCGACCTATTAGACAAACGAAGCAGCCGATTGTATGTAAGATTAGAGTAAATGCAAGGGCGGAGCCAGCCTTCGAGTCAGGGGGGTCAGATAGTCGGGGTTCAGTCAAGACAGGCTCAAATCAATGGCGGACTAAGCCCGTCAGGGGCCCAGGGTGGCTAAACAAAATAAGTTCCTATCGGTGTTCTCAGTTTATATAAGTATTTCTTGTAACATGATCAAGAAATTATAATTACATCAAAAAATCAAGTATACCGTGCGTAATCATAATCTACCTACCATAGTCCTCGCAACCGGCAGGATTGTTTTTTCAGGGAGGTCTATTTTCATCTCCTAAGTTATTTACGACAAGCAAGAACGAGCAAGGCGAGCTCGAAATTATTTGCACCCCGTCTCGGAACTACCGGTTAGGTTTCAATTGAACATCCTTACGGAAATAGGAGTTACTTTGTCGACTTATGCAGAAAAGTTGGAGAATTAGAAGAATATAGAATTCTAGATTTTTTTTACTACACCGCCTTGTGCAAGGAAGGCTTTTTTTTTAAGTCCTACATAAATAGGTGTCCCTTTGTCGACTTATGCAGAAAGTTTAAGAATGTATAGGTATATTCGCGAGCGAAGCGAGCTCGATAATTTTCATCCTCAGCCTCCAACTCTATGTAAACTGCTTCTTACTGAATATATTTTGACTATGTTTGGGATATCATTAAAACGTACTTCGGGCCGCGAGGCCGCAAAGACCGAGGGCCACAGCGGCGGCTTGTTTTGACACTATTCTGGGGTATTTTATTTCTACGTCTACTCGTCTTGTAGCTTCAGATAAACCTACATGTGCACTTATGAGACTTCAGAAGCTAGGAGCATGGCACCGGTTTTGTAAGAATATTTTGATTTACAAGAGTGTCCGTGAAGTTTCTTGCCCGTTCTTCTCCATAGGAACCTACTACGCTTTGGAATGGGCAACTAGCTTCATCTTTCTGACTGACCGACCCCTTGACAATTCAAAAGTGCCTGTAATTGGTTTATTTGAAATAAATGCTTTGAGTTTTTAGTTTTTTTTTGAGTACCCGTTGGTCGTTCTCGTTTCCTATGAAATAAAAAAAGCCGGCAAACTCCACGGTCCATCATCATATATATAATTATAATTACAGCACATAGTCTTATTATGCGTGTCGTTCCCGCATGTGTGGCAAACACTTACGTGGCAACATCATAGGTACATAAAATATTTATTTGATCAGTGACCTAGACACAGGCCAGGGGGAGTTATGTCCCCCATGACACGCCCCTGGCCATTCGGCGCAAATATAACAACCTTATTGGGAGCTATATGTTTGAGCCGTTTGGGGTTGAAACACTAGGGCCGAGTGCTCATCCAGTATTTCGGGAGGTCGCCAAGCGGTTGGTCGACTTTTCACGTGACCAGAGGGCTGGCCAATTTTTTGGTCAATGAATCATCATTGCCATCCAACGTGGCAACGCTGCCAGCCTTTTGGGCACTTTACCCATTTACAGTTATGTGGACGATTTCTTTTTATGCCCAATGAGGTCTTCCCTTTCTTTTCCTATATCGTCGTCTTAGAGTGAAAACCTCTTATATGCGAAAAACTGGTGGGCAACTGGGAAGTTATATTATATGCTGATCGCGCGGGAAAATCTGCTTACGTGATGCAGGATTTTGCGTGACGTCAGTATGTTGCGTAGGTCGCATGTGGCGATATAGATGCCGCCACAAAACTGCGTGTGTTGCGAGGTTTTTTTTTCCAAAAATGTAACAAAATAAAAAGTCAAAGTTGCATTCCCGAGCTTTTCACTCTAAGGCGACGATATTATGTACTTGTAGGTAGGTACATAATAATATTTAAGTGCTATATTTAGGATAGCATATTGTATTTTAAGATTTGTCAATATACATTGGTATATTGTATTTAAGATTTGTCAATATACATAGGTATATTGTATTTAAGATTTGTCAATATACATAGGTATATTGTATTTAAGATTTGTCAATTGTGCCTAAGATCAATATTAATTGAAAATGGCAATTTCTTACATTTTTATCTCATGTTTTGTATTCATGTTCATAAATATGACATGATAAGCAATTAAATACGTTTATTTCTATCATAAGTACCTATTTATAAATGTTATAAACACTTTGCCTTCGAATCCTCGTGTGTGATCACTTGAGCGAGGTTTAAAGGTAATTTTACAGAATATCACTAACAATTACCCATTATTCGCCTGGAGGACGAGCCTAATTATTGACAATAGTGTAAAGTAAATGAGTATCGGTATACCTAAACCGAAAATAGTTTCCCCGCTTAGATCCGAGTGGAACGCAAAAGATCCAGAGTTCCGTTCGAATTCAAAAATCATGAAAAAAGGAAAAATAAAAAAAGTACCTGGCCGACCGAGCTCTGCTCTGAAAAAATAAGAGAATGCCCATTTAATAGTACAGGGTAGTTCATACTAATTCCATGATGCCATGATAGTAGGTACTTACTAATTCCATGATGCCATGGTAGTAGGTACTTACTAATTCCATGCTGCCGTGTCATTATTCTAAGATAGCCATCTTGTTCTATACTTTGGGCGACCGAGCTGTAAAAATACTGAAAAAACGAATTTTCCCAGATATGAGACCTAGCTAAATCGATTTTTCGCCCCCTTAAACCCTATATTGCAACTTTCATCGAAATCGTTAGAGCCGTTTTCGAGAACGTGATTAGACATAAATATATAGGTATATACAAATATTGCTTATATAATAGTAATAGGATACGTTTAAGTATTTGCGGTAAAAAATAAAACAAATGAACAAAACAAAAACCATAAACAAATGAATGTCTCTAAAAATATATAAGACAGAGGAAGTTTAAAAAAAATGCGGCGCTTCTCTCTGCTAAATTCTTGAGATCAAGTTCTTCGCTACCAATGTGCTTGTTTATGGTTCATTTTCCTTAAAACCAAAGAAATAATTGATTTAAAAATGCTTTAAAAAACGTTTATTAGAACCAGGAAATAGTCTGTAAGTTATAATAATACTTACTTAGCTCGAATAATACCACTGTATGTGCTTACGGGCTGTCTGACTATTTTGAGTTCGAGGAAAACCCGCATGGTTAAAAATCCCTGAGTACAGTGAGTATTCATCTGTGACTAGGTACTTAAATACTAAGAAATAAATACGTTCATATGTTGATTGATTTAAAAGAGTGTCCGTGGAGTTTCTTGCCCGTTCTTCTCCATAAGAACCTACTTACTACGCTTTGGAATGGGCAACTAGCTTCATCTTTCTGACTGACCGACCCCTTGACAATTCAAAAGTGCCTGTAATTGGTTAATTTGAAATAAATGCTTTGAGTTTGAGTTTGTTTATTTATTTGTTAACATGTGGTATGGTATTCACATAACAAAACCATTTTTGGTTTTCCAATTTGTTTTCTAGCAAAGTAAATTACCAACGTCTCTTTTTAACTTGTTACCCAGTAACTGGGTTCTGGAGGCCAGGTAGGTAGTCGCTCCATGTAAAATAGGTACTGATTGAATCTTTTCATCGGTTATTAGAAAATAATGACCTGTTGCATACAAAAGTGAAAAAAGCGATAAGGCCGTCCATTGTATATTTTATAGTGTATTACTTTTTCTTTATGTAATGTATAATCAGCAGCCTAATTACGTAATGCACGATCAATAATAAATTGAAACAAATTGCTAGTCCATTGCTTCATAAGTTCGAAAAAAAAATCTGCTCAATTTTTTTTTCGAACTTATGAAGCAATGGACTAGCAATTTGTTTCAATTTATTATTGATCGTGCATTACGTAATTAGGCTGCTGGTGTATATACATAATAAGGCAATTAATTAAGTATATATAAATAAATAAATAAAAGTGAACAGCTCATGTTTTTAGGGTTCCGTACCTCAAAAGGAAAAAATTAAACCATTATAGGATCACTCGTGTGTCTGTCTGTCTGTCCGTGTGACACAGACAATTTGCTCCGAATCTACTGGACCAATTTAGGTAAAATTTGGTACACATATGAATTTCTATGACGGACGTGTAAAGTAAATAAATGAATTTTGAATATGGCAGTCAGTTTTGGGGGCAAACAGGAAAATGTAAAAAAAAAGTTTTATAAACTGTACAGTGTGTCTTATGCTATGCAAAACTTTAAAATATATGCTTTTAAAGATATTTAAGAAAATAGGTGAAAATTGTCCGTGTTCCCACTTATTTCCGAAACTAATGAGCCTAAAATTTTGAAAAAAATACATACAGAGAATGGTTTTTTACTCATAGATTACAGGTAAATCTCTCAATATTGTGCGTATAAACTTACCTACATTTTCAGTTGGAATGAATGGGAGACGTTCAGTTTGTTGAGATGTTAATTTTGTTCTTATGGAACCCTTTACTGTGCGTGGCCCGACGAGCACTTGGCCAGTTTTTTTAATTGCTGGGTGGTCTGAGGGTCTAGTGTGAGTTTTGTTTAACCATCGACCGCGTTCGGCGCTCTGATTGGCCCTTCACTGGCCTTCACTGGTGATGGGCCAATCGGAGCGCCGGACGCGGTCGATGCGTAAAATCGAGATGGTTAAACGAAACTCACACTAAACCCTCTGAATCATGTTCTGAACGCCGCGCGCGTGGATATCCCTTACACTTCTGCCTACTACATGCCGTCGGGAAATACAGCCGTGGTGTTATATATAAATAACATCGATAACTACTCATCACAAAGTAAATAATATGTTTTCATAGTATTTTGGCCATAATTATAATAGATAATTAATTATTTTCTTGAAGTATTTTCCTGTTCACAACCAAGCTAGTACATATAAAATGCTATTGGTACATGACGTGGAGCGGATTTTTTGCTACTCGTAAATGAAGTACCTGTGAGTTGGTATTTTTTTATGTCATGTTTGTTTGTTACGCTTTCACGGCTAAACAGCGGAACCGATTTTGGTATGGGGATACTTTGAACCCTGGGGAAGTATATAGGATATACTTTTTAACGACATACCACGCCCGCGAAACCGCGGGTGGAAGCTAGTATAAAAAAAAAAAAAAAAAAAAAAAAAATCGAGTGACCATTGAAAATCAGCGCTGTGCTGTGGGTCTTCATAGCACAGCATCATGCTGTGTGGAAGCCTTCTTGTCACAGTCATGACGTGCCAGCAGCTGCCGACTATTTCTGTTTTGTGCTCGTTATTGTATTTAAATCTATTGTGTTTTATTAACTTACTAGCTGCCCGCCCCGACTTCGCACGGGTAGCACTATGTACTTATCTACGGCTCACCTACCTACCTACCCTACCAACCCTACCCTACCTACCTACCTACCCTACCAACCCAACCCTACCCTACCCTACCTACCCTACATACCCTACTCTGGTAAATTCACATTCATCAAATACAGTCCAAGCGCGAAGATAAAGAAGAAAAAAAAAATCGTTAAGTTTTCAGAAATTTTCCATTTTTCTGCGCAATTTTCTTAATTTTTCTTTCCGTAAAAACCTTCTCCTTACAATAACAAATACAACAAAAAAAGAATTAGCGAAATTGGTTCGGCCGTTCACGCGTGATGCCGTGACCAAGGGAAATAGGGATTCATTTTATATACATATATAGATTTTCTACTCGAGGTTTTTTTATTTTAATGCACCTGTTTCTGTGACAAATAAACGTATTATTCTTTCTTTCTTTTTTTTTTTCTTCTTTTCTATAACCTGTAGTTTACCAGTAGGCAAAAAACCTGTTAAGTTACAAAACGCCATTGACCTACAGTGAAACAAATTGCAGGTAAATTACCCGACTACGCGACAGCAAAGACAGGGTTATGTTTTGCACGCGTATCTGTACCTATACAACCTTAGTTATTGTTAACCCTAAACCTCTTATGGGATCATTGTACTCATTATTATGAACAACTTTCACTATGGGACCAATCCTGAAATCGCGAAAAAAAAATCAGCTGTTCCCTACATTTATTATTTATTTAACGTTTTTTTTTTTATGTTCGTTTATCTCGTCGAAATGTAGGGAACAGCTGATTTTTTTAAATTATTTATTCGTAATGATGAGTACAATGACCCCTTAAGAGGTTTAGGGTAAACAAAAACTAAGGTTGTATATGTATAATTATTTTAACTTTGTATCTTTTTGTTTACGTTCTGCCAACCCATGACCGTGTCCTTGATTTTCATGATAAGTTCATATAATAACAACCTTCATCAGATAAAATAATTATGTAGTACTCACACGCTACTGTCCGTGTCAGTATCAAAACAATACCTATGTAATGCTAGGTTAAGGTACGCTTCCCGCGGTTAGTCCGTGGATGGGTGACCATCTGTACATACCAGCTATCTAATTACGTAACACATTTTCGTAAACGATGACGACTAATCTGTTTCATTTTGACAGTTCAACAACATTCATTGCGTTATTTACGTTGTTGAGCAGATTTGTTTTTCGAACTTATGAAGCAATGGATGTTTCAAAACCATTCAGATTGTGATTGATCGTGTATTACGTAATTAGGGTACATGAGCCTTTTCCCAACTATGTTGGAGTCGGCTTGTGCTTTCCGAGGCACGGAGGGGTCTCCGTGCCTCGGAAGGCACGTTAGGCCGTTGGTCCCGGCTGTCATTTATCTTTGACAGTTGTTACGGGTCGTCAGAAGCCGGAAAGTTTGATAACCAGTCTTACCACGGGGTAGTGTGTTACCCAGTAACTGGATTGTGGAGGTCAGATAGGCAGTCGCTCTATGTAAAATAGTGGTATTCAGCTACATCCGGTTAGACTGGAAGCCGACCCTAACATAGTTGGGAAAAGGTTAAGCAGAATTTTTAGAGGTAGGTATCTTCATGATTTTTTTCTATCGTATCAAATTAGTTGTATTATGTTTTCAACACACTATCATACTAGCATATATCCTGAAGAATATCATATATTTTTCTGATTTTGTTTACTGCAGTGGATCATATTCTTTTAGGCATTATAAAACTTGCCTTTAGGCACGTTTAGGTCCTGTAGTCCCCTTAATGGGACCTTATATATGTGTAGGTATATAGGTACCTACATATAATAAATTATTAACGAACTCAAAACCACATGAATAACGATATTTTGTCATGTTCATGTGGTCAAAACTGAACGTTGAATATTGTTGAAAAAAAGTAATTGCTACGAGGTCTGATGCCGAAAACACAGTCGTAAATTTTTTTTGTCCGTTTCTCTGATATTATTGGCGCAAAAACGGCGGAACGGATTTGGATGAAACTTGGCACACAGATAGTTAAGGATTAACACGGTATTTTAAATCCCGGTAGTAGGCAGGTTCCCGCGGGATATTTTCCGACATTTACGCGGGCCAAGCCGCGGGCAAAAGCTAGTTAGGTAGGTACCTACCTATAAGATTCAAAGCTGATTTTCTCCTAAAACCATCATCTGCCTAGCCATTTCCCAACTATGTTAGAGTCAGCTTCCAGTCTAACTGGATTCAGCTGACGTACGAGTAGGTATTATACATGGCACGACTGCCCATCTGGCCTCCACAACCCACTTACTGGGGAACATTATAATATATCTATTTGCAAGACTTGTTGTCACACTTTCGGGGTTTTTTCTTAAAGAATTGATACTTTTGTGGTATTTTACGAAAATTATTATTATTATTATGGCTTATTATGAAATAGGTCTTTTCTCTAAGTTGCCATCGTTATTTTACGAGAAAAACGCTTTTAAATGCCATCATAATTAACGAAATCAACTATCAACATTCTCCTGCCCATATTCTAATTTATCAAATTTAATATGAATACATAAATAATAACATAATTTAATAATAATTAAAATACTTCTAAGAATTTAAATAATAACTACCTACATTATTCGGCAATACATAAAATTAAAATAACTAATATACTATACCTATATACACAAACCTAATAATATACTTACAATATATACACCCAATTAAACACATCTAATAATTTATAATAATATTTAATTACTGCTTAGCCCTCTTCCTCTCTCCTTATTTTGCTGTGCCCGACAGGGTCCATATTGATCTCTTACTTATTAAACCATCTATGTAATACATATGGAATGCAATAAAGAATTGAGTATTGAGTATTCGTGGTCGGTGCAACATGTATTTTTCTTCCATACTTGTCTATTAGTCGTCATCTCGGTAGTCACCCCTCTTCTAGCTTCTAGCCATATCATCTTACACACAGTCCAACCAACGTTTCTTTTGTCTTCCCCTAAGTTATCCAAATCCAATATTCAACCACATTCATGCTTCAACGGTATCGACTATCGAGCAACAAAAATATCTGTGGATCTCCGTACAGTGTAAGTACACCCCCGAAAAATACTGCTATCAAACCGTTTTTGTACAGTTATTTGACATTTAGATAACTTTACAGAAGCACAACACTATTCAGCCAACAAAAAAAAAAACAACTCACCGATGCAAAATAAAACTAAATACACGTACATTTTAAAAACTCACAGTAAACAACAATTTTAGTTAGTATATTGACTAGTTTGATGGCAAATCTATAACACTAATTGCACGTCATTTCTTATTTATTATTTTAGTTATACTGGTTTTCAATAAACACTGCCGACCAGACGCCGTCATCTCGGGAAAACCTTCTAACGTTGTGTTGCTAATGTAGAATTTTAATCTCCCTCTATATTATTATTATTATTATTCATTTATTAATCAAGTTACTATGACTCATAGATGATATTCAATACATACACATACAACAAACATTAACAATACAATACAATACAAAAAGCCTGATAGGCTGATTTTTATTCTATTTTTATATATGGAAAATAAACTAATAACTATGTTAGTAATACACAAAAACACACAACAAAATAATCATTGCTGCAGCATTCCAGCTGAGATACTGGAGCAACGACTCACAATACAGCAGTGCAGCCTGTCAGCAATAACTCCCAGGATGCCGTTGGACCTGGCTCGCACCCTGCTCACCAAGGACGCACATCTTTTACGCAAAAACAATCAACACGCAATTCCGCAAACATCCCCGATGCGCTACAGTAGCGTTTTTCAATCTTTTTCATGACGCGACCCCCTTAGTATGACATTTTTTTTCGCAACCCCTTGTCCTCCACTGTTTACAATCTGTATTTTATTGCAAATATCAAATACGTACAACATTTTTATTACTTTTTATGCAGACGTTTCGGCTAATTACATAATTAACAGACATAATATTACATCGCCAAACGTCTCTCCACAGAAAAGCAATACGATGGACATGTGGGGACAGCGTATCCCACTCGCCTCCTAATTAAATCGTAAGTATATTTTAAGTAAATTTTATATCGTATATTTGATGGATTTATGATCATGGTCATGGCGACGAGGGATTTCCCAGTAGAGTAATTATGTTTTTAAATGCAGCTATAGATGAGGCAAGTTTCGGAACCAACCAAAAAGAAAATCTGCTGGAATTATCTAAAACAACAAAACAAAGTTTAAAAAATATATTTTTACATTTTTTTTTTTTTTGTTTTACCGAGGCTTTGCGACCCCTATAGAGGCTCTGTGACCCCCCAGGGGGTCGCGACCCATACGTTGAAAATCACTGCGCTACAGAAGCGAGGCAGCCCCATCAACACCCTTTTTTTTTTTTTTTTTTGAGGTTGGGAAATTATCAAATAACTTCTCCCGCTCTGGGTGGAGCGGGAGGGCGTGTCAGACTTTTACTGACTAAAACCCACCCGTGTTCCTTCCGTTGCTTGTGTGCCGAGGTCGCGATATCCCTTTCAGACAAACCCGCAACCCCGGCAGGCATTGGCCCTTCCGGACCCCGTCAGTTGGTGCTGACATCTCTTTGAGGCGCGCGTGGAACACAACGCGCCGTCGACCCGGGCCTGGTCCCTATCGGACGGCGAGCTACCCATTGCTCACCGTCCGCAAGCCCGCGCCTACGGTGGCCGGAAGTCGGCTCGCGACTCCCGACGCCCGGGGCGTCTCCTGCGGCGACTAGGGGCGCGAGGGGCGCATTTTGCCTCTCCCTCGCGCGCTCCGCCTCCTCCTTCGCGAGCATTACTGCTTCGCAGAAGGAGGTGACGGCCTCCCATGCACTCTCGCTCCGGACCATGGCCTGAACCAGGGCCGGACGCGAGAGATCGCCGCCGCCGATCGCCTCCGTGAGGACACGGCGGTGCTCCGCCCAAGCTGGGCAGACCTCCACCGTAGCCCCATCAACACCCTGAAAGCAATATTGTACTGCACGCGAAGGGCACTATACGATCTTTGCGTAAAATGTAACTACAGGCCACAGGTGTAAAATGAGGAACAGAAGGCTCTAAAAAGTGTTTTATGTTGTTGTTCTATGAGCGTTCTTCTAAAATTTGGCAACGTCGCAAATAGCTGTCAAATATTTCGCTGTTTTGATTAATTTGGCAATATTACTGTATGGAAATATGAAATATCGCTAACAAGTGAAGTAGAATATTAATAATGAATTGCAATTAAAACATTTGATGTTGTAACCGTTTTAGGTGTAAAAAAGGCATTTGGAAAGTTTCCAAATAGTTTTTTTTACATTTAAAACTAAATATTCGGTGGTACGATATTAATTATTCTAGTTATTCCATTTTATTTCACAATTTAGTCATATTTTTTATTCCCATACATACAGTACATTTTGGTTAATTTGGCAATATGCCAAATTTACCAAAACAGCGAAGTATTTGACATATATTTGCGACGTTGCCCACTTTCAGAATGCACGCTCTTAATGCGATTGGAAGAATAGTAGGGCCAAGGTCCTACAACCTAGGAGGTTGTCGGCTGCTTAATCGGACTTTCCTGTGGGTGCCTCAATAAATTAAGGCCTTTCCAGCCAAGGCACAAAACTGACAAACGGAGTTCCAATAGAATAAGAGAGAGCTGTAATATGAAGAGATCTCTTTCAGACTTCGAGCTGCAACTGACAATTTCCAAATTGAAACACTCGAGCCTACTCAAGGTCTAGTGGTAGCAAGAGCAGTTGCCCTGCGTGGGGTCCCGTGTTTGATCCACAGGTCGCGCACTGTTATTGGGTTTGCCATTAGAAAAAATATGAGTACCCGCCCTCAGTTCGACTTGTTCCTTATTAATTATCTATTTTTTAAGATAGCTGACAAAATGTGGGTAGGTAAACATCAATAAACACCTTCACCTAACCTTTCCATTGCAGAAGGAGTAGGTTCATTATTTCTCCCAGCATTCGGGTAATATTTTATAACATGGCAACACACAGCTAATAATTGACAAACGGGTTATTAGAGGTTACCACAACAAATAGATAACCGCGAGATGCGCAAGCGCTCGGAATCGGTGAT
The DNA here is from genome assembly GCA_914767755.1 of Agrochola circellaris. Classification (NCBI taxonomy): domain Eukaryota; kingdom Metazoa; phylum Arthropoda; class Insecta; order Lepidoptera; family Noctuidae; genus Agrochola; species Agrochola circellaris. Next base: position 25,337,258 of record OU611839.1, on the reverse strand, counting down.
TTTTTCGATGTTTTTTTGTAAGCAATCGCGTAATATATGAAGGTTACAGACAGTTGGCAGCTTTTATTTTATACAAACACGTGCTTTTATTTAGGTACACTGTACACATTGAAATTTGTATAAAACAGATATTATTTTTTTAGATTTGGTCCGTCATTCTGCCTAGCCTTTTCCCAACTATGTTGGAGTCGGCTTCCAGTCTAACCGGATGCAGCTGTATACCAGTATTTTACATGCAGCAACTGCCTATCTGACCTCCACAACCCAGATACTGGGTAACGCGATACACTTGGTAAGACTGTCAGATTTTCCGGTTTCTATACAGCATAAACTGTAGAAGTTAAAGGAGCTATATCTCTCGTTTACCCCTCCGTGTTTTACCCGTATCCAAGGTCGTCGCCAAGGGGGGCAAAGGGGGCAGCTGCCCCCCCTAGAGTTCCAAAAAAAATTGTCAAATACAAGGCATTTTAATGTAACGAAACTACATATCTTTATAGCCGATGACTTATTTGGTTTTTCAAAGTTCCATAATCTCCTTAAGGCGAAAGCGTCAAGGTAGCCGCGAAATTCAAATTTTCTTACGTTTTTTGCAATTTGCAGGTCAGTATCATATTCTATGTTGATCTAAATATGATTCGCGGCCGTATCAAATGTTTAATTATAGAATTATAATCATAAAAATGATCAATACAACTTCAAAGTTCATGTAATCCCATTGAATGACTATTTCATGAAATCATGACATTTGACAATAAAATTATGCTAACTTATGGAGTTGTATTGCTGAATAATTATGTAGAGCCATATTTGTTACGGTCGCGAATCATATTTTAATCAACATACAACCTGACACTGACCTGCAAAATGGAAAAAACTCAAGTAAATTTGAATCTCGCGGACTACCTTTGCGCATGCCCTTAACGGGGTCTAATCCGGAGTCCGCGTACAAATTATGAAATCCCCTAATTCGTATCTATGTGTTGGTGGTAAGCCAAGTCATAATACCTATGAGGTTTCAGCTCTACAGTTCTGAATAGTTTTGGGAAAAACGACCCGAAAGGTCCGTTTGCAATACATACATTAAAAATGGAAATTATTATTTTTCTCAGTTCCTATCGGGAGTATCGAGTTGAAACTGATTTGTCAAAAATTAAATGTCCAACACCGTCGATTTTGGCCCCCATTGTGCGCCGTAGAGGTAAGGCTCGCACTACAAGTGTGAAGCTTCATGTGCTCTAGACTCTTGACTGGACTTACAAATCTTCTGCTAGCGTCGCCTTTGCCCGTATCCCAATTCTGCGCCCACGACTGTATATCTGGCACTATGATCGTATTACGTCTACGGTGAGCTCCAGAGAAACCTCACCCCCTTGCATTGTCTTTTACATTGCTTGGGGTTGAGGTTTTTCTGGAGCCCACTGTACCTGGATTCGACATGTAGGTATATTTGTAGCGACCAAAAATTGTTGTGTATAGACATAGATATGCTAGGGTTAGACTCAGGTACTTTTTACTTTAATAAGTGATGTGCACGAGACTAGCAGCTGACTGCGCGCTTAGCACGACCAAAAGAGAAACGGGTTTTGTCGACGGAAGAATAGACAAAAGTACAGTTTTTTTTTATATCAGAATTTTGTTACATATAATTATTGGTTACATCATTCATGTTTAAATTATACATGTGAGAACAATGTAGAACGACGTGCACGTTAAAAGCGTCCGTAATAAAAATATAAAAACAAAAAAAAATCAAATATTAGAATAAGCCGTGGCAGCTAAGAGATGACCAGTCCCCACTGACGCCGTTCACGAACACAACGCATGGATCAGCACCATTTAGCTCAACCATTTTGAAGGGATCTTAATAATCCAACACACGCTACTAACAGCGAGACATTCGACTGAGGATGACATACTCTCAGCCGCCAGGGCACATTCAAGTCAATGAAAGACGTACCCAGTAAAAGGTAGCTTTAATACATAGAGCTCACGCATGTGCTATGCAATTATATAATTCTAAGAGATTGAATTTATACAATGTAAAGATAGTTTTACAATCTACAGCAGCCCCAAGGCTCCAACAGTATTTTCGAATGCTTATCAATTAGTTTATGCGCCCTTCTGTAGCTGGACCAGCGTCGAGCCAAACATTTTTGTCAGCCATGTAATCCCCTAACTTATAATATGCTTGGCAGCATAGTGTGCGTTTTATACAAGATTTAAATTTCGTTCCATTCAGTTGGAGTATGTGGGGAGGTATTTTATTGTAACATTTTAAACAGTAGGTACCCCATGAAGGATGAGTCTACTTTAACCAGTCTGAAACCCGGTTGAACTAATTGGTCCCTATTTCCAGTACTATAATTGTGTCTATCACCTATTCTACTGAAAAGACTTACATTTTTCCTAACGTACATGATGTTTTCATAGATATACAGGGTGGCAGGGACATCGACGCGAAGCCGGTTACCATGGATTCAGTACATGATTCTGAGCCCCTCTGCGTTGAAATTTTTCGTCGGTTATTAAAAAAAAAACAGCTGCTCCATACATTTTGACCGCGTAGGTATTGCACTTTTTTATGAAACAGCTGATTTTTTTTAAAATAACCGACGAAAAGTTTCAACGCAGGGGGGTTCAGAATCATGTACTGACCCCATGGTAACCGGCTTCGCGTCGATGTCCCTGACACCCTGTATTGATAAGGTACCGTTATGATGTTAATAATTTTAAACAGTTCCCTCAGAGAATCGCGTCTGCGGAGGCCTTATATTGCTCTGATGGCTCTTTTCCGCAGAATAAAAATAATTTTGTCTATTCTTCCGTCGAGAAAACCAGTAGAAAACCCGTTTCTATGATTGTCATGGTCCGCGTGCAGGACTACTGTTTCGCTACTCACTCGGGATGTCAAGTATGACACTCTGTGGTCTGATCATTTCCCACTTGTGGTTATGAGTAATTCAACATTACTGTCCCCTAAGGTCACGTCTCAAGTTACTAATGTAAATAAAGATGTAGTGAGGGCTACGTATAGGTAATAAAAGTCAGTGAGGGGTATCAAAAATGAGGGACAAGTTTCTATGTAGTATGCCAAAGAGTATGTATAACCGTCAATAATTGACTTCCCTCCTGAGTGTGTATGCCAGGGGTCTTCAACCTTGGGCACGCCACAATTGCGACGTTAAGTCCCTTATTTGAGGAGTGGCTAGAGAGGCGCCACGGCATCCCCACCTTCCGCCTGACCAGGCAACTGAAGGGTGGGTCTTAGTCAGTAAGAGTCTGACACGCCCTCCCGCTCCGCCCAGAGCGGGAGAAGTTATTTGAATTTCACAACCATAAAAAAAAGAAAAGAAGCAATCTTGTTGAAATTGATTATATTCCATTATACATTTTTAAGTAAGTTAGTTAAGCAGTTATTTATTATAAAATTTTACAAGGTAAGAGAAAGAAATAGTAAATGATACTAATAAAATTCAATCAATGAGATGTTTGACACTTTGATAGTTAATTGACTCAGGCGTGACTGCGGAAATCCATTATAAAATACAATAGACGCTTCCGATGATTTCTTACAGGGTTCTTTGGGTTACTATAATAATGTCCAAATCATAATAATGTCCAAAAATTTAAATTGTCCAATACGACTTTTTAAGAACAGTTAAGCAGATTACGTTACTAAATATACGTCGTCTATTGTATTTGATATGTTTGACATTTTTTACTCCCTCTCTGGTGAATTTATCAATATCTGCCCCAATTGTGGGTGGACACTCGCGACCACGTCTCAACGACCATTCTTTGCCAAAACTTGTAAGTCACAGCAACCGTGAATTTAGTATCCAAATAGGCGCTTTCCTACAGTTATAACCGAGTGATTCTTACAGTAAAGAGACTCTAAATTCCTGTCCAAGTATGTTTCTGTTTACATTTAAGTACCGGCTCCGTATCAAAAATTATTCAACCATATTGAACCGCGAAAACATAAAGTGAATCATTCTATGTGTATATGAATACCTTTCGTTTCTGCCTCTCTAAAATAATATCAATTAATCCGATAATAAAAACCGGCCACGCACAATGAAGGGTTCCGTAGTTGGGATGAATTTATCCCAAGAACAAAACTTTTGTTAAAAATAGTTGAAAAACATGTTCTCCCATACGGAATGTACATGATTTTCAAACTGCAAATTTAAGTTGGTCGATTATTACTCGTTACCCGTTAAAGCCTACTTAGCTGTGATAGTTTTCCTTTTAACTTCGTTATATATACTTCTGCTGCAATTTTTTTCACAAATCCAAATACAACTATTTAGCTGGCAGGGGGAGGGGGGGAAACTCGACTGTAACAATAATTTTAATTTAATTTCAAAAATAAACTTTAAAGCTTAATAATTCGCAAACAGATTCCTGAATTGAAAAATATTTTTCAAACACCCACAATATTTTTAAACGACCCTTCCAACGACACCCCACACCATGGCATAGACGAGAAAAAAAACATCCCCAGTTTACGTGACGAGAAGGTAACCTAAAAAAACAATTCGTTGATTTTCTTTGTCGGCGTGATTAATATGTATACCCATGCCAAATTACAGCTTTCTAGTACCTACTCACCGTCCTTGAGCTAAGCCGCGGACAGACAGATAGACATGGCGAAACTATAAGGGTTCCTTGTTTACTAGGGATCCCCTAGGGTCAGGTATATCATTCTGAACCCCCTGCGTAGAAATTTTGCATCGGTTATTGGTTTCTGTCGCCCGCCGCGCCGCCAGACGCTCGTACGATTCGCTCGGCAAACGCCGGTCGTCCCGCCGCCATTCCCCGCTACGCGTGGCATGATTGGTACAATTCTATACATTTGTTTTAGTCGCTAAACGCTTCCATGTTCACACCGCGCGAATATTCGCTGCAGCGAATGTCCCGTGGGCAGGCGGTAAGAGTGGGGCGCGTTATGTGGATGCCACTATCTATGTTTGCCTACCCTTTTCCCAACTATATTTGTTTGAAGAAAGCGACGCCACTACAAGCGTCGCGGCGCCCCTACGTAAATACTCATAGCAATCATACGGGCGCGTTTGCGTAGCGGCTGATGATCGTAGGCGCGGGGCCTACGATCATCAGCCGCTTAGGTGCACAAATTGACGGGTTCCGCATTGGCGGGCCACTGAGTAACCTACGCGGGGGAGGGGCGAAGCCTCTACGCCGCTGGCGACTTCCACACTATATTGGCTATAAATAAATAAATTAATTAATTGGTATCGGCTACCAGTCTAACAGGATGCAGCTGAATACCAGTATTTTACATGAAGGGACAGCCTATCTGACCTCCACAAGGTGATTTTCACTATTAGCAAAATCAAATCAATCAATCTGCCTAGCCTTTTCCCAACTATGTTCGGGTCGGCTTCCAGTCTAACTGGATGCAGCTGAATACCAGTATTTTACATGGAGCGACTGCCTATCTGACCTCCACAACCCAGTAACTGAGTAATACGATACCCCTTGGTAAAACAGGTTGTCAGACTTTCGGGCTTCTGACGACCCGTAACGACTGCCAAAGCTCCACGAATGACAGCCGGGACCAACGGCTTAACGTGCTTTCCGAGGCACGGAGGAGTCTCGGTATGTAAAAATGGTCACCCATCCACAGACCAACCCCGGCAAGAGTAGCTTAACCTGATGGATCGACCCGTGCGGCTGTTATAACTTAGCCACGAGCACCTCTAAGCTTCTAGCAAAAGAAAACAAAAATAAAAATCCCAATGCATTTTATTAAATCTTATTCATCATTCAACTTAGTTTGCCTGAGCCTACGCGGGCGGGTATTACTATTTGTCAACTTCCCCGGGCTGGTTGCCCTCTTAAGAGCCCTATCTTTTTCCTCCTTCCTTCCCGACCTGCTCGGAAGCCCTAAACCTTTCGCATTCTCTTTCTCCAACCCAGCCTTAGGCGTAAAAAACTCCTGTTCAAGATTCTTCACGATACCTTTTCTTAGGGACTTCGAATATGTTTTTAAGGTGTTCATAGGAGTGAAAAATTGTTCAGGAGTCGATTGAGGCGTAAAAAACTGATCATGTTTGTCCACTTTTGGAGTTCTTGTTGTATCGGTTACTGTTATAACCGGTTTTCGGGTCGGTCTAGGTGTTAGGTTTTCTATAACGGGTTTTGAAGTTACGGGAACCGGTATTTTGAATTCGGATACCTTTTTCCTGGGTTTCGGTTTTTCGATTTCCTTTTCGTCTGAACTGTTTTCGTCTAGGTTTAGTTTAATGACTTTGCGTTTCTTCGGTAGTTCTTCGTCTTTAACTTTTCTCGCAGATAATTGAGGGAGTTTTGCCTTCGATTCTGGAGTTTTATCTCCTTCGGTCCTCACTTTCGGGCTCAATTTTAAGTTTTCAAACTCCGCTTCTAGGTCGAATTCTTGTTTCTTGACCACATTTCTTACTTTAGCCGACGCTATCATTAAATTCATGACTTCATTGGTCAAGTAGCCGTCTTTTTCGTCAAAATCTTGAATAATTTCGTGAATTGTAACTATATAGTTATCTGCTGCTTCAAAATTCGCGTTTTTCAGCTCATAAAACGCAGCTTCTATCAAAACCTCGACCTCCACTTTCCTAAATTGTTCTTCAAACATTCTTTTAACATAATCTACAACATATTTCTCGAAATCTAATTCTGCATACGATTTTAACACATCTTTCAACTTCGCCTCAAAATAACCGAAAGAATTTATAACTCCTTTGAAATAATTCCCAGCAATCTCAAGTTCGTTTGCCCGAAAATACATTGAGGCTTCCAATCCGCCTGTTAAATAAGCAATTATCGGGCAAAAAGGGTTGATACAGGCATAACAGTCGCAGGAAGAATGGCTGAAAAACTCGGGCATCTTGAAGCCTGGTATAGTGACGTATTTCCTCGTAGGGCTGACTTGGGACTTGAACGCTTGGCACTCTAGCATTGTTTCGAAGTCCTGTTTGGGCGCGAACATTTCAATTTTTGGTTCCACTGCTGTGGAAGGTTGGTCGTTAGATGGTGGTAGACCTAGGATGTACTTCAGACGGTTATCGATTTTTACCTGGGAAAGAAAACGTGAGTTTTAGGAATATAAAACCTCAGTTACATACACAAGGAATATTTTTTTTTTTTTTTTTTCAAAACAGTACTGTTTTTATTTGAGTTTCAAGTACTCGTTCGCTGTGTCGATGGTGAGACTATGTTAATTATTAATACAAGCGAGCCTTACAATAGTCACACATGATGTGTAACATCTGACCGTCTCACCAGCAACATTAAAGGGGCGGGGCTTCGTCAAGGTCGTTTCTGACGGCCAACTCAAGCACCGCGCGCTCTTTGGTCAAATCAAACAGCGCGCGCTTCCCCGTTTTCCTGTGACATACTTCCGTCCCTTTTCACGAAATCACTCCCACAGATTTGATTAATTCGATTTATTTAGATTTAGATTTTAATTGCAGGACAGCGAGGGGAAAGAATTTACACATAAAAAAATCCCTGTAAATTTAGCACGTGGATGTAAAAAAAGCTGACACAGCAAACTGTCACTGAGTTGTCTACACTTCGTCCCCAATTAGGTAGTCTAGTCTTAGTGTAATATGAAAAGGCTGGGAATGCAGTAAGTACTTATAACAGGCCTGCATCTATGAACGTGGACAATCTTCGTATGATTTAATAAGTTTCTGCCCGTGGCTCCAGCCGCGTGATATCTTTATAAATTATAGCCTTTGTTACTCAGTGTTTTTTTTTTTTTTTGTGGTTTGGAAATTATCAAATAACTTCTCCCGCTCTGGGCGGAGCGGGAGGGCGTGTCAGACTTTTACTGACTAAAACCCATCCGTGTTCCTTCCGTTGCCTGTGTGCCGGGGTCACGATATCCTTTTCGGACAAACCCGCAACCCCGGCAGGTTGTTACTCAGTGCTAATATAACATTATACTAGTGAAAGTATTTTTTAAATCGGTTCTGTTGTTTATTAGTGTAGATAGGCGAGTTCCTATCTGGCTAAATGATTGAATATTATTCAAACATTCACCTAAATGTATCCCCCTGAAATCATAAAACAGATGCACCAACCTGAGCATCGTCGCTCTTATACACATGAACAATATCGGCGTACATCCGCGCCTGCGCGTGCGCCGCGGCGGCCGGCAGCGCGGCGGCCGTGGCGGCGCGCGCGCGGCGCCACAGCTGCAGCGCGCGACACAGCCGCACGCAGCCCGCGCTGCACGCGGCGATGCGGTGCTTTAGAGTTAGGGAGAGCAGACGGCGGGGAAGCCATTTGGAGGCTAAAAAAATATAATTTACATACATAAACATGACATGTAATCAATGTTCAAGAGCAGCTATTTAATTACGTAACACATTTTCGTTAATGATTAAGACTAATCTGCTTCATTTTGATAGTTCTTTTTTCATTGTTGACATAATCTACTCATTACAGTATTTTTTTTAATGATTATTTTATTGCAATAATGTGATTAGCGACCTCGAAAATGTATCATATTATTCTAGCCTGAGCAACCGGCAGCAAGTTCGTCATGCTCCCTTAGATGTCACTGCTTGCGGTTGCGTCGGGGGTCGGGTTGCCTCCTTCCCTCAAATATGGCAAGGGGGGTAATGGCTGATCTTTGCGTTATGTTCGTGAACGGGTGCTGCTTGTGGTGACTGGTCGTCGTGCTGACCATGGTTTTGTTATTGTTATTAGTAATGAACTGTTTATTTATTATTACTTCGATGGTCCTAGTTTATCATTTGTGACTTCGAGTTACAGCTTTAATTGCTACATGTAAACGGGCACGCCCTTTATGCCTGGAGGGTTTCATTCGGGTATTCAGTTCTGTTTACTTTTTATTTTCGGTTGAGTATAGATTTAGATGATGTTTGTTGGTTTATGGGCGTGTGCTAACTTATATATAGCAAATCATTTTTTTTATGTTTCATGTTGCATAATGTACATTTTTTTGCATAAGTACTATTATTGTATAGAATCAAGTTTTTCTAACTGGACAGACAGCTGTGCTGCTGGGGAGTTTGTTGCGCCACTTCTTCTTCCCAGCTAACGCACTAGGAAGTGGTGAAGGGTGGGCGTTTTTGGGGGACTGTCTTATGTAAAGTTGACGTTCGAAAAGTGCTGATTCTCAGCCTATTTTGAATAAATGACTTTTGTTTTTTTTTTATTGCGTTATTTACATTGTTAAGCAGATTATCTTTCGAATTTATGAAGCAATGGATTAGCAATCTGTTTCAAAATTATTCAGATTGTGATTGATCGTCTATTAGGCAATTAAGTGCTGGTCCAAATCAATCAATCTGCCTAGCCTTTTCCCAACATGTTGGGGTCGGCGTTCAGTCTAGCCGGATGCAGCTGAATACCAGTACTTTACAGGGAGCGACTGCCTATCTGACCTCCACAACCCAGTTACTGAGTAACTTGACACCCCGTGGTAAGACTGGTTGTCAGACTTTCGGGCTTCTAACTACCCGTAACGGCTGTCAAAGATATACGAATGACAGCCGGGACCAACGGCTTAACGTGCTTTCAAAGGCACGGAGGAGTCTCGGTATGTAATGCATGGTCAATGGTCACCCATCAGAGCAGGCCCATTTGGTAATACAAATAAAATAAAAAAAGCCGGCCAAGTGCGTGTCGGACCACGCACAATGAAGGGTTCCGCAGTTGGGATGAATAACATTTATCCCAAGAACAAACTTAACATTGTAGTTGAAAAACATGTTCCCCCATACATTCCAACTGCAAATGTAAGTTTGAACGCACAATGTTGAGTGATTTACCATGTTATTTTAAGACCATAGACTTATTATAGGTTTTCCTGTAATCTATAAGCATAGAACTGTGTACGAGGGGGGTGATCTATTTTCTTAAATATCTTTAAAAGCATTTATTTTAAAATGTATTTGTAATCTTCGCAATAAGACCTTTGACCTTGATATGTCACACGGTACAGTTCACAAAACTTTATTTTTTATTTTTTTTATGTACACGTCCGTGTTTGGGTCACAGAAATACACATGTGTACCAAATTTCAACTTAATCGGTTCATTAGATTCGGAGCAAATTGGCTGTGACAGACGGACGGACGGACGGACAGACAGACAGACAGACAGACACACGAGTGATCCTATACTGCCCTGCTAAGCCGAAAGGCGGTATCTGAGATACGCCCTTTTAGTTTTTTTATACCATTCAATAGCTATAATAATTTCGCATCTAATGGTAAGTATAAGCCACATACCGCTATCTAACTTAAAACATTTAAAAAAACCACTCAGAAGTTCTTTATATCCTTATGTTTCCTTAAATTACAATTTACAAAAAGTCAATTTTCTCAAAACTTACTCCGATTGAGATACTGCCTTTCGGCTTAGCAGGGCAGTATAAGGTTTCCGTTTTTTCCTTTTGAGGTACGGAACCCAAAAAAAGACTTAGATATGTGAATCTAAGACAGATTTTCGTTATCATTCGAGCTATTTCCAGGAAAGACACATTATGTATTCAGATCCAAAACTGTTGGTTGATACGCTAGGGTATATGCTCTAGGAAGAGCACATACCCCATAGCGTAGCATAGCATAGCGTAGGCAAAGATGTAACCATAGCACATCCACATTTCGCCAGTTATGTTTAAGTCCCATGTAATAGGGGCGAGTCTATTGCCATCAACCGGGCACAAACCCAGACTCCGGACTGCTACTGAGAATTTCCTTATAAAAAAATTACAATAACACTTTGCACGACCTGAGAATCGAACCCAGGACCAAATGCTCAGCAGTAGAGCTTACGACCACTACATTAACGAGACATTCAAGGAGGAGCAGATTGAAACAAAAATATTATAATAAAAATCTACACTCACCAGTATTACAAATAGACAAATAATGCCGCTGTGTGCCGTTGACGGCACTCATGGTGCTGACACCTGAATCACGGCACAGTAGAGTCTGTGCCTCCATAAGTCTGCCCACTGCTAAGTCCACTGGAAATATAGGTAAAATAGTTTTGAGACTAAAAGAGTGATGAATTCATAATGGATGGAGAGGAAGACCAAAGAAAACAACATTTTGTTACAAAATGTTAATTTGGGTATTTGAGTGACTCCATTCTAGATAATTAATATTGTACAATTTAATTTAATTTTTGAACTCTAATTTTAATCTATTCTATTCTTTTAATTTTAATTGTAATTAATGTAATGCGTCCTAATTTATTTGTTATTTTTATTGTTTTAATTTATAATTGTTTTTCTAATTTAATTGATGTTTTTTCTTTAATTATTCTGAATTTTAATTTAACTACATTTTAAACTCAATGCAAATTTTGTAAATTTAATTTTGTTATTATCATAATTCGATTTTAGTTTTATTATTGATTATACAAGTGCTGTGCATACCTATAAGTGACGAATTCACCGCAAAACTGTTAAAATAGAATATATTTAATGTAATTATTTAGTGAATAAGTCGTTGGTGTGTCAATAAATAAATAAATAAATAAAAGAAGGAGGGACTGAGTGAGGAATGATATGAAAGAGAAGGGAGTGAATGATAGCGTGACGGCTGACAGCAGAGAATGGGAGCAGAAAACGTGAAGTAAAGTAAACATTTATTTGCACAGATTGCAGGTACAGTAAATAAGATGTGACAGTTTGGTGGTTGATGCTTGTGCAATCTACCTTATAATAGGCATGCAACATTATTATAAAATTAGTAAATTAACAATTGAATTGCAGTGATGATATAGTTAAATTATATTTGAGGTATTACAGTTCAATAATAGTCGGCATGGTAGAATGAAGATGAAGAGCAGGCTGATGGACATGATGGAGCTCGTCCAAGGAAGTACCACTGTAGCGGCATCTACATCGCCACATGCGAACTACGCATCAAAGACCTGACGTCACACAACATCCGGACGTCACTCAAATCCTGCATCGCGCAATTAGAGTTTACAGCGCGGTGGACATGTATACGAGCTCCCGACTTCAACCTCTGGGCAGTTGCCCGCCAGACATGACACCCGTCTGGTCGGAGGATCCTCCCTTTTCTATGGTGGATGAGTGAACTTTACACCCTGTTCCTCATACCCCTAAACCAGTACACCTAATTCTGCCGCCAAAATGCGTTGTTGTTCATATACGTACGAGTATAACCTTTCAGAATAAATTCTCTCCATCCACGAACATTTATATTCATCACTCTTTTAGTCACATGCCCATACCAGGCCAAACGATTTCCTTTCAACTTCTCTGTTACTGACGCGACTTTCAAGCATCCCCTTAACTACTCATATTTAACTAAACACAACACCGTCATTTTAGCTCCACTGTCGGTTAAAAAAGAATACTTACGATTAATATCAGGAGACTTCCCGTACGATTTCAATATTCTAGTTTGAGCTAACTGCACCAATTTTGCTGATACACTCACTGTTCCGATTTTGTTGTAGTATATCTGAAAAAAATAAGTTCAAATAACTATTTGACTTTCATTCGGGTTCCGTACCCAAAGTGTGCCAACGGGACCCTATTACGAAGGCTTTTTTTTTGCACATACCTCAGGCGCGGAACAGTGGTCTCGGTCAAACTATAACAGCATAAGGATCAGCGTAGACACAGCAGTAAAATGATCTAGCATTCTATGCTTTCATGCTCACACTAACGTAATCATCGATTGTACGCGATTTTGAACTCTAAGTGCAATTTAATTCATTATCAATTAAAAATTGCTCGAGGATTTTGATGCTTTGTCTGCTCGAACCTGAATCTACTTACAGCAGCATCACACACGAACACAACAGCAGTTTCCAAGGTATCCACGGATTGTATGACGTGCGGCCAGTATTCTGTAGCTTGTGACATTATATCCTCCAGGGGAACGCTAGGTTTGTCCAAGTGAGAAATTAGTATGCCGGCGTTGCGAAGGTAGATTTCCCTGTAAAAAATATTTTATTACTTAACTTGCACCATTTTTGTTGTCCAGATTTTTTTCCACTTTATACTTGTTTATAATTTATATATTTTAGTGTTAGTTGTATATTATATTTAAGATTGTGTATATATTTTGAATTTCACTGTAGGTAATTAGCGCTGTGCGATCTGAATTGCACTTTATTGTGTCGTAGCAAGAGTCGCTTTACGGGGGCGAAAACTTGGATCTAGCTAGGTCTCATATCTTGGAAAATTCATTTTCTCTATTTTCACGGGCTTTGGAATGTGATACAACGTTGGTATACCTGTTATCTAATTACGCAACACATTTTCGTTGACAATTCCGACTAATCTGTTTCAATTTGACAGGTCAACAACATTCATTGTATTATTTACGTTGTTGAGCAAATTTTTTTTTTCGAACGTACGAAGCAATGGATTAGCAATCTGTTTCAAAACGATTCAGATTCTGATTGATCGTGTATTACGTAATTAGGGTACTGGACGATGTGTTTATCTATTTTCACCCGAGCAGAGCTCGGTCGAGCAGGTACTTAATACTTACTTGTCATCCACATATTTGGCTACTTGGCAGCATACATGTGCAAGTTGCAGCGCGTGCGCCGTCCTGCTAAAATGTAGCAGCTGTTGTACGAATATCTGTGCTAACTGCAGGGCGGGTCGCAGGAGTTGTTTGTTGCTTACTTGAAAATAAAGTATTTAATTTATAAGTAAAATTTTAAATCATGTCGTCATGTTAAGCAGTGGTTGCCCAGTGGTAACGGTCGTGACTTATGACTTGAAGGTCGTAAGTTCGAACCGAGACAGGCGCTTTACTTTGTTGCCATTGTTTCAAACAATTTATATCATTTAGCCGGTGTCGCGTCGCGCTAGCCTGAACAAAGCTTTACATACAAAAGTGCCATACCCACACGATCAAAATGTACATCAGATTTTTTTGTATAACCCACGACAAATTTCAACGCTGGGGTCTAGAATCATGTGCTGAAGTCATGGTAACAGTTTGCTGGTCGATGTCCCATAAAGGCTTAGGCCGTATTCTTGGCAGACGGGGCGGCGCGGGCGACGACAGGTGCGCGAGAGCGGTGCGTTCCAATGCTAGGCACACAAAAGGCACTTTTGACCGCCAAATTTACAAAAAAAAAAAAGATTTTGGTCGCCCCTTCCAAAAGGTAGTTTTCGTTTGGAGAAGAATGGACAAGAAACTCCATCGTTTCTTCTCCAACGGTGAAAGAATACTTAGCGAGGAAACCGGCATGTAATAGAACCAAAAATTCGAAGACATGTGACATCTACCAACCCACTGGGCGCCCACTGCCTCTCACAGAGAGCAAGCTTGTGTCCCAGCAGTTGGAACATTATAAGGTGATTCTGCTACATGTTGAGAAGCCTCATTCAAATCAGGAATTCAGAGGGTAAAGCCTGCTAGGTTGAAACATAATAGGGAATTTTATTCAAGGTGCAGAACTAGGAGAGACTATTTTAAGAGGGTCTGTGTCGCTAGCAGACAACCATAAGTACTCGTTGTCGAGACATTATTGTAGCCATAAAGAAACCAATGCCACAGATGAATACAGATGGTTCACTCCGCAAAATCATTTAAATTAAAAGCGACTGTTTCTACTACACCATAAAGTACAATTCAGGTCGCACAGCGCTAATTACCTACAGTTATATTCACCTAGAAGTTGCCTCTCTTTTTATCGCAAACTCTTAGATCTTCTGACTAACGTTACGTTCACTGAATTGGCCCGATAAGACGGGCCCGCCGCGTACTTGTAGCTTCATACATAAAATGCGAAGTACGCCTTCTGTACTATCTGTGTTGATACAAAGCCATCTAGTATGGCCTCCAGTTTCTATTGTCTAAAAATTTTGACACTTGAAACTGACAGCATAACGTTTATTTTTTTTCGTTAAGTCACATTTTCTGCCGAGTTGATTCCTACCACAAGCAGCGTTAAAAAACTTCGTTCCAATAAAAATATTACCTGTATCAATAACAACGGCCAGCTCCGTCCATATTTCAACTGCCTGCAGAGCTCTCTGCAGCGCAACGTGCTCCTGAGCAAGCGTACGCATCGCCTGCGATAGATCCGGATCTATACTCTGAAATATAACATTCTAAATTTAAATTTTACTTCACATAAACCTATAGCGCTACAAAGTTTTTTTGACGCGTGGCAAAAATGGGAACTAACGCCGCCATCTTGTTTTTCAATACATTTCACTAAAACGATTGCTCAAATGTTTACCAACAGCGCCACCCTGTGAACGCCATTCGAGCGTTAGTTACTTGTAGTATTGTACAACCGAGGACATTTGCGGTTACCACTTTTCACCCTTATGTATTTGGTAATAAAGTTCAAAAGTGGTTCACCGCCTGTGTCCGCGAAGGCACATGGGCACTTATGAAACGTCAGAAGCTGGGTGCACGGTTCCAAATGGTCGTTTTCTATGGAGAAGAGCCGGCAAGAAACTCCACTCTTTCAATAATTAGTTTTTGCAATGTTTTCATATCAGTGTTAATAGGTATGAGAGTGAAGGCCAAGTACCCTAATTACGTAATACACGATCAATCAGAATCTGAATCGTTTTGAAACAGATTGCTAATCCATTGCTTCGTACGTTCGAAAAAAAAATCTGCTCAACAACGTAAATAACACAATGAATGTAGTTGACCTGTCAAATTGAAACAGATTAGTCGGAATTGTCAACGAAAATGTGTTGCGTAATTAGATAGCAGGTCTTTAACAAAAACATAAAACAACTTATAAAATGGTCAAAAAGTCGAAGCATCTATGAGCTTCTCACCCGAAAAATACCCGTATTGATTACACCCGTTTCGATCCCTGGTTTATACATCAAAATGTAGATAAACTATTTTAAAACGAAATCTATCTAATCGATGAAACTTTTCGTAGGTCATATTAAAAAAAAAATCTGCAGTTTCATAGAAAAGTGCAATACATACGCGGTCAAAATGTATGGAAAAGTTAATAAAAAAAAAAAAAAGTACCGACGAAAAATTTCAACGAAGGTGAGTTCAGAATCATGTACTGAATCCATGGTAACAGTTTTCGCGCCGATGTCCCTGCCACCCTGTATATAAACATTAATCCCTATTTCCCTTGGTCACGCCATAACTTGAGAACGACTTTATCGATGACAATCATGTTTTTTATTTAAGTAGCTACATATGTAGGAAGGTAGGTGTAGGTAGGGTAAGTAGGGTAGGTAGGGTAGGTAGAGTAGGTAGGGTAGGTAGGGTAGGTAGTGTTGGTAGGTGTTGTTAGTTGTAGGTAGGGTAGGTAGGGTTAGTAGGGTAGGTAGGATAGGTAGGATAGATAGGGTAGGTAGGGTTGGTAGGGTTGGTAGGGTTGGTAGGGTAGTTAGGGTAGGTAGGTGTAAGTAGGGGGTGTAGGTCTACCCACCTATATACCTACCTACACCTACCACCCTACATACCTACCTATCTACACTACCTACCTAGGAAGGTAGGTGCGCCGTAGATAAGTACTTAGTACTACCCGTGCAAAGCCGGGGCGGGCAGCTAGTAATTAATAAATATTATACTTACAGCTTCAGTAACCTTCCACCCATATTTGTTGCTTGCCTCAGCTATATCATATTCAGCTTTCAGGAATAATAATATCGCCTGTGCCACCCTGATGTCTGAAGTAATTGGTTCCTGAAAAAATTATGTCATGGTCTAAATCAGGGCTGTCCAAACTACATACCTTCGCGGACTAGTTAAATTTACTACAAAAGCCGCAGAAACAAATATTTTCAGTATTCAAGTAAAAAAATACAGGGTGTTGTGGCTTCTTACAATAGGGCACAGCTCACAGTATGAAAAATGACCTTAAAAGCGGTCATCCTCTTTTTATTTGTTTAATGGATACTACAAACTATTTCAATTGTAAGAGTAGAACTCACGAAGTGTAGATGTTTTTGGAACCAGAATTACGGCCATTTACATTATTTTCTATAGAAACAAAAAAAAACATAGAAACGCCGGTGATGTAAAAGTAATAGATAGATACAGTTGTTTTATATGTAATATTATGAAAAGATTAATTATCTATATTATCCACCAATCCCTATAGTTTTATCCCTAATAATAAGAAAACTATGCCGTTTTTAGTGTTATTTCTTTAATTTTTTTTTTCTCTTAATTCTTTACGAATGTGGATTTTATTATTTAACCAGAGGTTCCTTAGAATCTTTTCTATAAACCCTAAAAATAACTTATTTTAATCATGCATCGCATGGCGGCATCGCATGGCGGCTTTTCCGAAGCTTGCTGATGCCAAAGCACTTAATGCTTGAACACAGGGTAATCGAATATCAACGTCAACATTCGTTGTTGCCAGACGCATTGCATCAAGAAGTGACTTATCTGACAGTGAAGATCTATATTTAGATTTTATACAATATTTGACAAAGAATTATATTATCCAAACTATTTATGTCCAAAACTATTTTCTGATTAATTTACACTTTAAAAAATGCGTCGCGGGCCGCATGAAAACAAGCCGTTGTCTGGACAGCCCTGGACTAAATTATAAATGCCAGAGGACACTTCATTATCTGCTTAGCTTCTTTTTTTTTTTAATTTATGAATCCTATTTTTGTAATCGGTACTTCCTTAAAAAATTATATTACAGTCTTATTAAGGCGTATCGCGTCTTACCTAGTAACTGGGACGTGGAAGTCAGATAGGCAGTCGCTTCATGTAAAATACTGGTATTCAGCTGCATCCGGTTAGACTGGAAGCCGACCCCAATATAATTGGGAAAAGGCTAGGCAGATTGATTTGACACATATTTTTTTCTTTTTTTACGTGATCAAAAGATTACGGCGATACATTGAGTTAAAATGTGGCATGACGTCACGCCTTGGTAGATTTTTATACTGAGTTGTGACGTACCGTGCCCCCACTCCCAACTTTAATGTGTTTTATCTAAGTAATTTTTTATTAATATGAAAAAGCAAAAATTGGTGTCTAATATTTTTTTTATTATCTGACTGACAGAGTACATAGAATTTCATTTTTGGAACGTTCCTTATCGAAGTTCCTTATCGCGCGTTGTGAAAGGGGGCTAGACGGAAAAATTCTCACGAAAAGTTGTAACGACACTTTTTGCTATAGTAAGCTATTGTAAGCTGTGCGGCGTGCGCATGGTTCTCTGTCTCTCTCTCTTCACCTTCGTTCCATCCGGGTGTCCCTTGACACCTCTCAAATTTTTTTTTTACCCAGGCCTCATCACTATTGGTACGTGCAATAGGATAGTACGTGTTATGGTACAGTTGACTCAAACGCGAACGGAAGTCGACGGGAGAAGCTACTTTAGAATAAAATATAATAAAACTCTACTCACTGGCATTTTATCGATCCTTTCCAATAAGTCGTTGACTATAACTTTAAAACAATCACTGTGTATCGTTCTTACTGCCGCAGGAGTGACAGATATCACTTCTAGTAATGTCCACAGAAGTGATTCCGGGTCTTCAACTGAAAATAATGATACCGTAACATGAAATTTTAATTTCCAGTAGAGCGCAATTCAAATCAAATAACTTATTTGCATAATACATGTTAAAAGGGTGTTACAGGTATAAAAGGTACATTGTATTATAACCTAATGAGGTGTGAATAAATTTAAAAAAACATTAAATTTAGAAATGCAAAAATAAAAAGTCAAATCAAAATTTCAATAATCATTACACTTGTTGTGGTGCCATTTCAGATAAAATCAGTCATCTTTCATTTAAATAGTCATTAATTGAATAGTATCATTTTGCAACTAGGAATTCGTGCAAACTTAATTTAAATTGGTCTATTTTGTGTAGGTCTGTGATAACTTTTGGCAACTTATTGTATATTTTGGGCCATGCCCAAAATGTTTTTTATTAAATACTGCTTTTTTATGACGTCTTACGCATATTTTATTTTTGTGTCGTGTGTTTCTTGGATGTGTATAAAGTTGCAGATTCGCTTTGACAAAGATCGCCACTTCAACTTAAAAAAATACAGCTGCTCCATACATTTTGACCGCGTAGGTATTGCACTTTTCTATGAAACAGCAGATTTTTTTTTTAATAACCGACGAAACATTTCAACCCAGGGGGGCTCAGAATCATGTACTGAATCCATGGTAACCGGCTTCGCGTCGATGTCCCTGCCACCCTGTATATAATACAGGTACCAGAATGGCGTTGAAGCAATACGAGAAGACAATAGAAGAATTTTAGCTACTTATTTCAAGAGTACCTCTTCACCTTTACGCGCCTAAAATAATATTGTCTTATTCTACAACAAAAGCTTTTTTTTAAATATTGAAACGAATTCTAAATTCGCTGGAGAGATCGAATGCAACCAGAATAATTTTTCTGCCTGCTTGCACTGAATTATGGCCCTTTTGCACACAACCTTAAGGCTGCTTTTCCACCAGAGATGTGCTATGCAGCTATGCTGCGAAGATGTGAAAGCTAAGCTACGAAACTATGTCACCGTTTTCACTAATGCCATGAAAATGAATCGCCGCGAGGAAAATGCGCAGCTCGAGCTATGCGATGCATCGACAGTGGGGAAGACACTCTGTTCTGCACATAGCTACACCACTCACGCATCCCACCGCGGCGCGTGAGTCGCCGACGGTATGAAATGTTACCATTTTATATATTATATTTTATATAAACATTTAGGACTAAGTATTAATATATATTCATTTTATTTTTGTCTTATTTTGTTATTTCACTATATGCTGCACCGGTTGACGTCATCACGTCAACGCCGGCTGTCGCTGAAAACCAGCGCTGGGGCTGTCTCGCATAGGGTCGCAGCATCATGCTGAGCGATGGCCGTTTTGAGTGGATGTAACGCATATTTTCCCCCAAATTGTTTATTTACGTGTTTTGTTCTTTCTTTGCGTCATGTGTACCGCACATAAACGTATTTTCTTTTCTTCTTCTTTTCCATTCCAAAACCTAGCTTAGTTGAACCCGTTTCCACCAGTGCTATGCTATGTGGACCAATGAATATTATTGGTGGATATCAAACGCATTCATAGCAACGTGAATAACACATCTCTGGTGGAAAGGCACCCTAACAGAACTACCTATATACATCTGCCCAACGCTGGAAACAAGTCGTGATATTGTTATTGATGTACAACTAACTGCACCCCGCGGTTTCCTCCGCATAATACTCAATCCCGTGGGAATATCGGTATAAAAAGTATCCTATGTCCTAACCCAGGTCATGGTCTACCTACGTGCCAAATTTCATCTAAATCTGTTCAGCCGTTTTAGCGTAACAAATAAACAAACTCACTTTCCACATTTATAATATTAAGTAGCTGCGCTCCGCGGTTTCACCCGCATAAGTCTCGATCTCGTGGGAATATTGGAATACAAAGATCAAAAGACTTAAACAAGAATACAATAAATAAGGATAAATATACAACTAATTGTAGACGAAGACAAATTGAAGTGTTGTTCAGTGTAAAAAGGTGTCCCAGTGTAAGTAACTTTACAAAATACTAGCTGCGCCGCGCAGTTTCACCTGCATAAGTATTCTATGTGTCAATCCAGGTTATAAACTACGTCCGGATACTCACACTGCTACAAAGATCTTTTGGCGCTCGAATGACGTTGATAGGGGGGCGCTGTTGGTAAACATTTGTGCAATTGTTTTGGTGAAATGTATTGGAAAACAAGATGGCGGCGGATTCGTTCCGATTTTGGCCAAGCGCCATAAGATCTTTGTACAGTTATTTCTATGTTTTTAATACCTGTAATCCATTTCTCTTGTCTGCCATTCAGTAACGAGTTTAGGGACTGCCAAACTCCGGCCACGGGAGCTATGGATGGCCATAGCTTGCAGTACATTTCAAACTCATGTTTTAGAAGTAAACTGAAAAACAAAATAAAATATAAAATACTGTTGTGGGTTCTTCTCTGAGCTCGGCCCACATATCACTTTCGTTCATCAATGCCCCTTTGGCAGGCCGCTGCAGTAATGTACTATTTCTACAAATTTGCTTGCCAGCATGTTTGGTACCGGAACTAATTGACCAGGGTACCGCTTGCGACATAAGTTGGAAAATCTAGCCAGGGAATTGTAACATTAAAAAAGACGAAAAATCATAGGTACCTGAATTTGACATCTTTGAAAAACGGTGTCAAATCACCATAGAGTTTCTGATCCATCACCATTTTACAAGCATCGACCACCGAAACTGGTTGTAAATCATCATTTTTGTCTTCATCATCATCATCATCAATTTCATCATTTTTCAACGCTTTGGCTTTGATATCCATCACCAAACTCATACACTTAT
The DNA here is from genome assembly GCA_914767755.1 of Agrochola circellaris. Taxonomy (NCBI): domain Eukaryota; kingdom Metazoa; phylum Arthropoda; class Insecta; order Lepidoptera; family Noctuidae; genus Agrochola; species Agrochola circellaris. The sequence continues at coordinate 25,315,929 of OU611839.1, read as the reverse complement.
CCGAATTTAGTTCTTTTGTAAATAATAAGCTCAAAAAAGCATCCAGAAGAGCATTTTCGTGCTTCTTGTAATCTAACTCACAAATGCTTTTGTTGTAAAATGCTCGCGCTACATTTTTATACTCAAACTCATGCTTGCTTATACTCAACTCATTTTTTATATAAATTTCGAATAAATTGATTGAAAAATCATACTTTTGATTCTTATTTAGTAAGATTGCAGTATTATGTGTGTCAGTTTGCAGTTTCCGATAGCATTTTTCATAGTTAACACATCCTAGTTTTTTTAATTCAGCCATTAGTGTGTATTGTTTGTGTATGACTCTGTTATAATAAGGCAATAAGTTATTTAAATCAGAGTTATTCTGCACTGCATTTGTAATGAAATGTTTTAATAAAAAAGACAGTCTTAAAGCGTCATGAAGACCCGTTTTAACTTTACAATTCTCACATTTCAACAACTGATCACAGTTTTGCAATTCATTCAGTAATTTGATCATGAATTTCAAGCAGTTTTCCTGTATCTCTTCTCTAAAATTGATTTTAATTGAATTATTTACTGAGTATTCAATGAAGAGTCTTAGAAATTGACCTATGAAAGGGTAGGTGGCAACCATAGTGTCTCTATAACCCAGTTTTTCAGTGATTTCGCAGGAGACGGTGAGATTTTTGAATACTGCATCCAAATATGTGGTTTTATTAACGAAGATATCGCAGAAGGAATTTAAATAGAAACTCTGTAAGCAGTGGAATATGTCTGATCGATGTCCAAGCAATGTAATCGCTGTCCTGACAGCTACACTTAAAGCGGACTCCTTAAAACGATTCTTTGATGAATTCTCAGCAATCACGTACAGACAGTCACTGAGCTTTACATACAAATCTAAAGTATCCTTTTCTTTAATCTTCTTGAACGCACTCAAGTCAGTTTTTCTTGAAAATTTCTCAAATATTTCACCGTAAAATACGTTCAGTTGTTCCGCATAAGATTCGCTGTATATGAAGTGAAGTTTTTTTACTAAAAACACTAAAATGTTTGCACAAAACTGTGCTGTATCATAAATATCGAGAGTTTTGAGCACATCTTCAGTTAGCTTTGGTAACAGTTTGTGTATTGCCTTGCCTTTCAATTTTTCTATGTATATCAGGCGATCTGCAATGATATTCCAGTACGTTTTATAATATTCTTTTAGTAGATTCTTTGAGTCTGCCTCGAACACCATGAATGATAGTTTGAGTATTAGTTCAGGTGGTACTGGTGCGTTCTGAAATAAAAAATATTAGATTAATCTTTATGAAACCCACAGGACTTTTGGGTTCTAGTGAGCTATTTTAAGTACAGTTTAAGAGGACAAGTTCCTCTCGGATTATAAACTAATAGTAATACATCACGCCTGTATGTACAAAGGGGTAGGCAATTGGGTAGAAAAGTATACATCTACTAGCTTTTGGCCGCGGCTTCGCCAGCGTGGATATCGCAAAATATCCCAAGGGAACATACTATCGGGATTACATACGTAATAGAGTATCTTCATCTTTTATGGGGTACTGTGTTAAATGCTACAACAAAATACCTTGTGATATATTACAATTAAATGAAAGAAAATTTAAAACTCATATTAAAAGTACACTTTGTAAACAAGCCTATTACAAATTAGAGGAATATATCCAAGATAAGAATGCTTGGAAACATGCTGGTCCTGCTCCATAGGACAATCTAGAATCTAGACAAAATCAAACTGGTTGCTAATTTAAGTTGTATAAATTATAATTTTTACGAGTATTACATGACATTGATTTTGCATTCTGTGATTACTTCCTCACACACTGACTTATTAATTGTAAATTTTTTAAGAAAATCATCTACTTTTACAATGTTTGTAAATATGTGAAAACCGTACATCTATCACATCATTAATTAATTTATCTTTCGTGGCTTCATTTTTATTAATTCTTCTTTTTACCTATTGTGGTAACCTATTTTTATTTTATTTTTTTAGATGCATCGTCTTCACATATAATTATGTAACGAATGTAACACATACAAATATTGTAACAATTTTTAAAAGAGTAACGGTGGAGTTTCTTGCCCATTCTTCTCCATACGAAAACTACCTTTTGGAAGGGGCGACTAGAATCAATTCAATTTTTTGTAAACTTTGACGTTCAAAAGTGCCTTACAAGGGCCTATTTGAAATAAATGATTTGACTTTGACTTTGACTTTATAGCTGAGTCAAAGGTAGACTCCTACCGCTGCACCCGCGTTGCCATCAACCATAATTATTTTGCTACGCGTAATTTTGAATCTGTGATATCTTTTAAACTATTAATTTAAATTATATTATGTAAAGGCATATTTTAATCTAAATTAAATGCCCAATTTAAATAACATATTTTACAGGATAAGAGCCGGTTCAAGAGCCCGGTTCAGCAAGAGCCTGGTTCAAGAGCCCGGTTCAAGAGACCGGTTAAAGAGCCCGGTACAGGAGTCCGGTTCAGGAGTCCAGTGCTAAAGGCTAGTTTTTCCTGCATTTTCCGCCAAACACACACTTTTTTTTTACAGCAAAACGAAACTGGGAGTTATCCTCAATTGAATCGTGACAGCGGTCTTCAATCTACGTAGAGTTAGCGTGAAATATATTTACAATGTCAAAATGTGTGTAAATCAATGCTACTGCTCAGAAATTGCGCACAACATCTAATGATTGAAATACTATCTTGAATGAATGCAAGCCTAGTACTTTTTGTGCCAAGTTTCAAGTCCAAGGAATAAGATTTTTCATACAAACGGAATCCCCCACTTTTCGCGCCTTTAAAGGAAGAATTTTCAAAAACCCCTTTTTAGTGCTCCCCTACATTATAGAATGAAGCTGTGTGCAAAATTTCACGTTCCTAGTCTCAGTAGTTTCGGCTCTGCGTTGATACATCAGTCAGTTTCTCCTTTTATACAATGTCGCACATGGGCATGTGCCAGCCTGAATTTTTCTGAATATTCATGAAAAATTAAGGAAAATTGTCTTTAAAAGGGGGATCTATCTTTAATATTTTTCATGTTATTATTTTTTTTTGTATCGTTTGCCATATCTCTTATTTTATTGGCTCGATTTGGATTCTGTTTATTGGAACGAAGTTCCTTATCGCGCGTTGTGAAAGGGGGCTAGACGAAAAAAATTCTCACGAAAAGTTGTAACACACTTTTTGCTATAGTAAGCTATTGTAAGCTGTGCGGAGTGCGCATGTTTCTCTGTCTGTCTCTCTCTCTCTTCGAACTTCGTTCCTTCCTGGTGTCCCTTGACACCTCTCAATTTTTTTATTTCTAAAACCCTATGAGTTATTTTATCGGATTAACTAACATGTTTTCATTTTATTGTCGATTATGAAAAAAAACGGAGGTGAAGACCCTTTTTTCTAAACAAACAGTGTTTATTTAAAAATAACACAAGTCCGTAATCAATATAGCGAGATAATAATTTAAAAAAATTAAAAACAGATAGACCTTTTTAAGTTAATTTGTCGTGAATATTCAGAAAAATACGGGCGGCCACATGCCCATGGGCGACACTGTTATATGTATAGTTAGATAGAAGATAGTTGGCGAGTGCGCCTTCTGTACTATTCTGTGCCAGAACACATGATCACAAGCTCAGCACTTTAGTGCCCTAGCTCAATGTGTTCAACTGAATGGAGATAGGAAGAAGAATAATACGTTTGCAATATAACATACCTTCCTAACGACATATCTATGTATATGGTAGATACAAGCCAATGTCTTGACCTGTTCTGGCTTGTTGAGCCCTCTGGTTTCTCTGATACAGTCTATGGTCAAAGTGAGCAAGTCTTTGGTGTCTATGCTGTCCCTCCATGTTGGCGCTTTGTCTAGGTTCCTGAAAAATATACAATTGACAAATGATATTTATTTCTGTAAATGTACAAACGAAAAATACAAATGTAAATGTACAAATGTGTGTTGTTTGTTAAGGATTTAGATAAAATTTGGCATCTAACTAGATGAGGTTGGTGTTTCCTATCTGACTACTCTGAGAAGAAACAACAAAACAAAGATGGAGGTCACAGAGGTCACAGTCTCTTAAAATTGCCTTGGCCAGATCACGTTAGGACCAATTTATAGTTTAACTAGCTGCGCCTCGCGGTTTCACCCGCGTGTCTCGACCCCGTGGGAATACTGGGATAAAAGGCATCCTGTCCTTTTCCAGGTCATGGTCTACACATGTGCCAAATCCGTTCAGCCGTTTTGGTGTGAAAGCGTAACAAACAAACAAACCTACTTTCGCATTTATAATACTAGTTAGGATTAACAGGTAACAATGGACTCAATATGTTAGGAACAATATTTCTTAATAACTATGTTAGTAAACTTAACGTAGGTAATAGGGGCTGGTATCCGCAACTCCATGTCAAAGCGCGTATTTTGCGTACGGTAAACTTAACGTAACACTGCCCTTTAGTTATGAGAATTTCTGCTACAAGCTCAACACCAATGTGGAAACCTTGCAGCAGCAATTCACACACAAACAGTCCAGTCTGCTTGCGATACACTGCAGTGTGAGAAATGAGATGAGGGGACGATGAGATTTCAGAACAAATTAGTGAATAGTTTTTAGAAACTAGGAGAAGACGACAATCAAAGTGAAAAATTCTAACATTGGCTTAATTAATATATTTAGGAATAAAATCTGTTTGTGAAATCTAACCCAAACTTCTACCAAGAGCTGCTATAGAAAATATGTGACGAAAAACGGTCAGTGGGTCTTAGAAATAGAGATTCCTTAGGGGAAAACAGCATTAATGAACAAAAGTATTCTTAATTTGTATTTTATTTTTGATTCACAAATAACTGCCAGATGATATAAAAAGTTACCTACGCCAAAATATAAGAAGAAATTACACAAACTTAATAAGTAATAAATGAATAACATTTATTACTTACTTATAATGTCAAGAAGTACCTCTAGGTATATGATTAAATTTTAGCAACATACTAATAATACATAATTAAAGAATCCTTTCAGACGATCCTCTGACCCAGAAGAGGCCTATGTTCCGCAATCAACAACCTCGGATTGAATTGATTTTAGATAGACAAAAGTTTAAAATTACCATATAAAACTAGTGGGTTATGTATTTAAGACTTACCTGCACAATAAACAAAGCACGTTCAACGAGAAAGAACCTCTTTCTTTCGAAGATAACTTGGATGCAATCGTTTTGTAATCGTTGTAAACTTTTGCCAAGTTACACAGGTCTTTCTCATCGCCATTCGCTTTGATTTTCGCCAGGAAATCGTTGGCTTCCATGTTAATAAAGTGTCTATTAAACAAACATCACACAATTAAAACTTATAAGCCTGTATTTACAATATTTTGTAGAGAAATTACATGGAATCAACTCAAACTTTTGAACTGCAGCCGTTATATTTTGATTTTTAAACGTCAGGTGTCAAGTCGAGTCGTCGACTCGTCGTCGGTGTTGCAATCAAGGAAAAATTATGTGTTTTTGTTGTTATTTATAACCATTAGCGTAAAATATGATAGTTTTGCACCAATCAGAAGTTGGCTATTTGTAAGATTCCTTTTTTGCGTTTTTTTTTCCGAATTCATTCTGGTAGAAGAAATTATTACTTGAAGTTATTTTATGACAAAAAAACGTTCCGTCCATCGAGCTATATTAAAAAACAACAACGGTTGAAAAACCTCACCAGATATGCGTCATCATTCCCAATTTATTTGGGGATGGTGCACCGTCCCCAATTGTCCCCAAACATACCTACAATACTTCTAGAGCCATAAGCCCACAGAGTACTTTATAACATACCATATGCCTATTCATACAGTCCATCCATCATCTTTCTTTGGTCTTTCCTCTGGAATTAATAATTTAGTTTAGATAGTCTTTAACCACTCTTATGTATAGCCATGTATTTAGTGCTCTGTGATAGCCATCTACATTCATACGTGATTCATACTCAAAACCCGTGCACAAAACTTTGGGTCACCAGCTAGCAGCTAAGAGTAGTACATGTGTGGTCTGTGTACTACGTGCATGTTATAAAAATATACTTAGTTGTTTTTTTAGACCATGACTACGTGTAAAGAAATGAATTTATACGTTTTGTTTTAGCAACAAGGAAAATGTAGATTTTATTTGTTTTTTAAACTAAGTTTTTCTATCTAATCTTGAAATACACCACTTTAATCATTTTTATAACAAAAATGGAGTAAAATAATAACCCAGCGTAGTGCACTATTTTACTGATAAGTAAAACGTTTTGTTAGCTATCAAGTGAGTGAATTTTGTCTTGTGTCAAAAAAGCCGCCATTTCTCGTTATCACACTCGCGTTCCGGCGAATTTGTAATCATCGAAAAAGTATACGAAAACAATGTGTAATCAATAAATATAGCTCAAGGCAGCGTATATAAGGTTACGGAGCGGAGATATCCTAAGTAATCGCTATAGTTTATCCTGGATTTACACGGTAATTATTTTTTTTAAACTAGTTATCGATTTATTTTGGTTTTACGGGACGCATGTGCAATTGTGCAATGTAAACTATACTTCTACCGGTATAGAAAGTTATTTAATTGTTATAAGGATGTAATTATTTGATTAAATGATTTTTTTTAATGCTGACTACTGAATATGTTTTCTAGAGCAACAAATAAAATTATGAAAAGGTTATGTACACAAATGCAATTTTAAAATGTTATAGTAAATCCCTCGTGCAACTAAGCGTCTAACTATATTAATCTCACGTATACCTATTGTACATGAGAGAGATACAATTCTAGTGTCAGTGTGTATTTAAAAAAAACCTATATAACAAAAAATATCTAAAGAAATAAACATCAATGTACAGTTTATGTACGTAGATAACATAACATCCAACAATCTTCAAAAGGACATTTGTACTTAGGTCACACACAAATTCACCAGCTATCTTAAAACCCCATGCAATACAAAACTAATAATATTCAAATAAGAATTTTAACAATAGTTAATGTTTCTTTTTCAGTAGCCAGCCAAAATGGTGTTGCCAGCGAGATACTACATTCTGCTTTCTCTACAAGTTTCCTCATACTTCTTAGCATCAAAACTCATATTCAACAGCGTCAACAAAGCAACACAGACAGTAATTGATGAACACTTTCATATACCGCAAGGAATATCGTACTGCACTGGTAACTTCTCACACTGGGACCCAAAAATAACGACACTTCCTGGCTTGTATTTGGTCTCCTCTTTGATCGGTTTATTTGCTGAATGCAATATATACAATCTACGCTTCGTGAATCTCATCGCATCCTGCATTAACCTAATTTTATTTTCTAGTATTCTTAAATATGTGTATTATGGCGACAGGAATCATATGAAGATTATTCTGCAGGCTCTGAATTTAGCTATACTGCCTCCTTTATATTTCTTTTCTCACGTTTATTATACAGACGTACTTTCATTAACATTTCTTCTCATGTTTTCAAGACTGTGTTTAACGAATAGATACTTAATTTTAATCTTAATATTTGGTATTTCTTCTATAATTATGAGGCAGACCAACGTAGTGTGGGTCGCAATGGTTTTCGGTCACAAGTTATTAGATTTACTGATCAAAAGCTCAAGAGTTTTCGGTAATCAATATATCAATGATGTAAAACTCAGCAAGCGGTCACTGATAGCCAAAGATGTTGATAAGTCTAAGTTGAAACGGTATTATGGTATGTGGGACGTATACTGTGCAGCAAAATACCATGTGTCAACTCATCTTTCTACCTTTTTTAAGTTCGTAACATTCCATGATGCTACTATTCTGCTCACACATATGATTATACTTAGCGGATTCGTAGCATTTGTGTATATCAACGGTTCTATAGTAGTAGGTGATAAGACTGCGCATGAAGCGACCATCCACTTACCACAGTTGCTATATTTTCTTGTATTCTACGGAGTATTCGGTTTTCCATATGTTGTTTACAAACTGCAGTCAACCTTAAAACTCATGTTAAGAGAGAAAATTCTTGTATTATTATGCGGTATCATCTTTACTTTGATGGTCCACCATAACACCTTAGTCCATCCTTACTTACTCGCAGATAACAGACATTTTACCTTCTACATATGGAACCGCTGGTACGGAAAGTATGACCATGCCATCTACACAATGGTGCCCGTATATATTTTCTTATTATTTAGCATCTATGATAATTTAAAAGATCAGAACTGTGTTTCGTTCCTTTTGCCGTACACGGTTAGCTTAGTTTTAGCTCTAGCGTTGCAAAGGTTGATAGAAATCCGTTATTTCTTGATCCCCTATATAGTTTTAAGGTTGAGGTTTGCTCGGCCATCTTTTCCGGTGGTAATGTCAGAGTTTTTGTGGTATCTGATAATAAACACAGCAGCATTCTTTATATTCTTTGAGAGACAAGTAATTTGGCAAGATTTTGATTACGTGCAGCGAATAATGTGGTGAATTTTTTAGTTTTAGGTAAATAATTAATTTTGTATGTGAATTTTCTAGTCTGCAGACTGGAAAAATAACGCCTGAGGCTATGGATTTGTTAGACAAATCTTCTAAAGGCTTTCTAATATTACTTGAGTCCACTATTTTATTCCCTGTGTAGTCTGAAATTGTTTGCACAAACATACACCAGCTGACTTTTAGGGCAAAATTCAGATTGCATTTTTACCTTACATAATTTTTAATAGGCGTTACTTATATACAAATATCAACATTATTTGTATAAAAATAAGGTTCTTTTTCACATTTGCTCATAGGAATTTAAACATTATAATCACGATTCTCTCAAACATTGGGTTCTTGTTAGTATAATTTTACTTAGCAAAGGCACTGTGAATATTGCTCTTATTTTAAGGGGCAAATGTACTCAAGAACATGTTTGTACAACTTTAAAGCGGGCCAGCCACTGTCAGCTAAACTATACTCCATTTGAAATAGGATTAGACATTTAAACACCTTTTTTACAGTCTGTTCAACCGATTCTGTCTTCTATACCGTAGCCATAAAGATGGCATTAAAAGCAAAGAAGAAATGAAATGAAATTGTTTATTCTGTAAATAGGATATCGGAATCACTTTTACACGTCATATAAAAACATATTAAAAACAAGCTAGATTAGGTCGGTGTTGCCTGACTTCTCTGAGAAGAAAGGCCGAAACAAACTCAGAGGTCGCAGTTTCTTTTCAAGTCCAGACATAACCTTGGTCAAACTATATGAGGACTATGTAGATTAGTGTCTGAAATGGTCTTTTGAGGAAAGAACCACACAGATTTGAATGAACCTGTCCAGTCAGTGCAAGCATTTGTCAGTAATCGTGGAGCTCAACTCAGAACTTAAGGAGCTCGAGAAGTGGTTACAATACCAACTGTTTACTGCAGCTGCCAATTATTGTCATGCCACCAACGCATTAGAATAGTTTAATTGACGGTTGACAGCTCGCTTTACAATGAGACCAAATTCGAAAGATCAAAGTAGAAACTGATGTGTCTTCCAAATTGCCATACGTCTTCCCCAATAACGATGTACAAAAAAGGGGGCCTACTCTGTCCGTCAACGATCATACGGGCGCGTCCGAAAATAGTTCGAAACTTTGAAATCAACCCTACACCCATGTAATTAACTTTTTTGGAAGGGCAAAAACACATCGGGATTAGGGACAACTCTCAAATCGAGTTCCAATAGAATTGGAATCCATCCGAATTGGAAATGTTCCAAATTCGGACGGATAGCTTATCTAGTGCCCAACCCTTGATACAAATAGTATTATGGGCACTTCGGACCGTCATTCCTCGGATGCAATGCGCAAACGCTCTAAGTTGTCATCTCGTTGTCTCCCTTTCTAGCCATATCATCGCTCACACAGTCCATCCATCGTTTCCTTGGTTTTCCCCTACTCGTATAACCATCCACATTCATACTCAAAAATTGATATAAGATTTGGAGCAAATAAAAATCGTGAAATTGCTCTCTGGTATTTAAAAAAAACTAATCTGAATGTAGATAGGTAATTCATATCAAAGAAAAAACCTAAGTTAACATTAGTTATGACTTATTTTGTATTTAATTATCATACTGTGTGAAAATAAAAATAAAAGTATTTTTTACATATTATAATATGTTTAAAGACAAGTATCAATAATTTATAATTAAAATACATATTATTATTAATTATTATAAAATAGAAATGGATGTTTTAAAATTAATAAATACATTAAAAGCTATATAATTATATTATGTATCACTGAAATTAATATTTTTATGTAGTAATTTGCACATACTAGTTATTAAATAATAATCTTCCTTTAAATGCTCAAATATTTTGATATTAAATATATTTCGTGCATTCTCTGTATGAGAAGAGGTGCCCTGCAGTGAGAAAATAATAGGTTGGTTATTATATCAAATTCCTCACAGCAGTTTTTGAGATGCAACTCTAAATACGGACTGGTATTTTGTTGTTATCTGAATGTTGAAAACCGGCCAACTGGGAGTTATTGCACACGAAGGGTTCTGTGATATAGTACATTTTAACCTATTTTTTTTTTGTTGACACTATAACTATAACAAAAATAAAAAACAATTGTTTATGTTTGTCTATTATGGGTCATGAGATACAGCCCGCTGACAGACAGACGGACAGCGGAGGCTTAGTAATAGGGTTCCGTTCGGGTACGGAACACTGAAAACTAACTAAGGGTTAGATTTGCTGATCCCACTTTGACTAAACTCTCATAAGTAAGAGCTTCATACGAGTGTGAACCTAATTTGTATGCGTATAATGTTCATATTCGTATGCCAATGTGAACAAGCGTTGCATACAAATATGATCATTAATGTTCTGAGAATAAAGTTCATATTCGTATGAGATGCTTACTTTGCTCTTGCGCTTATTTTGCTGCTGTGGTCTCAATGTATTTAGAAAAAGTCAATTTTATGTGCCAATTTGGTATTATTAGAAAAAATATTATTAATATTGTAACAGAAAAATCTATAAATGATTTGTTTAAGGACGCACCGAGTTTTTGCCGCTAATGAATGGGATGAAGCGGGATAGAGAATTTAAAAAAAGAATGGGCGGTTCGCGCGCAAATTTAGGTATTTCCTTCGTATTATTAAAAACAAATACACATTTTGAAAATGTAAAATGTTATCGAAAACATGGAATTTTGGTATTATTAAAAAACTTATGACCGTGAAGCATTTACGCCGTACTAAGGGTTTATGTTGTTTTTTAGAGATTACTTTGTAGTTTTTTTTTTCATCGAGGAATCTACAAGTAATCGTGTTTCTAAAGTGTACGATATCTTACAAATTAATAGCATAACTAAAGGTTAAGTAATAACGATGCAGAAACGGATCAATCACACATTTATTTCGCTCGGTACGCTTTTAATAAGGATGTTGGCAAAAAGTTTATTTTTGTGCGTCAAACATATTTAAAAAAAAAATATTGGACACGTATTTTTTATCTGTTTCTTTTTTTCGACTTGTGACGTAGCGAGCCCCCACTGGGAAATTGAATGCGTAAAGCAAAAAATACGTGACTAATATTTTTTTTATTATCTGACTGACGGACTAAATAGTTTTTATGTTTCCCCAGTCATCATTCATATTATAGCAGTCTGACACGGGATTTGTCACATGGGAGTTTAACATAACTGGCGAATTTCGTGTACCTACTATCAGCCTACCCTGTATGGGATATATTATGTTTTGTGGAGAAAGCATTTCTTTAATATTTAAGTTAATTATAAATAAAGAAACGAAGTCATTTAATTATTAGGTATATTTTGATAATTTTTCTTTCTTATAATTATGTTTTTCTATAATGTAAATAAATTATTTTTGTAATAAATAGAATTGAATTAAGATCTTTTGTATTTTTTTTAATTTAACCTTCATTTACGGCATATAAGGCATGTATTTACTTAATGGAATCTCATATAATTCCCATTTTGCGGTCCAAAAATATTATTGAACACTAATATAAAATGGGTTTGTTTTTCGGAACCTGAAATTAAATTACTATTTTGGGGTCCTGAAAGCATGAAATTGCCAAATAACTGTGACCAACTTGGATGTAGCGCGCTCGCCGGCTGCTTCAGCGTTCTCACCTAACCTGACCCATTTGGTCGGAGTGTCCTAGCTTAGATACTGCGACCAATTCGGCTCGCGCGTGGTTGATCATATTTCCAACATAACCTAACCCGTTTAGTCTGGATACCTAAGCTTTGTTACTGTTACCAGCTGAGAAAAGGCCAGAAAAAAAAAAAAAAGCTCAATTATTAAAATACTAACTTTGGCCCGCGATTTCGCCTGCGCGGACGTCGCAAAATATCCGACGGGACCGTACTAGCGGGATAAAAAGTACCCTATGTGTTTATCCACGCTAAAAACTATCTGTGTGCCAAATTTCATCCAAATCCGTTCAGCCGTTTTTGCGCTAATTCGGAACATAGGTACATCCAGACAAAGGGACAAAAGTTCTACGTTCAATTTCAATATTTAAAATAAGTGTTCATCATTAGAAGCGTAAAAAGTTTGAGGATCAATTACTTATTTCCCATTTACAAATGTCTGTCGAAATGTATATAAGAGATATTTAAAACAATCAGAGCCAAAAAAAAAACTGGTTGGTATCAAAACATTTATTAAACATCAAATAGAAAAAACACAGCCATTACAATTATACAATAAATATTTAGTAAAAAAAATTAAGTTTTTTATTTCTTTGATTAAAGTAGTATTTAATATGAAAATATTACAAAAATAGATTACGTCCTGTCAGGGTTGGATGGAACACACCTCTTTTTTTTTTGTTTTTTTATTTTTTATTATGAAATAGATATGTACTTAAATAAAATAAAAAACTTTATCGCAGCCTACATGATCCATAAAAAAATACAATTTAAAAATTATAAATTTAACAATAAAATGGCACAATACACATTAAGTAAGTAGGTACATAAACTCACGAACTCACACACTATAATTTTTTAATAAATGTTTGTAGGTATTTATTATAATTAATTAATAATAAATCATCCAACCCTGAGTTATAAACTAGTTAAACCTAAGGCGTCCCACACACTATAGGACGCGTCGCTGCGCGGGAGTGCGTTGCTTAGTTCAAGCGACCCGCGCAGGAGGGCGCTAACATACGGAACGGTAGGTTGCTACGCTGCGTTGATGATACGAGAAGATTTCAGTTTGCCCTTATCACGCGTGTTTTACATACAAACTGAGCTATTTGCGTTAATGATTGTTATTTAGCCTATACTGTCCCACTGCTCGGCAAAGTCTCCTCCAAGTCGTTCCAGGAACTCTTTTGCCGTGCCAGCCCGAACTAGCCCTCACGGTACGCGTCCGGGTCGTCTATAGTGTGTGCGCGACTGCTAGTCACCGCTGAGGTATATGAGCGGTGGAGGGCGCCATTGACAAAATTGGCAGATTTTACGCCCAGAATGCTGCGTTCCATCTCTCTTTGGCATACATTATACAACGCTAAAAGCCTTGACGAAATGATTGTGTGCGGTACGTACGAGGGTGCTACATACATGTTCGGCTCGGCATGATTCGGCACAGCTGGGCGGCAATATCAATGTAATTACGTAGATATAGCTGGGCTTAGCTGGAATCGTGCCGACCCGAAACATGATTAAACGAGGGTAGATGTCGGAACGGAATTTACCGATCAGCACAAGCCGAATGAAAGTCGAATATGTGTAGTAATTGCTTCGGGTCGGTATTGCTGTTCAACAAACACTGCCGAATGTACCGACCCGAACACGTGTGTAGCACACTTCAAGCGTCAGCGCATACAGACCAGCAAAATGTTCGAACACGTTCTTTGCTGTCAAGTTTCGAGCGAAAATATGCGCGAGCATGCTCGAAATCGCCTCTGAGAATCATCTCTTGTTCGCTATTTTGAACTCTATTTCATTTGTGGTTAAGTTCATTATCAATGAAAAACTCTTCGAGCATTTTGATGCTCGGTCTGACCCTGACCTTAAAGATACTCCCTGAGAAAATATTGATGGTTTTGTAACTGGGTGAAGGCAGTAACCGTATCGCGGTTACAAAGGTTGTCACTAGATGGAGCTGTGGAGACAACTCCTCGGAGGTAGTATCGGTCTGTGCCTCGTTCTGACTCAAGGAACGCTAGCCCGCCGCCGCTGTCACCTCTGCATAGCGTTTTAATACCTGAAAAAAATGAGGTTGAACGTCAAAAGTAACGATAATCTGCTTGCCTTTTCCCAACTAAGTTGGGGTCAAAATTCAAGTCATTTATTTAAACTAGGCTGAGAATCAGCACTTTTCGAACGTCAAAATTACATAAGACAGTCCCTCAAAAACGCCCACCCTTCGCCACTTCCTAGTGCTTAAGCTGCAGTGCTATTCTGTAACCATCTCACCGTGAAAACTTAGGTGAAGTGAGCGTGGAGTGAGCTGTCATTCCACAGGGATTGACACTATTGACAGCTCACTTCACCCAAGTTTTCACGGTGAGATGTTTACAGAATCGCATGGCTGGGAAGAAGAAGTGGCGCAACAAACTCCCCAGCAGCACAGCAGACAGCTGTGCTGCTGGGGAGTTTGTTGCGTTCAGTTGGAAAAACTTGATTCTATATTATAATAATGCTTTAATGCAAAAATAATTTACATTAGCACAAATTGCAATCAACTCATAAAATAAAAACATTTTAATGAGTAGATTATGTCAACAATAAATGAAAACAAAATTTAAAATAAATTGACTTACAGGTTAGACTTCCAGTCTAACCGGATGCAACTGTATACCTATATTTTACATGGAGCGACTGCCTTTTTGACATCCACAACCCAGTTACCGGGTAATACGATTCGATATCCCTTGGTAAGACTCGTTGTTACACTTTTAAGCTTTTGACTACTCGTACCTACGTAACGAACGTCAAAGATCTACGAATGACATTCGGGATCGTCGGATTAATGTGCTTTCCGAGACAAGAAGGGGTCTGAAAGTATCATCCTCAAAAGTTTAGGGTTATATACACATGAACGAGTTTTCTAACGATACCCTTACACTTTACGTGTAGGGGAGGTACCCTAAAAAAATATATTTTTCTTGATTTTATTTTACCACTTTGTCGACGTGTAAAATAAAATCAAGAAAAATATATTTTTTGCATGCCAAATTACAGCTTTCTAGTACTAACCGTCTCTGAGCTAAGCCGCGGACAGACAGACGGACATGGTGAAACTATAAGGGTTCCTTGTTTACTACGGAACACTAAAAAGTACACATTTTATTTTGCTTAATGCATAGCAAGCCTCCTCAGATAATTTTTCGCAAATTTCTCAATGACTTTCTTAGGTTTTAGACTACCAGCGATATATCGGTGAATATACATGGCGGCCTGCCCGCAGCGTGAGTAGCAGAAAGAGTGGCGCGCAGATTCAAAATTCTTACGTGGCCAAAACATCTTATAGAAAAAAAAAAATGGTTGCCTGTAAAGTCGGTTTTACGGGCGAAGATTTTACGTGACAACGTCTTTTTATCGGCGATGACTCATCGTAACAGACGTGAGCGGGCGTTACACTTTTTCATGAGTGACTCCGAGCCGCAACCTAATTTAAGACGTTGTCACGTCAAAACTTGAAAACATAATACCTATTATGGATAATCCTCGACAATAGATCATATTATTTATTGTTATTAGTAAGTAACTGTTTATTTATTTTACCTCGATGGTCCTAGTTTATCATTTATAACTTCCAGTTACAGCTTTATGTAAGCGGGCACGCCCTTTATGCCTGGAGGCTTTTATTAAGTTCTGTTTACGTTTAGTTTTTATTTCTGCCCGAGTATAGTTCTCGATGATTTTGTTTGGTATATTGGCGTGTGCTAGCTAACATATGGATAATAATTTAAATTTGGTTAATTATGTTGATTACTATTATATAGAATATTTTTCTTTCTTTCTAACTGAACAGACAGGTGTGCTGCTGGAGAGTTTGTTGCGCCACTTCTTCTTCCCAGCTAACGCACTAGGAAGTGGTGAAGGGTGGGCGTTTTGGGGGACTGTCTTATGTAATTTTGACGTTCGAAAAGTGCTGATTCTCAGCCTAGTTTGAATAAATGACTTTTGAATTTTGAATTTTGAATCGAAGACAATTGTACATTCGGTAGCGTAATGCTTACTAAAAAGTTTAATTAGAATAATATCAGGTTCACTGATTAACCACAGAAGAACTCGATGCTTTTGGCTTGAGCCCCTTAGACCCGATACTGGGACAAAGTGTTACCACGACGTACGGTCGACTGTAAGTAGTACGCGTACCTTAATTTTCTTGACTTACCATTCCTATAGCCTGCGCAAATCTTATCGCTGGTGATGTACTCTTTGAAATTTAGTGGTGATGTTGCGATGCATTCCTCAACGTCCACGTAGGGCAGTTCAACGACGTTGAGGATTTGGGATTCCTTGCCATTTTCTGCTGTGAGGCCCCAACCGGCCACCTAGAAGAAAATAAAACACAAATAGTATATTAACATCTGTGTTTCTAGGAGTGTATAATCTATAGACAGAGTGGGTAAAAATTCCTGGATCAAACGAAACAGGGCGATAGTTGGGGTTATTTGTAGTAAAAAATATCTCTGCGGCAGAGCCCTCACTTGATACTCAATACTCGATTCTTTATTGCATTCCATATGTATTACATAGATGGTTTAATAAGTAAGAGATCAATATGGACCCTGTCGGGCACAGCAAAATAAGGAGAGTGATCTCCTTGCCTAGCCCTAACTTTTTCAGTTAGGGTAGGTAGAGTATGTAGGGTAGGTAGGGTAGGTAGGGTAGGTAGGGTAGGTAGGGTAGGTAGGGTAGGTAGGGTAGGTAGGGTAGGTAGGGTAGGTAGGGTAGGTAGGGTAGGTAGGGTAGGTAGGGTAGGTAGGGTAGGTAGGGTAGGTAGGGTAGGTAGGGTAGGTGGGGTAGGTAGGGTAGGTAGGGTAGGTAGGGTAGGCAGGGTAGGCAGGGTAGGTAGAGTAGGTAAGGTAGGTGCGCCGTAGATAAATACTTAGTGCTACCCGTGCGAAGCTAGTTTATAGTCGGCAGTAGCTAGTATATAGTTCAAAGTCGGCTAAGTTACACCATTTATAACTCAAGAACGGCTGGACCGATTTTTATGTCTTTGATTTTTTGTATTTTTCTCCGCCCGCGCCCCGAGCAGCAGAATAAGTATTAAAACATGTTTTTTTTTCATAATAAATTAATTAGGTAGGTGGTAATTAGGTCGGTGGTGAGTCGATACCGACTGAACGGAATGTTGCCATTTTAAATATAATATTTTATTTATACATGCAGGATTTTATTGTATATTTATTTTATTTTTATAACAGATAGAAATTAAACAATTAAATTTAAATGGGTTTAAAAAGGAGCTTAAAGAGTTACTATGTAAAAAGTGTTATTATAATTTGAACGACTTTTTGAATGATACTATGATATCTTTAATCTAATTGTGATCTCTCTTTTATAACAAATAGGTTGACATTACATTTTGAAATTGACATTTATTAATTTTTTTGACATATTTATTGACACTGAAATGCCTCTTATTGTATCAATTCTAACCTAATTATTTCTATTTTTGCGTTGTAATAATTCATTATGTATACCTACCTGATATTTGCACGCCCCATGTGGCAGAATGTGATGAGACCTTGTATTGTACCATGTTCGGACAAATAAATGAATTTGAATTTGAATAACATAATTATTAGGTATAGCTCATTGTATGCTGCCCCGGTCGACGTCATCACGTCTACGCCGGCTGTTGCTGAAAACCAGAGCGATGGCCGTTTCGCGTGAATGTGACGCATATTTTCCCTCAACTTGTTTATTTTTTTATTTTGTGTTCTTGCTTTGCATCATGTTTACCGCAAATAAACGTTATCTTTCTTTTTCTTGGTAGGTAGGTAGGTAGGCGGTAAGTACTATCGAAGAACTTCATATCTAAGCAGTTTGAAAACAAAATCCCGTGAACACGATGACCACATCTGTTACCGGCCCGGTTCTATAGCCGCCGAGCGCTGCAAGCAGAAATAGTCCTTACGGTGTATAGATATGAAGTTCTTCGATGGTACACCTGGCAGGTTATAGACTTCCATTACGACAGGACAAGTGAACCTTAACCATTAGGCCTGGCACAGACCTGGCGAAACGCAGTGCAGCGCGGTTTTTCGGGCCAAACAAAGTTAACATTGCGTCTCTTTATAAAAAAAGTCGTGTTTGTTGTTCTCTCTCGGACAAAATTAAATAATTATATTTATTTTCATATTTGTCAGCGCCTGCAACCTTTGTCTGTCCGTATTACACACTTCACGCCAAGCGTATTTTACAGGCGCTTTAAATCTGACGAAAAACCGTTTCAACAAGCGCAAGGTTGTTATGTTCGACAGTAAAATCGCGCTGTGCTGCGCTTCGCCATTTTTGCGTTTACTTTTATGCGTCATTTACCTTCCCAAATTTTCCTGGCTGCAGCTGGCTCTTGTTGAATTCAACGTCAAAAGACAAACAGATTGGTCTAACGGACGGCTTGTATACGAAGGCAGTGACCAGGATTAGAACTGCGATGTCATCTTGAAAGCTCGCTGTACTGCCTTGGAAGCGGGGCGGGATCTTAATTTCTTTGACCTGTTGATCATAAATGTCCTTTACTTATCCCTAAAGATTTGTTAGAAACCCAGCGTTAACCTGAGGACCGCAGGACGTCGCATCGCAAATTGATGTCGCGTCGGGCCGCGCAGCAACGCAGTAATTGATTCAAACAGATTCTAATTTCGAATTTGAATTTGGTACAAAGTATTTAAAGTTACTTTAGAGAACTTACATTAGACTTCTGCGCTTGCACATCTTCGGGGTTATTCCACGGCCGGTAGATCTTGCCGGCTGCCACCGCGAACTGAGAGGCAGGCAGTTGTTTGCTGACATCATTCCAGAAACAATGGGCAGCTGGAAACAATAAATTGTGGATAAAATTATTCAAATCACGGGGTAGGTTAGGTACTTGCATCAGAGACTTCAGAGAGCTGAATGTGTCGGTGGGCCGGCCATGTTGGCGGTGGACCCACGAATCTTGGAGCAGAAGAGTACTCAAAGGCCGCGCATCGGTAAGCGTGGTGTGGGCCGCCACCCAGATATATTTTAGAGGTATGAGGAACAGGGTGTAAAGTTCACTCATCCTCATTTGAAAAGGGAGGATCCTCCGACCAGACGGGTGTCGTGTCTGGCGGGCAACTGCCCGATGGTTGATGTCGGATAGTCTTATATATGTCGTTCGCGCGGTAAACTCTAATTGCGGGATGCAGGATTTGTGTGCCGTCAGGATTTTGGGTGACGTCATTTCTTTGATGCGTAGTTCGCATGTGGCGATGTAGATTCCGCCACAGTATAAACTGACGACCTTCAAAAAGGCTGCTGGGGCTGACTGGATGTGGAAAGCAGACAACCGAGTGTTGGGTGCAACTGAGAGGTAAGAGTGGACTACAAATCTGCAATAGGCTATGCCGATTGACTTAATCGTAACGAAAGTGAAATTAATCCGCCTCATAATAGGTATCATACATTTGAATGGACCACTTACCAGAAATAACGATCCTGTTGGAAACGAGTGATCCGCCGCAGATCTGAATATAAGGTCTCATGTTCTTCCGGTAGATGCCGACGTGCCACGGCAGCTCTCCTGGCTTAGCTGATCTGCCCCCAATCATGAGGTCTTCGCCATTTGGAGTAACTCGGCCACACTCTGAGGATAAAGAGTTTATTTAAAAGACTGATTAAGCGCTTTTAGGCAGTGTGGTGAGAGGTCTGTTACTATATCAATAGCCCTATTCTGCAAAGGTAACGAAGAACTTTGATCTTGGAATTGTATGTACCGTCAAGAAAGTAATTTGTAAATATTTATAAATATTGATCAATCAATATACTTAGTAGATATAGTATGATATAGCCATGTCAAAGGCGCGGGACACACAAATGGCGAGTGGTCCGAGCGTTGCGACGGTGTGGCGCGTGCGTTGCGCCGCCCGTTTCATGTTTCATACCAAATGGATAGGAACGACGACGTGGCGCGGAACATACACAAAAGGCGTGGGCGAGGCGACGGTGCGGCGCGGGCGTTGCCGGCGAAATATGATTCGGGCGTCTAACGACCGCGCCACACCGTCGCCCCTCGCCACTTGTGTATGTCCGGCGCCAAAGAATTACAGTAAGTTGGAATTTAATAATACGTACGCACATTGATAAAATCCCTGAATTTACAAACTGTGAAATGTGAAACAACAAGTATGGCACTCATCCGCGGCCTGCCCAACTACCACCGTTAAGGTACCATTCCGTACCCGACCGCAGGATGCAACTGCAGGCGACGTGTCGCGGCGTCATGTCGCGGCAACACGTCGCGGCGTCATGTCGCTGCCATGTCATGATTCCAAACCCGACCGTAGGCGGCAACTGCCCGTATTCAAGCACGCGTAGCATGACCACCTGACGGCAGAATAGACAAACTGACAGATTGTGATTTTTTAACTGTCACTTTGTCTATTCTTCCGTCGACAAAACTCGTTTCTACGGTGGGCATGCTACGCGTGCAGACGGTAGATAGAAGATAGAAAAACGTGACTATCGCTGGAGCGTTGGCGGCATTACTGGTCTGCGGTCGGGCTGCACGTGTCGCCTGTCACTCGCCCGCAGCTGTCAACGACGTGTTGCTAGCTACGGAAGGTATTTCATAGAAATTCATAGAAACCAGTCGCGTCGCGGCCTGCAGTTGCCTCCTGCGGTCGGTTACGGAATAAGTAGTACCTTTACATTAGCTGTTTATATGATACTTGATATTTCTCACAAAGCGTACAAAAAGACCAACAGTTTCACTTCAACTGTCTCTTTGATCAATATTGTGATATTTGTTCCGTTTTCGGTCAAACCTGGGGAGCAGACCGGTACGTTTTCCCAGCTTCCGTCGTCCAAGCATCTCATGAAGGGGAGGGCGCCGGCCGAGTAGTAGTTCGGGCTTTTACATTCGGGTCTCACGACTGTTCCCAATTGTTCGTAGGCGTTGCAGTCGCGGCGGCCCTCGTTTGCGCCGGTGAGGATGCAGTGGTAGTCGACCGATGGGTTGCTGTCTAGCTTGCACAAACCTGGAAGATTGGGGGAATGTATTAGTATGACAAATAGGAACAGAGCGTTTGAATTTGAATGCAGTAGTCGAGGACACACCAAGGTGTAAGAATTATACGCTTTTTACCATGTAATTTTTTTTTAATTTAGACCGGCCCCATTATAGTTCCTTTAAAATAAAAATGAGTTTATTTTTGGAAACTTAGGCAGAATGAAATACAATAATAATACATGCGCATGCGTACATGCGTACATGTAATATCATTAATGAATGTACCAATAATTTGTATTTTCTTACAAACTCTGTCGAAAGCTTGACTTTAGTCATTCAAGGGATTTTAGAGATTTTTTATTGTAAGACATATCTTTCTATACTTACGGACGCATTTTGCAATAGTATCATTATTAGACCATAATCCATCGACGCAGAAGACTATTTCGGTTCCTAAGACTCCGTAGCCAGGTAGACAAGTGACGGTCAGCGTCAGTGCGTCGAAGCTCTCACCGGGTTTCGCGTCTGGAGCGTTTGTTATGACGTAGTTACCGTTCTCAGGGTAAGCAGGCAGGACACACTTTCCTGATTGTTCTGGCCTGAAATTGTGGATTATAGTAAGTATATTGATTACATGCATCGTCTGTCTAGCTTCTTCCCATCTATGTTGGGGTCCGTTTTCGAATGTTTTCCATGCATATTACTGTCTAAGTCTTTTTAGGAAAGAATCACACAGATTTGAGTGGACCTTAGGTCAGCATTTGTCAGTAACCGTGTAACTCAACTCTCATCATAGCTTAGCCTTTTTCCAACTTTGTTGGGGTCGGCTTCCAGTCTAACTGGATGCAGCTAAATACCGGTATTTTACATGGAGCGATTGCCTATCTGACCTCCACATTTCCACGACCCAGTTACTCAAATATCAAATCAAATATCAATCGATAATAATCCAAATAATATTATATTCCTTACCTGTTAGTTTTTTCTGTTGGTTTTGCTCGCAGCTGTTTGTTACCCAAGTCATCAGCTTCATCCACACTCATCCATTTCTGTTTAGCAAAGCGACTTATATTATTACAAAGCACCACCATCTCCATAATTACATACATCAGCTATATGACATTACAGTACAAATTTCTCCCCCTAAGGCATAAGGGACGTAAAAGCTGCTTAGCATATTAGGCGCGGGATATACACAAGTGGCGAGGGGCGCGAGCGTTGCGCCGCCCGTTTCATATCTATATCTATACTTATAGTAAATCTGTAGAGAGGTCAATTCTGTACATGATATATATTTATAAAATAACTATCAGGGGGTAATTAGTGATCGATACTGATGCCAAAAAGGCAATCAGTAAAATTTTTGTCTGTCTGTCTGTCTGTATGTTCCTTATAGAAACAAAAACTACTCGACGGATTTTAACGAAACTTGGTATAATTATTCTTCATACTCCTGGGGAGGTTATAGTATACTTTTCATCACGCTACAATCAATAGGAGCAGAGCAGTGAAGGGAAATGTTGGGAAAACGGGAGAAGTTGCTCCATTTTTTAAGCTTCCGTCGCGTGTGAAGCCTTAATGGTTAAAGCTACATAGAAATCATTTATGACATGTAAACTGGGTCGCGTGAACATCAAAACCACTGAACCGTGAGGAAGGACATATGGTACTTTTTTACGAAAAACGACGGAAACGCGGACGAAGTCGCGGGCAAAAGCTAGTTTCATATTAAAAAAAAAAAAAACGCCTCGCCCGCGCCACGCCTCTTGAGTATGTTCCGCGCCACGTCGTTCCTATACATTTAGTATGAAATATGCAACAGGCGACGCAACGGCCGCGCCGCACCGTTGCCACGCCCGCGGCACCCGCCATTTGTGGATGTCCCGCGCCTAATATGCTAAGCAGCTTTTACGTCCCTTATGCCTTAGGGGGAGAGTTCCGAGCCTTAGTGTTTTGAGAGCAGAGTGTTTGAAGGATATGGCTACAGCACCATCCGAAATGACTTAAGTGACAGAAAAATATATTTCAGAGACAGACATTTCGTCTCTTGTATTGAACACTTACCATGATCCTAACCGCCTGCCTGTACACCAAACCAAAAATAAACAACACGATCACTGCCACTAACGCCGTTGTAGTAAGAAACGTGACCAACGCAGCCGCCCCACTAGCGATGTAACCGTTGAGAGGGCATTGTCTTCGTTGCGGAGCCATCGGGGGCATCAGGATAACGGTCTCAGTAGTCGGTAGCTGGGATGTTACCAGCCAATTTCGCAGCCTGGATGGTAGCATCCGGGCTGCGAAATCGGCCGCTGAAAACGAAGAAATATTCAGTTAATATTGATAAAAAAAGCGGCCCACTGCGTGTCGGACAACACACAATGAAGGGTTCCGTAGTTGGGATGAATTTATTCCAAGAAAAAACTTAACATTGTAGTTGAAAAACATGTTCTCCCATACGGAATGTATGGGAGATTACGACCTTTATAACGATACCTACCTCACACCAGGGGAAAGATGAGAAAAAAAAAAAACATCCCCCCTTTACGTGCAGGGGAGGAACACTAAAAAAAAATTTTTTTCTTCATTTTATTTTACCACTTTGTCGGCGTGATTAATATGTATACCCATGCCAAATTACAGCTTTCTAGTACTTGTTTACTACGGAACCCTAAAAAGTTTAAAATACTGTAGTCGGATACTAAGGAAATTAAATGTGATCTAAAAACTACGAAGCAAAAAAAAATTTCAGACAGCAATCTAAACTGATATTATATAATAAATAAATAAATAAAATATAGAGAAAAGATTTGACTTGTTGTTTGTTTGTTTATAATGAATAAACTCAAAATTTACAGGACCGATTTTAAAAATTCTTTCATCAGTTGTAGGCTATATACTGAGTAACATAGGATATAATTTAAAAATAAGCCGAAAGAAGCCGCTGGCGGAGGCTAGTCTTTCAATATAGCCGAAGTTGCATGCCATTATAATTTTATAATTTTGTAGGTGGTTGGCACCCACATGGTATACAGGCTAAGAGGAGGTACATACTCGATAAGACCTTTCTTTTGATATTTGACATGTCATGAATATCACAATTCTTTTTTTCGATGTCATATTTGACTCTGCCTTCTCTTTTATAAGAAACTAGCTTCTGTCCTAGACTTTGCCCGCGTGAAATTTCGGCCCCAGATTCACCACGTCACGTCGCATCGCCCGCCCGCGCTGTTACTTCATTTTCGCTTAGCGTTCTTTCTGACTTTTTTTCTTTTTGCTCGGCTCCTAAAGGTCATAGCGTGATGTTACATAGCCTATAACCTTCCTCGAGAATTGGGCTATCCAATGAAAAAAGAATTTTACAAATCTGACAGGTAGTTCCGGAGATTACCCCCTACATACAAACACAATTTTGTAAATATAAATTGGTTATTTATAAATAAACTCTGCCTTATCCCATATATGAATTATTATCCCATGAAACCGGCGTGATGCTATGTAACTACGATTTTACCATCAAAGAAGTTCATATCTAACCAGTTTCAAAAGAAAATCCCTTGAACATGATGACCACATCTGTTACCGGCCCGGTTCTATAGTCGCCGAGCGCTGCAAGCAAGAATAGTCCTTACGATGGTTAGATTGGAACTTCTTCGATGGTACGTGCATTTTCACTTACATTGATTCATCATTAGTCTTGTTTTTACGCGTGACTTCCGTCCCCTGGACCACACGACCCGTGGACCCACTGCCATGTGTTGACCCATGCTTGTATGCGCCATTCGTACATTTGAACCGTTTTGGTTGTCATCTGTGGGAGAAAAGATATTCCTAAGATTTCTCAATTCTTTGTACTTATCTACGTATTTATTTTAATACCACATGACTTTTTTTACCGTCTCAAAAAAAATAGGGTATAATAGGTGAACGGAGTAGAAGCCTATGGCACAGAAATTTTAATTTTTTAATTTTTTTCAATAACCTAGAATGAAATTGATTTATCGATAAATACCAAGCAAATAAAGTGAACTTTTCATACCAGAACATTAAAAATAGAAATTAAAAAATAACCCTACCCTCATACGCACCCTACTAAATGCGCGGAATTTATCATGATATATGATGGATAGTTTTCATGATTTTTTAAGGATATTTGGAACTTTTGTATCTCAATGGTACTAAGCAAATATTCCCAGGTATGGCTTCTGTTCCATTTACACAACACACCATATTATTCTCGAGACGGTAAAAAATTTCATGCGGTATATTACTTTTTTATGATAGCTAAATACATTAATATGATCTCGTCATGACTAAATATGGATATTTGAATAGTCTGAAATTTATTTTTATTTTTATATAAGCAAAACGGCGTTACTCGAATGGATAAAATAAGAAATGAGTATAGAAGAAGAAGTTTGAAAAATGTAGCACCGGTGACTGAAAAGTTGTGTGTTCGAAATCGGTTGTGTTAGCTGACTTCGAGTTCACATTTTTTGGGTAGGTTGCATGTGCTACGGAGGGTTCAGTCGCAGAACGTCTACTGCGCACTACCGGACGCAAAATGTCAATTTCTCAGCAGTGTGAATGAGCTGTCACTGTCACAAATCGACCCGCAGGATGCTAGGGATTAGCACTATTACACATTATCACTTCTGCCCACCATACACTAAAGTGCAGTAACAGCAAAATCACGATTTCGAGTAAAACGCATTTAAAGTTAAGAATTGATTTTAAAAAATCAACAGAATGTATAAGCAAAAAAATTTGAATGCAGAAAGGTTGTAAAGGCATAGGTTCACACGTTAAAGCAATAAAAAAAAATATATCTTAATAACTGAATTTATTATGGCCATTTATTCTTTTTGGTGCCTATTACTGCATAGCCTTTTTTGTAAAAAATACCATTTTAAACTTAGTAAAATGCAGCAAAAAGCCCTATTACTGCGTTTGGATCAGTTATTTTGTCAAGAAACCCAACTAACATGCAGTAAGGTCAAAAAAATACTGCATTTTAGTTAGTTTTTTAAGAAAAAAGTGTTCAATTTACTAGTGCAGTAAGAAAAATAGCTAGTTCACATTTTAAAGACCGTTTATATTAACTGCACTTTAGCTAGGAATAATCATATCTGTGTCATTATGCTATCCAAACTAATCTGCAGTAATGCTGTATTTTACTGCGTGTTAGTCAGTTTATAATGATAAAAGAATGTTAAGTATTCACAACTAAAATGCGACAAGCTTTGATTTTACTGCATTTTAGTTGGGAGTTCGTGACAATAAATTGTATTTTCTTAATTTGCAGTAAAAATAGCTTGTATGGCGGTAAATTTTACTGCGTATTAATTTTTTTTTTAATTTTTTTCCAGAAATATAAAACTATCTAAAGAACTGTAAAATTATATTGCTTACTGCATTTTAGTTATGAAACCTTAAAATTTAATCTGCAGTATAATTTATACTGTATTTTAGTTGGGAAATCACGCCAAATTGTTAATTTTTTTCGTTTGCAGTAAGTGAAAACTGTTAAATAAAAACCATTCTAATAGTCTTAGAAATAAGTAAGTTAATTCAATAGAAAGCTTAAGAAACCCGCTTTCAGAATCACTAATAAAACGAAAAATCACAAAAGGGCTGTTACTGCTCTTTAGTCTCTGGTGGGCAGACTTCACCTAAGTTTCACGTTGATATTTTTACAGAATCGACCGACAGGTCACCTTCGCAAAATTACCACTTCGCAAAATATCTCTTTCGTAAATGGGAGATTTGCAAAATATCCCTTTTAAAATATTCTTCGTATCAGTACAAAATCGGTCAAATCCGAGTCGGATTCCGGTACAGAGGGTTACTCACATACATAATAATCTTTTATTCAGATAGGTAGGTAAGTACCTAGTCACAATTATGGGTTAGGAGTATATATAAAAGTGCATTTGTCGATAAATATGAGTAGGTACTTAGATAAATAATATTAGCAGCAGTCAACCGGATGATTACGATAATGGCATCAGTTTGTGTTGTTGACTTACTATTTTTTACTTTATAACGATAAAAATAAAGATAGATTTACAGTGGCGAATGTCGTATGATAAGTTCACAATGACGTATGGTGACGGAGAATCGCTGGCAAAAAAAAAGCTAGTATTTTTCACGATTCAAGGAATTTTGCTCAAAAGCTGAAAGTCGTTTATTTTCGCCGAAAACCAGCTGGCAAAAGCACGTAGTACGTAGTCTCAATAACAGTGATAGTGGATATATATATATATATATATATATATATATATACTTACCCATTAGTGAGTTTACCAATGAGTGAGCTAAACCGTCTCCTCGTAACGTGAATCTTAGGCATTTGTTTTCTTCTCATTGAATACCAAATTATTTAAAGTAGGTACTTAAACATATATGGACCTTAAGAGGCTTACAACAGCTAAAGCGCGGTCACTGTCGGACTGCATAGAAATGAAAGAGAAGCGCGATGACACGACGCAGGTAATTTATTGCAAAATATGAAGCAGTTAGCGATTTACAGAAAATCTATTGATTGGACTGGAAAATTAAAACACTATTATGCTAATATGTAGCTTGTAGAATAATCTGACAAAAAATCAGAATGATTGCATGTAAATTAATATGATTTTTAATCGTTAAAAGAAATTTTTAGAGGTATCTTCATGATTTTTTTCTATCGTATCAAATTAGTTGTATTGTTTTCAACACACTATCATACTAGCATATATCCTGAAGAATATCATATATTTTTCTGATTTTGTTTACTGCAGTGGATCATATTCTTTTAGGCATTATAAAACTTACGTTTAGGCACGTTTAGGTCCTGTAGTCCCCTTAAGCATAGCGTTATTTACGTCATCAAGCTCCTGTGTCCTGCCCATGTCTGTTTTCTTTATCAGTGATGTGTCATCAGCAAATAACATCATTTGTGGTCGGGTTTTCAGTACATAAAACGGGAGTTTATCCTGTTTTGTTAAGGCTGGGAAACGTGACATGGGTGTTATTAATAAGCAAATGCGCTTTTGCTTGTGATTTGATAACCCTTTTCGGAGAAAAATAAATGACTTTCAGCTTATGAGCTAAATTATTAGAAAAATACAAAGCGGGGAAAGTCCCGTACCCTAATTACGTAATACACGATCAATCATAATCTGAATCGTTTTGAAACAGATTGCTAATCCATTGCTTCGTACGTTCGAAAGAAAAATCTGCTCGACAACGTAAATAACACAATGAATGTTGTTGACCTGTCAAATTGAAACAGATTAGTCGGAATTGTCAACGAAAATGTGTTGCGTAATTAGATAGCAGATTATGAATTATTTTGAAATACATTGCTAATCCATCGTTTAATAACATCGAACAATCAGCTCAACAACGTAAATAGCGCAATGAATGTTGTTTCGTTTATGAAAATGTGTTGCGTGATAAGTTATCTGGATAGTATATTTGGATAAATATTTACCTAAAGTTGAGGTGTATGTTCTTTTGCACATCGATAGAAACCCGGGATTCCGGGATCGACGAATTTAGAGTTCTTATTATAGAATCGAATGTATATTTATTTTATTAACGTTGGTGTTGGCTAACATGAAATGCACTTTGTATCGATCGTAGAAATCTCGCGATTCCGGAATTGATAAATTTAGTAGGTACCTACTTTTTGACTATAGAAATGCTAGCTAATGTTGTAAAGTAGGTTACCAAACTGGCATAGCTTGAGTTTCGATAAAACATGTTTAGATTTTTATGTCCACACCGCGAAGAGGCTTGATAAGTTGATCTGCCGATTAGTTGTGCATACTTGGATTTTCTGGAATTCCGGGATAAATATTAAGGGTCTATACTACCTCAAAGTTAGCACGAACCTCCGTTATATCGAAAATACTGCAACATTAATTTTGAAATAAATTATGTTAAAGTGTTCTTAACATTAATCCTCAATTAATGTTAAGAAAAAAATCCAAAGTTACCTCCAAACCGGACAGTAAACCGCTGGTATTAACAAAATACTTCAAATTAGATCATGAAACTTTGCATAACAACTGAACTAACTATAAAGCAGATACTATGTCTTTTATATTTTTTCAATTATCATTATCTCCGTCGTAAAAAAAAATACTTCAACTATTGGCGCCTTGGAACCGCGAGCTCCCCACTCGGCCTCGCTCTCACTCAGTCCGCGAGCAGTATGGTGCGAGCGAGATAAAAAGTGAATTCGAGATGGGGTACTATGGGCTCTTAAGAAAAAAAAACGGAACAAAATAAACAGCATATAAAAAGAAAGAACGAGCGAGCCTTACAGTAGTCGCATGTGATATGTAATATCTAATATCTTGGCTGACAGTACCAACCTCTCGGAAAATGGATGGGTACCATCTCACGGCCAACTCTCCCCCCTCTCTCTTCCCTGGCTTCCTGTTACACACTTCCGTCCCTTTTGCCAAATCACTCCCATAGATTGCAGGAGAGCGAAACAAAAGATGTTACACACATCAAAAGTAATTAAGAAGCCGCTTCCATAACATCTTAGCCAAATATTTAATTTATGGCAAAAATATGTATCCGATTATCCGAGTGTATTATTAATGAGGCGATATCGCATAATCACGCCACGTTCCGCCAGATAAATAACAAAACGGGAAAACCCGATGAGTCTTTTATCATTGAAGTTGAACTATCTAGGTCAAATAGGGTATCATATGAAGAGGAACGTTTTGAGTCTGAATATGGCTATACAAGTAGGGGAAAACCAAAGAAACGATGGATGGACTGTGTGAGAGATGATATGGCTAGAAAGGGGGTGACTACCGAGATGACGACTAATAGAGAAGTATGGAAGAAAAGGACATGTGGCTCCGACCACGAATAAATTGAGATAACGGCAGGAGAATGACGATGAAGGGCTTCGTACGTGAAATAAATAGGTACCTAGCGATCCGCCCTCGTATTTACGACTTGACAAAACATCGACATGCCTTTATAATTAAGTTTATAGAGGTAACTTATAGATATAAGGTACTTTACTAACACTACGGATCTCTGTTATCTGAGTATTTGAAATAAATTATTATTATTATTATCGTCATTTCTGTCATTTCTCGGGACCCTGGGGTCCCGGACCTTTGGAAGGCGTACGAGGGGCCGAAGCCAACTCGCAGAGGCCCGTTAGGCGTTTTAATGAAATGAAGCACCAACCGACGATTATCCCTGTGTGCACTATGCAAGAGCACCCAAGGACAACCCCCGGTTGGCGTAGGACTATTGCAGGATATGGAAACAAAAATATTGGACTATTGGTTTGGGTGGCTAAAGTTGACTGGTGACCTGGAACTATGGAAGGACATGGTTATTATTATTATTATACCTTCTCTAAATGATGGGGAAAACCGTTGGAAAACCACACCAAAATCCGTTGCGTAGTTTGGAAGAACTCGTTCATCCAGACACAGGAAAAGTGACTTAAATTTATAATAAGTATAGATTGTAATAATAAGGTCCGTATTACAGAACGTTCCTCAAGTTCAGTTTGATCTTCAATCAGTCGATCACTGTTTAAGTATAGAATCAGTACTTGAGCATCGGTCTTATTCCAGAACGGTAATCAAACTATACTCATTACTCAGATAAATCCAGACTCAGATCCAGCCTCAAGCAGAGATGTGTACCTATTGTCTATGCATATGCATCGGATATTGTTGTATGTTTTTTTATTACGTTTAATAATTAGCTTTGCTAATTTATTTAATCTTAATATTATCACTTATAAAATGACAGGACGATAAAATAATTTCAGTCCATTGGAAAAATCCTTTTAAGTACCTACATAATAAGAATTCTAACGGATTTCAAGAATATTGTTGATATATCATCGTTGATTAAATTATTGTAATGATCTACTTCTCCAAAATTAGTGATGCAACGAATACTACTTTTACGAATACGAACACGAATACGAATATCAAACCTACTATTCGGCGAATACGAATACGAATACGAATATCTCGCCATGGTAATAAAAGACTTATTTATTTGATGAATGTTTACTGTTCTAATAATTAAAATTTACAATAGGCAAATTTTTATTTAAAAAACATAAAATTTGTAGATTTTCTGGTTTTAGGCGATTTCTTTTTTCAGTCTGAATGTTCCCAGCCGTTGAAAAAAGTCTTTCCGAGGCGACTGTACATGGCTTCAGTGAAAAATATTTGCTTTGTTCTCGTTTACGAGAAGACATTTTCAATTCAACTTCAACTTCTTTAAATTCGCAGCAACCTCAGAAAATAAATAAAACAATACTCTCTTGCTTGACTTGTGCTCACGACTGACAAATGAAATAAATGGAATGAATGGTTCGTAATCGTAATGATAGGGAAACTCCCGGAGCCGCTGAAACTGTATAAACTATGGCCGGGGAGTCCCCCGTCGCGTCGTCGTTGCGGTTAAGGGCCCCTGCATACGTTATATTTTTACGCGCGTTTTTCAAATCTGCAGTAATTAGAGTTGCGTACAAAAATATTAGTTTTTAAATATTCGTATTAGTATTCGCCGAATACGAATATTCGGTAATTGTCTACTATTCGGCGAATACGAATATTCGTATTCGTATTCGTTGCATCACTACTCCAAATATATCCATTTTGTAAGTAATCATTCAAAAAACATATATTTACAAACTCGACAACGCAAAGACTTGAACAGAACAAAAATTGACATGACAATCTATGCTCAAGCGCGGTCTCACACTTGGGTGATTTCAGATCCCATCACTGCTCGGGTTCGATTCGTGAACTGCGTAGGTAACGAGCCAAACTCAGCTGAACTATGATCAATAAATCTATGCTTGAGGAACATTCTAAAATTAAAACTCGACTCAAAACTAGATTTAAACAGAGATCAGTGCTTGAGTTTCCTTCTGTAATACGGACCTAAGGCACGTATTACAGAACGTCACTCAAGACTCATCAAATTTCAACGTTCTGCTTAGCGCCGAGAGTTGCAAATCCAACAGTGTGTTTTTAAACGCGCTGGGACTTGGGGGCCTACTCCCTAAGCGAAGTCCGTAGGACCGTCGTTGCGGGCGCTTTGTTCTCCGTGAAAGAGAGCGAAGCGAACGTTACTACGGCCGAAACTACAGATTTTGCTTAGGGTGTAGGCCCCGCTGGGACGGGACGCCCGAGCGCGCGATTTTTTTTCGTGCACTGGATTTTCAACGAGTGTCGAAAATCCAGTGCGCCATTTTATGCTGCCGCGATATATTTACGTCCTTGCAAACGTGAGCTAAGGGCTCCCACGCAAAACTGCGATGCGATGCGATACGACACCGCATCGCAGGTTTTTAGAGGCGGAGCTTTTTTTAGGAGCTCGCAGATTATTGCAATGTGATGCGAATTTGCAGTTCTAAGTGGGAGCCCTTGTGACAAAGAATAATGTGGAATACGGTCCATGCTACATGGTTGGTTCATGCTAAGGAACGAGTGTGACACAAAAGTACCCTAAAACTGACGCCAGCGCCGGCGCCGGTGACAAAAAACTTGGTTGGAAATCGGTTGTCATGGTTTGGGCATGTGTTGCCAAAGAATCAGGAATAATTCGTGAGGAAAATTGCAATTTGAACGTGAAAGGGGACAAGTAAACGAAGTATAAATTGTGTGAAAGATATCTATGATATTAGCGATATGGCTGGAAAGGGCGTGGCTCCTAAGATTACGGCTCTAAACTCGAGATGTATGATAAAGGAAGACACGCTGCGTCGACCACAAATACAGTAGCTTATGGGCAAGACGATAATGATGAAATAATCATATATCGTATCCTATCCTATCCTAGTTATTATATTATAAACGCGAAAGTTTGTGAAGAGGGATGGATGGATGGATGTTTGTTACTCTTTCATGCAAAAACTACTGAACGGATTTGGATGAAATTTGTCACATAGATAGTTTATAACCTGGATTGACACATAGAATACTTATGCGGGTGAAACTGCTGCGCTAGTATTTTATAAAGTTACTTACACTGTGGCACCTTTTTACACTGAACGACACTTTAATTTGTCTTCGTCTACGATTACTTGTGTATTTATCCTGACTTATTGTATTCTTGTTTAAGTCTTTTGGATAAGTAAATAAATAGGTAATCTTTAGCGCGCAGTATTTGAGAAAAACATGTATTGCGCACCGGGGACTGCGAAAGACTGCCAGTGCCAATATAAAAAAAGTACTCCGTGACAGTCTGACAGTTTGTGAAGTCAGTGAGTCAGACAGTCGTTTGGCACGTACGATATTACGGTGCGCTTCCACTGAGCGAATCACAGATGTCGATATTTCAAGCAATTCAACGGGTTTAATAATGGATTGGTCGATTCCTTCACGCCTCCGCTCTGCTCGTCGAACTCACCTTTAAACTTACAATCAATTAGTGTGCGTAGAACAGAATTGTAGATTCCGAGTTATAACCCGTGCGAATTATCTCGGCACCTCGCTGGATTGCGGCCTCATAGCTACGAGTGAGAGTGACATCACAGCGCCAGGTGCCTACTTAACTCGCACATGTTGTACAATTAATGTTTCTGTGTGCGTGCAGGCGGTTCGGCGGATTCGGCAGCTCGGCGCTCGGCCTTCAGTTACTTCTTTAGCATTAAAGACCGCCCATTGTATATTTTGTAGTGCATAATTATTATTTCTTGTGGTGTACAATAAAGTACTTATATATAAATAAATATAAATAAATAAAGACCGGTCAGATATATGTCGCGATACTGGTCCGCCTTCTGGTTAGTCACTTTGGACCAGTATGGCAACCGAGCGCGACAGCGATATCGCGTATATCTGAATAGGCCTTACGGCTGGCAGTATACGTTCGGCTTCCTGATCAGGATTCCTGATTCGGAATTCCGTTAGACTAGCGCAGACGTCATTTTTTTTAATTTTATTTGTGTCCTTACTCCTTAGAGTATTAAACACTGGAGAAGCCTTACGAACATTTCCCTTCTGTACAAATACAAGAAATGTTCTAGTACGTTCATAAAAACTACTTTCAAATCGATTCTAACGCACTTCGTAAATCGTTTTAAAGGCGCGCGGAGCTCCGTGATGCTCCGTAATGCCTAGCTGTGCTGTTAAATTCCGTAAAAACCTTCCAAATACGTCAAAGTTACCTAAAGAACTGAATAACCTTCCGTATGGTAATATTTTTTTATAATATTTAGTCACGTTTTTATTAAAATTCACAAAACCTACTAGATTCCGATTTTTCATTCGATTCAACTATGATTCAACATAAAATATGGCAAGAATCGAGTATTTTCCTCACATTACATCTGTGACGTCACCGACTCTCACTACATCTCGTTTTTATGTTCATAAAGATTAAAATGCTATAGTACCTACGTGTGTGATTATTTGTGTAGTGCAGTGTTTGTTTTTGGCGAGTGTGAATCCTTTGTTTTTGACATTTGGAGTGAGTCAAGGGTCACAGGTAGTTAGTTGTTAACTAACAAAGCATTCCTTTCAGATATTATTGCTCTGAACTCTGACATTGGATTTGGAACTTTATAACTTCGAAGCCAAGTGTAGTTTTGGGTTTATTTGGGTGGTAAAGTTAACTGTGTGAAGAAATGTTTAAGTTTAGTTAAATAAATATTTGTGACGTTGAAGACGGCTGAAGACCGTGATAAGATAATGAAGGCTGCTAGCGAGATAGTACAGCCAGACGAAAACAATGGAAATAGCAACGCATAGCAATGACATAGAAGAGTCAAGAAAGCAGTTATCCCCGTCAAAAGATGCACCGGTGAAGCTGGACGCGAACCAATCAAGCGCTGACGTCAATAAAAGATGACCATTATTGACCATCCATAGATAAATATCACCCGTCTCTCCACTAGTCCATTGCCTATTCAAGGATGCATATTCGGTATGGGTCGCAAATCCTTCCATATCCTCAGGGCACGTCTTCCCCTTACCATTACCGCGCCCCCCGGTCTACTCCTTGATATGCAATGGCCTTTGTATTCCCATGCAATATGAGGCTCCAGGGGCTAGTGCAAATCCTGGGGTTCGATTTATCGAGTCTGGTTAAACCACGCTGGGATCGGTGCATTTCATTCATTCATTCATTTGTAAAAATGAGGTACCGTAGGGTTGAGGTCATGTTTGAAACCAAAACTGAGATGTCGATAATTTCTTAATAAGAATTACTTAGTAATAATTTTTTTGATTGTTCAATGTTGTATAATTATGTCCATTGAAATAGTTTTATAATTTGTTTTTTTTAACTTGTCCTATTATTATTCTTCCCGTGGGTGTCGTAAAAGGCGACTAAGGAACTCACTAGAGACTGGGCAGCAGCGTTCTCTATGTATTTTAACACCATACTGCGATCGCCAACCCGCCTTCCAAGCGTGGCGATTATGGCAAACCCCCCCATTTGGGGGAGGCCTATGTCGGATGTCTAGCAGTGGACGTCTTTCGGCTGAAATGATGATGATGATGATGATTATGAGTAGATACACTGAGATTTCGAAGCGCGTCGTTTCGGCCGTTTTCCATGAAGATATAATACTTTTACTTATACAGGTTGAATTTGAATTCATGCGACACCTGTTAAGGGGTCATTGTACTCATCATTATGAACAACTTTCACTATGGGACCAACGTTTAAATCGCGAAAAAAAATCAGCTGTTCCCTACATTTATGTTCGCATAGCTCGTCAAAATGTAGGAAACAGCTGATTTTTTTTTCGCGACTTCAACGTTGGTCCCATCGTGAAAGTTGTTCATAATGATGAGTACAATGACCCCTTAACAGGTGTCGCATGAATTCAAATTCACCCTGTATACACTGCAGCAGAAGTTCGCCGGCCGGCCGCGTACCCCGCAGAACACTACTTTATTTCAATATAATTTTGGTTTTAATTGTATTTTAGTATTTAATTTTGATTTTAATCCTGTTTTTAAATTTTATAATTAATTATGTGTAACTCGTAACACTTATTATCCAATGGGGCATGAGGTGCTAACCTATAAGAAATTGTAATACTAACCATAGATAAGATTTTTTATTTTTAATGTATTAGTATATACAATTGTTGGTTGGCCAGAAACAATAAATAAATAAATAAAATATGAATAAAGATAGATTTACAATAACGAATGTCGTAGGATAAATTCACCACTTCACAATGACGTATTGAGACGGAGAGACGCTTGCAAAAAGCTAGTATTTTTTATGATTTTAGTAATTTTGTAATAAACGTTTTTTCTCCGAAATAAAGTTTGCAAAAGCGCGTAGTTCATTAATAACTAATTTTTTATTTTTATTATCCTTTCAATGTACATAATTGATACGTTAAATTAATATTATCTGAACCATTGCTTGCATTGGATGCTGCCTTGCGGAACGCCATATGTACAATATACAAAATAGTTTATTGTGTAAATAGAAAATTACATTTGAAACGTGTTTTGGAGCCTCCTTTTAGGCAAAAAATGCCTGTATTAGAAGACTCCGCTCTTTCACATCATTCATTCGTACACCCATACTAACTAAGTTAATATACTTAGTGTACTGTGACCTTAAGGGTAATAATGCAATGTAAGTACAAGGTGGGCCAAAAGAAATCACCCTATTGGAAGATGCTCTCATTTTTGCAAATGGCCGCCAATGTCAAATCTGTTTTGACATTTGTGGACTAGACAGATGCAGAATACAAGTGAACAAGCCATGGAGCGATAGACTCCCCAAGAACGCGGAATAATCGTGTCTATTTTTTTGCGTAACAATTCGTCTGTGACGTTGACGATTTTTCGACCAAAATTAATAAGCGATGAGGCTCATTTCCACCTCAGCGGGTACGTAAACAAGCAAAACTATCGCTTCTGGGGCACCGAAAATCCACGAGTGATACCCGAGGAGCCCTTACACCCGCTCAAAATGACTGCATGGTGCGTTGTTCACGCTGGAGGAGTCATTGGGCCATTTTTTTTTTGAGAATGCCGCTGGCCAAACGACAACAGTGGACGGTGCGCGCTACAGGGCCATGTTGACTGAGTTTTTTCTGCCACAATTGGACGAATTAGGACTGAGGGACATGTGGTCCCAACAGGACGGAGCAACAGCACACACTGCGCGAGCCACAACCGATATTCTGAAGGCAGCGTTCCCGGGTTGCCTCATCTCTCGTTTTGGCGATTTGCACTGGCCCGCAAGATCGCCCGATTTAAGCGTTCCAGACTTTTTTTTGTGGGGTTTGTTGTAGTCCCGCGTTTACGTGAACAAGCCTGAGACTCTGGAAGCCCTCAAGAACAACATTCGACACGAGTACGAGAATCTGTCGCCCGAAGTTCTCGCCGAAGTGATGAAAAATGCCATAAAACAAGCCCGTATGGCAATCAATTGTGACGGCGCCCATTTGGCCACTATAATCTTCTCGACTTGACCAATAAAATTCTAAAGGTTCAAATAAACATAATCAAAAAACAGAATCGAAGTATTTCATTTAGAAAAAAAAAGAGAGCCAGACAACATCGGATGACTTCTTTTGGCCCACCTTGTACATTTTCCGTATTTAGCTTAGCTTATATTTACTAATCTTAAGAAATATATACACCTATATGATAGGAAGCTCAACCCACGTTTCGCCAGAAATAACAAAACAGGAAAAACCCAATGACACTTTCTTTTTCGACGAAAATCAATTATTTGACACTTCCCGTGACCCAAGGGCTGGCTTTTACTTAACTTAAAAAAGATCTTAATCGCTTTTCCGTTTACTGCGTACAAAACAAAATACAAATTAGTACATCTAAATGTGTCATGTCATGTCATGAACATGAACTCATGACGGTAAAATTACACGCAATCGGTAGAAGAGGTTAAGATTGCTAAGCATTCAGTTTTTTCTAGTAATTGCATACATGTTCATTGTTAATTATTAATGTAAGTACTATAATTATTTCATCGAGGGAATATGGAAATTAAGTTTTTTTTTAACGTACCTATATAATAAAAAAAATTGAATATATAGTTGAGCAACCCTATTCGAAAAAGCCGAATAAGTAGTAAAATAATAAACAAAAAATGAGTAATGAATATATATATAATGAATATTATATAATTAACAAATGCTTCCTCTCTCCTATCTCACTTATTTTGCTGTGCCCGAGAAGTCCTTATGATCAAATTATAAATTATTACCATATATCAAGAAAAAACATACTCATATTTATTATGAGGACCACTTACACTTTAGATAACGCACTGCACTGAGTCATATCAGTGAAGGTTTTTGGAATACTATTGGCACAGTATAAATAATTACAGTATTCTATCTTTGGCCGAAACGAAGCGCTTCGAAATCTCAGTGTATATCTGTACGCAACAGTATCGAGTGCGCGGTAGTTACCTACGAACACGGAAGGTTTATGTACCGAGGGGCCGTAGGCCGTATTACGTTTATTATTACATTTTCCTTACTTCGAATACACTTGCTTTGAAAAGCTGGCCGTATACGTACGGTTTCCTGATCAGGATTGGATTCCTGATTCGGAAACCTGAATGCTTGCTAGGCGCACACGTTTGTACATTTTCCGAACGGAAAAAAACCTGAAGTTCTTTTCGGACACAAACAAAAAAAATCGCACGTTTGCGCTATATAGTCTCACGGAATTCCGAATAAAGAATCCTGATCTGTACCCTAATTACGTAATACACGATCAATCAGAATCTGAATCGTTTTGAAACAGATTGCTAATCCATTGCTTCGTACGTTCGAAAAAAAATCTGCTCAACAACGTAAATAACACAATGAATGTTGTTGACCTGTCAAATTGAAACAGATTAGTCGGAATTGTCAACGAAAATGTGTTGAGTAATTAGATAGCTGGAAGATTTTTGGTGAGTTATATTGTGTTTAGCTTTCGTATTTTCCGTATCTATCACGTAAATTGTTTTTGTTAAATATAAATAACTGAGCAAATCAACATTCCTATGAGAAAATGTATCCGTTGTGATTGGTTTTTCCACTTGTCCGTTGGAGTTTCACTTCTACTATGTGTCCCAGTCCCAGCACACATTTCGATTTTTTTTCACAGGTTTACTGCAAATTATGATTTGGTTAGGTAAGGTACATTTTAATAAATGCATTTTTTATTTAACATATTTTATTTTACCAAACAAAATAACTGAATTCAATCCGGAACCAAAAAACACATCCATAGTCTACTCTAAAATTATACACATACAAAGGAACATTAACAAATGCACATCTTTCGTCATCAATCTTCATTTGGCTCATCTGCGTTATAATAAATTAAAGATACAATCAGCTTATGGTGACTAAAATATGATATAAAAGCTTGAGATTCCAATCTTCTCAATCGGTACTTGTACTGAAGACGCAGTTATGGCTTTATCTAATCACGAAGCTAAGACGCTAGTCACAAGCACCTGGAAAATTTCCTGAATGTGTCAAGGGCCTTTGACACCTTTTCTGCCTCAGCCTTATTGAATAAAATGGAATGGATTGGAATACAAGGACACCCTTTGAGAATCTTCGGACTACCTCAGTTATCATAATCATAAAGTAAAAATTGATCAACACGAAAGTGACAAGCTTCGTATCTCATGTGGCGTTCCGCAAGGCACCCTGCTGGAGCCTACTCTTTTTCACATTTACATAAATTACATTTGCAAACTGCCTCTCGAAAATTGTCAGATATTTACGTACGCGGCTGATACTGCCCTTAGTCCCAGACATACCAAAATGCTGAGGCTGCGCTTTATTTATTTTATAGTTTAAGCACACAAATTTACAGAGGCGGACATAATGCCGCTTTCCAGTGTGATGAATTTTTTGGCCAATAATTTGCTCACTTCAAATGTCGGTAAAGCGGTGCCTATGTCGTTCCCTTTGCCATTATGTCAAATCTTTGCCCGACAAATTCCCTTACCCTAAAAGCACACGCTTGTATCTCCTCAACGCAGTGTAGCTGCCTCTTCCTCACTAAATCCTCTTCTGTAAGATATCTAGGAGTATCTACTCATTGATCAGCATCAAATAGACAAAGTCACGTCTCAAATTAATCTACGTTTTTAAGAAGTTTCGGAACTCTGTTGATTCAATCATGATACGATTTCAAATTAATTTACATATTTGGCCCTTTAGCGGTCTATCCTACCGTACTACTTGCGACGCACACTATCAGTACATATTTTAAAACACAGTGGGGGACTTTGTTTTTTGTTATGTACTTAGTGATACTGAAAAACGCCGCATCTGTCTATCTGAAAGCGATAAACTCAAAAAGTACCGAGCGGAGTCACCAATGGACGACGTGATTTATTAGAAAGGTTTAGGTAGATGAGTCCGCGTATCCCCCTCAGTCGTCAGTTTATTTAATTCGCCAGTTTCGTTGATTTTTTCACTATTCGTCAGTTTGATCGATTAGACAGTTTCGTTAACTCGACAGTTTCCACTGTTTGCCAGTTTTCGTCGATTCGTCAGTCGAAAGTACAGTCGGTAAAAAACTACATACACTTCTGCTAATTTAAATATACAGTATTTTAACTAACAGAGGGGGTCCCCGTTAACCCGCAATTGTAGGGTCCATACATGCAAAAAAAAACAACAACATCGAAAAAAAAGTTAATAATTAATCAAATGTTCACAAATAAGATTAAATTTTCGCGTTGAAAGACAAGTGCGCGTGTACAGAGTCTTTCTTTTACGTATCAATTTTGTGTTTTTTTTTTTACGTGATCATGTTTTTTGTTGTGTAAATTAGCTGAAATATAACGATGATTGTTGCAGATGTCGGGAAAAATCATCCCGACTGGGAGCTTTACTGGCGTGCGCCGCGCGCCGGTGACATAAAAAAGAAGATAAGGGTAAACAACAACTATAATTTATTACCTAATATTGGTTTTGAATTTTTTAATAAGATAATTTATATGCAAGAAATACGTAATGACAAGCACCAAAAAGAAATAATTTCTTCGTATTCCAACGGAACAAAAATCTGAATCCTGGAGTACTTGGCTACCCTATTAGTGTTTCGCTTATAATAGTTCTGTAAATACGTCTACTAAATTCACTTCGTTTGAATTATTGTGGCGGCATCTACATCGCCACATGCGAACTACGCAAGACCTGACGTCACACAAATCCTGCATCGCGCAATTAGAGTTTACCGCGCGATGGACATATATATACAAGCTCCCGACTTCAACCTCTGGGCCGCATCCCGGCGCGCGTCAAGTTGGGCGTGTACAAAACGTACGTACGCCCAATCTTGACGTACGCCGCCCCGTCGTGGTTCGCCCTCACAAAGTAGTCGAGCCGCAAGCTGCTCCGCGCGCAACAAAGTCTGGCGCTGCGGACCATTGTAGACGCTCCTCGCTTTGTGAGGAACGACGTACTCCACCGGGATCTCGGGATTGAGAGCCTGGATGAGTTTGTGAGGCGACTCGCGAAGGTGATGTTCGCGCGTGCCGACGCTTCTGCCTGGCCTCATGTCAGGCAGATAGCGCCATTGCACGCGCGCCCACCCGACGCGAGACCCCTGCCCCGCGACCTGGTAGCGGACAATTGACCCCATCCACCGGATTGACGCCTCGAGTAAGCCGCACCCAGGTTACACGCGGCTCACTCGATATAATAAGACTTTACAGATGTACACACACATCTGTTGCGCGACGCGTTCTAGGTTAATATAGGCACGCCGCGTAACTAACACAGACAACCTTAACTAAACAAGCATCTACATAACACGTGCGAGCGCGGTGCGGGCCGCGAAACAGGTTGACACTGAGCGGTGTTACACTACAACACAAGCCGCTCACACAAACACGACTGCTTATCCCTCAATCCGTAAACGGCTAGATCTGTAAGCGGGGCGAGGGAAAGCTACATATCTACCTGTAGGTGCGTCAAGTCGGCATCTCTGTCGCTGGTCGTCTTCGCTGGGCCTCCCCCAGGTAACTGGGGGTCTCACCTGGCGGGGACAGACCGCCGGAGATGTCGTGAAGAAGCGATGCTATAAGGATATAGCGTCGCGGCGCGCCTACAGAAATATTCATAGCAACCAATTACACAGACGCACATTTGCTGCGTCACTTCTAAAAGCCGCAATAGGCGCATATAGTGAGGGGCCCCTTTGAGCGGGCCAACGTATGGCCTCCGCGGGCGAAGGGCGAAGCCCTGACCCCGGCCGCCATCGCGACATCTCGACTTATAACCTCTGGGCAGTTGCCCGCCAGACATGACACCCGTCTGGTCGGAGGATCCTCCCTTTTCTATGGTGGATGAGTGAACTTTTCACCCTGTTCCTCATACCCCTAATGTTTACTGTAAAAAGTGTCTACGTAGTTTTAATAGAAAGCATGATTTAGCAAAACATATTCGTATACACACTGCTGAAAAACCTTATAAGTGAGATGTATGTCAAAAAAGTTTTAGTCAAAAGGGTAATTTAACAAGACTTATTCGTGTACACATTGGTAAAAAACC
Organism: Agrochola circellaris; assembly: GCA_914767755.1. Classification (NCBI taxonomy): domain Eukaryota; kingdom Metazoa; phylum Arthropoda; class Insecta; order Lepidoptera; family Noctuidae; genus Agrochola; species Agrochola circellaris. The sequence goes on along the minus strand of OU611839.1, from coordinate 25,273,220 downwards.
TTATAAGAGATAATAAATCATATATGAACACAAATCTGACGAATAACATTTTAGCATTACTTTAAAACTACCGACTACTTTTAAAAGATTTAAACGTATTTATTAATAGCACTTTTCAATTCTGAATTGTAACAATATATCACTAATTAAAATAGGCTTTAATTTATTTATAAAGATATCATGCGGTTGAAGTCGCTGGCGGAAGCTACTACAGCACGCGTAACATGACCAACTGAATTTTGCCGACAGAAGAATAGACAAAATTCAGCTAAACAATCACAATCAGTACGAATTACTTTGAAACAGATTGCTAATCCATTGCTTCATAAGTTCGAAAAACAATAATTTAATAATTGCTGAACAACGTTAATAAAGCAATGAATGTTGTTGAACTGTCAAAATTTAACAGATCAGTCTGAATCATTTACTGAAACGCGTTAAGCAATAACATAGCTGTACTTTATAGTACAGTAATCGCTGAGTGGGGCGCGTCTTCGTGAATGGCACTATCTATTACATTAGAATCAGTCACTACTTTTTGAAATGACACAGTTACCTTTGCGAAGTGTTATTATCGTAAAATAAATACTAGTTCCTAATGTACTTTGTTTTATTTACACTTTTACTATTGGGGATGATTCGGGGGTGGGAAAACTACTCTTTAGTGGGGATGAATGTTCCTGAGGGTCTACAGAACACGTACAAACAAACATTTTTCAAACCGCTGCTTGTTGCCAACTTTTCCACATTTTCCGGCTTATTTACTGGGCTAAGTTTTTCTCTGCGCATCCAGTTTAAACAATGCCTACAGGGCGCTGTTACGGCTGCCACGCTTATGCAGTGCGTCAACAATGTTTGCTGAGTCGCGTACAGACAGACGGCTTTGATGGCACCTGGCGCAAAAAGACAGCCTCACTGCTAAGTAGATTGCGTGGGAGCAGTAACAGCACCCTGAATGTAATAGCCAATAAGTTGGACAGCCCACTGGTGTGGAGCCTCACCCAGAGGACTAAGTCTCTCTTAGTTATTAGATACTAACATAGTTTTTAAGTTCATACTAACAATATACCTAAATGTAAATGTAATGGATCATTGGTTGACTGAATAAATAAATAAATATATTATTATTATTATATATCTACGCACATGAATTCGGAAAGTCAGAAGGTATAAAAAATAATACAGTTTGTAACGGTATAATAACCTTCTAACGAAATTAGTACACAATACGTTTTATTTTCCCTATCCCGCATAAAAGGCTTTCTCGCTTAACACGTTCAGTGCCGGGAGCCCTCCTGGAGGATTCACCTAGTCGCATGTGGAATGCCGGGAGCCCTCACGGGGGGCTCATTTTAAATTTATTGTTTTCTTAGCGAATACAGCATTCTAAACGGTAAAAATAAAATCTGATTTATATTTTAACACAATTTATTAGTACACTAAAATGCGTTCGTTTTCAAATCCAAGCATTTTTCTTTTTTGGAAAGTTGCGGTGAGCTGGGTGGTGCACTTGTCTGATACCCTTGAATTTGGCGCCCCTCCCCTAGATCCGGGGCTGATGCGAGGCGTCGCACGGTGGATCGAAAATCGGCTGTAGAAGACATAGGATCTCGATGTCTTAAATGTTATTTTTTTTGCTGGAAATGACTTCTGCCGATCATTACTGTTCTATAAAATGTCATATGAAGTAATTGTGTGCACAAATGGAAGAGTTATAATTTTTATAAGAAAAAAATGTATGGAGCTGACATGAAAAATGAGGATATCTCTGGAATCGCTAGGATTGCCATTATATCCTTGCACATTGTTATAGTACTATTTATTTGTGAATTTTTGACATACTTAATATTGCGGCATCACTTGCGATTTTTTTTTTTTAAATACTCAAAATTTAAAATGTTTATGATATGTACATTTTAATGCTTAAATATGGCTATACCAAGTGTAACTTACAATATTTTTTATGCTTAGACCAAAACATTCTAAGAAATCACAAAGTCGGCCTGCTACCTGTGTTTGGCTAAGCCTACAGAAATGAATAAGTTAGATGTCATTGCGTTAAAAACCATTTCTTCTGGTGTGTATGAGTTCGGATTATCATCACTTCATGCCGCGTCGGGTCACGTCGGGAGTCGCGAGCCGACTTCCGGCCACCGTAGGCGCGGGCTTGCGGACGGTGAGCAATGGGTAGCTCGCCGTCCGATAGGGACCAGGCCCGGGTCGACGGCGCGTTGTGTTCCACGCGCGCCTCAAAGAGATGTCAGCACCAACTGACGGGGTCCGGAAGGGCCAATGCCTGCCGGGGTTGCGGGTTTGTCTGAAAGGGATATCGCGACCCCGGCACACAGGCAACGGAAGGTACACGGGTGGGTTTTAGTCAGTAAAAGTCTGACACGCCCTCCCGCTCCGCCCAGAGCGGAAGAAGTTATTTGATAATTTCCCAGCATCAAAAAAAAAAAAAAAATGCCCGCATTAATGTGATGGAATGTCTTCTAAGCATAGCGTATCGTCTCGACTTCAAAAAGTGGTCTGCAAGAGGAGAAGGTCATCAAGAGTTATTGCATTCACGAAAAAAACTCATTCAAAGATGATCTCAACCTTTTGATTGACATCGTTAAGCAGGGATCAGGCACAACTAACGACGGGAATACAGCAAGGCGGTTTTTTGAATTTCCTGATAAAACTGCAGCGATCACTGGATTAGATGAAGACCTAATACGCAGATTTGCTGTGATTCTGCAAGCTATCACATCTGGAGAGATTGTAGACGTGCCGAAATTTAAAGAATACGCTAGAAAAACCAACAACAAGCCCGCGCCTACGGTGGCCGGAAGTCGGCTCGCGACTCCCGACGCGACCCGACGCGGCATGAAGTGATGATAATCCGAACTCATACACACCAGAAGAAATTGTTTTTAACGCAATGACATCTAACTTATTCATTTCTGTAGGCTTAGCCAAACACAGGTAGCAGGCCGACTTTGTGATTTCTTAGAATGTTTTGGTCTAAGCATAAAAAATATTGTAAGTTACACTTGGTATAGCCATATTTAAGCATTAAAATGTACATATCATAAACATTTTAATTTTTTTAATTTTGAGGATTTAAAAAAAAAAAATCGCAAGTAATGCCGCAATATTAAGTATGTCAAAAATTCACAAATAAATAGTACTATAACAATGTGCAAGGATATAATGGCAATCCTAGCGATTCCAGAGATATCCTCATTTTTCATGTCAGCTCCATACATTTTTTTCTTATAAAAATTATAACTCTTCCATTTGTGCACACAATTACTTCATATGACATTTTATAGAACAGTAATGATCGGCAGAAGTCATTTCCAGCAAAAAAAATAACATTTAAGACATCGAGATCCTATGTCTTCTACAGCCGATTTTCGATCCACCGTGCGTCGCCCGGGTGAATTTCATGTCTCTATCTTCAGTCGTTTAGGCTGTGAGCAGCCCCGGATCTAGGGGGGGGGGAAACCGGGGCATGCACCTCGGGCGCCAAATTCAAGCCTACAGGACAAGTGCACCACCCAGCACACCTCAACTTTGCAGTAAATGAGACGCGCAGCACATTTATATTCTTTCCAACAGTTTCGGCGTCCCTGTTGGATTGGGGCATTATTATCGATAGATAATATGTGATTAACAAAATCAAAGTCAAGTCAAAGTCAAACAATTTATTTCAATTAGGCACTTAGAAGGCACTTTTAAACGTCGATTTTACAAAAAATTAATTGATTCTAGTCGCCTCTTGCAAAAGATATCGTAGTCATCGTATGGAGAAGAATGGGCAAGAAACTCCACCGTTACTCTTTTAAAATCTTTTTACAATATTTTGTATACATTAATTATATAATTATATGTGAAGACAATGCATATAAAATAAGATTACTAAACCACGATAGGTAAAAATGATTAAAAAATGAAGCGATGACAGATAAATTAATTATGTGATAGATACATGGTGCTCACACACTTACAAACATTGTAAATTATACGATATTCCTAACGTTTTAACAAGTAATACTAATAAGTCAGTGTGTGAGTTCAAGTAATCACAGAACGTAAAATCAGTGTTATAAAAAATATATAAATTATATAAGTAATTAAATTAGCAACCAGTTTGATTTTGTCTAGACTCTAAATTGTCCTATGGAGCAGGACCAGGATGTTTCAAAGCATTCTTATCTTGGATATAATCCTCTAATTTGTAATATGCTTGTCTACCAAATGTACTTTTAATTTGAGTTTTAAAGTTTCTTTCATTTAATTGTAATAAATCACAAAGTATTTTGTATTAACATTTAACACAGTACCCCATAAAAGATGTATGTACTTTAGATAATCTGAAAAATGGTTGATCTATTTTATCTTTATTTCTAGTATTAAAATTATGTCTGTCACTTATTTTATTAAAAATATGTAGATTTTTTCTTACATACATAATATGTTCTTAAATGAATTGGCAAGGTACCGTCATAATATTAATATTTTTAAATAGTTCCCTGAGAGATTCGCGACGATGTAGATCATAAATGGCTCTGACAGATCTTTTTGTAAAATAAAGATGGATTCAATGTCAGCAGCCCCACCCCACAGTAAAATGCCATACGACATAATACTGTGGAAGTAGCTAAAAAATACCAAACGCGCGGTTTTAACATCTGTTAACTATATTATCTTTCTAACAGCATAAGCGGCCGAGCTTAGCCGCCGCGCAAGAGATGTTATATGAGGTCCCCATTGTAATTTGATTTGATTGCCTTTGATTGCGTGCACCATGACACGCTTTTGCGTAAACTGCGTCATTACGGTGTGCAAAACGAAGCTCTCAACGTTATAAATTCGTATTTACATAATAGGTCCCAATGTGTAGATGTTAATGGTGTGAAATCTTCCGGGCTACCAGTTCAGTTAGGTGTACCTCAAGGCTCAATACTGGGTCCATTCTTGTTCTTAGTGTATATCAATGACCTACCATTCTATTTAAAGGGTATCTGTGAAGTTGTACTGTTTGCAGACGATACCTCTCTTATTTTTAAAGTAGACCGGAATAGACAAGATTTTGACGATGTAAACAGTGCACTCTCAATGGTTACGGATTGGTTTACGACAAATAACCTAGTTCTCAATGCCAAGAAAACGAAATGTGTTAAGTTCGCCCTACCAAATGTTAGAAATCTAGGACCCAACATCGTCTTAGATAAAGAGGTGCTTGAATCTGTAAATTCGGCAGTTTTTCTGGGCATAACAGTAGATGCCAAACTTCAGTGGGGCCCACATATATCGAGCCTAGCGGGAAGGCTCAGTTCGGCCGCCTACGCCGTCAGGAAAGTAAGACAATACACTGACGTCGATACAGCTCGATTAGTCTATTTTAGTTATTTTCATAGCGTTATGTCCTACGGTCTTCTGCTGTGGGGCAAAGCTGCTGATATTCAAAATATATTTGTCCTTCAAAAACGAGCTGTTCGAGCTATTTACCAGCTAGGCCCCAGAGTTTCTCTGAGAGATTTTTTCAAAGATATTGGTATCCTCACAGTGGCATCTCAATTCATTTTCGCCAACATCTTATATATTAGGCAAAATATACATTTATATAGTAAGAACAGTGATTTTCACAATGTTAACACTAGAAATAAGGAAAAACTAAGAGTTCCTTTTCACCGGCTTCATAAGGTTCATAACTCATTTGTTGGGCTTGGTATAACCTTTTATAACAAGTTACCCTCTTCTTTGCTAGATTTGCCTTTTAATGCGTTTAAAACGAAAGTAAAATCCAACCTTTGTTCAAAGGCATACTATTCTATCAACGACTACTTAAATGATAAGAATAGTTGGTCGCTGTGATTAACTCAAGACAATTTTTATGTTCTTTCACCAGAATTAGCTTACCTACTGACAGGTTATTATGAGTTCATATAATTGTTTATTTTAATTTAATTTTAATTTATTGTTGACATAATCTACTCATTACAATGTTTTTTTTTAATGAGTTGTATTGCAATATGTAACTAGTGACCTCGACAATAGATCATATTATTTATTGTTATTAGTAATTAACTGTTTATTTATTTTACCTCGATGGTCCTAGTTTATCATTTATAACTTCCAGTTACAGCTTTATGTAAGCGGGCACGCCCTTTATGCCTGGAGGCTTTTATTAAGACGTTAAGTTTTGTTTACGTTTAGTTTTTATTTCTGCCCGAGTATAGTTCTCGATGATTTTGTTTGGTATATTGGCGTGTGCTAGCTAACATATGGATAATAATTTAAATTAGGTTAATTAAGTATGTTGAATACTATTATATAGAGTCATTTTTTTTTCTTTCTAACTGAACAGACAGCTGTGCTGCTGGGGAGTTTGTTGCGCCACTTCTTCTTCCCAGCTAACGCACTAGGAAGTGGTGAAGGGTGGGCGTTTTGGGGGACTGTCTTATGTAATTTTGACGTTCGAAAAGTGCTGATTATCAGCCTAGTTTGAATAAATGACTTTTGAATTTTTGAATTTCTCGTCTAGCGTGATTCCTAGGAAAACCGTTTGATTAATAAATTCCAGTTTTTCTCCAATCAATATGATTAATTACATTACAAAAAGGAAAAAAGAACATTAAATCTAATGCATTTGTTTTTTTTTAATTTAGTACCAAATTATTTACCGTAAACCAATCTTAGAATTGAAGAATAGAGCTGTTCTCGTCGTCAAGATTTTGTGATCGTCGATTTATTTTAAAGATCAATGATGTGTCATCTGCAAATAACACCGTCTTCGGTTGATTTTGAAGTAATTGGGGGTAAATCATTAATATAAACTAAAAAGAGAAATGGACCCAATATCGAACCTTGAGGAACGCCCATTGCCATTTCAGACCCCAATGAGTTCATGCCGTTTACTTGAACTTTAACTTTTCTATCTTTCAGGTATGATCTTGTAAATCAAGAGCTGTATTCCTCATCCCATAGTGCTCTAGATTCAGCAGAAGTGTCTCATGGTGTACGCAATCGAACGAATATGTTGCTGTCAAAGTTTTCATTACTAGAAAATTTGGGTTCTTCATCCGGTTGGGTGTTCCGTCTATCAGTGCTATCAGTAAAGTAGATGTTAAGGCTTGTGGTATGCCTTGAAACATCCATTAACGCAGAGATTTACGTCGCACTCCTCGCATTTCCAAATTGTTCTGGTCTTTTTAGGACACATCCTACAACAGGTGTTTTTGGACCCTGTACGAATTGGGAAGTGGTTATGGTCAACCGTCGGTCTAGCCAGAACTTTGTGTCGAGTGTTACGACGTAGTAGCGTCGTCGTCACCTGTCCGTTCGTATTCAATCTAACGTTCAAACTTCGGCATTCCGCCGATAAGTCGATTTGTCTGTGTCTCTTCAGTAATTCTTCCGCCACTACATTGCGGAACTGACGATTTGATATTTTCCGGTGAAAACTGGAAAATATCACAAAGCAGTTAAAAATTGCCACATTGTACAACCGGCGGAAGAGATGTTTGTACCATACTCTATTCTTCAGACGTTCCATAGGGTGACCTAACAAGATTTGATATTTCCTGTCGACTCCTCCCATGCTCCTGTTGTAGTCGAGTACTATGCTCGGTTTGGAAGTCACTCTGTTGTACTTGTCGTGAGTCCCAATTTGAAAGTTATGGTATGTTGAGATCATACTAACTATGTTAGCATTTCGCCATATCAGAACTGACACATCGGAACAGTAAGTAGCCACTAATTCTCCATGTCCAAGTTCTGTCTTTCTCAGATTCTTCAATGAATCAGGAAGGAATTCTCGGTTCAGTCTTAGAGTCCCATAGCAGTCAGTCTTTTTTTGTTTCAGACAACGCAATAATAACGGACAATTGTAAAAATTATCCATAATTAAAGTGTGTCCACGGTGAAGCAGCGGCTCCATCAAGTCATAAACCAATTTGGTAGTAGCGCTGGTGAGACGGTCGCCGCAATCGCCAGTCGACGCGACAATCGTTCCGCCATGGTCAAGTCTGTCAATGGCTTCGTCTCCGACTGGTCCGTCATCTGTCTGTTCATGTGGTTGGGTATTCCGTCTGTAGGTGCAGTCAGTAGTCGTTATCGGTTTATCTTTTCCAGCGTCAACAAAAAACCTCCAAAGATAGCCACTGGATGCCTCGCACAACTCGTAAGTTTTCACTCCGACTTGTGCGGCCTTCGACGAAATCTTCTGGGCGAAGGTCAACCTCCCATGCCCCTTAAGGAGAGGTTCGTCAATGACAAGCTCTTGTGAAGGCATGTATAGGCTGGAAAACTTGGTATTAAAATAGTCTATCACTGTTCGTATTTTACACAGTCTAGTCGTATCCAGTAAAGTCTGACTGTCGACGAAATGGAAAAAGGTTTTCAGCAATAAAAATCGGTTGTAAGACATAATTTTGGCAAAATACGTCAAGGTGCCGAACCCATTAAACTTAAAATATGCCTCTTCCTCCGGTAAGGGGTAGAGGCTTTGCAAAACGATTATTGCCAAAAAACTTACCATTTCGTCTCTGTCCGTAGGAGACCAACGGTCAAAACGGGAGTTCGGGGTTAACTTATCTTGTTTTCGCAGCAACGCAATCTTCTGCTCTGCATTCCGATTGGTCTGCGTGCACAAACGATCGATAAAGTCAGTGTCGAACATCTTGTCAAAAATGTCGATCGGTCGAGTCTGGTCAGTCACGTCAAAAGTTGGTCCCGTAGTACTTGTAAATTTTTCACGTCGTCCGAGAAAAGTTCGTTTGTCTATGCTCCAGTTGAAAGTGAAGCAGTCATCGGGCACAATGTCGCGTAGGGCTTGGTCGTTGGCGGCATCCTCCCTCTGCAACACTATCGCTTGGAACTCCGTCATGTCACTTTCACAGGCCGGTTCAGTTGTCGCATTACGCTTCTGAATAGTCGGGAAGAGGCAGGCGTCATTGTCAATATTCAGGTCGTCATCGTCGTCGCTGTCACAAAAGTCAGTCAGACGTGGTATCGAATGGTTAAATTCTTCGTCGTTAATACCTGGAACAAACAATATGATATGACAGAAGTTTTACTGATATTACTGAATGAACGACGGAACACTATACAAAGTAATTTATGATTACCGATTTCAGATGAGCCCAAATTGAATGGCGAGGAAGCTGCGGCCGCCTCTACCTCTGCATCAATGTCTGGAGAAAAAAAAACAACTGAATATGAGTTTTACCGGCTCAATTTATTAAAAGAACTTGACCAGTGGTCTAATTCTGGTAAGGTCCAGATTTATTTGTTATAATGCTTCTTTAGACCCATTGGCAGACCTAGTTGAAAGCCTGGTACGAGAGCTGTACGGCGAATTTGGAACAGTGTCCGCTTCTGACGTACCTAGATCATCTTCAAACTTTTGATTTGGTGCGCAAATTTGCATTACAAACTCATTCTTACAAGTCTTATTATGACACCGACAAAACAATAACTTACTAAATTCCATCTCCACGTCTGCTTCTAGGGCTTGTCTTGCGTAACTGTGGTCTGTAACAAGCAAGACAAGATGACACATTAAATACAACAAATTAATGAAGACGACACAGTCAAATAACCATCTTACCAGCAGAACGGGATAAGCCGGTCGTCACAGCTTCGGCTGATCGTGCAGGGCGCTATTCTGTAACAAACAGGTCAAGATTTAGCCCAAATTAAACATAGCAAATCGAAGTCGAAGCGGAAGTCGGAATGCGGGTGTATTATTTAATGGAAGTGTATAGGGTGCCGCTATTTGCGGCATAATATTGGCGCTGCCGCAGCCCGGCTAAAGTGCCGTAAGCATTGCATTGTTATTGTCACTGTCACTTGTTATTTTGTTTGATATTGAGGTTAGTTCGCTGCCCTTTGTATTGATTGATCGTATTTGTTTTAGTTATTGATTTGGTTAATGATGACAACATTTTTTTTTAGTCCGCCTTATTAAATAAACCGATTACTTATTAAAAATATTGTACACGTACTTTTTCTTTTTTTACGTTACTTAAAGATTACGGCGATACATTGAGTTCAAATGTGCCTTGACGTCACGAGCATGTAGATTTTATACTTACTTGTGACGTAGCGACCCCCACTCCCCAACTTAAAATGCGTTTTATCTAAGTATTTTGTTATTAATAAAAAAGTTAAAGCAAAAAATAGGAGTCTATAATTTTTTTATTATCTGACTGACCGGACTAATTTGATATTCTTTTTTTTTCACCCAGGCATCATATTATATCAAAAGTCACTACAAAAACTGAATTTACGAAAAATGTAGTAGCAAATGAAAATGGCTGAAAGGTAGGTTAGGTTAGAACTGTGACCACCAAACGCACGAGCCGAGCGAGCGGTGCCGCGGCAACCAGGTTTCGTTTAGGCACAAGAGAATGTAATGTTTTGGGAATGTGGTGTTTTACAGCAAACTAACCTCAACAATCAAACAAAATAACAAGTGACAGTGACAATGCAATGCTTACGCACTTTATTTAACCAGGCCGAGGCTGGAGGCAGCGCCACTATTGTGCCGCAAAAACACTGCCTTATTTAAGTATCCTACCTACATCCGCAGATGTAGGTGTACATGATAAAGTCAAATATTGAAGCTCCGGCGCTCCTAGGTTTGGTTAGTCAAACCTCAGGTCTGACAAGAAGTCTAAGCCCAGGTTCGCACGGACGATTTTTTCACGCGGCCATTTTTTATCGTGCACTGGAATTTCAACGCTCTACTTAGCGCCGAGAGTTGAAAATCCAGTGCGCGATAAATCCAGTCACGATATTTCTACGTTCAATCCGGTTATGCTTAAATTTTTATCGCGGGTAGGTATTTAAAAACGATAGACGTTTTTTCATAATTTTTATCAATTATTATAAGTGTAACCTCCACTACACGGGTACTAACATTTGTGGCACATTTATGTGACTCAAATATTCAAATAACACCACCTGCACGCGTAGCATGACGCTTTCTATGTCTACGAAGAATAGACACAGCTCTTTCTATACAAAGTGACATTTTGATTCTCCATTTTTGACATCGCACCGTAGAAATCCTTCTACAATCTGTCATTTTGTCTTTCGTTTCTAACAATCTTTGTCTAGGTCCTTTTATATGTAGACTATTTCAGAAGAAAGTTTTCTATCCCAAACTGTCAAAATCACACTGACAACTGACAGTTGTCTCCATGGCCACAAAGTATAAACAGTTATCTACAAAATCATGATTTTACAGGAGAGCATTAACCACAAAACTGTGATAATTAATAGAAGAACAAGGCTATCTTCTCATATTTTACATCATTTCGTTAATAGGGAAACGGTTAAGGCCAATATTACTAAAATATTTTTTTAGTTCTCAAATATGGTTCTTCGACATTGAGAAAAATTGTTGTAGTTGTCTATATATACGTGACTGAATATCAGTAAAAATTTAGAATCAAACAGTAAAATAAATCCTATGACAAAACAAAGAAACCTGAGTAGAATTATGTAAAAGAGTGAATTTCGTAAAAAGTGCAGTTGACTCTTTCTACTTTGCTGACGTCGTACTGTCTACATGGAACGTCAATTTAGTCTTCTCTTCCGTCGACAAAACGGTGTTCATGCTACGCGTGCTGGCAGGTCATCATCTGTATAGTCACTTCACTTTCACCGTAACACTAGTAGATCACTATCCGCTCAAAAGAGACTTGAAGAGAACTTCACAAGGAACATGGAAGCATTGGAAGCTAAAATTGAGTGCCCTGGACCTGCCATACCATAGAGAGGATGGCTGAAGAGTTCCGGACCTTCAAGGAGCTTATTTTCAGCATGCTCGGCTTGCTCTGGACTCAGATTAGTGATTGTGCTAAACAGGTTGACGGAATGGACACAAGACATAGGCGGAAAGCACTGATTTTTCAAAGTGTTGTTAAAGTTGACAGTGAAGGTATCACCGCAGTCATCCTAGATGTTATAACCAATAGACTGGCCCTAAAAAACTTATCTGTATCTTCCATAAAGGTCTGTCACAGACTTGGCGTTGACAATAAATATCATCACAGGCCCATACTGATTAGGTTTTCCAGCTATGATGACCAATCAGTAGTCTGGAAATCCAAGACACGCTTGAACATCCATCTCAGTCAAGGAGTTCTTCACAAGAGTACGGCAAGCCATCTTTGGGAACGCGCGTCTTCACTTCGGAATGCAGTCGTGTAGGATTCAGGACCGTGTTATCGTTCTGAAGGCCTTTGACGGAAGTAGACCTATGTCTACTTCCGCTTCAATGGATGAGCTCATTCCTCTGCTTGCGCAGTTTCCAAACTTCCAAAGGCCCAAGGCACTGGAGATAGCATCATATTACTGGATGCAATATTGTTATAAAATTACTTACCTTTGTAATTGATTTGTTTATGTTCTGATTAGTCCTTCTATTATTCGTTATTTATGTTTCTTCCTCAAAATCTCTTGTGGATTTTAGTTGGCATACTTTAGTTATAATATAATTATATTATTATATTATTTACTCTCAACAAGTTTGATTTCTCCGTTTCAATTTTTATTTCTTTTACGAACCCTACGAACGCAAATGTCATTATTGTCCACAGAATAAGTTTGACAACAAGAACAAGAAGCCATGGTTCATAATTTGACGTACAATAGCAATCGGATACGTTCACAAACAAGTTCACAACTTGTTCATAAATAATATATTACTGTAAACTATGTTTTTGATCATGTTGATAATACTAATTTATTTCATATGACAGTGTGTTGTTTTGTCAGATAATGTTCGATGATGTTGTTAGCTGGCGGTTGGTGCAGATGCAAACATCGTCTTACCAGTCATTCGTGTAGTTTTTTTCTTTCTTTTTCGCTATAGATATAATTATTTATTTATAGATTATTTAAGTAATGTAATACCCACTCTATACAATCTACCTAGCAGTTACAACACAAAAGTTAGGTTTCAAATACCGGCAATAGTCGTTAAATTATTTTATGTGTTCAATTATCAGCACTCATTTAAATCAGCGAAATATAGTATTATATAATGAAATATGCGATATAAGTATTTATACATGTCTGGTAAAAAGTTTTAGAAGTTCTCATAAAGTTGCCACGGTAAAAAAACAGGTTTTTAAAGGGAACAATTCAGCTGGGCTGCCATACACGCCCTAACTTTTGAAGTCAAAACGTTATGGGCGCTCTCCAGTATCTGTGGGCGCTCTATTCGCCCGGACGTTTGAGTTTGAACGTTAAACTCTGTGCTGTCACTCATTACGTGGTTATTAATGTCAAGTGGCCTTTGCATTGTAGGTTGATTTGCTTGCACGCGTAAGTTTTTAAAGTAATCTGTGTCTGGTGTATAAGTTGTAGATTGTGTTTAGGTACTAATAAACTAAATCCTATGAACTACCTGGACTATCTAAGAGAAATATAATAAATCTCTCTGTCTGCCGGCTTACCATGGTCCACCAAGGAGGTGCACACGTTACTTACAACCTTTTATGTGCATTAAATGATTACAAGAAGTCGTAATAATTATTAAAAGGCACGCCAGTTATTTGTACGCCACAGTGTTTTGAGTTCAAAGATGGAAAAACTACCAATGTGTAGAATATGTTTAGTGCAGAATGTTCGCATGTATCTAATGGTACACAGGAACTTCCGTGAACTGTATGAGAAGCTGACTGATATTCCAGTAAGTTGATAAATAAGGTTTAAATTAACATTATGTTATGTGATTGCGAATCAAACACAAGCCACACTTTGCCTGTTGACAGCGATGCGTAGGAATTTTTTTGATGCCTTAAGATTTATTTCCCTTCCCTTTTTATATACTTGTACATATCTATTATTGTTATTATTGTAAGTTTTTAAATTTTATTTACTCTTCAAGATTATATTTATCTTGAAAAGAGTAAATAAAATTTATAAGTAAAAAAAAAAATGAAGATATTAATACTATTAACTTTCGGTCCGTCTTAGGGGTCTTAGAAATCACTGTCATCAGAAAGATAATCTATGTGATCAAACCTTGACTTTAAGTACATATGTAATTCACCGATCTGCCTTCAGCAAGAGTGGGAATCAATGCTCATGCCTCCTCTTTAAGAGGTGTATACATAGAAAGCTTTACTGACCACCAACTGTTGCCTTTACAATTTAATGTTAGATTGGAAGTGTTGTCTTGTTCACCAACAATTAAATTACAAATTTTTACTTGACAAGTAATTATTGACAAAAACATGATTGTCATTTCATTATACAACAAGTTTGCTCTAATAATTCATTATGAAAATTATAAATTTACCCATTTTTTTTTTAATAACTTATTATTTGACAAACAATATTTTTTTCATGTTATCTCACAAAATAACATTTGGAATAAACTACATATTGCATTAATACGCAATTTCCTAAAAATTAAATAGGGAGTAGGGTAATTACCATTACATAAATTATATTATTTAAAATAAAAAGCCAGAAATGATGCATTTCTGGCTTTTTATTTTATGGTAAATAATATAATTTATGTAATGGTAATTACCCTACTCCCTATTTAATGAATTTCATTAGAGAAATCAAGAGAGCTAACAGAAAAAAATAATAATATGGTACCCAGAAACGAACTATATAGGTTTTTTTTTCATTAAAATAACTGCAGTGCTATTCTGTAACCATCTCACCATGAAAACTTAGGTGAAGTGAGCGTGGAGTGAGCTGTCATTCCACAGGGATTGACACTATTGACAGCTCACTTCACCCAAGGTTTCACGGTGAGATGTTTACAGAATAGCATGGCTGGTATCAGTCTATCCTGGACTATTATCAGTTTGGTTGCGTGAATATAGTTTCCGGTACAGGGGCCATTGCCACTGCTACCTCATTGGATTACTAGACCTCTCTTCAGTCGATTGACAGATTCGCTGCTGTCCAGCAATTTCACAGCCAGAGGATATGGGTAGATAGCTAGACAATAAGCATACTTAACGCTTTTATGTTTATTAATTTCCCCAAGAATATTATGAGTGTTGAGATAATAAATGGATTTCTTCATTCCGTGGGAACCATGGTGTATTGACAATATTCCTCAAGGTGGCGTTTTGAGGTCTTTGGAGGCACATTATGTTACATTTGCATCAAACATGGTCATTGACCATATAGGTTTTAATAAAGAATTGTACAGCAGGAGTTTGTTGTCCAAAGATAGGACTGTGTAACTCAGTCCTACCCATCAACCAATACAAGTTTTTTTTTTATTTGGCGTTTAGTTCTTCTTTTTTTTTGTTTTATATGCGTCTTCCAGGTGAGCCTTTTGTCCAGGCAAAACCGAGATGCTTAACACAATCTGTGTGTGCTGCTTCTTCTCAAGGTGAAGGTAATGTGACTTGATTTTTGAGCACTGGCGCTGATACGCCACATTTGCAGCCAGGTATTCATTTAATCCAGTACTTTTTGGAATTTGTTACTGGCGATATCCGGTTCTTTGGCGCTCGCCAGGTAAGTAACGTCATCTGCGTATGTCGCTACCATTACATCTTCTGTGGTTGGACAATCAGATGTGAAAATATTATATAAAACGGGTCCCAGAACCGATCCCTGTGGAACACCATCTTCGATATTATACGGACTAGATCTTTCGTCTCTTTGTTTTACTTGGAATTGTCTGCCATATATAATAAGGTCCCATTAAAATAGATGGACAAATTTTAAAAGAGCGTTCAGTACGTCTCACCAAAGATATCCAAGTGGAAAAAAACACTGATTAAAGTGATTTTATTTTGGCCTAAAATAAGAAACTGGCATTGGGTAACCAACATTTTTATTGTATTTTCGTTAGCTGATTTATTTTTCTTGTAAGTATCTAATACATTTTTTTTATTACCCTTCCCCTTTCCCCTTTTTTTTTATTTTTTTTTATTGTCCTTATTTTGGTAGTCTGAATGATTTCTAAAAGTTTGTCCATCTATTTTAATGGGACTTTATAATTATATACGAAGCTATGATGTGAGACACTGAGTAGGGAAGCTTTTCCTTTATTTTGCACAGTCAGCCCTTGTGCCAGACACGATCAAAGGCCTGTTGCACGTCTAGAAATGCCGCAGAGGTGTATTCCATCTTCTCGAAACCCAGGCGTATTGCGTGGTAGACTCGTTGGGCCTGTTCGGTAGTTGAATGTGAGTTTCTAAATCCAACCAGGGATCAGGTCACACTCATCCATGAATACTTTACAAAAAATCATTTGATTTCATAAATAAGTTACAGAAGGTTGGTAAAACGTACAAAATTGTTGTCTTATACTGCCTTTAATTTCGGCGTGCAAATATAAAATAAAATAATTTTATTTAAATTAATTGATCATAATCATGCAGTGATTAAACAGATAATCCCATTAAAATTGTATTATTGAATTAAATAAATGTCAATATAAAAAATAAAAATAATACTTATCTGTCACTAATAGGAGAGATTCGTCACAATAATAATAACACTAATACATAATTTAAAATGACTGCAATTTACAGAACTTTACAATTTAAAGTCTAAAAACTCATTCGTCTCAAACATTACGAGAAATTTATTTCCCAGAGTTTCGACAACACTGGTGTGAGGCTTATAGGTCGGTATGACGTGCCATCGTGTGCTGGTTTACCAGGTTTAAGGAGCATAATGGTTAAGGAGATTTTCCATAGTTTGGGAACAAAGCCCGTTCTGAATATTCCATTAAACAAGGCAGCCAAGATTTAAATTGTTTTTATTTAAGTACCGAGTTTTTCAGTGCTCGACCTCTGGTTACTGTTGGAGGTTGCATATCACGAGCATAATCTCCTTAAACTATAGTTGCTATGGATTTTTATAAACAGTCTTGTCAGTTCCCCAAAACTATCAAGGGACCAGTGAATTCCTATAAATATAATAAATGCCACAAACTATCAATTGGTAGCAGAGCGTGGTTAGTTCGAGGAACGATGTCGTCGTCGTATCGTATAGAACCACTTAGTAAAACTAACTATGATACCTGGTGTGTTCAGGCTGAAGCCATCCTAATAAAAAATGAACTATGGGAATACGCAAGCGGAGCCACAAAATTATCCGTAAATGCGACTACCGAAGAGGCAGAGAAGTTCCAGAAAAAGGATACGATGGCTCGTGCTGAGATCATGCTATTGATGTCTCCACCTCAGCTTGACCAACAGGTGACTGGCTGTAAAACTTCCAAAGAGGTTTGGGACAAGCTAAAGTCTATTCATCAAAGTTCGGGACCCGCACGAAAAGCAACTTTGCTTAAACAGCTTGTTCTGAAGAAAATGGCTGAAAAAGACGATGTGCAGGATCACTTAAGCAATTTTATGGATGTGGTTGATAAACTGGCAACAATGGGTGTGGAAATACATCCAGAACTATTAAGCATTATGATGCTGTATAGCCTGCCACACAGTTTCGAAAATTTCAGAATTGCCATCGAAACTAGAGACAGATTGCCAAGTCCAGATAATTTAAAGATTAAGATTATTGAGGAAAGTGAAGCCCGAAAAAACAGCAACAATAGAGAAAATACGGAAGATGCTTTTTATAGCAAAAATAAAAGACAAGGAAGTAATAATAACAGCGGACATTTCAAGTTCAGATGCAATAAATGCAAAAGAAAGGGACATAAGGCTTCTGAATGCCAAGCAAGAGCCGGATATAGTGAAAATAATTCAAATCACGGAAGTTTCAGTGTGCATCCAATTTGCCTAACGACTGCGAAGCATTTAAAGAAAAATATTTGGTGCCTCGACAGCGGATGTACATCTCACATGTGCGGCGATGAGGAGAAATTTGACACACTAAACAATGAGTCCGGAACGTTGAAACTAGCTTCCGATCAGTATGTCACTCAAGTAAATGGAAAAGGAAAAATCACGGTAAGAGTGAAGGATGGACACTACGATATAAATAATGCTTTATATGTACCAGAATTGTCCATGAATTTGATGTCGGTTGGAAAAATCACTGATAATGGATACACTGTAGTATTCCAGAAAGGTCAAGCATTAATAAAAAACAGCAGCGGCAAGATCATTCTCAAGGCAAATAGAGAGAATGATTTGTATTACATGAGATTTGATGAAGTAGAAAAGGCCAACTCAGTAGAAGAAGATACAAATATTATGAAGTGGCACAAGAAACTCGGACATTTAAATGAATCTGACCTGAAAGCAGCATCCAAGAAAGAACTAATAAAAGGATTAGAAATTAAAGAAAAGGAAAAGTTGGGAGACTGTGAAACATGTCTGAAAGGAAAGATGACGAGCTTACCATTTAATACCTCAGACGGTATAAAGACAAGAGAGCCACTGGAAATAATACATACTGACGTGTGTGGACCTATGCAAGTTGAAACTCATGCTGGATCAAGATACTTCGTGACTTTTATTGATGATTTCACCAGATATTGCTGCGTATATTTCATGAAAAATAAAAGCGAAGTATTCCAGATATTCACAGAATATAAAAACATGGCCGAAAATGCATTAAAGCATAAAATAAAATATCTACAATCGGATAACGGGACCGAATACATCAACAAAAACTTTAATGATTATTTAATGCAACATGGAATACAACGCAGATTATCTACGCCCTACACTCCCCAAAGTAATGGAATTGCAGAGCGCAAAAATAGGACATTAGTAGAGAAAGCGAGATGCTTAATGATCGAATCTAATGTCCCAGAGGAGCTATGGGCCAATGCGATTCATACAGCAAATTATATAACAAATAGATGCCCTACTAAAGTTTTAATGGGACAGACGCCTTTTCAAAGATGGATGGGCCGCGAACCATCGGCAAGGCACCTACATGTATTCGGACAGAAAACGTTTGTCCTAAGGAAAGGACCTAAAAGAGGATGGAAATTTGCTCCTCGAGCTACCGAAGGCGTATTTGTTGGATACGCAAAATGTGCCAGAGGGTACCGAATCTTCGTTCCTGATTCAAAAGAATTTATAATAAGCAGAGACGTAAAATTTGTAAATACCATGTTTTACGGAAAAGACTTTGCAAATTTTGAAGAAACAAAGGAAAATAGAAGAGATAGTAATAAAAGAAATACTGATCAGACAGTAAAACCAAAAGGGCAAAAAGAAGAAGAAGCAATCGAGAAAATAAAAATCGACGTAAAAATGAAACATAAATCGTCAAAACCTGACGCAGTACCCAGTTCTTCGACGCAGTATGAAATCCCATCATTGACACCACTTGATTCTCCAACACACGATGTTTTCGGAGACACGTTCAATGATGCACTTGATGAATTTAATGAAAATATTGATGAAGCAGTAGTCGAACATCATGCAGAACATGAAGCAACCGAAGGCGAAACAGTTCATGATGATGCCAATAACAGAAGACAATCTCAAAGAAAAAGACAATTGCCAATATGGTTTAAGGATTATGAGATGGAAGGCAGAAATGACGAGGAAATGGCTACTAAAATGTATCTATGCGAAGAAGAAGAAGAAGGAAATGAAAGGTACTGGCATGATGCCATAAAAGCAGAAATTAGAGCACACATAAAGAACGGTACGTGGCATATCGCAAAACGAGAGAAAGAAATGAACCTTGTAGATTTCAAAATGATCTTAAAAAAGAAAATAGGTCCGAAAAACACGGAGATAAAGAAAGCGAGACTAGTTGCAAGAGGATTTAGACAAAGACCTGGAGTTGACTATGATGAGACATACTCCCCCGTTGCAAAGCTAAGTTCAATTAGAAGCGTCATCGCTATATCTGTGGAAGAGGAATTAAAACTTAACCAAATGGATGTCACGACAGCTTACCTAAATGGCGTGCTAGATAAGAAAATAGCAATGGAGATGCCAGACTACTTGGAAGAATATGTGGCAGAAATAATGGTGGAAGAAAGTGGTAACAATAATTTAACACTGTTCCATAAAGCTAAGAAAATGTTAGAGGACTTGAAAAACATAAAAGGAGAAAAAGTATGCCATCTTGAAAAAGCACTCTACGGTCTGAAGCAATCAGGTCGACAATGGTACCTAAAACTGAGTAGCGAGCTAGAAAAAATGGGGTTTATCCCATCAGAAGCAGATCCTTGCGTATATATGTTAGAGAAAGGTGGAACTAAAATGATGATAGCAATATATGTAGATGATTTGTTAATAGCTTACTCCTGCGACACAAAATTAAAAGAAATAAAAAAGATGTTAAATGAAAAATTCGAAATGAAGGATCTAGGAGAACCTGAACAACTTCTAGGAATACAGATTAAAAGGCAAGGAGGAAACGAAATAAAGTTATATCAAAAACGATATATTGAAAAAGTGTTGAAGAAATTTAACATGGAAGACTGCAAGCCAACAACTACACCAATGGAACTTAATCTGAAATTACAGAAAAAAGAAAAATGTGATGAAAAGTTACCATACCAACAATTGATTGGAACACTGATGTATTTAGCCGTGGCTACCAGGCCTGATATAATGTTCAGTGTGAGCTATTTGTCACAATTCAACAGTTGTTTTGGAGAGGAACATTTTAGGAGCGCGAAGCGCGTTCTACGTTATTTAAAAGGGACTAAAGATATCGGCCCGTGCTACAAGAAAACCAAAATGGAGTTGTATGGTCAAGCTGATGCAGATTTTGCATCTTGCGCAATAGATCGAAGATCGTACAGTGGCTATTGTTTTAAACTCGCCGGTGCTCCCGTTAGCTGGGAAAGCAAAAAACAAAAGAGTGTGGCCTTATCAACGGCAGAAGCAGAGTACGCGTGTGTGTCCGAAGCTGCTAAGGAAGCAATCCACCTAAGACGTTTAATAAACGACTTATCAGAACGGAGGCAACCCTTCGTCAAAATATATAATGATAACCAGGCTGCCATACAATTGACGAAAAATCCTATGATTGGCTCTAAGACAAAGCATATTGATACGAAACTACATTTCATAAGACAATTGAAAGAAGTTCAAATAGAATACCGTCCAAGTGTTCACATGGAGGCAGATATGCTGACTAAGAGTTTACCTGGACCAAGGCTTAATGGGTTGAGATCCTCACTTGGTTTGATATAACGATCATGCTAGTGATGAGGGGGAATCTGTTGGAGGTTGCATATCACGAGCATAATCTCCTTAAACTATAGTTGCTATGGATTTTTATAAACAGTCTTGTCAGTTCCCCAAAACTATCAAGGGACCAGTGAATTCCTATAAATATAATAAATGCCACAAACTATCAGTTACCGTGCTTCGTGAACCCCAAAATGTGTGCGTTCCAATCTCCCCCAACAACAAACTGATGACCACTGAAAAAAATTGAGAATGTTTCTTCGCTTATTTTATGCTTTGGGGACAGTAAATTGCTGACACGATGATTGGAGCAGCTCGATCCCTTAATCTGACTGTGGTGGCCTGTAAATAAGCCATTGACTGTGCTTCCAAAATGGAGTGCTTTATGTTAGATTTTATTTTTATAACTAGTGCTGTTCCTGCGTGAGCGCCACCATCGGGATGAGTTGTAGGATAGATGTTATAGCCCATATGCGTGTACAAACTGTAGGTACGTGCGCCCAATCTTGACGCACGCCGCTCCGGCATGGTTCACAAGCGAGACCAGTCGCAAGCTCCTCCGCGCGCAACAAAGTCTAGCGCTGCGGAGCATAGTGGACGCCCTTTGCTTTGTGAGGAAAGACATCATCCAGGGATCTAGGAATTTAGAGCCTGGGTGAGTGTGTGAGGCACCTCGCGAAGAGGATGTTCGCGCGTGCCGACGCGTCTGATTGGCCGCACATCAAGTAGATTGCGCCCTAGCATACGCGCCCAGCGACCTGGTAGCGGACACTGACCCCATCGCACCGGATTGACGCCTCGAGTAAGCAGCATCCAGGTTACAGGCGGCTTACTAGAAAAAAAAAACCACAGATGTACACACACATTTGTTGCATGGCGCATTCTAGTTTAATATAGGCATGTCGCGCAACTAACACAGACAACCACTACTCAACTGGCATCTATACATATATACGCGCAGGCGCGAAGCGGGCCGCGATGCGCGTCGACACTGAACGGTGTTACGAGTACACTACAACACAAGCCGCTCACACATACACGACAGTTTACCCCTCAATCCGTAAACCGCTAGATCTGTGAGTGAGCCGGTGAAAATTACATACCTACCTGTAGGACCATCGAGTCGACATCTCTGTCGCTGGTCGTTTCCCGCTGGGCCTCTCCCAGGTAACTAGGAGTGTCACCTGGCGGGGACAGACCGCTGAGATATCATTAAGGTAGCGACGCTATAGGATTTAGCGTAATGGCGCGCCTATAGTAATATTAATTGCAACTAGTCACTCAGATGCATTAAAATCGCGTCAAATTCTGCAGGCCGTTATAGACAAATCTATTGAGGAGACCGCAGTAGCGGGCCACCGTATTGCCTCCGCGGGCGAGGGGCTAAGCCCCGACCCCGCTTCTCTTTGTTGCGGCCTTTTTTTGGGCACTCTGCTGTTTTATGGCCTTCGCCACATTTGACACACCTGGAATGGCCGCATAAAATTTTTTTTTGAATGAAAAAAATTGTGCAATGCCAGAGATGTCTCTCTGGCATTGCACAATTTTAACACGTGGGTGATAGATGTATTGCATATCTTTAATTGATTTGTTACATGTACTAGGCTTTAGATTTATGAAAAATGTGGGTGTAGGTTTTTTGTCAAGACCATATCTGCAAATTGATGGTTTCTCCTCTTATTTTATTGCCTGTTTTTTCAATTTCTTCCACAATGGCATCATGGGGAGTGGTGTGGTGGAGATTTTTTACGACGATTCGATAGCTTTTCGTGTCTTTCCTTGTGAATATGTGACTGATCAGATCCTTTTGTCTTATTAGATCAACAACTTTTGTCTTATTAGATCAACAACTTTTGTATTATTAGATCAACAACTTTTGTCTTATTAGATCAACAACTTTTGTATTATTACTGTGCGTTTGCACTGGCGAAACATTCACAACAAAACATGTTGGAATCTCATTTTCTGACAATTTTCCATACAAAGTTTTACAGGAAATAGAGATTTTAACATGTTTTGTTGTGATGTTTCGCCAGTGCAAACGCACAGTAAGATCAACAACTTTTGTATTATTAGAGTAATAGGGGGCGGGCCGCCCCCTATTACATGGGATTAAGTATAACTGGCGAAATGTATCTACTATAGGTACACCTCTGTCTTCCCCAACCCTTCGGGGGAACAAGGCATGTTATGTTATATATATCCAAATATTCAATGAAAAATGTATAAGTGATTAAATATCACACAAAACGTTTTGTAAGAGGAAGTAAATAAAAGTTTGTAAAACGAATGTTTATAAAATAAAACATTTGCGGAATTTCTGAAATAAATTGTATGTGAAAAGTTGGTTGTACTAAAACTAAAAATTTGTCTATGGTGTTTTGGTGAAACATTTGTATATCTAAGACAGTCAATAGAAACTTCCATGAACTATATGAGAAGCTGACTGATATTCCAGTAAGTTGATAAGTAAGATTTGAAAGATAATCCATGTGAGTAAGATTGGAAGTATTTTCTTCATATAAACAAAATAGTGTAATACAAGTTTTGTTGCAGTTTGTAACTGACGACAGGAGACCGATACTTGCTTGTTTCTTCTGCTGCGCTAAACTAAAGCAATGCTGCCAATTACTGAGAAAATGTCTGGAAGCCGACAAGCTGTTTGCTCAGATGATGAATGTGGATTATGTGGTAAGGTGTTTTACAACAAACATTTATTCTTATAATTTCTGATTTCAGTATAATGTGGAAGTGATCTCAAGCTCATACCTATTGTGTTGTGTCTGGTTTTCACGCCATCAATACCATTGGTCTGTGACTTATGTGAGGTTGGTAGCATGGCCTACCCTCCAGATTATATTGGACCTACTTAAGTGTCCTGACTTGTGAGTGACTTTAGTATAAAATGAAAAAAGTTTGTGTTCCTGCGACTGTGACTGGCATATTTTCCTAATACTATAAATATCTTCTTTTTACAGCCCAATCCTTTAATAAACCAAGAACACTTAGAGTATTTAGGTGGGTTTATTAAATCTCCAATACAGAACATAAGTATAGTTGATGTTGTTCAAACAGAAAGCATTGCCATCAAAGAAGAATTATCAGCTGTTTGTGATGGACTAGGTGATATTATTGAGCTAAAGGAGGAACATCAAAGCGATGGTATGTTTTTAAGATCAAACATAATTTAATAACAATAATTCATATCCTACTTCCTACTATCTTAATCCTAGCTAATATTATAAATACGAAATTTACTTTGTTTGGTTGTTACGCTTTCACATTAAAACGGCCCAACAGATTTGCATGAAATTTGGCACATGGATAGACTATGATCTGGGTTAGGAGATAATATACTTTTTATCCCGATATAGTACGTTCACGTGGGATAATTTCCGACTCCCACGCGGGCGAAGGCACGGGCAAAGGCTAGTATCCTACTAATATTATAAATGTGAAATTTTGTATGTTGGATGTTTGTTACTCAATCACGCAAAAACGGCTGAACGGATTTAGATGAAATTTGGCACACTGATAGTTTATAACAAATTCTCGCTAACAAAAAACTGTGTCACTCAAGTCTGGCCACTTGAGTGACACAGTTTTCTGTTAGCGGTTGCCGCTTGTTCGTCAATGATTAAATAATACACCTGCATTCTGCTATATCGGCTTCGACTTCCGAGTTGTCACGTTCTGCTGGTAAGATGGTTATTTGAATGTGTCGTGTCGTCTTTAGTAATTTGCTATGTTTAATATAGGCTACATCTTATTTGTATGTTACAGAACACAGCTACGCAGGATTACCAGTCGAAGCCATAGCTTCGACGTCCGGGTCGTCCCATTCTGTTGGTAAGATGGTTATTTGACTGTGTCGTCTTTAGTAATTTGCTGTTTAATTGTGGGCTACATCTTGACCTGTTTGTTACAGAACACCACCCCGCAGGACCAGCCCTAGAAGTAGACATGGAAATCGAGTTTAGTAAGTTATTGTTTTGTCGGTGTTAGAATAAGTCTTTGTACGAATGATTTTTAATACAAATTTGTTTGTTACGGTTAATGGAGCCGCACCAAATCAAGCTTTTGAAGATGATCTAGGTAATCTGCGTTCGCAATTTATTTGCCAAACATGTAAACAAACACGAGTTTTAGGAAAACCAACTGTAATGCCACACATAAGGTTCAGTTTGCGCTACAACTTCATATTTATTATTACTTTTTCAACAGTACTATTCAGTATAAAATCAACTTTATTTACACTACCATAAAGTTCATGTTTGTTTAAGTGGAAATAACATCAATTGAAAACAAGAATTTAAATGGACCATAGGTCAGAAGCGGACACTGTTCCCAGCTTCCAGGCTTCCAACTAGGTTGAGCCAGACAATCGGTCGAATGATGCATATTAAAAAAGAACCGGCCAAGTGCGTGTCGGACCACGCACAATGAAGGGTTCCGTAGTTGGGATAAATAAAATTTATACCAAGAACAAACTTAACATTGTAGTTGAAACACATGTTCCACCATACTTTCTATCTGCAAATGTAAGTTTGTACGCACAATATTGAGTGATTTACCATGTTATTTTAAGACCATAGACTTCTTATAGGTTTTCCTGTAATCTATAAGCATAGAACTATTATCTGTATTTTTTTCAAAATTTTGGGATCCGTAGTTTCGGATATAAGGGGTGGGGGATGGTCAATTTTCATCAATTTTCTTAAATATCTTTAAAAGTATTCATTTTATAATAAATAAATAAATTGAGATTCTCGCAATAAGCCCTTTCCTTTGGTATGTCACACGGTACATTTAACAAAACTCTTTTTATCAATTTTCTTATTTGCCCCCAAAAGTGACCCCATATTCAAAATTTATTTATTTATGTTACACGTTCGTGTTTGGGTCACAGAAATACATATGTGAACCAAATTTCAATTTAATAATAATTTAAACTTTTTCTTAGGAACGCGTGGAGGTTTCAAGTTGAAATTACTAACATACGTAGGTCTGGAGTCCCTAAGGTCTGAAACTGCATTAAGCGGGCGCCCGCGACGGGCACCCGTCGCGTGTCCACGCGCGTGTACACGCGGATGGGCTCCGTGGGAACTCGACGGTCCCCGTCGCGGCTCCCGTTCCGGGTACCCGGGTTTATTTACGCAGTGTCGCTAGTTCGATTTTAACGGTGTGCATGCCCAGTCGTGTCGATGGACAACTTAATATAGTTCATTCGCTTGGTCCCATATGGCCTGTGACACTGCACTTCCACAATTTCCCTTTCTGTATCGAAATACATGTTTCTTGGTTTTCTCCGAGCGTGCGTGCGACCCGTATCATATAGCGTTATTGACTGAACAAGCCCGTGCGTGTTACCGCTGGCGGGCACCGCGCGTGCCCCCGCGCGGGCGTCCGTCGCACGGAGGCGGAACAAGTGGCGCGGGCGCGGGGCCCGCATCCCCGCGACAGACGCCCGCGCGTGTTCCCGCAACGGAGCACATTTGTATGGAACCGCACGGACGTCCGCATAACGCAGTTTCAGGCCTTAGAGCTCTAAAAAAATCAAACATCTAAGCCAACGCAATAAAAAAATACGGCCATTTATGCGACATATTATCTATCTATATACAGGTTGTCAGGGACATCGACGCGAAAACTGATACCATGGGTTCAAAAAAAAAATTACTGTTCCATACGTTTTGACCGCGTAGGTATTGTACTTTTTATATGAATCAGCAGATTTTTGTTTAAATAAAATTATGTACTAAATCCATGGTAACAGGCTTCGCATCGATGTCCCTGCCACCCCTGTATGTATATAAATCAAAACTTAGATAATGATACGGTGACCTAGAATCATGAAATTCGTCGAGAAGTAAGGTCTCGCAGCACAAGCATGGGGTCTCAACTCTAACAAATTATAATTAGTCTTGAAAAAAAAACATAGATGGCAGCATACGTAACAATTATACTTCAGGCTTCGTTCTCGATATAACATTTACCATGCAGCGTCGATACGCTCGTCGACAACCAAACGCATATTTAGAGCTGAAAGCAAAAACTAAACGCACAAGTGTAGCTATTCCGCTCTATACGTCATCTGTCATTCTTTACGTTTGCGCGGCAACCAGTACGCTGTAATTCCCAAAAAATATTATTAAAAGTGTTTAAAACTAGTATAAAGTGTGTTTAAAAGTTGGCATAAGTTATCATGCCGAAACGAAAACATGGAAAAGAGTATTATCTTCAGAAAATCCGAAGACATGAAACGACACCGGTAAAACACCGATTCATCAGAGTCGTCCTCTTTTTTCTACACCAGATAAAACAATTGTTTTAAACGTTTTATACAGTGAAAACGTGTATCACAGGGTTTAAATACGATATTTATTGTAACACGCGGGTAATGTACGAGATGAATTGACGCGAAATAATAATTCGGGGCGTTTACGAGATAAACGCACGAGTTTTATCATTGTTTTATACAGTAAAACGTCTTTCACATGGCTTATATCTATACAATATTTATTGTACCACGCGGGTAATGTACGAGATGCATTGACGCGAAATAATAATTCGGGGCGTTTACGAGATAAACGCACGAGTTGTATCATTGTTTTAAACGTTTTGTACAGTAAAACGTGTTTCACATGGCTTATATACGATAATTATTTTACCACGCGGGTAATGTACGAGATGCATTGACGCGAACAAATAATTCGGGGCGTTTACGAGATAAACGGACGAGTTTTATCATTCACCTATTTTAATGGTGTATTCTGAGAGGCTACGCTTAGGTATGTATATTATGGTACATCATCAGGGTCAATTCTATGTTTTTGCATACCGCTAAAATGATGAACCAAAAGAAATAGTTATTGAACTAGGTACCTAGGTACTTGATGACTGTCGAATCACCGGTTTCATTTGACACAAACCAGGATAACACTAATACAGCCATGACTGTAACTGAAGCTCTACCTGATCCTGACCCAGCACCTGTGCTAGACACAGAGCCTACTAATATTCTATCCCTGGAAGTGTTACAAGCATTATGGGATTTGATGCATTTATAAGAGCAATAAACAACAACTTAGCCTGTATTTGGAATTCCATCTTGAAGAAGGGATTCACCATTTTAGGTGATGCATTATCAATGTTAATCAACAACAATAATGATAGAGATCTCTCAGCTCAGTGACGCTGGAAGGATGTTAACCGACTTACAGAGATGATCACCTTTATGGTAACAATACTCTATCTTACTTTTATGGTAACAACACTCTATCTTACCTTTATGGTAACAACCTATCTAAAAAGATAAAGAGTCTTACAAGTTTGCCAAAGAACAGGCCAATTTTTAAAAAACCCAACTACTATTACCACAACCATCAGGGAAACTTGAGTGGTTCACTTCGTTACAACCAACAGAGGACAAATTTGAAGCCGGGATACAAGAAACCACAGTCCTCATATCAAGCAAGGACAAGACTCGTGCTCGATACTAGAGGTTAGTCATGTTAGAAGATTAAATAATTTTTTACCTTGTTGGCTAAGCATCTATGACAATGTTTCAATATTGAAACATGTCAACGGTAACTCAATACCTTTTACTGATACACCTGATCAGTCACAATCTAAAAGTCATTATAAAATGATACTTTAAATGATCCTGATATTATTATGCATACAGCCATTATTAATTTTCTGGCATTAGGTGCGATTTCTCCTTGCACACCATGTGAAAACCAATTCATATATTAATTGTTTTGTTTCCAAAACTGAATGGTACCAAAATATTTATTCTAATATAGGTACATGCCATTTTAAAATGGAATATCACAGAACTGCAGTAATTCTAATTCCTTCAGGACAATTTATTGATTTGAAATATTTATATTTATTGGTAAATATTAATCCAGGTCACAAGAAGTATCGATGGCTTCAGTATGATAAATTATACGAATTAATTAAATTCCCATATGTCTTGTGTCCTGCACCTTTGTGTTCTCTAAGATTATGAGAGTAGTGGTTACATAATTTAATAATCTATAGGTCACAAATCAGTACAATATTTCTTTGATGACCTCTTGTGCATTGGTTCTGATTGTAAACATGTTTGAAAGATGTTATTGAAACAATTGCTGTTTCCCAAAAATTCCAGATTTGGTATAAATTATGAAAATAGTATAACTAGGCCATCACAGGCCTGTCAGTTTTTAGGTTTTGTAAAACAAAAATCCATTGAAAAATATTTGAAAAAACAGTGTTGTAGTATTAGAGACCTAGCTCAGTTAATAGGAACATTGACTGCCACATGCCTGGCAAATACATATGTTTGGCTTTACACAAAACTATTGGAACATTCAAAATTCAAAAGTCATTTATTCAAACTAGTCTGAGAATCAGCACTTTTCGAACGTCAAAATTACATAAGACAGTCCCCCAAAACGCCCACCCTTCACCACTTCCTAGTGCATTCAATATACCTTATAACCATAAATATTATGGTTTACTTTAAAGTAAAGAGAAGTTAAGATAAAACGATTATCAATCACCCAGATATTAAACTAGACCTACAGCAGTGGGCTGATAATATCAATAGTTTACACAAAAGTATAACATACTCAAAATATGATTAGGAAATAATTACAGATGTGTCAAGAAGTGGGGGGGGGGGGACCGTTTGTAATGATAATATGGTTCATGGGTTCTGGAAAGAGAGTGAAAAATTTTAAGTAGGTATCTAGAACTACTCAACATATTTTAAGCCTTAAAAATGATTGTTTAAAAAAAAAAAAAAAAAAAAAAAAAAAACAAAAAAAAAAAAAATATATATATATATATATATATATACATATTGTTACATGTTGATAATAAGACTGCCATATCATATCACAAGCAAATGGGAGGTATTCAGTACATTTAAATAACTCTGCCAGAAGCATATTGGCTATTTGGTGTGAAGATAGACAAATTTGACTATTTGCTTCTTACATATAATCGAGGGATAATAATGAAGCAGGTGAAAAATCACATAGGTACAGCCAATCCTGACATAAAGTGAGAAATGAATACCTCCACATTCCAGTACATTGTAACTCAGTTTTTTGAACCTGATAGGAATTGACTTTTGCTTCAAGAATTAATGAAAAATGAAAACATTTATGTATCTTGGACGAACGACATTTTCTTCCTTTTCTTTTTTCTTCTTTTTATGCCCATTTAGTATATTATTAAGATGTTTACCAAAAAATAGAAAAGATAAAGCGACAGGCATTATAGTTGTGCCATACTGGCCGTCATAAACCTGACAGAACCACCCTCTACATGTCCATCGGGATATTATCAGGAAGGCGTGGCTAAGATACAACAAAATGACATACAAATTATGGTGGGCCCTTTGGCAAAAACAAAGTACTTACCTATAGATACAATTACACCATCTATACCAATAATTATTATGTATTTTTTTTTTTGTAACCTAGCTATTCTATTTAAGGCCTTATGGGGTTTTTAAATTTACATAAGTCAGCTGTTGCTTTAATAATAGAGTCAAAAATGGGGGTGATGACCACCAAGAGATGAGCATCAAGAGGCTACTTCAAGGTTTCTATAAAATCAAACCACCTGGGGGAAAGTATCAAACTAGTTGGTACCCCAAGTAAAATATTAAATGATTTAAAAAAAAAAAAAAAAAAACTTTGACAAACTGACATTTTTCATTGAAAAAAAAAAAAAAAAAAAATGGCTACAGTCGAAAGAGCACAGACTTTGTCTCTTATTAAAATACCTAACAACACAGTAAATCATGCACATTTCTATTACAGATGCTATTAGAACATCTGTTCTCGGTTGAAGCCAACCGAACCTATTTTTACCTTTCTTTGAACAGACCGAAATTTGTCCAGCTAGTACATTACGTGATAAAAATTAACTGTACTCAGAGCATTAGGGGAAGTATTACTCACTTAATACTTTCATTGTATAAGCCCCACAAACAGTTTCTACCTCTACCATCACCATCTCTATTATCTAATTTCAATAATTTTTGTAAATATACCTTCTCTCTGTTTGCATCATAGATATTAGTATTTTTCAGGACATGTACTAGACATGCCTCGATATCCACTACTAACGCTAAGGGTGTCATTAGATGTAATAAGGCAAACAGCAGGCTGGAAAAAATTGGTCTTCCACCTTTCGCTAGATTTTATAATTGGCAAATTCAAACGGATTTGCTCAGGCTGTGCTTAATGCTGAACAAAATACTTGATTAAGTATTATGAATATTACGTATAATTATTACGTGCCTTACAAAATATAAATCTAAATTAGACAAGAAGTTCAATATTAAGATGAATAATTTGATTGTTCGTCTAATAGGGTAAATTGATTAAAACTTGTTTCTAAGTTGGGAAATAAGTTTAATACTGAGACTGTTTATCTATTATTTTATTATGTCATTTGTGTCTAAAAACTAAAAGATTTTAATTTGTTATTGAAATACTATTTATTTATAATTTCTTTGGAATCTCAATTTTCCTCATAAACTCTTAACATCTGCATGGTAAATGTTATATCGAGAACGAAGCCTGAAGTATAATAAGTGATCAAACGAACTTACCTGTTGTGAAGTTCGATCATTATAATACGAAGGGCTTCGTTCGAAGATATAAGGAACCCTCCCTACCCTACCCCAGAAAAATTGAGACTCTTCTTACTCTAAAAATAATGACAGATGACGTATAGAGCGGAATAGCTACACTTGTGCGTTTAGTTTTTGCTTTCAGCTCTAAATATGCGTTTGGTTGTCGACGAGCGTATCGACGCTGCATGGTAAATGTTATATCTTCGAACGAAGCCCTTCGTATAATAATGATCGAACTTCACAACAGGTAAGTTCGTTTGATCACTTATTATGAAATTAACAATGACTAAAAAGCGTTATACGGCAGATTTTGCTGAAGTAAGATTAGTAGTAGATTAGTTTTTTTTGAGTGTGGGAAATTATCAAATAACTTCTCCCGCTCTGGGTGGAGCGGGAGGGCGTGTCAGACTTTTATTGACTAAAACCCACCCGTGTTCCTTCCGTTGACTGTGTGCCAGGGTCGCGATATCCCTTTCGGACAAACCCGCAACCATCTAAATATGTTGATGAAACTATCTTGCCTAATGCAGATTTATCTATTTTCACTCATAAATCACGTATGTTCATCAAAAAGGATAAATGAAGCCTTTAATTCGAACCCATAGAATGATGAAAGTAGCCATCTGTTAAGCATTTTGTTTAGAGGTTGTTGCAATAGATGGCGTTTTACTCAATTTGTCATGTCGGCGCATACACTGTAACCACAATCTTTATAATTTTACGTTTCGTTGTTTCATTTCGAATTATCAAATGTAATTTTTTTTTTAAACCAGCACTTTCATAGAAATATAAGAATTGAAAATAAATCTATTAGCATGTTTTTGGTACATAATTATCATTATTTTAATTTTACTGAACCCGGAAATATAAAACATTCTATACAAAAAGATTGCACGAAACGTAGATAGCTCTTCTGTATTTCTGTCTGTCAATGTCAATTCTATTGCTGTCAGGGTGCTAGTTGTTGTCTGTTATTGTTTGTTTTCGTTTCTCTGCATCGAATACGTTTTTAATTTCTTTTTTGGATTTGAATTACGGATTTTTGGAAAAGACACCTCCCTATGACTAGACCTGGAACCTGGGAACTGGACAACGAGTCTTGCATATACCACGACCTAAGCTAGTGAAAACTTCGGATTTTGATTTTAACCTCGGGATTTAACAAAGTGCACTCAATATGCCTCCCATAAAGTGCTCATATTTTAAGTGTAATAATACATCAAAAGATTTCTCACTATTTCGATTTCCAACTGGACATGAAAGTCGTTTGGCAGTTTGGTTGACCAATTGTGGTAAGTGTATCTACTACTTAAATATTATATACTCACTTTTGAGATACAAAAAATCAAATAGCATATATGTTACATTTTATAAACAATGATGATGAACGTCTCCTGAACTCGCACATACACAGATTGCCGGTTTTAACTACTCATTACTCAAAATAATTAACTTAGGAGTACATAGTATGATCAAATGTAGTGTTACATTAGGTACATCAATATTGTGTGATAAAGGCTCTATAAAATATAATAATATGTACCATCGAAGAAGTTCATATCTATACACCATAAGGACTATTTCTGCTTGCAGCGCTCGGCCGCTATAGAACCAGGGCGGTAACAGATGTGGTCATCGTGTTCACGGGATTTTATTTTCAAACTGCTTAGATATGAAGTTCTTCAATAGTACTTAATATAGCCACAGATAATATAATTCTAACGTCTATAGCATATAGGTACTCCAGATTTTTTTTTAAATATGGATAACTGAAGCAACAATATACATTTAAAATGTGGCCATATATTAGTCAATAACATATTGTTTGTGATTTTAGGAAACATGACGATAACACACCTTAGTCATCACGAACTGCGGAACAGATACCTGTGTATTACACATTTCAATGATCACTTCATTCGGAACAAAACTGGCAAAAGGAAGAGATTGACAAAAATGGCAGTGCCTCAAAACTTCGAGAATGAGCAATTCCCGGTCATGACGCCATATTCACCATGTCCGTTTGTGTCAACATCACAAGGTATTTTTGAGATAATCACATTAACTACCATTATTTAATTATTTATAGGAATTCTGTGTGTAAGTGTTTAAAAATTACAAGAACTGTTTGTCATGTCATTCTTAAATCAATCAATCTTCCTAGCCTTTTCCCAACGATGCTGCGGTCGGCTTTCAGTCTAACCGGATGCAGCTGAATACCAGTATTTAACATGGAGCGACTGCCTAGATTTGACCTCAACAGTTCAGTAACTGGGTAATACGATACCCCTTGGAAAGACTGGTTGTCAGACTTTTGGGCTTCTGGCAATCTGTTATGACTGTCAAACATCCACCGGGACCAACGGCTTAACATGCTATCCGAGGCACGGAGGAGTCTCGGTATGTAAAATAAATAATTTAAACAACAAAACTAATATTGTGTACCTATTTTATTTATAATTAATTGTTGTCTTTTTAATATTTTTTATTATTATTATCTCCTCTAAATCGGAGCACCTGCCATCTAATCTCTTCACCACCCTTTGTTGACTGGTAGAGCATGCCTAAGGCATTAAGTCCGCCTTTGTACCTTATTGTGTGCGAGAAGTTTAAATAAATAAAAAAACTGGCCAAGTGCGTGTCGGACCACGCACAATGAAGGGTTCCGTAGTTGGGATGAATTTATCCCAAGAACAAACTTAACATTGTGGTTGAAAAATATTTTCTCCCATACGGAATGTATGGGTGATCATGTTTATCAAACTGCAAATTTAAGTTGGTCGGTTATTACTCGTTAACCTGTCAAGCCTACTTAATAGTTTTCCTTTTAATTTCGTTATATATACTAGTGTGTAAATTTTTTCACAAATCCAAATACAACAATTTAGCTGACACACTTGACTCTAACAAAAATTTGCGCTTTAAAGCTTAATATTTCGCAAACAGATCCCTGAATTGGAAAATTATTTGCACACACCCTCCATATTTTTGAACGACCTTTCCAACGATACCCCAAACCATGGGATAGACAAGAAAAAAAATCACCCACCCACTTTACATGTAGGGGAGGTAAAAAAAATATTTTTTTATTTTATTTTACCACTTTGTCGGCGTGATTAATATGTATACCCATGCCAAATTACAGCTTTCTAGTATTAACCGTGTCTGAGCTAAGCCGCCGACAGACAGACGGACATGGCGAAACTATAAGGGTTCCTTGTTTACTACGGAACCCTAAAAATTATATTATAAAGAGAGAGATTTGATTTATTGTATGTTTGAACATACACAAAAAAAGAATCACGCCTTCCCTTGGGAGTAGACAGTAACTACAGAACGTCACTTGTACGATCCTTACATACTCCTATTGCCTGTTTACGTTCGTACATGAGAGGGTCTAGTGTGAGTTTCGTTTAACCATTTCGATTTTACGCATCGACCGCGTTTGGCGCTCCGATTGGCTCATCACCAGTGAAGGCCAGTGAAGGGCCAATCAGAGCGACGAACGCGGTCGATTTGTAAAATCGAGATGGTTAAACAAAACTCACACTAGACCCTCTGGACATACACGCACGCCGGTTGCGAGTAACGCATCTGACCTATGTTTGTTTGTAATG
Source organism: Agrochola circellaris (assembly GCA_914767755.1). Lineage (NCBI taxonomy): Eukaryota > Metazoa > Arthropoda > Insecta > Lepidoptera > Noctuidae > Agrochola > Agrochola circellaris. Next base: position 25,237,884 of record OU611839.1, on the reverse strand, counting down.
GATAAACTCAAAAACTACTTAAACGATTTAAAAAATAGTTCGCCTATAGAAAGCTACATTATCAGCGAGTAACATGAGTGTATTCAAATATTAATTGAAGTATTAAAATATTTTTATAAAAATATTCCGTTCGTTTTATTTATGTAGTTAGCTAGTACGTTAGTACCTACTTGTATTCTCCTACTCCTAGTAGCTACCCATTTCATTTCATTTCCTTGCCGCAGTAACTAAATAAATCACAGATAATATGATTAAATTAAGTAATTAAACTAATTAATTAAAATCGTTTATTGGGAACAAAAAACAAATACATACAAGACAAAAATGTTAAACGATGATAGCTGCAAAAGTTAAAACTGTGGCGCAGCTACCAACGCCCAACTGCTAGTGAGGTGGTAGGTTGTTCCAAGACGAATACAATAACAAAGGTATTTTAACAAATATTTAAAGAAATTAAATAAAATAATACATTTTGAGAAAAAGTGCCGTGTGTATGAGTACCTAATGTTGAGTGACAGTACAGTAGTAAAGTACCGCTAAATTACAAGCAATTTTATAGGGGTCCGTAACTTAACTTCGACAGTCTTTAAGTTCGGTTAATAGAAAGTCGACTGAACGATTGTTTGAATGGAATTTATTGCGGAACAACCTTTTATCGCCAAATTCTACTTCGACTGAACGATTTATCGAATATTTATTAATCGATGGACTGCTCTTTCGAATGCGTTTTAATTATTATATAGTTTAATAATTGAAATAAAATGATAAAAAAAGATTTTTCGGCACATATTATTTCATACATAATCGAGGAAATCAAACACTTTGAATTCTTCCCGTAGATTTAGAAACATGAAATTTGGTGAAAAGGGAGTAAAGGACAAATGAAGGTAAAATTGTTTATTATAAAAATAACCATTTACTTTACGATTTTCGCACAAAATTCATGGTGAAATTTAGACGGCCTATTATAATTGAATGCGTATATAGCATTTAGTGTCTCTGCTGTTGACCTCTGAGGAGTTTCCTCGTCTGGAGCCAATCCTGGCTGCTGCATCCAGGTCATGGTAGACTTTAGAACGGACTGTCATAATTTAATGCGTATATTAAATTTCGTGTCTGTACGTGTTGTTGTGGAGTTCCTTTGTCTGGAGTCAATCCTGGCTGCAGAATCAGATCATGCATCATAAAAAAATGCATTGTCTAACCAAGATGTAAAATTTCAACTCCGTAGGATAAGAAGCAGCGGTTTTAATTCAGCTTGCAAGATTTCACTACACAATATACCTACACTTAGTGCGGATTAACCACGTAGCAAGAGTAGCAATTGCTACGGGCCCCGCGCTAAAGGGGGCCCTACCGTGTCCCAGACCCAGGCCAGATGTTGTCGAAAATGGTCATTTGAATCTTATAGATAATTAGTTGTGCGGCTTCTGTAAATGTTGCGCACATTTTTAAATTTGTTGCGCTTATAGTTTTTTAATTATTTCACAAAAACATTTCCTGCTGGCGTAACGTTACCGCAGCCAGACCTTTTTCTTTCTAATGGGAATATTTAAATAAATACTAGCTATAGAATTAGTTGTCTAGATGAAGTAAATGTTGTGCCTTATTTTGTATTTGTTCTTTCATCGGTTGCGAAGTTATTCGAGATTTTGCTGGGGTAACGTTTTTGGTTTTGCTAGATCTTTGAAACGGTTAAGCAGATTCTTATCATATTTTGTACAAGACTTCTTAGGGATTAGTTTAAATTTGTTCTGCAATAAAAATACCAAAAAAATGCATAGCTTAAAGGTTATTTCATTAAATAGAAAAACACTTCAATCGGTCCCAGCACTCTCAATAAGAGGTCTAAAGACTTACTTTAAACGTTATTTTAAAGCTTGTAACTGCCTTCAAATGTATGTGAAGTTTCATTAGTATCCTGTAAGTATTTAAAAAGATATGATGATATTCAGTTCTTCACGAGCACGGTCTTGATGCGCGCGGTGTTATTTGGCCACTGGATTGGATATATGAACTGAATGTTATGTTAATTATTAGTTGTTTAGTTCAGTTGTATATCAGTAAAATTTCAGCGTAGTACATTGGATAATTAATGAGATAATACGATTAAAGTCATTAGGAAGTGAATGACCGAGGTAACCCGACCAAGTTTAGGTGGTTACGAAAAAGCGAAAACTCAGAACATTATGGTACCTTCTAAAATATGTAGGATAGTGTTACAAATTTAGTACAGACATGTACACAAGTTTAAAAAAAAACTACATGTTTATTAAAGAATTTTTATAAACAGGTAAAATAATCATTTCAATTGAACTTTTAAAGTATTAATAAACTTATACTTAAAAATAATCACAGATTAAAATTACAGATAGTAATTTTGCTATTTTGAAATTTTCTATTACCTTTTATTATAGATGTTTAGTGCGTTATGCAAACAATGGATTTATTCCCTTTACGTCGAGTCCCGTTATATCGAGCCTGGAAGTCTATTGTTCTCCAAAGTATTGATATTTTACGCTTTCTATTACCTTTATGTCGAGTTTGGTGAACAGGTACAGTCAGAGATGTAAATTAAAAGAATTTGAACGTGGGGTCTTTTCGGCTTTGGATTTCGATTAATAACTATTCTTTATAACGATTATATTATTCGAAATTTATTAGGTAGGTACTACTTACCTATAGTATATTTTGAACCATAAATTGAAAACATGTGCATTGTATCCTTACGTATTTATGTATTTTTATACTGTGTTTTATGTATTTTGATTGTTTATATTTTGATATGTAGGTAGGTACTAACGTAATAGTTACATTTGCATTATTAAGTTCATTTATAATAAATGAACTTAATATTTTAAAAGATAGGTACTTTGTCATCATGCACATAATTTCGAATATTAAAAAAAATACACTGAAATTATGACATACTTTGATGGTTAATTAAAAATATAATCGTACATAGTACTGTAAGGTTAAAGTCATTAGTTATTTTTAAATTCTTTTTTGTGTAAAAATTGATTCTAAATTATGTGCGTGTATACATTTCATTGGACGTGACTGTACTTCTAAAATATGATATTATTAAACTCGACATAAAGGTAATAAAAGCGTGGTAAATAAACTCGACATAAAGGGAATAGAAACGGGACAGAAAACTACTCGACATAGGGGTAATAGAAGCGAGACAAGGTTTTCGGCTCGACTTAACGGGACTCGACATAAAGGGAATAAATCAAACAATGAATTACCCCTTCACCCCACCCCTCCCGCGTCCCACCGAACGACATGTTATATCGGTGATTTTTGATAAGTATGTGCAACTGGAAGATAATAATAATGTTTTCATAGTACAGATATTATTATATTATTATGTATTTAACAGTGTACGCGTCTGTACCGAAATTGTAAGGTGTATTATACTGAACATTTCAAAAGATAGCATAATGTTCTGAGTTTTCGCTTTTTCGTAACCACCTAAACTTGGTCGGGTTACCTCGATCATTCACTTCCTAATGATTTTAATCGTATTATCTCATTAATTATCCAATGTACTACGCTGAAATTTTACTGATATACAACTGAACTAAACAACTAATAATTGACATAACATTCAGTTCATATATCCAATCCAGTGGCCAAATAACACCGCGCGCATCAAGACCGTGCTCGTGAAGAACTGAATATCATCATATCTTTTTAAATACTTACAGGATACTAATGAAACTTCACATACATTTGAAGGCAGTTACAAGCTTTAAAATAACGTTTAAAGTAAGTCTTTAGACCTCTTATTGAGAGTGCTGGGACCGATTGAAGTGTTTTTCTATTTAATGAAATAACCTTTAAGCTATGCATTTTTTTGGTATTTTTATTGCAGAACAAATTTAAACTAATCCCTAAGAAGTCTTGTACAAAATATGATAAGAATCTGCTTAACCGTTTCAAAGATCTAGCAAAACCAAAAACGTTACCCCAGCAAAATCTCGAATAACTTCGCAACCGATGAAAGAACAAATACAAAATAAGGCACAACATTTACTTCATCTAGACAACTAATTCTATAGCTAGTATTTATTTAAATATTCCCATTAGAAAGAAAAAGGTCTGGCTGCGGTAACGTTACGCCAGCAGGAAATGTTTTTGTGAAATAATTAAAAAACTATAAGCGCAACAAATTTAAAAATGTGCGCAACATTTACAGAAGCCGCACAACTAATTATCTATAAGATTCAAATGACCATTTTCGACAACATCTGGCCTGGGTAACGGACACAATTTTTTGAGTGAAACTTATTAAGAAGTGGTATATTGGATTTACTTGATGTCTCAAAAACGTGATACGTACCTACTACCTTTGCCGACTAAGTCGTCAGAATATGGGTAATACAATTTCTAAAAGTTGATTGCAAATAGACGTATTGAGTATTGTTTTTTTTTTACCACTTTATACATAAGAACCCATAGCAGATCAAGGGCCCGTCTATAAAATTTGCTACGGGCCCCGCGCTTGCTTAATCCGGCACTGCCTACACTAACAAGACAAGTTAAATAAAAGCTCGTAAAAAACAAATGAAGAGGCATTCGCAGCCGCGTAAAAATTGCTAGCACAAAATGAAACTATTCCGCTAACTCGAGATATTCTTTTTTGTTGTACCTATTTTTTTTACTTGTCCTTGAATGCACGCTCGATGTGCGATGTAGAGAATCTAATCTATCAACAACGCCATCCATGTAGTATCGATGCCACCTAGTATCTAGGACGACTCCTAGATGGCGTTGTAAGACTACAGACTGGCAATTAGTGAGTCACTGATGCTGCCATCTGTTGAAAAAATGGAGGAAGAAAAATAGTCAGGTTAAAGCTGGGAACAAATTATCGGACGCGTCCGTAAGCCGCGGCTGACGGTCGTGACTGATGAGTGTGCACGTTGCTCCAAGCTCCAGCGGGCTAGATGTCTATCAGACGTCCGAACGCTCAAGGACGGCCCAACGTCACATCCGCGACTTACGACCGATAGTTTGCACAGTATAGTGCTAAATTTAATAATCAGAAACAAATAAGCCGCGACCGTCAGCCGCGGCTTACGGACGCGTCCGATAATTTGTTCCCAGCTATATCTATATATATAAAAGAAAGTCGTGTTTGTACACTTATAACTCGAGATATGCTGGACCAATTTTCATGGTTTTTGATTCGTTGGATTTGTCTCCGCCCCGAATAGCAGAATACATCTTAAAAACAATGAAAAGGTAGGGTAGGTAGGTAAGGTAGGCAGGTAGGTGCGCCGTAGATAAGTACTTAGAGCTACTCGAGCGAAGCCGGGGCGGGCAGCTAGTATATATATATATATATATATATAATAGCCACACTTAGGGTGGTGTCATTTCTTTGTATGGGATTAAGTATCTGTACGTACTATTATATTATCTGTAGCACAAGCATAGGAAAAGGTCCGAAATTCTTGAATTTGTAGTTTTATCAAAAATATTTGTTTGCGATTACAAACTTACATTTGCAGTTGGAGAATTGACCGTGATGTTTATCGATATATGGGAGGACATGTTTTCTGACTGCAATTTTAAGTTTGTTTTTGGGATAAGTTCATCTCGACTACCGAAGCCTTCATTGTGCGTGGTCCCAGACGCACTTGGCCGGTTTTTGCGTATGAATAAAGCCGGGAAAATCATGTTCAATTTTTTTTCTACAGTTCTTGGTGCAGAGGTTGTCGTGGCCGCAGCTTCCCCGCCATTCAATTTGGGCTCATCTGAAAGCGGTAATTATAAATGACTGTGTTTACAGTGTTCCATCGTTCAAACAGCAATAACAGCAAAACTTGTGTCTTATTGTTTGTTCCAGGTATTAATGACAAAAAAATTATGAAGATGAATAAATTGCCAATGTGCAGAATATGTTTAGTGCAGAATGTTCGCATGTATCTAGTGGTCAACAAGAACTTCCATGAACTATATGAGAAGCTGACTGATATTCCAGTAAGTTGATAAAACCTTAGGTACTAACATTAAAAATGCTAAAGTCAATTTGTTTTTATTGGTTTTCACGCTCAAACGGCTCAATGGATTTGTATGAAATTTGGGTCAAGGGTAGACCATGACCTGGGATAGGACATAGGATACTTTTTATCCCGATATTCCTTTTCGATCGAGACTTACGCGGGTGAAACCGCGGGGCGCAGCTAGTAAGATATACAGGGTGATTGGAAGATGGGTGCAAAGCTTTAAGGCGAAGATAGTACAGACAATTTAGAACCATTTAAGCCATGGTTGTCTTAGACGAAGTCTTACCAAATATTTTTAACCAAATTTTTAAGTTTTTTTTCGGAAATTCTCAAAATTTAATGTAAACTGCATAATTATGGCCAAATTGAATGATAAATGAATTCATTTTTTATTTATTTAATTAATGTGTAAGCAATCAAGGAAAACATGTTTTAGGCTTCTGTGTCATTAGACATTTTTTTTACAGACATTTAAAGCTCAGAAAAAATAAAAAAAATTGTACAATACGTCTTTTAAACCTTATTAAATAAAATAAAAATTGGTAAGACTTCGTCTAAGACAACCATGGCTTAAATGGTTCTAAATTGTCTATACTATCTTCACCTTAAAGCTTTGCACCCATCTTCCAATCACCCTGTATATTACCGTGAATCAAACAGGCGGATATAAGCATAATCACAGTCGCCTCTCAATATGTATATGAGAACCTGATTTATGTAAAAAAGAATATTAATCTATATTCGAAACACAGCGACATAAATACTAGAAACAAAGATTTACTTATTGTGCCCACGACTAGGTTAAAAAAAAATCATTTAAGTGTCCAAGTGCGTTTTTACAACAAACTCGCAAGCCATGTTAAAAGAACTGAGCCTGAATAAATTTAAATCATTTATTAAACAGAAACTATGTCAAAAAGGTTAAAGATTACTTGGACGACAAAAAGGCTTGGGACTAATTAAGCTACTCCAACGTACCCCAAGAGATAAACAATTTTTACTCAGTGTTTTAGAATTAATATTATAATTTTTATTTTTATAAAATAAAATATTTTTATAAAAAAATATTGTAATACAAGTTTTGTTGCAGTTTGTAACTGAAGACAGGAGACCAATTCTTGTTTGTTTCTTCTGCTGCGCTAAACTAGAAAAATGCTGCCAATTAATGAGAAAATGTCTGGAAGCCGAAGAGATGTTCGCTCAGGTGAATGAGGATTATGAGGTGAGAGACTTATTTCAGTGTAAGGAAGAGATTTTTCTCAACCTATTGTGTCTGGATTTCATGCCATCGATACCATTGGTCTGTGAATTGTGTGAGGTTGGTAGCATGGGAACTTCGCAAGGCACATTGGACCTACTTACGACTTCCTAATACCTGAGCTCAAATTCACTCTATCTCGCTCGCACACTATTGCTCGCGGACTGAGTGAGAGCGAGACTGACCGGCGGGGAGAAGGCTCCAAGGCGCCTATAGTTTAGGTAATTTCTTTTTACGGTGGAAAGAATGATAATAAAAAAAAACAGTATCTGCTTTATATTTAGTTCAATTATTATGTAAAGTTTCATGGTCTAATTTGTTTGTAATTTTTTTCTGTCGAGAGAAATGGAATCGTGTTTTCGACAAACTTAGTACTTAAAATTAATCCTCAACTTTACCGTATATTTATTTGAAAATTAATGCTACAGCATTTTCGATATAACGGAGGATCATGCTAAGCAATTTGAGGTATTAGACTCTTTAAGTGTCCTCTCTTTTAAGTGACTTTACAAAAGTTTGTACTTGTGGGACTGTGACTGCCATATTTTCATAATACTATTAATATCTTTTTACAGCTAAAACCTTTAATAAACCAAGACTACTTAGAATATTTAGGCGGGTTTATTAAATCTCCAATAGAGAACATAAGTATAGTTGATGTTGTTCAAACAGAAAGCATTGCCATCAAAGAAGAATTGCCAGCTGTTTGTGAGGGACTAGATGATATTATTGAGCCAAAGGAGGAACATCAAAGTGATGGTATGTTTTTAAGAACACACGTAATATTAACAATAAAAAATCTTTTTAAAAACAACAACAAAAAAATTAAAAATAAAAGCTTTAAAAAAAAAAAAAAACTTCCAAAAAAACACTACAGAGTGTTAGTTATTTTTCACTTTGTAGTGTTTTTATTTTTAGAAGTCTGTAATTTTTTTATTTTTTTTGTAAAAAGTTTTTATTTTTCACCTTTTGTTGTGGTACCTACCCCAAACAAATTCGAATACCACTACCTGCTATGTAAATAACACTGACAGGAAGTTATCATCATATCATCCACATAATACTAAGTGGGGAAAATACGTATTATTGAAACTTACTCAAAAACTATCCAAACAAAGTTTATAAAATTTAAATGGGACCAACTTGGGAGCATACCCCTTCATACTCGTACAAAAAAATAAATTTTCAAAATCGTTCCACAATTGACGGAAAAACAACAAAAAAAAAACATACATACGCGTCGAACATATAACCTCCTTCTTTTTGGAAGTCGGTTAAAAAATAAATTAAAGACCTATTTATTTTTAAATGTTTTTGAATTACTTCAAAGTTTTGGTAGTGTTTAGTTTAAATATTGGTAACCACATTATATTGTAAAATAAAACAAATATTAATAATAAAACGAATACATAATAGTCTTGACTGTTTTTGTTTACTTACAGAGCTAGAACCGGAAAATTTTTACATTATTTGTCGATATGCAGCAGATATACCACCGCACCTTTCCGAATCAGGTTTAGAAGATGATGTATCTATAATGGAGTTTAAAACTGAAGAGGAAGAAGAACAAGAAGTACCTGAGAAGAGACGAAGAACCAGGGAGACGAAAAGTAAGTATTATCGTCAGTTAATCTATAGGTAAGCAAACAGGCCAATGGTTCACCTGATAGAAAGTAGTTAGTGTTACCTTAACTGCCCTGCTAAGCCGAAAGGCGGTATCTCAATATGAGTAAGTTTTGAGAAAATTGACTTTTAGTAAATTGTAATTTAAGGAAACATAAGGATATAAAGAACTTCTGAGTGTTTTTTTTTTATGTTTTAAGTTGGATAGCGGTATGTGGCTTATACCATTAGATGCGAAATTATTATAGCTATTGAATGGTATAAAAAAAACTAAAAGGGCGTATCTCTGAGTTATCGCCTTTCGGCTTAGCAGGGCAGTTAAGGGCATACCCCTTACATGTGCAATGTTGAATTTTATCCATATATGTCTAACTCGAAGTCACAAATGACAAACTAGAACTAGCGTAGTTAAATCAATGAAATGTAAGTTTCTGATAACACTAACAAGACCAATGCCAGCAAGACGACCAGTCACCACAAGCGGCACTCATTCACGAGCATTACGCTAAGATTAACAGAACATTACATCATCCATACCATCAACAGAACATTTTAAAAGAGTAACGGCGGAGTTTCTTGCTCATTCTTCTCCATACGAGAACTACCTTTCGGAAGGGGCGACTAGAATCAATTCCATTTTGTGTAAAATTGACGTTCAAAAGTGCCTCTTATGTGCCTAATTGAAATAAATTGTTTGACTTTGATCAACCACTAGCCCCTCAATGTTTTTGTGTCACGATGCTACCGCAAGCAGTGACAACTAGGGAGCCATGCCGAACTTGCTGCTAGTTGCTCACACAATAATAATGAACACAATCACGCATGCGGGTCTACTCCGCTTGCGGGAGCTAATTCGCATTTCACTGAAATAAGGGTTCCGTTTTTTCCTATTGAGGTATGGAACTCTAAAAAGCCAAAACATACCCCTGAATCTGAAGCGACGCACTTTTGAACAATGTGTCCAAGCCGTCATGGTGTATGGGACTGAAAAATGGTCGCTCACTTAGCAGGCAATCACCAAAATTAACGAGAGGGCAATATTGGAGATTTATCTTCGTAATCATATCAGAAATACATAGATCCTAAAAAGATGGAAAGTACATACATAGCCCTGATGGACCGACATTCCGCGGAAGAAGTGGAAATGGGTAAGCCACAAATACTGCAGACCACCCGGTCTACAGCATTTGTTGCTTGTAGATAGGGTTGTTTGGTGTTGGAGCGGAGACTCAGAACTGGTCATAGGAGCGAAGGGAGGCCACGAGCCATGTAAATCGACGACCTGGTCAAATTATCAGGCAAGAGTTGTATGTGGGAAGGGCCCAAGAACTGGTAAAGTGGCTAGGCGTGCAATGAATGTGCATTCGACCAAAGTCCCACGCCCCGCTGTCTCCCCCCAGAGGCGGGATACTCGGCTTATCCGGATTGCATTCCCTATTTGGGACTTACACCCGAATACTGAAACGCCACTCAAAACTTAAGCGTTACTTAAAACTAGTTTCAACCAATCAAAAGGCTTTAAACGAGTCATAAGTAACGCTTAAGTTTTGAGTGGCGTTTCAGTATTCGGGTGTAAGACTTCTAGTCTAAGTCTGACTAGAAGTCTTAGTCTTGACTTACCAAACCTAGGAGCGCCGGAGCTTCCATGTTTGACTATAACATGTAAAACGAAAAAAAAAATGTTTTTTGTCCGTCAGGTAGATTATTAAAAAAGATTGGACACGTATTTTTTCTTTTTTTACGTAATCAAAAGATCACGGCAATACATTGAGTAAGAAAGGCGTTAAAATATGGCATGACGTCACTCCCCGGTAGATTTTATACTGACTTGTGACGTATCGAGCCCCCACTCCCCAACTTTAATGCGTTTTATCTAAACCATTTTTTATTAATATAATAAAGCAAAAAATACGTGTATAATAATAATATTTTTTTATTATCTGACTAACGGACTACGGACTAAATAGTTTTTTTTTTCCAGTCAACATACTTATTAAATAATACATCTGTATTCCGCGATATCGGCTTCGACTTCGGGTTGTCTCGGTCTGCTGGTAAGATGGTTATTTGACTGTGTCGTCTTTAGTCTTCTTTTTTTTTTCGTGTGGTTATTGACTAATCTGGTGTTTTATGCCGCCAATTGTCGTCGTCTTTAGTAATTTGCTATATTTAATGTAGGCTACATCTTGACCTGTTTGTTACAGAACACCGCCTCACACGACCAGCCGAAGCTGTGGCTTCGACTTCCGGGTTGTCCCGTTCTGCTGGTAAGATGGTTATTTTACTGTCTTTAGTAATTTGTTGTTTATTGTAGGCTAGATCTAAATTATTGTTTTGTCGGTGTCATAATAAGACTTTGTAAGAATGAGTTTATAATACAAATTAGCGCACCAAATCAAAAGTTTGAACATGATCTAGGTACGTCAGAAGCGGACAATGTTCCAAATTCGCCGTACAGCTCTCGTACCAGGCTTTCAACTAGGTTGAGCCTGCCAATGGGTCTATTTAGGCATATAAAAAAAGACCTGGAATAAAAGCTCTTAATCAGAATCAGACTAACGGTCAATAGCTTTTTTAAATAAATTAAGCCGATAAAAATCTTATTCAGTTTTTTTTCTCCAGATATTGGTGCAGAGGAAGTCGTGGCCGCAGCTTCCTCGCCATTCAATTTGGGCTCAACTGAAATTGGTAATTATAAATGACTGTGTATAGAGTGTTCCGTCGTTCAAACAGTAATATCAGTAAAACCTCTGTGTCGTATATCATATTGTTTGTTCCAGGTATTAATGACGAAGAATTTGACGTTTCGATACTTCTGACTGACTTGTGTGAAAGCGACGACGATGACGATCTTAGTATTGACAATGACGCTTGCCTCTACCCGACTATTCAGGACCGTAACAGTAATGCGACAACTGAACCGGCCTGTGGCAGTGACATGACGGAGTTCCAAGCGATAGTGTTGCAGAGGGAGGATGCCGCCAACGACCAAGCCCTACGCGACATTGTGCCCGGTGACTGCTTCACTTTCAACTGGAGCATAGACAAACGAACTTTTCTCGGACGACGAGAAAAATTTACAAGTACTACGGGACCAACTTTTGACGTGACTGACCAGACTCGACCGATCGACATTTTTGACAAGATGTTCGACACTGACTTTATCGATCGTTTGTGCACGGAGACCAATCGGAATGCAGACCAGAAGATTGCGTTGATGCGAAAACAAAATAAGTTATCCCTGAACTCCCGTTTTAACCGTTGGTCTCCTACGGACAGAGACGAAATGGTAAGTTTTTTGGCAATAATCGTTTTGCAAAGCCTCTACCCCTTACCGGAGGAAGAGGCATATTTTAAGTTTAATGGGTTCGGCACCATGACGTATTTTGCCAAAATTATGTCTTACAACCGATTTTTATTGCTGAAAACCTTTTTCGATTGCGTCGACAGTCCGACTTTACTAGATACGACTAGACTATGTACAATAAGACCAATGATAAACTATTTTAATGCCAAATTTTCCAGCCTATACATGCCTTCACAAGAGCTTGTCATTGACGAACCTCTCCTTAAGCGGCATGGGAGGTTGACCTTCGCCCAGAAGATTTCGTCGAAGGCCGCACAAGTCGGAGTGAAAACTTACGAGTTGTGCGAGGCATCCAGTGGCTATCTTTGGAGGTTTTTTGTTGACGCTGGAAAAGATAAACCGACAACGACTACTGACTGCACCTACAGACGGAATACCCAACCACATGAACAGACAGATGACGGACCAGTCGGAGACGAGGCCATTGACAGACTTGACCATGGCGGAACGATTGTCGCGTCGACTGGCGATTGCGGCGACCGTCTCACCAGCGCTACTACCAAATTGGTTTATGACTTGATGGAGCCGCTGCTTCAGCGTGGACACACTATAATAACGGATAATTTTTACAATTGTCCGCTATTATTGCGTTTTCTGAAACAAAAAAAGACTGACTGCTATGGGACTCTAAGACTGAACCGAGAATTCCTTCCTGAGTCACTGAAGAATCTGAGAAAGACAGAACTTCGACGTGAAGAAGTAGTGGCTACTTACTGTTCCGATTTATCAGTTCTGGTATGGCGAGATGCTAACATAGTTAGTATGATCTCAACATACCATAACTTTCAAATTGGGACTCACGACAAGTACAACAGAGTGACTTCCAAACCGAGCATAGTACTCGACTACGACAGGAGCATGGGAGGAGTCGACAGGAAAAATCAATTCCTGTCAGCTCACCCAATGGAACGTCTGAGGAATAGAGTATGGTACAAACATCTCTTCCGCCGGTTGTACAATGTGGCAATTTTTAACTGCTTTGTGATATTTTCCAGTTTTCACCGGAAAATATCAAATCGTCAGTTCCGCAATGTAGTGGCGGAAGAATTACTGAAGAGACACAGACAAATCGACTTATCGGCGGAATGCCGAAGTTTGAACGTTAGATTGAATACGAGCGGACAGGTGACGACGACGCTACTACGTCGTAACACTCGACACAAGGTTCAGGACAGACCGACGGTTGACCATAACCACTTCCCAATTCGTACAGGGTCCAAAAACACCTGTTGTAGGATGTGTCCTATAAAGACCAGGACAGTTTGGAAATGCGAGGAGTGCGACGTAAATCTCTGCATTCATGGTTGTTTCAAGGCATACCACAAGTCTTAACATCTACTTTACCCAACCAGATGAAGAGCCGCTGCTTCACCGTGGACACATTTTAATAATGAAATATTTTTGTATGACAAAGACAACGCACAGCCTAAATCATTAAATGATAAATGATGATTTTTATTTCTGTAAATAGGTTGTACAAAACACTTTTACACGTCAAACATTATTTTTAAACTAGATGAGGTCGGCGTTTCCTATCTGACTACTCCGAGAAGAAAGGCCGAAATAAACTACGAAGTCACAGTCTCTTTTAAAGTCCAGACATAATCTTGGTCAGATCATGTGAAGATCATGTAGATTGGTGTCTAAAAATGATCTTTTGAGGAAAGAACCACACAGATTGAGTGGAACTGTCCAGTCAGTGCACGCATTTGTCAGTGACCGTGCAGCTCAACTCAGAATTTAAGGAGCTCAACATCTCAACAAGCTCTCATTTTAGATACATGATACATGATATTCATGATAGACATGATATTCGCCAGCGCGACCCTGGGCATTAACAGCTAGTAATCATATAAATGTAATGACAATCAAACAAGTGTTTGACATTAGATACCTACAATTCTAATTTCAACCATTTTATTAGTGGCTTTTGTGGACAGGACACATAAGTAATTCAGATTTGTTATAGTTGTAATGGCAATCATGTCATTTGGTTTTTATTTTTATCTTTTATATAGATTAATTAATATTTTGTAAATGTGAGAACCTTGTAGGCTTAATAAACTGTAGATTTGTAGACCATTTTCTATTTTGTTAAGTACCTGGTACTTGTTCACAGTAATTTGAAAACATTTTAAAAGACAAATATCTTTAAAAGAGTATCCGATGTTTCTTCTCCATAGGAAACGACCAATTGTAACCGTGCTTCTGACATTTCATAAGTGCCCATGTGGGTTTTTGTGAAATAAAATATTTTTATTTCGTTTTTTTATACGATGTGAAATTTTATTCGTTTGCATCCTCTTAAGGGGTCATTGTACTCGTCATTATGAACAACTTTCACTATGGGGCCAACCCTGAAATCGCGAAAAAATAAATCTGCTGTTCCATACATTTATGTTCGTATAGCTCGTTACAATGTTGGGAATTTTTTACGCGATTTCAGGGGTGGCCCCATAGTGAAAGTTGTTCATAATAATGAGCACAATGACCCCTTAAGAGGATGGTAACGAATAAAATTTCACATTGTATTTTCATTTATTTATTAAAACTATGCATAAGTAAATAAAATACTGTACAAAGGCGAACTTAATGCCTGAGGCATTTTTTACCAGTCAACCTTAGGGTAATGCAGAGACAAAACATGGCTGGTGTAACATATGTAAGCAATTACAAAATAAATCAAGATATTTCAATGTGATTTTAAAGTTTGATTGCTACGCAACTTGACTAGTAACAGTAATTTGGTTCGATAAAAGATGATACTGTGTTTAAATATCATGTTATCATTAAATAAGTAGAAATGAACATGAGCTCAAATACAAAAAAAAAATTGCGCGCTTTGCAGCATTTTTGTAACGTGGACACGAAGTGTCAAGTAAATCTAATACTGTTTTCTGGGGCATTATATTTTAGACTGTCGACCTCTACAGTACAGGCTAAGTGTAAAAGTGTAATTATTGTATACCTAGTGTTATTCATTAAAATGATTTACCACAGTATAAGTGTCTTTTGACTAAAATCAAAAAGTAATATGCTGAAAATATCTAGTATACCACATAAAACTGCTCTTTTGGGCAAAAATTTTTTTGGAATGGCGTCTAAAATATACAATAGATACCTGTGGACATTTTAAGCACCAAGGAACTCCCACTATTTACATATAAATTGCGTAATTTTTTAATTGACAAAGCTTACTACACGATTCAAGATTTTCTTAATAATTACTACTTACTACAATCTATCACCATACACCTAATTGTTATTTTGTAAGAATGTTTTTTATGTGATATCTAAGAATTGTGTCATACTGCATGTTGACATAATTATTGTATGCCTATTAGGCAGGACATAATGGAACTGTAATTTACCTTACATGTCTGTATAACCTATGCCCACAATAAAAAGATTTGATTTGATTTTTTTCTTTCACATAATTGATAGATAACTTGAAAAAGAATAAATACATACGAACATACAGTGTGAGGCTTCATAATTTGCACCTATTTGAAATGATGGAAACTATGCTTAAATAAACGAAGGAAAAAAATAAAAATATCATTTTTATTCAAAAAGTTGTAACGATTGTTCATTACCTACTGTAAACAAAACGGTTTAACTTTTAAACTAATCTATCACGATGAAACACTGTAATAATTGGAAATAACAGGGCGTCCTCATAAAATAAAAAATTAAGAAAAAAACCACCCTCAATCATTATTTTTTTACAAGAAATGTAAAATTTGACAATAAAAGTCCCTATTTCATACATACCCTTTTTTATTACTTTAAATTATTCTACATCGTATCAGCTTTCTAAAAGCAAAAATACTACTTTTATATCTCAATCACAACATTTTCTATCAACTATTAAAGGTCTGGCACACGACTACGGACCGTGTCCGTTACCCAGGCCAGATGTTGTCGAAAATGGTCATTTGAATCTTATAGATAATTAGTTGTGCGGCTTCTGTAAATGTTGCGCACATTTTTAAATTTGTTGCGCTTATAGTTTTTTAATTATTTCACAAAAACATTTCCTGCTGGCGTAACGTTACCGCAGCCAGACCTTTTTCTTTCTAATGGGAATATTTAAATAAATACTAGCTATAGAATTAGTTGTCTAGATGAAGTAAATGTTGTGCCTTATTTTGTATTTGTTCTTTCATCGGTTGCGAAGTTATTCGAGATTTTGCTGGGGTAACGTTTTTGGTTTTGCTAGATCTTTGAAACGGTTAAGCAGATTCTTATCATATTTTGTACAAGACTTTTTAGGGATTAGTTTAAATTTGTTCTGCAATAAAAATACCAAAAAAATGCATAGCTTAAAGGTTATTTCATTAAATAGAAAAACACTTCAGTCGGTCCCAGCACTCTCAATAAGAGGTCTAAAGACTTACTTTAAACGTTATTTTAAAGCTTGTAACTGCCTTCAAATGTATGTGAAGTTTCATTAGTATCCTGTAAGTATTTAAAAAGATATGATGATATTCAGTTCTTCACGAGCACGGTCTTGATGCGCGCGGTGTTATTTGGCCACTGGATTGGATATATGAACTGAATGTTATGTCAATTATTAGTTGTTTAGTTCAGTTGTATATCAGTAAAATTTCAGCGTAGTACATTGGATAATTAATGAGATAATACGATTAAAGTCATTAGGAAGTGAATGACCGAGGTAACCCGACCAAGTTTAGGTGGTTACGAAAAAGCGAAAACTCAGAACATTATGGTACCTTCTAAAATATGTAGGATAGTGTTACAAATTTAGTACAGACATGTACACAAGCTTTAAAAAAAACTACATGTTTATTAAAGAATTTTTATTAACAGGTAAAATAATCATTTCAATTGAACTTTTAAAGTATTAATAAACTTATACTTAAAAATAATCACAGATTAAAATTACAGATAGTAATTTTGCTATTTTGAAATTTTCTATTACCTTTTATTATAGATGTTTAGTGCGTTATGCAAACAATGGATTTATTCCCTTTACGTCGAGTCCCGTTATATCGAGCCTGGAAGTCTATTGTTCTCCAAAGTATTGATATTTTACGCTTTCTATTACCTTTATGTCGAGTTTGGTGAACAGGTACAGTCAGAGATGTAAATTAAAAGAATTTGAACGTGGGGTCTTTTCGGCTTTGGATTTCGATTAATAACTATACTTTATAACGATTATATTATTCGAAATTTATTAGGTAGGTACTACTTACCTATATATTTTGAACCATAAATTGAAAACATGTGCATTGTATCATTACGTATTTATGTATTTTTATACTGTGTTTTATGTATTTTGATTGTTTATATTTTGATATGTAGGTAGGTACTAACGTAATAGTTACATTTGCATTATTAAGTTCATTTATAATAAATGAACTTAATATTTTAAAAGATAGGTACTTTTTCATCATGCACATAATTTCGAATATTAAAAAAAATACACTGAAATTATGACATACTTTGATGGTTAATTAAAAATATAATCGTACATAGTACTGTAAGGTTAAAGTCATTAGTTATTTTTACATTCTTTTTTGTGTAAAAATTGATTCTAAATTATGTGCGTGTATACATTTCATTGGACGTGACTGTACTTCTAAAATATGATATTATTAAACTCGACATAAAGGTAATAAAAGCGTGGTAAATAAACTCGACATAAAGGGAATAGAAACGGGACAGAAAACTACTCGACATAGGGGTAATAGAAGCGAGACAAGGTTTTCGGCTCGACTTAACGGGACTCGACATAAAGGGAATAAATCAAACAATGAATTACCCCTTCACCCCACCCCTCCCGCGTCCCACCGAACGACATGTTATATCGGTGATTTATGATAAGTATGTGCAACTGGAAGATAATAATAATGTTTTCATAGTACAGATATTATTATATTATTATGTATTTAACAGTGTACGCGTCTGTACCGAAATTGTAAGGTGTATTATACTGAACATTTCAAAAGATAGCATAATGTTCTGAGTTTTCGCTTTTTCGTAACCACCTAAACTTGGTCGGGTTACCTCGATCATTCACTTCCTAATGACTTTAATCGTATTATCTCATTAATTATCCAATGTACTACGCTGAAATTTTACTGATATACAACTGAACTAAACAACTAATAATTGACATAACATTCAGTTCATATATCCAATCCAGTGGCCAAATAACACCGCGCGCATCAAGACCGTGCTCATGAAGAACTGAATATCATCATATCTTTTTAAATACTTACAGGATACTAATGAAACTTCACATACATTTGAAGGCAGTTACAAGCTTTAAAATAACGTTTAAAGTAAGTCTTTAGACCTCTTATTGAGAGTGCTGGGGCCGATTGAAGTGTTTTTCTATTTAATGAAATAACCTTTAAGGCGGATGCATAGATGATCTCACTGCCATTTTGTCGCTAGAAGGCGACACATCCACAATTTCGAACATTTTCAATTTTTACACCTAACATAGAAATTTTTAATAAACAACTTTATTATAAGCGGAACCTAGGGCATTAACTTGATTTTTTTAGATCATCACTGTGCTTGTTAACTGGTATCATACAAAGATTAGAACAATTTAATGATTTAGCCGCATGAATTTACTCTTTACACACACATGCAAAGTAAATAGTAGTAACTTCCGACTCCACTAGATGTCGTTTTATTAAAACATGGTTGGAAATTAAAATGTCCAGATGGCGTTAATTTAAAGAAAGAGGACCAAATTATTTATAAGATGAATATCCTTACATTATAGCAAAAACTGAAAACAAATATTAATTTACTAATTAAGCATACTTTAAATTACTAGAGGATTGTAATGTTCCAATCTATTTCTTAATAATATAATTATTGGGATATGCATACTTTTGTTTCTAGGCTCGATATCAGATACCTTTTCACCATAACAAATTATTTAGATAAATTATTTTGGGTAATAAAGGTACGAGTATATTGTACCTATATAGGTTGTTGTAATGTGACTGAACCTAAATAGTACCTAACGTGTAAATAAATTGTGACCTGTACTAAATAAATAAAAGATTATGTATTCAATTGTAAAGCGTTTTATTGTATCTTACTATAAATTAATAATATTTATCTATGGTTAATATTTTCATACAAATATCGTTTTATTTACTCTCACTGCATTTACCTAAATATTTTCTGGTTGGATTCGAACCATCGACTCGTAGGTACCACCACACAAAGATAACATAAGTACTTTTTTCAATATTTTGATATTTACAATTATGATTCTGAATTTAGTATTAGAATGAATTATGTACGTAGAATTATTACGTACGTAATTACAAGTCAAGATTTTTTAAATTTAGTTTCCAATTTATGTGATTTCGGAAAAATTAAAATTTCTACATGGTGTACAATCTTATTTCAAATGGAGTATAGGTACGCTTGGGTAGATATATTGGAAGTATTGGAACTAACCTAGGTACCTACTTACTTTTAATTTACTTACCAAACTAATTCCGTAAGTACCTACCTATCTCCGAGAATCTTCTCTAATAAAATTATGTTCAATAAGTATAATAGGAAGGTACCACAGATGAATAAATACGCATAACTGGTGAAATACGGGTGTACTATAGGTAGGTACACATCAAGCTATACATTTCCAGTTTATACAGACCTCGCATTGTACGGAAATCCTATACAATGCGAGATCAGCATAAACTGGAAATGTAAAGCTTGATGTCATGTGTAGCCGTATGTACCTACACCTCTGCCTAATCCTTTGGGATGACAGGCGTGATGTTTAAGAAATACTCTGATGTTTAAGAAATGCTCGATGATAACTTAATTCTAATGATGAGTGATCCAATTATAAGTACTTAGCTGCGCCCCGCGGTTTCACCCGCATAAGTCTCGATCCCGTATATACAATGTGAATTTGAATTCATGCGACACCTGTTAAGGGGTCATTGTACTCATCGCGAAAAAAAAATCAGCTGTTCCCTACATTTATGTTCGCATAGCTCGTCAAAATGTAGGAAACAGCTGATTTTTTTTTCGCGATTTCAACGTTGGTCCCATCGTGAAAGTTGTTCGGCTGTGTAGCCATCTGTACATTGAATGTTTTCGTAAGATTAGACCTCAGACCAAATAAAAAACCAAGACAGAGCGCTGCGAACAATACAGTG
Source organism: Agrochola circellaris (assembly GCA_914767755.1). Classification (NCBI taxonomy): domain Eukaryota; kingdom Metazoa; phylum Arthropoda; class Insecta; order Lepidoptera; family Noctuidae; genus Agrochola; species Agrochola circellaris. Next base: position 25,217,445 of record OU611839.1, on the reverse strand, counting down.
AAGCATGCCAAAACTACACCGCCGCTCTGTGCATACACGCCCACACGCACATATTTACAACCTGTGCCGTCTGCCGTGCTGTTCACTTCATTGTTGGCAGCGCTCTGTCTTGGTTTTTTATTTGATGTGAGGATTAGACATGTGTACATTCAATAAGCTAACAGTCTACATCGGTTTCGTTGCTGTGTGTGGCTCAGGTGTGCCAGCTAGATAGAAACATAATATCAAAATCCGCGAATAATATAGGTACCTGCAGTGCTATTCTGTAACCATCTCACCGTGAAAACTTAGGTGAAGTGAGCGTGGAGTGAGCTGTCATTCCACAGGGATTGGCACTATTGACAGCTCACTTCACCCAAGTTTTCACCGTGAGATGTTTACAGAATAGCATGGCTGGTACCTAGGTGGCAGTGGCGAGCGGCAGCTGTGCTACAAAAGATACTCATTCCTTTGACCGCGCCGACGCGTGCCGCCAAAACCATTAGTAAGTCAGTGCAATGTAATTCTTATGTAATTGCGATAAGGTATAAATTAGAATAATTGACATTTGCGAGGAGTTTTTTAGTTGGAAATAGAGAAATGATAATTTTTTTGTAAAGGTAGTCAATCATCCTGATTTATACCTTAAAACAATGAGAAAAGAGTCACATTGCAATGACTTACTATTTTGCTTATGATTTTATTTCACTTTGGAATAGTCTGTAGTGTGTTAGGGTAGGTTAACGACCTATTAATTAAACACTACTTTAGCATTGATATTAAATGTTTATTAACATACAAATAAATCATAAAACTAATAACAATAATGCGCGGCGCGAGTCGCGAAAAAACATGCATTCGCCGTAGATGTTTGTAGCGGACTGGCGAGGCGAGGGCGTCCGAGGGCCAGGGGCGCGGCCATGCGCGGGAGAGCAGTGGCGCGGGCGGCGCGCGGCGGTCCGATCGTCGCGTGTTCCACGAATTCGCCTCGCGGTCGTGTCGTAGGTATTTAACGGCGTGCGGCACAGCGCGGGCGTAGGGCTCCGCTGGCCGTAGCGCGCGGTCGAGCGGTAGGTAGGCAGTAAGGCGGTGTACAGACAAGTGAATTGATTAGGCAGTGTTCACACGGTTGTGGATATTTAATTATGAAATTATTTTATTACTGTTGTGTGTATATATGTATGTATTTGTGTTGTATGTAATATGTATGTATGTAATATGTATGTATAGCCTACAAGTCTGTCAGTCTGCCTAGCCTTTTCCCAATTGTGTTGGGGTCGGTATCCAGTCTTACCGGATGCAGCTGAATACCAGTATTTTACATGAAGCGACTGCCTATCTGACCTCTACAACCCAGTAACTGGGTAATACGATACCCTTGGTAAGACTGGTGGTCACTTTCGGGCTTCTGACGACCCGTAACGACTGACAAAGATCCACGAATGACAACCAGGATCACGAGGCACGGAGGAGTCTCGGTACCTACCTATATAAAGATGTCACTCATCCACGGACCAAACCCCGCCAAGCGAAGTACGATTGATCGACCCGTGCGGCTGTTATGACCTTTTGGAATAAAACGTTAAATAAAACTAAGCCCTCGGTTAGCACGGATGTAAAGCATCACCGTTCGTGCTCGCGTGGGCAAGTTTAGGTACCTCGGTTAGGTTGGGTTATGTTGACCGACCGGGGAATCGAACCTAGGACCCACGCTCTGCAAACACGCACAGACCTGCCTCCGTCCTATGACAAAGATCGTCTACTACTGAACTCAGCTCGGAATGCACCGCCATTTATACTCTCTTGGTGTGGCGTAGCGCCCGCTACGCGATATTGCGGCGATTTGCAGCGCGACAATAACAAAGAAATATGCTCCTTTGTTGATGCCGCTCTGCTATTCGGGTTTCGCATCACGTGACGCGATATATCTGTGTCGCGGCGCTACAGGTCGCTCCTGTGTGAAGTGTCGCGCGCGTTTTCATAGAAATTGTTCTACGGATAAAATATCGCAATATCGCGTAGCGCGACAAGTCGCCCTGGTCTGCACAAGCCTTTACTCTCTTGGCGGCGATTTGCAGCGCGACAATTACTAAGAAATATGCTCCTTTGTTGATGCCGCTCTGTTAAGCTTTGTGCAGACCAGCGCGACGCGACGCCGCGACGCGACTCGAACAATACAATTTCTAAGAAAACTTGACGGTATAACAATACCCGGTGTCGCGTCGCGCTGTCGCGTCGCGCCGGTCTGCACAAGCCTTTATTCGGGTTTCGTATCACGTGACGCGAATTATCTGTGTCGCGGCGCTACAGGTCGCCCCTGTGTGTGTGAGTGTCGCGCGCGTTTTCATAGAAATTGTTCTACGGATAAAACATCGCAATATCGCGTAGCGCGACAAGTCGCGCTGGTCTTCACAAGCCTTTACTCACTAAAAATCATTAGAAGAATTTCCATGATGTCTTTTCAATGTTGCTTGCACTTTTTTCCGTGATTTTCGCGGCCCTGAATACATATGTCGTATATAGGCAAGTTTATTAGTCGGATTCATCTTAGGCAGAGTTGCAATTCAATCTGTAATCAAAACCATAAATGAATGATGTACCTATATCATTCATCGTTTTAAATATCAGAACATCCTACAACTTACTACTAAAATACTGCCCTATGTTTTATTTCCCCTTTTTCTTGGTAAACTTCTTAGATGGCAAGACCAATTTATCTCGACGCACTTTGACGTGTGCTAATAATACTAAAATGTGCAATTGTTATGAAAAATCAATGTGGTTTGTCTGTGTTTTCACTTTCTTGATGGTTTCACATAAATTAAATATGATTCAATCAATAGATGTAAGTGGTAATTACCTACCTACGCAATGGTGTCACCATTGCGTAGGTAGGTAATTAGAAAAAAAATAGGTAAATTTGCCTACGCTGATCGCCTGATTTAGGTACCTATACCCTAAGTTTACATGAACTTCTATTCTCTGATTTTATTCAACCCAAACCAATGAATTAGTACCTAACCGTGTCAGAAAATGTATTATCAGTACCTACTTACATACAGTAGAAAGATTTTTAAATCTTTAGGTACTTTATATTTAAAGTAGATATTACAATAATTACATTAGTATTGTATCTGTGTGAACCAAATGCAGATCGCAGATTTTTTTTTTCACTTTCTAGCATTCTTTCTCATTCCCTAATAAAAAACATTTTATCAATCATAAAATGTAAAACCCGCGGGCAAACCCGCGCGCCGGCGCTAACTTTCTAGAAACACAATTATTTTGGAAACGATTCGCAAGTTGTCAAGACACATAGACTGACTGGAGCAATTTGGCAATAAGTTCGAATTTTCGAACAGCGCCATCTATTATAAATGTTTACCGAACCTAAACTCGTAACACAATGTAAATAACTCTTTCTCGGTGGTTCTTTAAATTTCTGTTAGATGGCGCGATTCAGGTCACTCACACATGTAAAGATTTTTCGTTTTTTATTGGGTCTAATTCTCCTAGAAATACAGTTTTTTTTATAAAATTTTGGCGTTAGGCGGACATAATACATTATAAAGTCTCATTATACTTGCTTTTATTCTGCAGAAACCGTTTATTTACGGAGATTAGAACGCCTGAAAAATGTATGGCGAGGCCTGTCTATACATCCACCTTAAGCTATGCATTTTTTTGGTATTTTTATTGCAGAACAAATTTAAACTAATCCCTAAGAAGTCTTGTACAAAATATGATAAGAATCTGCTTAACCGTTTCAAAGATCTAGCAAAACCAAAAACGTTACCCCAGCAAAATCTCGAATAACTTCGCAACCGATTAAAGAACAAATACAAAATAAGGCACAACATTTACTTCATCTAGACAACTAATTCTATAGCTAGTATTTATTTAAATATTCCCATTAGAAAGAAAAAGGTCTGGCTGCGGTAACGTTACGCCAGCAGGAAATGTTTTTGTGAAATAATTAAAAAACTATAAGCGCAACAAATTTAAAAATGTGCGCAACATTTACAGAAGCCGCACAACTAATTATCTATAAGATTCAAATGACCATTTTCGACAACATCTGGCCTGGGTAACGGACACCTACGGACCATACTTTAGCAGGTAGAGCCAAGCGTTGCCGGTGATTAATATTCCGAAGTATTCCCGTCGTATTATTCGCGAAGAATTCGGAAGTATTAATTAATATTCGGAATTAGCGCCAAAAGTCCGACTATTCACCGCTAGATGGCGACACAATTACCATTGCAAATTACAGTCATAAATGGTGCGTGTTGGCGATTGTGTATTCGTATCCACGAATCTTCCACCATTCTTAATTATCCTCATCAACAAACCTTGGTCATTGCAGCAGCAGAAAGCGCATGCAGGCGAGCACTACCGACGGAAGTTGTACAGTTACAGCTTTTACGCGCTAGGTGGCGCTAATACCAGTGACATTATTACTACGAGTTCATTCATCAATATCAAACTTCAAAATATTTCTTTCATCTACTTAGATATGATAAGACGTAATAAGTTTGCGGTTTAGGTATGCAAGTGTAATTTTGCGAGAATACTATGCATATAAGGAGGTTAATACATAGTGTAGCAAAAAAAATGTAGGTATAAGCTACATTTGAGATAAGTCGCCCAGGTATCGAACCCGGCTCGACATAAATCATACAATGAAACGCAGTATCCAGATGAAGAACTAAAGTATATTGAAAAAAAAATACATTAAAAAATAACACAAACAATTCACACGCGTAAAAAAAATGTCGTCACCTTAGGATAAGATTAGTGGTTTATTGGTTAGTTACGTTGGAGCAATTACGGTAGGTGATTATCTTTGTCGGCAAAGAACGACAGGCCCAGCCTCTACAGGGCAAAGCAACCTGCCTTTATTAACAAATTTGGACCCAAAAAAATGTTGTTGGCGGTAACAGGAAAAGTAATACGCAATTGCCGTTGAACCACAGTGTTGCCTGTATCGGAATGCGGCGTTGGGACGCCGATGTTGGCGTTCGCCTGCTCCAGGCGGCAAGGCGAGGCGTCGCTGGTAGACGCTCGTTGCTGCCGCTACCTCGGGACCCTCCGCAGGGTCGCCCGCTTCGCCTTAGAGGTACCGGGACGCGGTACTGGGTCCCGCGTGGACAGCGAGGGTGTAGCGCCGGGCCGTGCTCAACCTTGGCAGTATAGCCGCAGACGGTCTGTAGGCGGGTGAAGCCTCAACGAGGACTCTATCCAATATCCGGGATATTGGATAGAGTCCTCGTTGAGATATTGGATACATCCTCCCTGCAAGAACCTTAATAGAATACTATAAGACAGCTACGTGTCTGCTCACTAGCGAAATAACACAAAGAAAATTTATGGAAAATCGATTCACGCTGTTCAAGTCAGTGGATGACTGGCGACTGCCAATCTTTTTTTCTTGCATCGACAAAACCGAATTCAAAAATGTGTCAATCGTAATAACATTTTACGAATAACATGTTCGGCCTTTTTCGCGTGTCAAAAGGTCTATTTGGCAGCGGAATTCTGCAATATGTAGGTACTAAGATGTGTTTATATAACTTACTAGCTGATCCATATTATTTTTTTTTTTAAATGTCTAAAAATTTAAAAAAAAAAAATGGTGGACAACCCTTAACATTTAGGGGGATGAAAAATAGTTGTTGGCCGATTCTCAGACCTACTCAATATACTCACAAAATTTCATGATAATCGGTCAAGCCGTTTCGGAGGAGTACGGGAACAAACATTGTGACACGAGAATTTTATATATTAGAAGATTTAAAATTATTTACCTAATAAAACAGTCACTATTATATTATGCATTTCAATTGTTTTTTATAAATAAGTACCTATTCTACAAAGAAGGAACTAACTTTTTTGTAGAATGTCGTCTGTATGTTTATGTTTCCCTACCTACCTACTTACCTAATATATTTATTTTTTTATTTTTTAGATAAGTACGTCATAAAGCAAAAACTTTTTTACATAATAAACTAAGCTTGTAGGTACGTAATCCTCACAAAGTCGTCATAAACACAACCATACAAAAATAAAATAACAAGTAGTCAGTCACAAATAGACACACCTTAGATGTAGCATCAGCAAAATTCATAAAACCGACCACTACTTGAGTGCGCCTTCAAAATCACAAATATTTATTACTGCTTTAGGTGAAAATGATCTTTACGCAAACGCAATAACTTGTGAAGTCATTTAACCAAATACATTCGCAAAATTGAAACGAATGAATGCAAATTTTCACATTTCTGCTACATCTAAGTTGTGCCGTACTGTACTTATTGGATTAGCTATTAAAGTTCGACTATTGACTACTAGATGGCGTTAATGCCACTGGCTTTATATTACTATGCGTTCATTCATAAAACTGAGTAATATACGATCTTGAAAACTTCCGAATGTTTCTTTTGATCTACATAAATAAGTACATATTTAATGTTTTGACAACACAGGTAACAGTGAAATTGGTCTGTAAGATGTTTGTTTCATGAGGTGGTTTCGCAGGCTTGAGTATCATAATGACTGTTCGGGCGCCTTCGACCACTCGGCAATCTTCGGCTGTTGTCGTGAGATAGTGGAAGGCGGTGCGGGCGGCGGCGAGAGGTGCGGCGTACGGCGCGCGGGCCATCGACCACTTCGCTACCGATCTCCGACGACGGCACGGCCGCGCACTCCATACGTTTACCAGCATCGACAATATTATACCTTTTTGGATTAAATTCATTTAAATTACAGTCCACTGCTTTTAACTTCAGTCCTTAATTAGGTCCCTTACAATGACTTCAGCTACTTTCCACATGTCAGGAACGTGTTTTAAGCGATATGCAGCGATATGAGCGTGGTAAGCTGAACTATAGCTTTACGTGGGAGATTTTGTAAAACTTTTCCTGTAAATAAGTCCTAACCAGGGGATTTTCTCCGATTAAAATTACACTTAATTTCTCTAGATACTTCTTTTGGGGCAACCAACTTAATATCTGAACTATTTTGAACACCCTGAATTAATATCCTCGCATTGTGAGTAAGTTAAAGGTTTTTCACCAGTGTGTATAAGAATATGTTTTCTTAAATAACTCTTTTGACTAAAATTACGTTGACATACATCACACTTATAAGGTTTTTCACCAGAGTGTATACGAAAATGATTTGTTAAAATATTCTTTTCAATAAAACTACGCTGACATACATCACATTTATAAGGTTTTTCACCAGTGTGTATACGAGTATGTTTTGTCAAAGCATCCTTTTGACTAAATCTACGTAGACATACATCACACTTATAGGGTTTTTCACCAGAGTGTTTACGAATATGCTTTGTTAAAGCAGTCTTTTGACAAAAACTACGTTGACATACATCACACTTATGAGGTTTTTCACCAGTGTGTATGCGAATATGTTGTGTTAAAACACCCTTTTGACCAAAACTACGTTGACAAACATCACATTTATAAGGTTTTTCACCAGTGTGTACACGAATATGTTGTGTTAAATGAGTCTTTTGACTAAAACTACGTAGACATAAATCACACTTAAAAGGTTTTTCACCAGAGTGTATACGAATATGATTTCTTAAATTATTCTTTTGACTATAACTACGCTGACACACATCACACTTATAAGGTTTTTCAGCAGTGTGTGTAACAATATGTTTTGTGAACGTGGCCTTTTCCCTAAAACTACGCTGACACACATCACACTTATAAGGTTTTTCACCAGAGTGTATACGGATATGTACAGTTAAATTACCCTTTTCTGTAAAACTATGCTGACATACATCACACTTATAAGGTTTTTCACCAGTGTGTATACGAATATGTTGTGTTAAAGCATTCTTTTGACAAAAACTACGTTGACATACATCACACTTATAAGGTTTTTCACCAGTGTGCTTACGAATATGTACTCTTAAAGTACCCTTTTCTGTAAAACTACGCAGACATACATCACACTTATAGGGATTTTCACCCGTGTGTATACGAAAATGATTTGTTAAAGTACGCTTTTCAGTAAAACTACATAGACATACATCACACTTATAAGGTTTTTCACCAGAGTGTTTACGAATATGCTTTGTTAAAGTAGTCTTTTGACAAAAACTACGTTGACATACATCACACTTATGAGGTTTTTCACCAGTGTGTATGAGAATATGTTGTGTTAAAACACTCTTTTGACAAAAACTACGTTGACAAACATCACATTTATAAGGTTTTTCACCAGTGTGTACACGAATATGTTGTGTTAAATGAGTCTTTTGACTAAAACTACGTAAACATAAATCACACTTAAAAGGTTTTTCACCCGTGTGTATAAGAATATGTCTTGCTAAATTACTCTTGTCTGTAAAACTACGCTGACATACATGACACTTATAAGGTTTTTCATTGAATTGTGTAAGATTAGGTTGTGTATTTTTTTTAAATCGATCAAAACTATGCTGGTCACATTTGTAGGGCTCTTTGAAATAAATGCTGGTTTTCGACGTACGTTTTTGAGTTGCTTGGATAACTTTCGAGTCAGATTTTTCGTTCATCGATTGCTCGGCTGTAACTGCATCTTCTAGTCTTGTTCTTCGTCTGTTTAGTTTTGGTTTTTTCGTAACTTGATGACCTATGATTATAAATCTGGTCACTACAATGGTGGAAGGGAAGCAGATTGACATGCACACGAATCAAAATAATAGCGCTTTGCATGATTCACACTAGCATCGAAATGTTCCTCCTTTTCGCTCCTAGTCTGATTCATGCAATTTAATTCAATTTTCTGGTGACATTGAATATTACACTTAATCACCAGAGACATAGTACACATTGTATTAACGATGATATAATATGGTATGTTCCAAAACTATCTGATCGAAGTTTAAACAAACCCTGTTCAAGGGAATTATTAACGACTTATGTAACTGAAACGTGGTCGCTCACAATAGGCTTTATCAGAAGGCTAAAATTCACCCAAAGGGCAATGGAGAGGGCTATGCTAAAAGTTTCCTTACGTGAACGAATCAGAAATGAAGAGATACGTAGGGGAAACAAGGTAACCGACATAGCCCGAAGAATTGCCAAACTTAAGTGGCAATGGGCAGAGCACATTGCTCGAAGAGTTGCTGGAGTGGCGAACGCGTTCCACAAGACTTAGCGTTGGAAGGCCGACAAGATGGACCGATGACCTTGTGAAGGCCGCAGGAATCCGCTGGATGCGGGAAACACAGAAGCACAGAATCGGTCGAAGTGGCGGTGCTTGGGGGAGGTTTATGTCCAGCAGTGGACATCTTTCGGCTGAATTGATAATGATGATTCAAGAAATCATCATTATTGCGTAGTTTTATATAACATAATTAAATTGAAATTGAAACATCAGTGACAAAAACGGAGGTTATAAAATATTCTCAAATCAAATGAAAAACATCGTTAAGGTGATAATTTCGGTTTTTAGTAGGTATTCAAACAACCAAATCACTCAATTTGTAAGAGGGGCCACAAATTGGTATCACCAGGTATGCTTTCCGTTCCATTTGTTTACATTTTCATCAATAGGTACTTTTGGAATAGATTATGACACATCACACGGCCACTCTCACTAGTGTGGCGTGAGGGGTCACAGGGCGCGCTCTCGCGGCTTATTCCGATCGGATCCCACAATCCGATCCCACTTCATGGGATTCTTTAGGAATGTGTATAAAATTAATATTTTGTTCCGAACTGATCTCAGCACGAAAAGATCCCTGAAGACACGGGTCTTCACTGGCAGAGTACCACGGGATACTCTGCCAGTGATTTGCGATGCCGGAGCGGTGGCGCTGCGTCGTCCGACATTATAAAGGTACAATAATTACGAATAAGGCGGTTGGGCACCGCCTGATGTTTGCAGTCGCAAAACTAATGACAGACCGCAGCGACACTACTGGTCTCATTTTAAGATATTATCTATTATTAATATTATTTTAGTTCTTAAAAACATACCATCACTTTGATGTTCCTCCTTTAGCTCAATAATATCATCTAGTCCCTCACAAACAGCTGATAATTCTTCTTTGATAGCAATGCTTTCTGTTTGAACAACATCAACTATACTTATGTTCTCTATTGGAGATTTAATAAACCCACCTAAAAACTCTAAGTGGTCTTGGTTTATTAAAGGTTTGAGCTGTAAAAAGACATTAATAGTATTAGGAAGATATGCCAGTCACAGTCCCACAAGCACAAACCTTTTTTCATTACACTATAGGCACCCAAAAGCCCTCACAAGTGAGGAAACTTAAGTAGGTCCAATATAACCTGGAGAGAAGGCCATGCTACCAACCTCACACAAGTCACAGACCAATGGTATTGTTGGCGTGAAATCCAGACTCATTACACTAAAGGCACCCAAGAGCCCTCACAAGTGAGGACACTTAAGTAGGTCCAATATAACCTGGAGAGTAGGCCATGCTACAAACCTCACACAAGTCACAGACCAATGGTATTGTTGGCGTGAAATCCAGACTCATTACACTAAAGGCACCCAAGAGCCCTCACAAGTGAGGACACTTAAGTAGGTCCAATATAACCTGGAGAGTAGGCCATGCTACCAACCTCACACAAGTCACAGACCAATGGTATTGTTGGCGTGAAATCCAGACTCATTACACTAAAGGCACCCAAGAGCCCTCACAAGTGAGGACACTTAAGTAGGTCCAATATAACCTGGAGGGTAGGCCATGCTACCAACCTCACACAAGTCACAGACCAATGTTATCGTTGGCGTGAAATCCAGTCACAATAGGTATGAGTTAGAGAGAAATCACTTCCACATAGAATAAATGTCTGTTAAAGAATAAGTCTCTCACCTCATAATCCTTATTCATCTGAGCGAACATCTCTTCGGCTTCCAGACATTTTCTCATTAATTGGCAGCATTTTTCTAGTTTAGCGCAGCAGAAGAAACAAACAAGAATCGGTCTCCTGTCTTCAGTTACAAACTGCAACAAAACTTGTCTTACAATATTTTGTTTATATGAAGAAAATACTTCCAATCGAACATTAAATTGTAAAGCTAACAGTTGCTGGTCAGTAATGTTTTCTATACGCCTCGAGCATTGATTATCACTCTTGCTCAAGGCTGATTGGTGACTTATTTATTTATTTATATATACTTTATTGTACACCACAAAAATACATAACAAGAAATAATAATTATGCACTACAAAATATACAATGGGCGACCTTATCGCTTTCTGCGATCTCTTCCAGGCAACCTTAGAATGGACAGTGATTTGCCTGGACTTATAGTCTATTTTAAGTCCAGGTTCCCTCAAATACCTCACATGGATTATCTTTCACCGATGTCCATTTGCCCCTAAGTCCCATAAGACAGCCCTCTGATTGAAAGTTCATATGGATTTATATTCTCGTGTTTGACTCGAATTTAAAACCTTATATTGGTAATTTAAATCTTATTTATCAACTTACTGGAATATCAGTCAGCTTCTCATATAGTTCATGGAAGTTCCTGTTGACTACTAAATACATGCGAACATTCTGCACTAAACATATTCTACACATTGGCAGTTTTTCCAACTTTACTAAATTGTCATTAATACCTGGAACAACCAATATGACACAGAAATTTTACTATTTTTTTTACTGTTTGAATGATGGAACACTGCATACCAGTCATTTATAATTACCGATTACAGATGAGCCCAAATTGAACGGCGACGAAGCTGCGACCACGACTGATACCTCTGTATAAATACCTGGAGAAAAAAAAGTCAGAATATGATTTTTACCAGCTTTATTTATTTAAAAGTAGCTGCCCGCCCCGGCTTCGCACGGGTAGCACTATGTACTTATCTACGGCGTACCTACCTACCTACCTACCCTACCCTACCTACCTACCCTACCTACCCTACCGACCCTACCTACCCTACCTTTTCATTGTTTTTAAGATGTATTCTGCTATTCGGGGCGGAGACAAATCCAACGAATCAAAAACCATGAAAATTGGTCCAGCAGATCTCGAGTTATAAGTGTTGTAACAAACACGACTTTCTTTTATATATATAGATTACCAGCCAAGTGCGGGCCACGCACAATGAAATGTTTCGTAGTTGGGATAAGATGATAAGAAATTATCATGTTTGTTAGAGAGATTTGATCCTTATTGATTGATGCCATAAAAGTACAGAGTAGTTTAGTCGGTACGATTCCCGAGTATGGCAAGCGAATTTTCGAAAATGTTTGAATGCAGATTTGTTTCTTTAAAAAAATAAAGGTATGTTTTCTTCGAGAAAAATTTACTATCTCCAGTATTTAGAGTCATTTCCCTCCAGGTGAGGTTAAAAATTCCACCCTGTATACAACCTTAGTTTTTGTTTTTTTCGCGATTTCAGCGTCGCGTCGGTCTCATACTGAAAGTTATTTATAATAATGAGTACAATGACACCTGAAGAGATTTAGGGTAACCAAAAACTAAGGTGATGGAGCGAGACAAAACACTTAATATTTTTGTAGGTATTGGTATAATGGTGTTTTAGGTGGGTACATGTTTTATGCACGCACGGTGATGCCTGCGGATAATTATTTATGTTATTTAATCATTTTAAGTATTCATACTATTGGTTGTTTATTGACTATTTTATGTACTATTTGTTTTATTGTATATTTATGTAAAATTCATTAAACCTGACTTGGTATCCGTACGTCTCTTTCGGGTGACCACTGAAAATCAGCGCTGTGCTGTGGGTTTCCATAGCACAGCATCATGCTGAGTGGAAGCCTTCTTGTCACAGTCATGACGTGCCAGCAGCTGCCGACTATTTCTGTTTTGTGCTCGTTATTGTATTTAAATCTATTCTGTTTCTTTTTCTTATTTTTTACTCGAGTTTATCATCTTTTTTTTTTTTATGCACGTGTTTCTGTGACAAATAAACTTATTTTCCTTTCTTTCTTTCTAAGGTTGTATATAATTTATAACAAACTTTGTATTAAAAACTCATTCTTAAAAGTCTTACTAATTATATATCTATCTGTGTGCCGAATTTCATGCAAATCCATTCAGCCGTTTTGCGTGGTTCACAAACATCCAAATGTACAAACTTTCACATTTATTACATTATACATAATATACAGTATAGTATGAAGTAGGATATTTTTTACTGTTAATATTATATTTGTTCTTAAAAACATACCATCACTTTGATGTTCCTCCTTTGGCTCAGTAATATCATCTGGTCCCTCACAAACAGCAGGTAATTCTTCTTTGATAGCAATGCTTTCTGTTTGAACAACATCAACTATACTTATGTTCTGTATTGGAGATTTAATAAACCCACCTAAATACTCTAAGTGGTCTTGGTTTATTAAAGGTTTGGGCTGTAAAAAATATTTATAGTATTAGGAAAATATGGCAGTCACAAGAAAAAACTTCACTTCTACTTTTCTTTTTTTTTTTTCATTATACTGAAGTCACTCAACAAAGCGCCTCACAAGTGAGGACACTTAAGTAGGTCCAATGTAACCTGGAGAGTAGGCCATGCTACCAACCTCACACAAGTCACAGACCAATGGTATTGTTGGCGTGAAATCTAGACAATAAGTATGAGCTTGAAAGAAATCACATTATACTGAAATTAAAAAACCGTCCAAGTGCTTGTCGGACCACGCACAATGAAGGGTTCATTTTTTGGGAAGTAGGGATGAATTTATCCCAAGAACAAACTTAACATTGTAATTGAAAAACATGTTCTCCCATACGGAATTTACTTCACTCATATGTATACCCATGTCAAATTACAGCTTTCTAGTACTCACCGTCTCTGAGCTAAACCGCGGACAGACAGACAGACATGGCGAAAGTATAAGGGTTGTTTACTATGGAACCCTAAAAATTATAAGAATGTCTGTTGAAGAATACCTCACCTTATAATCCTCATTCCTCATTTGAGCGAACAGTTCTTCGGCTTTCAGACATTTCCTCAGTAATTGGCAGCATTGCTTTAGTTTAGTGCAGCAGACGAAACAAGCAAGAATCGGTCTCCTGTCTTCAGTTACAAACTGCAACAAAACTTGTCTTACACTATTTTGTTTTAAGAAGAAAATATTTCCAATTTTATATTAAATTGTAAAGCCAACAGTTGGTGGTCCATAATGCTTTCTATACTCCTCATAAAGAGAAGACATGAGCATAGATTACCACTCTTGCTCAAGGCAGATCGGTGACTTAAATATATTATACAAGTCCAGGCTCCTTCACATGGATTATATTTCACTGATGTCAATTATTTCCATTTGCCCCTAAGACAGCCCTCTGATCGAAAGTTCATATGAATTTATATCCTCCTGATTGATTCATGGTAATTTAAATATTATTTATCAACTTACTGGAATATCAGTCAGCTTCTCATACAGTTCACGGAAGTTCCTGTGCACCATTAGATACATGCGAACATTCTGCACTAAACATATTCTACACATTGGCAGTTTTTCCATCTCTGAACTCAAAACGCTGAGGCGTACAAATAACCGGCGTGGCTTGTATTAATTATTGCGACTTCTAGAGTAATCTTCGAATGCGAATGAAAGCTTTTTAATAACGTGTGCACTTCCTTGGTGGACCACGGTACGCCGGCAGCAGCTGGACCGCACCTAAGACGACCCACTGACCGCCGGAGAGACTTATTTTATAGTCCAGGTATGTCATAGGATTTAGTTTATTAGTCCGTAAATATCATCTACAACGTATATTTCGTTCACAGATTACTTTAAACTACGGAATTACAGGTATTCCGTACACTTTTAACTAAACGCAAGCAAACCAACTTCTATTTTAATTCAAAGCCACTTGCTTTTGCTTGACAGTAAGTACTTGTAACCACAGATTACTAAGTTATACTTGTAACTTGAAAGTGAAAATTACCGGTAAAATGTAAGTCGGTAAATTTCAGTATTTTTTTGAGGTGCCTCGGTATTTTCGTAAAATTTAATCTGGTCACACTGTCGATCAGTACTACTTAGTCTGTGTGTCGATCTGTCACAATACGATAGTGTTAGGTAGCAATTAGAAATTATTCAGAATTAGTTAGTTGTTATTTCGTATTCTGTGAAAGTGTGTATAGTCCCGATTTTGTAGATAGTATATATGGACAAATAAATGAACTATCTAAGAGAAATATTATAAATCTCTCTGGTTACTGCCGTCTTACCGTGATCCATCAAGAAAGTGCACACATTATTTATAAACTATTATTCGCATTTGAAGATCACTAAGAAATCTTAATAATTACAAGCCACGCCAGTTATTTGTGCGCCACAGTGTTTTTAATTTTTCAATTATTTATATGAACTAATAAGCTATACGTTTCGAGTTCAAAGATGGAAAAACTGCCAATGTGTAGAATATGTTTAGTGCAGAATGTTCGCATGTATCTAGTGGTCAACAGGAACTTCCATGAACTTTATGAGAAGCTGACTGATATTCCAGTAAGTTGATAAGTCAGATTTGAAAGATAATCCATGTGAGTAAGATTGGAAGTATTTTCTTTATATAAACATTACAAGTTTTGTTGCAGTTTGTAACTGAAGACAGGAGACCGATTCTTGCTTGTTTTTTCTGCTTCGCGAAGCTAAAGCAATGCTGTCGATTTCTCAGAAAAAGTCTGAAAGCCGAAGAACTGTATGCTCAGATGATGAATGAGGATTATGAGGTGAGATATTCTTCAACAGTTATTTATTTTTATAATTTCTAATTTCAGTATAATGTGGAAGTGATTTCTCTCAAGCTTGTACCTAGTGTGTCTGGAGTTCACGCCAACCGTGCCATTGCACTATGAGGCTGGTAGCATGGCGGACTCTCCAGACTACATTGGATCTACTTACCTGTCCTCACTTATAGGGGCGCTTTCGAGTGACTTTAGTATACTGAAACAAGTTTGTGCTTGTGGGACTGTGACTCGCATATTTTCCTAATACTATAAATATTTTTACAGCTCAATCCTTTAATAAACCAAGACCACTTAGAGAATTATGGTGGGTTTGTTAAATCTCCAATAGAGAACATAAATATAGTTAATGTTGTTCAAACAGAAAGTATTGCTATCAAAGAAGAATTACCAGCTGTTTGTGAGGGACCAGATGATATTATTGAGCCAAAGGAGGAACATCAAAGTAATGGTACGTTTTTAAGAACATAAATAATATTAACAATACATAATATCTTTTAATAAATTATAGATCTATTTATTTTTTTTAAAGTTTTGAATTACTTCAAAGTTTTGGTAGTGTGTAGTTTAAATATTGATAACCATTATATTGTGAAATAAAACAAATATATTAATAATAAATGAGTAACACTCTTGACTGTTTTTGTGTACTTTCAGAGGTAGAACCAGAAAATTTTAACAATAACTGTCTAAATGTAGCAGATATACCACCACACAATTCTGAAACAGATTTTGTATTTGATGTACCTTTGATCGAGTTTAAAATTGAAGTGGAAGAAGAACATGAAGTATTTAAGATGAAACAAAGAGCCGGGAAGATGAAAAGTAAGTATTAGTTAGTTGATCTGTAGGTAAGCAAAAAGGCCAATGGTTCACCTGATGAACGTAGTTTGTGTTACCTTAAGATCTGACCTACTTTCATGTGTAATGTTGAATGCTGTCTCCAGTTGGACGGCTGCACTCGACCATAGCGGCAATGTCGCCATTTATTGAAGCGTTTTCATGGAGACGCATAGAAAACAAGTAGTGTTGCTGTGGTCTGTCATTCGTATTTTGCGGCTGCAAACATCAGGCGGTTGGGCACATTTGGAATTGTACGTTTATAATGAAAGACGAAGCACCGCCACCGCTCCTACGTCGGCAACGTATCGTGTGGCCTCACTCATACACAGGGATCATTCGTACTGAGATCATTTCAGAACAAAAAAATTGTTTTATACTCATTCCTAACAAATCCCACACAGTGGGATCGGATTGTAGCATTATGTTGTGAAATAAAACAAATAAAATTCAAAAGTCTTTTTCAAACTAGGCTGAGAATCAGCACTTTTCGAACGTCAAAATTACATAAGACAGTCCCCCAAAAACGCCCACCCTTCACCACTTCCTAGTGCTTAAGCTGGGAAGAAGAAGTGGCGCAAAAATAAAAATAAATAATAATAAAAAATATCCCTACATATTACAAAAAAAAGTCCCCCATCGCGTCTGTCTGTCCGAACGCGATAAACTCAAAAACTACTGAATGGGTTTTCACCAATGGATGGAGTAATTCATGCAGACGGCAGTATATAATTTTTTTTTTTTTTTTTTTTATGTTTAAATGCAATATTTTCTAGTTACGTAAGTTAGTTTTTGTAAGTATTCGGTAACCTTTTTCTTACATTGTGTGTTTGTTAAGGGGTATATGTTTATTGCTCTGTTTAGTTTATCTTATTATAGAGGTAAGGTCCAATGAATTTGGTAAATCTTGAGCTGAATTTAGTTGCGCTTATTTGGTTTCCTACGCATACCTTATATTTTCTTCGTTTTTGTAGGTTTAGCGGATTATAAGTTAGTTTGCTGTGCTGTAGCAGAGTAACATTCAACAGATATATATAAAATATGCCTTGACATAATATCATGTATATGAATAGTTTAAAAGATATCACAGATTCAAAATTACGCGTAACAAAATAATTATGGTTGACGGCTAAGCGGGCGCAGTGGTAGGAGTCAATGACCTTTTCCTCGGCTGTGAAGTATGTAATCCCGGGAGTACGTTCCCGTGGATTATTTTGCGACATCGTTAATAATAAATGAGTAATACTCATGACTGTTTTTGTTTACTTACAGAGCTAATATCTGTAGCAGACATACCACCACACAGTTCCAAAACAGATTTAGAATACGATGTACCTTTAATCGAGTTTAAAACAGAAGTGGACGAAGAACAAGAAGTATCTAAGAATATACAGACCCCCAGGGAGATGGAAAGTAAGTATTAGTTAGTTAAGCTGTAGGAAAGCAAAAAGGCCAATGATTCACCTGATAGGAAGTAGTTAGTGTTACCTTAAGGGCAGTCGGACGGCTGTACTCAACCGTAGCAGCAGGCTGCAATGTCGCCATTTTGAAGCCTTTTCATAAAGTTACATAAAAAACAAGTAGTGTCGGTGCAATCTGTCATTTTTGTTTTGCGACTGCAAACATCAGGCGGTTGGGCACATTCGGAATTGTATCTATAAAATGTAGGAAGACGCACCGCCACCGCTCCTGCGCCGCAAGGCACTGGCAATGTATCGTGTGGTCTCACTCATACACAGGGATAATTTGTACTGAGATCAGTTCGGAACAAAAAAATTGTTTTATTCACATTCCTAATGAATCTCACACAGTGGTATCGGACTGTAGTATCCGATCGGAATAAGCCTCAAGAGCGCGCCCTATGACTCCTCACGCCATAAAACGGCCGGGACACTTGATGATACCCCAGAACGCCTGTGAGGTGGCCGTGTGATGTCTTAGTCTATTCCAAAAGTATCTTATGAAAATGTAAACAAATGGATAAGATAGAAGTCAGTCAATGTTGTTCCTATTGGAAAGTCATTTTCAATGATACTACAATTATAGCTGTTGGGAGGGGAGGGGGTACCAAAACGCCCATCATCCTTTCTTTCAATCAATCTGCCTAGCTATTGCCCATCTATGTAGGGGTCGGCTTCCAGTCTAACCGGATGCAGCTGAATACCAGTATTTTACATGGAGCGACTGCCTATCTGACCTCCACAACCCAGTAACTGGTTTATACGATACCCCTTGGTAAGACTGGTTGTCAGACTTTCGGGCTTCTGACTCCCGTAACTACTGTCAAAGATCCACGAATGACAGCCGGGACCATCGGCTTAACGTGCTTTCCAAGGCATGGAAGATCATTATTTCATTCACTATAACTGAAATCCGATGTTTTCATATTCTTAAAACTCCAGGCGCTCCACTTAATTCTCCAACGGATTTAACAGCACCGCTAGACATTTTCACGGAGCTCCGCGCGCGTTGAAAACAACTTACGAAGTGCGTTAGAATCGATTTGATAGTAGATTTTTATGAACGTAGTAGAACATATTTTATTCTTGTACTTTTACAGAGGGGAAAGTGTTCCAAAGGCTTCTCCAGTGTTATATCTCTTAGGTCCTAGTGTGAATCATCCAAAGCGCTATGATTTTGATTCTTTTTAAATCTTCTTTCAACATTGTACTGACCAGATTTGTAATCATAGGGGCGACCGTTGCGAAGAAACCAAAACTAGAGACACGGAGATCAATACTAGAAGATGCCCTTACAGCCGAACCAATGAAAAAAGAAAAATCTAACTTGAAAGTTATGTATACAACACACCCAGGTGAAAAATTCAAATGTAATGTATGTCAACGTAGTTTTAATGAAAAGAATCATTTAACACAACATATTCGTATACATACTGGTGAAAAACCTTATAAATGTGATGTATGTCTACGTACTTTTAGTCAAATGGGACATTTAACACTTCATGTTCGTAGACACACTGGTGAAAAACCTTTTAAGTGTGATGTATGTCAGCGTAGTTTTAGTGAAAAAGGTTGTTTAACAAAACATACTCGTATACACACTGGTGAAAAACCTTTTAAGTGTGATGTATGTCAGCGTAGTTTTAGTGAAAAAGGTTGTTTAACAAAACATACTCGTATACATACTGGTGAAAAACCTTATAAGTGTGATGTATGTCAACGTAGTTTTAGTCAAAAGTATATTTTAACGAAACATATTTGTGTACACACTGGTGAAAAACCTTATAAGTGTGGTGTATGTCAACGTAGTTTTAGTCGAAAGAGTAATTGTACAAAACATATTCGTACACACATTAGAAAAACCTTATAAATTGATGTATGTCAGCATAATTTTTAGACAAGGGTGATTTAACGAACCATATTCGAATAAGTAGGTACACACTGGTGATAAACCTTTTAAATATGATATATACCAGTGTATTTTTCGTCGAAATTGTCATATAACAAAACATATTCGTGTACACATACACATTGACATAAATATGTCAGCGTAGTTTTAGTGTCACGGTGGATCTAAAAATCATATTCAAACACAATCTGGCGAAAAATATTTTAAAGGTTATAACGTTTCTAACCTTTTAAAGGTTTTAAAGTTATGCTAACATGTTATTTGTGTTTCTTAACACAAATAACATGTTAGCATAACTTTAAAACCACTGAAAAAGAAAAAAAAAAGAACGGTATATTGTTACTCCCACATAAATTTTGAATTGTAAAAATATATGTAGGGTGACTGGTAATTAGTTTAAATTAATTAAAATAATAATAATAAATGTAGGGAACAGAGGTTTTTTTTTGCGATTTCAGTTCACATAGTGAAAGTTATTCATAATGATGAGTAAAGTCATGGGTTTAAGTATCGGTTACTAATTACCGGTCATCCTATACATTATTCTTTGCATGAGTATTGACTTAAAAGCCCCCAGTTCATGTTCAGTTTTAGTAATCACCAGGTTGGTAGTTCGTTCTGCAGAGTAAAATAATGCTATACATGGTGGCTCTTAAATTTTTGTTAGTAACCAACTTAAATTTAAGGATATTGTGAGTCTATCTGTTGAGCGGATAATTAAAATAGGCCGAATAGAATTGGAGCAGTTTATTGTATTAAGTGTGTACAGAACTACAGACCCCTTCAGGAATATATGAATGCTTTGAAAAGGTAATGGAGTATTAAACTAAATTTGTAACTCGGACAACTCCATTATCACTTGCGGTGATTATAATGTTTATTTATTAGAAAACTCAGGTTAATTTAGTAAAATTATAAGTCTGGACTGAAACATCCTATAATCTTGTAGACCTATTTTTATAGACACCACATCCACACGAATAACTTAGATAAGATTTATACCGATGTTATACCGTGCTTTCATTCGTTTTTGTATTAATTGAGTGCATTACCTTCAATAGTTAAACAGTACTGCAGTGCTATTCTGTAACCATCTCACCGTGAAAACTTAGTTGAAGTGAGCTGTCATTCCACAGGGATTGACACTTGACAGCTCACTTCACCCAAGTTTTCACGGTGAGATGTTAACAGAATAGCATGGCTGGTATGCGTTTAGAGTCAGTGCTACTAAGACTTGTACGTTCGAATATTACTGTGTCTATTATAGAATGTTTAAAGAATATGAATAGTAAACTCGGTGTAAAATATTTGTAAAGGTAAGTTAGCCTAAACTCTTGTTATTTTTAAGGTTGTACGCAATTAGAATAGGATCTTCTTGTATGCACGTTATAATATTATGTAGATAATAAAGAGTTTTAAAATAAAAAAATCTATTCGATATTATACCCAACCATAAAATATTAGCTTCCTTACGCAGCAGCGGTTAACCGCGCGGCAAACCGTCGCGGTTGATGGCGGTTGAGTGCGTACAACCTTAAGCGGTTGCATATAATAAGAAATGAAAAAGCGGGTAGCCGCGCGGTTAGCCGCTTCTTCGGTTAACCGCTAGTGCGTATGAGGGCTTACTATCCAAAACCAATACAACAAAGTGGGTGAAAAGGATATTGGCGAACCAGACACTATCAGTAATAATGACATATTGACGTAAAACTATTAAATATTTAGATCACATCATCATTCCAACCACTGCTTAAAATTGAAGTGTGTTTGTAATGTCAAAATAGCTTTTTACTAAATGCATATCAAAGTATATACGGTACTTATAACATTTTTTTTTTCTTTTAAATTTTGTGTCTGTCTGTTTGTCCCAGCTAATCTCCGAAACGGCTTGTCCTATTTTGACGGGACTTTAACTGGCAGATAAGTGATATTATAAAGAGGAACTTTTATTTTAGAATCTGAATGTGCAGGCCGTGCACAAAATCGACTGATTTTGATCAATTTTGTTCATTAGTTATGAGAAAGGGGAACAGAATTTAAACAAACATATTTGTGATTTGAAAAGTTGAGTTCTTTGTCTTGCAAGTGGCTGAAAGGGATTTTTTAAATTAATTAAGTACCTATTCATGGAAATTCACTAATATTCGCAACAAGTTTTCCGAAAAATGAAGCGAGACTGACGTTTGATCGTATTAGTTACAAGCAAAGAGTATAGTAATATAGATGGAAGTTACAAGAAACAAATTAGCTGCATGCTAGCATTTGGCTGAACCACTTTTTTCAACTTCCATACAATAGCAGTAGGGGGAGGGGGGGCACTTTGATACACAAAAATTCAATCTCTTTTCTGAGGACCATAAAGCATTATATTTAAATATTTGTTTTGATGTGTGCATTGGCTGATATGTCAGCTTATATTTTGGCTACGCAAAAACCGCAAAAACTGGCGACGTATAGAGATAAACTGATTTTAAGAAAAAAATCATTTTGTATCATTCTGATACATGGGGTGGGGCAGTTTGATAGGTATTTTAGATCCATATGAAATGCAAATTTAAACTGACTAAAAACCCAATATAAACTGTATTATTACTTAAAATTAAGAAATAAAACAATTTTATTGATTGAGATCGCTAAATACTTTTTATTAAGAGTGCACATTAGCCATAATCAGTCTCTTAAGTTACTTAAGGAATATAATCACAAAAAAACAATATTGTCATCATAGAACAAGACTAATTCTTTGTTATTTTCTTAATTATATAATCAGTTATATACTTACTAAGTAATCAGACTTTAACATTGAATATTGTTAATGAAAATATAATATTAGAATCTTCTATCAAAATGAACAATGTTTTTCTTAAAAAATTAAACAAACATCAAAAATTTTACAAAAATAATCATAAGAACTCTCATATAAATTACAAAACAATCTACTGGATATTATATCGAGTTAAACCTACCGAAAATGAATAAAGCGACGATGTTCGAGATGTGCCTTTGGAGAAAGTTGGTTTTGGTAATTGCAAAACTACATCTCTAACATCCACACTTGCTTTGTCTTCCACAATTGGAAATATAAACTTAGAAGACCCTGCTTTTTTTCTGAGATATAATACTTCATATTAGATATTATTTCTATCAGTTTTGGGTTTGTACGCGCGCACCATTTTCTGAAAAAAATAAAAAAAACAATAAAATAAACTATTATTTTTGACGGGGCACTTTAATACAATAAAGGGGCAGATTGATACGTATCATTGTACCCCGCACGTTACCGTATCAAAGTGCCCCAAAGGACTTTTTCCACAAACAATTAATTTTATCAAATATATAATAATCTTGCAATCAAAAACATTTTAAAATACAATAATAACTATATTTACTTACCTTTAGTAACAAATAATAACAAAAACAACTAAGAGTATCCTCCTGAGACACAATTACATTTCACGTATTTTTTTTGTAGGCAGCGGCGCACGCCACTTCTAACACGTTAGTGACCGTTGAAGCCCAACGGCAAACTGGCGGCGAGCGGTGTCACAACTGTCATTCTTGTGAATGTCCTTGAGCATTCCAGTGATGTGCCGGACTGTGTAGCGTTTATCGGTTTTGAGATATAGATACTGTACCAATGTGCCCCGTGAATCAATGTGCCCCCCCTCCCCTACAGTAATCAAATGTTGAAATAACGTAATTTTCTAAAAACTTGGAAGACAAATAAGTATTGTAGCGTTGTGTTGCGCGTTACACCCGCGTCGCCGCGTCAAGGATAGGTACTTCCCTTGCTTCCCCCCGCCAGCGCTCGCTCGCGTGGCCAGTCGGCTCCCCGCGACGCACCAAGATAGACCGCGCCGCGCACGCTGCGATCGTGCGACGGCTGCCATAATTGTGAAGCTAATAATTATCCCTCGAGAATATTGTAAACTTATAATACATAATAAAACAACATATTGTGTTATAAATTGCGCCCAACTCGTGGCACGTGCTCCGTACGGCAAGTACCTACGTGGGAAACGGAAAATAACCGACGCGAGTGCGAACGAAATCCACGCGAACAGTGTTATACCTAGTCACGGATCGAGTTCTCAGTGTACCTACTGGACTATACTGCCGTTATATACCGTTTGCGTTCATGGCCAAGTGTTAACGTCGAGAAAATGCCGCCGAAAACACGCCGCGCGCACGCAAACGAGGAGGAAAACAATAGTTTCAGTAGCGACGAGGAGAGCCACGTGGTAGCTAACCCCGCGAGCGTGAACACCACGGCAACGGCTACACCGATCCCGACAACGGCATGTGGTAACATGATTTCCATGTCCGAGGAACAGCTCACACGATTGTTATCTAACGTCATGAGAAGCGTCGCGACGTCGACGCCGACGTCAGCGAGTAACGACCCTACGGGACCGACTCAACCCACCGCAGCACACGCTGCTGGAACGACCGTGCATGGGATGCACGGCATGCACAACAACTTTACCCGGTGCACGGCCCGCTTCGACGGAGCCGCCCGCAGTACCGAAGCCCTAGAAGCATTCGTCGAGAGCGTGCTCATCTACAAAGAGTGCGCAAGTGTATCCGACGAACACGCCCTTCGAGGTCTACCTATGTTGCTGACCGGAGACGCCGCCGTGTGAAATCTACCGTGGAGACCTGGGACGACGCGATACGCCGCCTTCGATTCATGTACGGCGCCCCGCGCCCCGCCCACCGGATCTTACGAGAAATATTTGCGCGCGAACAAAGTGATAACGATAGTGTCGATTCCTTTATATCGCGAGTGCGAGCAGAAATGTCGCGTATACCATATAAGCTACCAGATGTTATGCAAGTGGACATAGTTTACGGCCTTTTACATCGTAAGTTCCGTAAAAGAGTGTCACGCGATAGTGTAAGTAGTGTCGACTGTCTACTCGAGCGAGCAAGGTATGTTGAGGAGACGCTAAGCGAAGTAAGTCATACTAAATCACTAATTCAGTCTCATAACGCGAGTATCTCGACTAATAACAGTAATAACACTGCAAGTTCCGCGAAATCTCGAAATGTAAACATTAACCCTCCGACGGCGACGGTTAATCAAAGTAACCCTTCGCGCGCTGTGTCCGATTCTAGTTCGAATATTTGTAACGATACGAATTCGAATACGAAACGTGTTCGACCGCGCTGCGCTTTCTGTTGTGGCGGCATCTACACCGCCACATGCGAACTACGCATCAAAGACCTGACGTCACACAACATCCTGACGTCATTCAAATCCTGCATCGCGCAATTAGAGTTTACCGCGCGGTGGACATATATACAAGCTCACGACTTCAACCTCTGGGCAATTGCCCGCCAGACATGACACCCGTCTGGTCGGAGGATCCTCCCTTTTCTATGGGGATGAGTGAACTTTACACCCTGTTCCTCATACCCCTAAATTGGTGACCCCGAGTATGAACGTCAACGCAGCCTTCGTGCAACTACTTCAGCGTGACGTCATTATCATCGTCACTCCCGCAAGCTTTCGTGAGGCGAGTCACACAGCCAGCCAGCACCCACGGCTTCAACGGGTATCCTGACCACCAGCATGCAGCGAACGCGCATTCCTGGTCATCACCCTCAGCCTCATCAGCAACCTTGGCACAGCACCTGCACTTTCGGCCGGTCTCGCAAGCAGAGCCCATTCTACCCTCTCCTGGTCGACACCAGCAGCCAGCCACAACCCAGCGCTGTACCACATCCGACCCACTGGATCAAGACGCAGCGCCACCCCGACTCACTGGGGAATCACCGCAAGCACCGCAGACAGTTCCGACTCACCGCGAACTATGCGGCAGACAGTTCCGACTCACCGCGAACTATGCGGCACCCGGTTCCGACTCTCTGGAACCACAGCTGGTACTGTGAAGCATCGCAAGATACAAGACTCAGCCCACTATCGACCTCCGGTCTCCGGAGGGGAGTGATGTGGCGGCATCTACACCGCCACATGCGAACTACGCATCAAAGACCTGACGTCACACAACATCCTGACGTCACTCAAATCCTGCATCGCGCAATTAGAGTTTACCGCGCGGTGGACATATATACAAGCTCACGACTTCAACCTCTGGGCAATTGCCCGCCAGACATGACACCCGTCTGGTCGGAGGATCCTCCCTTTTCTATGGGGATGAGTGAACTTTACACCCTGTTCCTCATTCCCCTAAACTGTAAACGGTTTGGGCATTCGATAGATGAATGCAAAATTAAAATAAAATCGGGTGATCAAGATAATAATGCACCGCTGTCTTGTTACGGCTGCGGTCGAGAAGGAGTAATACGCTCGAGGTGTCCGACGTGTAAAAGCACGCCCTCCGCCGATAAGGTGAGTTCCACCGATAAGGTGAGTTTCCATAGCGCTATCACCCATGAGTCTGATCTGTCACACCCTACGGTCAAGATAGAA
Organism: Agrochola circellaris; assembly: GCA_914767755.1. Taxonomy (NCBI): domain Eukaryota; kingdom Metazoa; phylum Arthropoda; class Insecta; order Lepidoptera; family Noctuidae; genus Agrochola; species Agrochola circellaris. The sequence continues at coordinate 25,191,088 of OU611839.1, read as the reverse complement.
GTTGCGTCCTTAGTAGGTGTTGCAGTGCTGGATACAGGTGCTACTGAGAGTCTCGCTAGTCCCGGACTCTATAAAATATTATTAGACAGTGGGACCACTTTCACGAAGACACGTCGCAACCTCGGCCTCGCCGATGGAACGCAGCAGGTACGTGAGTTATTATCATGTGACACGAACGTCACCATTCAGGGACGTGTTATCCCCACCACTTTCCTAGTGATACCGGAAGCGGATAATAGGACGCTTCTAGGACAGGACTTTATCGCTAGAGCAGGTATATTAGTGGATCTCCAACATAACTGTTGGCATTTTAATAATTTCCCAAGGCAGAAGTTCCCTTTTGTGCAGTCTTTTAGCCTTACATCCACCAGCGATGCAGAGCTGATGCAGGTTGATACCACCGGCTTGGCGCTGAGAGAGGATGAAGGGACGAAGCTGTCACCTGCTCAAAAGACACAACTCAACCAGCTCATAACTAAGAAAGTTGAGCGCTTCGCCACCGAAGGACCTCCTACAACTTACGCCACTCATCATATTCGGGTTGACGAGAAGCAGGAACCGACCGCTTCACCACCCTATAGGATGTCGCAAGGTAAGAGAGAGTTGTTGGACGGTGAGCTTGAGAAGCTGCTGCGCGCAGATGTAATAGAGGAGTGCGAGTCACCATGGGCTGCCAACGTCGTCTTAGTTACGAAGAAGGATGGCGGAGTCCGCTTATGTGTGGACTACCGTAAGCTTAACGCCGTGACTGAGCCGGATAGGTATCCGCTCCCACGCATGGAAGACGTGCTTCATGCAGCGAAGACGACCAGCTACATGACGACGCTAGACCTCCACTCCGGCTACTTCCAGGTTTGTGTTGCTGAAGAGGACCGCGACAAAACTGCATTCGTTACACCCTCCGGCACCTATAGGTTTAAGAGGATGCCGATGGGCCTTCGCAACTCTGGCGCCACGTTTCAGAGATTAATAGATCGTTTCAAGTCAAACCTGAATGTGCCTATCAGAGGACAAGAGGTAAGTGACGGTTCCGATATCCCACTCCAAGGAAGTAGGCCTGTGACTATTCTTGGATATCTGGACGATCTAATAATCTTGTCACCTAGTTTCGAAGGTCATATTGAAGATCTCGAAGCTGTCTTCGACAGACTCAAGAAGTTCGACCTTCGAGTTAATCGAAAGAAAAGCTGCTTTGCCCGTGACTCTGTGAAATTCCTTGGTCACATAATTGTTCCTGGAGGCCTACAAGTAGACACAGAAAAAACCTCAGCTATTGCTGATATGCCTGCCCCGAAGAGTGAGAGGCAGCTCAAAGGTTTCCTGGCCACATCCAGCTGGTTTCGACGGTTTGTACCGAACTATGCTACAATTGCCAAGCCTTTGACTGACCTGCTCAAGAAGAACAGCAATTGGAGATGGCATGATGAGCAGCAGGCTGCTTTCGAGCGCATTAAGGAGCTCCTGGTCACCGCTCCCATTCTTCGCCAAGCTGACGAGTCCAAACCTTTTTCCCTCCGGACAGATAGCAGTGGCTACTGTCTCGGCGCAGTTTTGATGCATAGAGTACGCCAGTCGCCTACTCTCGCCAGCCGAGCGCAACTACACCACCACCGAGCGCGAAGCTCTTGCCGTCGTCTGGGCAGTCACGAAGTTCAGAGGTTACGTGGAAGGCTCGGAAGTGGTGGTTAAGTCCGACCATCAGCCGTTACGTTGGCTAATGAGCCTTAAGTCTCCTAGTGGTCGTCTTGCTAGATGGGCATTGACCCTTCAGGCCTATAACCTGCAGATACAGTACACTCCCGGAAAGGTGAATGTGATTGCCGATGCTCTAAGCCGCCCAGCTTGTTGCGAGGAAAACCCAGCTGGTTGCGAGGTATGCTTAGTGACCGTAGATATGCCACATAGGACACCTGAGGATGTGCGCTCTAACCAACTCAAGGACCCAGAGCTGAAGAGTATTGTCGAGGACCTAGAGACTACCGACGATCCCTTCAGGGGGAGAGGGTGGTCAGAGAGAGGATACCTGGTATCTGATGGTGTATTGTACAGGTGCGCACCCGAATCGGAAGACGCCGAGTCCGCCTGCCTCGTGGTTCCTAAACACGAGAGAGAAGCTGTTCTCGTAGAGCTCCACGACGCTCCCACAGCAGGCCACTTTGGTGCTGAACGCACCCTACAACGCATCAGACTACGATACTTTTGGCCAGGTATGAAGTCTTTTGTCACAGATTATATTAAACGCTGTGCAGCTTGTCAGCGATACAAGATAGATAACAGGAAGCCTGCAGGACTACTCCAGACTCCTGCACCCACCCGGCGATTTGAAGTCGTATCGGTCGACTTGTTCGGACCCCTACCAAAGACTTCGAAAGGTAACCGTTGGATTTTAATTCTAGAAGACACGTGCTCCCATTGGGTTGAGCTATTTGCATTGGAGAAGGCCACCAGCGTGGAATGCGCTGAGATTTTAATATCCGAGGTCTTTCTGAGGTATGGAGTCCCGCGCAGGATGATCAGCGACAACGGAGTTCAGTTTGTTGCTGAGGTGATGCAGCAGGCTTGTCACGTGATGGGTATCAAACAGTCTCTGACGCCGTTGTATCACCCAGAAGCGAACCCCGTTGAGCGGAAGAACCGTGACCTTAAACCACAGTTAGCGATACTGGTAGGAAAGGATCACGCTTCGTGGGATACTCATCTCGCGGCCATAAGGTTCGCGATGAACTCCGCTGTTACAGCGAGCACTGGATTTTCACCAGCTTTCCTTACCTTCGGGAGAGAGCTGCGCGCGCCATCGGACGTCGTGGCAGACATGAAGACCATTGTGGATAGCGATAATTTCGTCCACAATATCACACCTTACCTTCGTAAGTTATCGACGGTGCTGCTTGACGCCCGAGATGTCCACGAACGTAACCAGTCTCTGCAGAAGAAGTACGCAGATGAAGGCAGACGCGCCCCTCCAGAATACAAGGTAGGTGATCTCGTTTTGTTGAAAACGCAAGGGATGAATGATGTCGGCCCCGGACAGTCTGCTAAATTTATACCCCGGAGGGATGGCCCTTATCGCATCCGCGAAGTAGTAAGCCCTACTACTTACCTAGTGGAGGGAGTTACTAGAGGTGAGCACGTAGGACGTTACCACGTCTCTGATTTGACTCCATTCATCGGTGATGTCGAGGCTCCGGTTAGAGAGAAGCGCAGACGCGGTCGACCGCGTAGATTTGATTGCTAGCCCGAACGCGAGGGCGCTATGTTCGAACTAGAGGGGGAGTGTGTAGCGTTGTGTTGCGCGTTACACCCGCGTCGCCGCGTCAAGGATAGGTACTTCCCTTGCTTCCCCCCGCCAGCGCTCGCTCGCGTGGCCAGTCGGCTCCCCGCGACGCACCAAGATAGACCGCGCCGCGCACGCTGCGATCGTGCGACGGCTGCCATAATTGTGAAGCTAATAATTATCCCTCGAGAATATTGTAAACTTATAATACATAATAAAACAACATATTGTGTTATAGTATTTTTTTTATTTGTATATATACTTGTAATCACGTTCTCTTCGGCTCTAACGATTTCGATGAAAGTTGCATTAAAGGGGTTTACGGGAGCGAAAAATCGATCTAGCAGGCTACCAGTAAGTACCTACTATCATGACAGCATAGAATTAGTAAATACCTACTATCATGGCAGAATGAAATTAGTAGTTACCTACTATCATGGCGGCATGGAATTAGTATGAGCTTTCCTATACTATTAAATGAGCATTCTCTATTTTCACCAGAGCAGAGCTTTGTCGCCCAGGTAGGTACTTAAAAAAACATTCAAACACAAGAAATAAATAATTTAATCAATTTTGGCGTTTGAATTTGAAAGTGAACTCAACTTATAGTGAAAGACATTAAATTATTTACTTAACAATAGACGGGACATAGCAAATAAAATCGTAGTCCGATACATTTGTCCTATTGGACAAAAGTCGTTTAGTCTAGTGTATAACTTATTAATCTGTGGTCTAGTGTGGCACGCCTGCATGTCAAGTCGCATTCATATTACTGTGCGTTCGCACTACCGAAACACCACAACATGTTGAAATCTCTGTTTTCTGTCAATGTATCGACTCGCGTTCGCATTGTCACGCAACTTGTTGACGCGGAACATGTTTGTCGTTTCCTATCACTTAACATGTTTCGCCACATTTTTTACAAACCAATCTCATAACAAAATGTATCTGTATGAATCTAGCAACATGTTAGAAGATTTGTTTTGACATTTCGTTGCATTTTGCCGACTTTTATGTTCTGTGAATCATACTGATGGTGAGTGATTTATTTGTGGCCAAATCGTAGCGAAGTCAAAATTACTTCTAAACTAAACAAATTAAAAAATATTGCAACGTTTATTAACTGGGTAATATCAAAAGTAGGTGATAAAATTAATTCAAGCGATGAAGATGATTTATTGTTTGTAGCTGCCAGTATTGCATACCTAGAACGGCAAAATCTAGGAAGAAACCTAGGTACTGGATGCGCGATTTCAAAACTAAGAGAGAAACACACGGTGCCTGCAGTTTAAGGAATGAGTTGCATAATCAGGATCCACACGGTTATATGAATTTCGTCAGGTTATCACACGAAGATTTTGAACTATTATTGCTGAAAATTGCTCCAATAATAAATTTGCTCAGCTAGATGTAGTAAAGAATCTCGACGCTTTATTCGGATTTTATAGTCCACACATTTTGTATTCCACAAACATTGAAAACCTTGCCATAGCTCTATAAACCTCAACGTGTCTACTTTGGACCACTGTATGTTTCGATAAAAACATGGGATGTTTACCATCATACTCGGATAACAAATATCAAGCAATAGACAAGTTGCGAGACATAATTTGACATAAACAAAAAACAGTACGATCGCAAACGTGACAAATCGTCAGACAAAACATGTATATGTTTCTAGATAGTGCGAACGCCAGTTATCAACAAATCTTGACATCTGTCTTAACACAGAGCATGTAACTTTATGTCTTAAAAGACTAACTCATGTTTCGTGCAGTGCGAACGCAAGTCCAACAAAACAAGTAATGAGATTTGTTTCATGTGACAAGTCTCCAAACATCTACATGTTGAATGGTGCAAACGCATAGTTACTCTGCACAGATTAATAAGTTAGTACTCTGTGATGCTATGCGATGCGCGCAGATGACAGATGAGCAGAGTGTCAGTACAGTACTACTTAGTCTGTGGCAGAGTCAATCCGTGGTGAATCCAAACCGTGCCAAGTGAAATAAACCGGAGATTATGTGAATTTAAACATTAGCTAGCCTACGAGAATTAATCAGATTATTAATACGTGAATCCATTTAAATATTACTAATCTCTTTTATTAGTCACATGTCCTTATTTGCTTTGTGTAATTAAAACTGTACTAACGGTATTCCCGACTCCTATTCCGTAGTAATCTGTGAACGGTCTGTAAGTTGTGGATGGTTCCTAAGAACAAATAAACATTATATGAACTATTAACTGGACTATTTATGGGAGATACACCTACCGACCAAGAGGCACACGTTATTTACAAGTTTTTATTCGCATTCGAAGATTACTAGAAGCCCCTCGGTTATGACCCAGTGTTTTTCAATAATATACTTAAATCCAAAGCTGAACTAAATAACTTGAAGTGATATAGAAAGAAAGAAAATACGTTTATATGTTTTGAGTTTTAAGATGGAAAAACTGCCGATGTGTAGAATATGTTTAGTGCAGAATGTGCGCATGAATCTAGTGGTCAACAGGAACTTCCGTGAACTATATGAGAAGCTGACTGATATTCCAGTAAGTTGATAAATAAGATTTAAGTGAAAGATAATCTATGTGCCCACCTGAATTAAAAATACTGGCTCCACTGTACTTATACAACCGCGCGTGCGAAGCTTCAAATTTTTTTGGGTATAGATGTTTTCCATGTAAAACACTTCAAAATTTCACATTGCGCAACCGCCTAGTTTTTGAGAAAAAAAATCCTAAAGTTTAAAAAAATTGACATTTTACCACGGATATTGTACGAGTCGAACAAAGACCCCGCAAAAAAATATATAGGGGGAAAATATAAATAGGAGCCCCGTCGAAAAATAGGGGCTCCGTCGACTACGCTTTATGCTTGGAAACAAATTCAGACCCGCCATGTGATCTTCCCCGCCTGTAACACTCTCACTATCCCACCATGACCAAAAGAAACTTTGGGGCGACTTTTTCTCGTTTTGCGCACTTTGGGGTTTTCAAATATACACTACAAAGGGTCTATCCAAAAAAAAAATAGCTACTATTATAAAACCGACGGGTGTAAAAGTACAGTGGTTCCATTAGTGTAAGACAAGTTTTGTTGCAGTTCGTAACTGAAGACAGGAGACCGATTCTTGTTTGTTTCTTCTGCTGCGCTAAACTAAAGCAATGCTGCCGATTTCAGAAAAAATGTCTGGAAGCCGAAGAGCTTTTCGCTCAGATGATGAATGAGGATTATGAGGTGAGATATTCTTCAACAGATATATACATATATACTACTTATAATTTCTAATTTCATTATCATGTGGGAGTGATGTCTCTCAAGCTCATACCTACATATTGTGTCTGCAGTTCACGCCAACCATACCATTGGTCGGTGAGGTTGTTGGAGTAGCTTGGCGGTCTCTCCAGGGTACATTGGACCTACTTAAGTGTGCTCACTTGTGAGGGGCTCTGTTCAGTGACTTTAGTATAATGAAAAAAGTTAGTGCTTGTGACTGCCATATTTTCCTAATACTATAAATATCTTTTTACAGCCCAAATCTTTGATAAACCAAGACCACTTAGAGTTTTTAGATGGGTTTATTAAATCACCAATAGTGCATGTAAGTATAGTTGATGGATGTCAAACAGAAAGCATTGCTATCCAAGAATTACCAGCTGTTTGTGAGGGACCAGATGATATTATTGAGCCAAAGGAGGAACATCAAAGTGATGGTATGTTTGAACAAACATAATATTAACAGTAAAATATATTTAAAATAAATTAAAAATTATGGTATATATTTTTTTTTAACATTTTTAATTACTTCAAAGTTTTGGTAGTGTTTAGTTTAAATATTAATAACCACATAATATTGTGAAATAAAACAAATATTAATCTTTCTTTCTTTTTCGTGTGGTTGGTGGTGGTGGACTAACCTGTTGTCATGGTTTTACTAATACTAATAACTAGCTGGGCCCCTCGGTATCACCCGCATAAGTCTCGATCCCGTGAGAATATTGGGATAAAAAATATCCTATGTCCAACTAACCTAACCCAGGTCATGGCCTACTCATGTGCCAAATTTCATCCAAATCCATTCAGCTGTTTTCGCATGAAAGCGTAACAAACAAAATCACTGTGGCGACATCTACATCGCCACATGCGAACTACGCATCAAAGACCTGACGTCACACAACATCCTAGCTTCACACAAATCCTGCATCGCGCAATTAGAGTTTACCGCGCGATGGACATATACAGGGTGTAAAAAGACACATCACAAAGCTGTAAACTACGCATTCTGTACGTATAGCTAAGTAGCTTTGCGCAAAAATTATTGCTGGGAACCGTAATTTTTTTTTTTTAATAAAAAAAAACAAGTTTTTATTGCGCGCAATGTAACGCGAAACCACGCTTGAATGAACGGATTCAGTGTTAGTTAAGCTCCGCCCCTACGCTACGTAGGTAAGTACTTGTTGTTCATTGCGTTTTTGTAACTTCAAATGCGTAATCTGTTAAGATAAATCTAAAATTCAGGTAATGTTTGTTTGGAAAAAAGTTTCGTATTATCGCATAGAATTAATTTTCGTGAAAAAGTAAAAAAAAAAAATGCGACTTTGACCTTCAATATCTCCAGAACCAGTGGATTCCCAGGTATGGTCTAGTGGAAAAAAATGGTGCAAATAATGGGTAAAATATGTGGCTTTCGGCTTCGGAAAGTGTCTTTTTACACCCGATATACAAGCTCCCGACTTCAACCTCTGGGCAGTTCAATTCAATTCAACTTTATTCAGGAACAATTCACATTGTGTTTGAAATCATACATTAAAAAAAAAACACCTTCATTAAAACTATAGAATACATTCATGCACAATAAATTATAGAAAAAAAAAAACAAAACAATAAAAAAAAAAAAACAATAACATTACAAATTAAACATTCAATACAATTAAAAATTCAATAACATTGCAAGCTACATTGCAACATACTAATATTACACAGTCTCACATTAACTAATATATATTTTTTTTAATGTGGATATATCATATATATCGTCTATTGAATACAGACATTTCTCCAATAGGAACGCACTCGGTCTTGTCTTAAAAGAGCTCTCAGTTGCCCGCCAGACATGACACCCTGGTCGGAGGATCCTCCCTTTTCTATGGTGGATGAGTGAACTTCAAACCCTGTTCCCCATACCTCTAAATCACTTTAGCATTTATAATATTATAGTTATAATAAACACACACAAACACAATCAAAATAACACAACTAAACAACAACACAATGGTGCCGATTCTCTTGTACACCGAACTAAACTATCACTAAAATTTCTTACTTTTGGATAAGAGAATCGTAACTATTCTGCAAATAAAATTCTCTAAAATAAAAAATAATTTTGACACGACTAAAACGAATTTGACAATCGCGAATCCACGTGGTATCCGTGGTTTGCTATAGCCCGTGATTTCTTTTAGAGCCGGAGGCGCGCAGGGGGTGCAGCCTCGACGTGTTTTATATGGAATATTTCACTTTTTGTATGGAAAATATGAAAAAATATTACCAACATGTTGAGTTTTAGGGGTTTAAGAGTTTTATAAAGGGGGTCGAAATTTTCATTATTTTTGCGATAGGACGCACCATTTTCAAGATATAAGCAAAAGAAAAAATAAATACAGTTCTGTTTTTGCCAGTGAAGTCGAGATGTTGGTGTGAATTGTAGGTTTAGTCTGATTTGGTCTTTTACAACCAAAATTTTAGGTGAAAAACGTCAAATTCAGAATAGCAAAATTGCCATTTTCACTAAACTAAAAACTCAGTACTATCTTAGTGCTGTCAAACTAAAATATAGTTAAGTTGTGTCACTTTAGTCTATTTCAGAATGGGAAATCGTCGTTTGACAGGATTAAACTAAATTTTAGTGATTTTTAGTTTAGTTTAGAGGCCTTTGTGACAAGAGAATCGGCACCAGTGTCTTTGTAACACTCTTTACTATTTTATTTACAGAGCTAAAACTGGAAAATTTTGACAATAGCTGTCTAAATGTAGCAGATATACCACCACACAATTCCGAATCAGATTTCGAAGATGTACCTTTAATGGAGTTTAAAACTGCAGTGGAAGAAGAACAAGAAGTATCTAAGAAGAAACGAAAAGCCAGGGAGCAAAAAAGTAAGTATTAGATAGTTAGTCCATGGGTGAGCAACAGGCCAACGGTACACCAGATAGGAAGTGGCTAAGGTGAACTGCACTGGTATTCAAATTTCCTTCGTTTTTTTGCAATTTGCAGGTCAGTGTCAAAATATCAAAATATGATTCGCGACAATAACATATATGTATATAACCATCAATACATCCCTCTAAGTTAGATTTGTTCCATAAGAACAAATATGGCCTGCAAATTGCAAAAAACGTAAGATAATTTGGATTTCGCGGGCTACAACTGCGGGTCCACCTTAAAGGTGTACCAGCTTACATTTGCAATGTTGAATTTTATCCATAGGACTAACTCGAAGTCACAAATCGTAAACTAAGACCATCGTAGTTAAATCAATCAGTATTTTATATGGAGCGACTGCATATCTAACCTCCACAACCCAGTAACTGGGTAATATGATACCCCTTGGTAAGACTGGTTGTCATATTTTCGGGCTTCTGACGACCCGTATCTACTGTCAAAGATCTATGAATGACAGCCGGGACCAACGGCTTAACGTGCTTTCCGAAGCACGGAGGAGTCTCGGTAAGTAATTCGACCGACCGACCTTCGCGATTTAGCCACGAGTTTTAAATTCAATCAAATGTCTGATAACAATGACAAAACTATGGCCAGCAAGACAACCAGTCACAACAAGCAGCACTCATTCATAAGCGTTAGCGTTAGCGTAGAGTTTACTTTGCCGGAACAGGTCTAGGATGAGGAGCCAGACCAAGAGAGATACAGAAACCCGCAGGGCAGCATGTGGCGAGCTGTTGGGCAGTAGCGACCCCACGGACCCTATCTCCCGGGTGAAATCTTGTTCCTCATCTCTGGCTTGCCTTTATTGGCCGGCTGGAGTGAACACTGACGAGGAACAGAGCTCCCACCTCATTCTTGCCTTAATTGGCCGGCTTGAGTGGAGATTTGCAAGAGCAAACGTGCTCGGAGGAAGGAAGTATTTCAGTAAGTGCTCGTAAGGATCTTGACCATCTTCCGGGCTCTGGGATTGTTCTAAAAGCCGTGGAATACCTCTCCACTCCTCAAGCACCTCAGGACATGTTGCCCCCTTGTCGCTACGTCACTATGTGCTAGCGACAGTTTCCGGGGGCCCATTATTGAGTGTGCAAGTCACCCCCTGCCATTTTTTCCGTGTGTATATGAAACATTGATCAGGCAGGGGCCATAGTTCTTCCATAGTTCCAAGTCACCAGTCAACTTAAGCCACCCAAACCCATAGTCCAATATCTTTGTTTCCATATCCTGCAATAGCCCTACACCGACCGGAGGTTGTCCTTGGGTGCACTTGCATAGTGCATACAGGGATAATCGTCGGTTGGTGCCTCATTTCATTAAAACGCCTAACGGGCCTCTGCGAGTTGGCTTCGGCCCCTCGTACGCCTTCCAAAGGTCCGGGACCCCAGAGTCCCGAGAAGTGTCAAAGATAAAAAAATAAATAAAAATAATAATAACCCCACCGCCGTATCTCTACGTTGACGTCGTGGTGGGGCTTGCTCGCTCCAAACTCTAGGTCTCTGCCGGTAGAGTTTAATTTGCCGGAACAGGTCTAGGGTGCGGAGCCAGACCAAGAGAGATACAGAAACCCGCAGGGCAGCTTGTGGCGAGCTGTTGGGCAGTAGCGACCCCACGGACCCTAACTCCCGGGAGAAGTCTTGTTCCTCTTCTCTGGCTCGGCTTTATTGGCCGGCTGGAGTAGACACTGACGAGGAACAGATCTCCCACCTCATTCTTGCCTTAATTGGCCGGCTTGAGTGGAGATTCGCAAGAGCAAACGTGCTCGGAGGAAGGAAGTATTCCAGTAAGTGTTCGTAGGGATCTTGACCATCTTCCGGGCTCTGGGATTGTTCTGAAAGCCGTGGAATACCTCTCTACTCCTCAAGCACCTCAGGTCATGTTGCCCCCTTGTCGCTACGTCACTATGTGCTAGCGACAGTTTTCGGGGGCCCATTATTGAGTGTGCAAGTCACCCCCTGCCATTTTATCCGTGTATATCTTAACATTGATCAGGCAGGGGAAATAGGCCTTCCATAGTTTTAGGTAACCAACCAACTATAACCGCCCAAACCCATAGCATAATGTTTTTTGTTTCCATGTTCTGCAATAGTCCTGCACCAACCGACGATTATCCGGTATGCACTTGCATAGTGCATACCGGATAATCGTCGGTTGGTGCCTCATTCCTCATTCCATTTAAAATTGTCTAAGGGGCCTCTGCGAGTTGGCTTCGGCCCCTCATACGCCTTCCAAAGGACCGGGACCCTATGGTCCCGAGATTTGTTGAAAAATAAAATTTAAAAAAAATCTTTATTACACAAGCAAGTGGTTACAAAATAGTGTGAAGTCCCTGACTCCTGTGCTAGGTGATATACCTGTGTTACAGGAGCCAGTGCCCTCTCCCAGTAGGAGATATTACAGAATCTTATGCAAAAAGATTAACAAAAATAAAAATAATATGGAAACAACAAAAAAAAAAAGTAAAATAAACTAAAAACGGTTAAAAGAAGCCTGTATTGAGTTTGCGAGTGTTTGTATGTATGTTTGTGTCTCAGTGGAGGGTTAATGTGTGTGTGTGTGAGCGTGTGTGTATGTGAGCGTATGTGTGTGTGTCATGGATTGATCAGGAGGGGTTTTAATTAATGTTACGAAATAGATATGATGATTTTCTCTGTTACGTCATAGTTCAGCGACAGTAGCCATGGCTTAAGAGTCTGCTTGACTTTATGTAAGGTTAATTTATGGATGGGTTATTTTTTTTTTTTGTTTTTTTTTATGGTTTGGGAAGAATTTATTAAGAATGCTGTAAAAAGAACAAATCCTATCGTCTGACGTCGGTCCATCTCAAAGTAAAATGTTCATCAAATTGCATGTTCTTTACAGTCAGTGCTACCCTATAATGTAGATGTGCACATAATGGAGATCAGCTATCTAATTACGCAACACATTTTCGTTGACAATTCCGACTAATCTGTTTCAATTTGACAGGTCAACAACATTCATTGTGTTATTTACGTTGTTGAGCAGATTTTTTTTTCGAACGTACGAAGCCATGGATTAGCAATCTGTTTCAAAACGATTCAGATTCTGATTGATCGTGTATTACGTAATTAGGGTACTGAACATTACGAGAATCAACAACGTAATATTTTCCGTTTTCAGCCGCGAAGGATACCGAGAACAGCAGGCCTTGTCTAGATGAGGAAACCCAAAGGACCTGCAAACTCTTTGTGGATATTCTAGAAACGTCTACGGCAGTACCCTTTAGATTTAACAAGATCAAATACAGATGCTTCTACTGCCCCCAGAACTTTTACATACCATCGCAACTGAAGAAACACACGCAAATGTACCACATGAACGAAGATCTCAAAGTAAATGCCGAGAAAAATTTCAAGTCCGTTTTGAAATTGGATATCTCAGAGTTACAATGCAAAATTTGTTTCGACCACTTCGAGGATACTGACACTTTCGTCGCGCATCTTCAAAAGCACAAATTGAAAGTAGACACCGATTTAACTCACATTCTAAGCTTCAAATTGTCCGATGACGTAATCAGTTGCTACACTTGCAAAAAGGAATTTGTGTATTTCTCCTCTCTTTACGAACACACTCAACTGGCGCATACGCACGGAAAATACTCTAGTGAGACTTTATCCTTTTGTACTGAAAACAGTCTTGCAAGGGACGTAGAAAAAGAACACAAGACGACCCATTTCGACTGTGACGTATGTGGCAAAAAATTCTACTCGAATTATAACAAATTGCATCACATAAGAAGAATGCATGAAATAAAAAACAGGAAGTGTCCTGTCTGCTTCAAAATACTCGGCAGTGCGTACCAAAAAAGGACTCATTTAGCCAAAGTGCATAATATTTGGACATCACAACATAAATGTGATATATGCCCAAGAATTTTTCTAATGAAATCCTTTTTAACAAAGCATATTCGACGAGAACATTTCAAGGAGAAAAATATGACTTGTGATGTGTGCGGCCAAAGATTTTTCGACCATCATTTACTGGAGTCACATCAAGTTAAACACGACAAGAGCAGGCCTTTTGAATGCGTTCACTGTAAAAAAACATTTACTAGAAAGAAGGCTCTAGACGTTCATGAGAGGATACATACGAATGATAAACGATGTGTGTGTAAGGAATGTGGAAAAGCGTTCGTGCAGCATGCTAGTTTGCACTGGCATATGAGACTGCATCGTAATGAAAAGGCTAAGCGGGAGACTGGGTCTGCCGAAGAACCGACAGACGTTGGAGTTGACGAGTAAGCCCACGTTCGCACGGCGGCCTTGATTATTTTATATTTTGGTATCTTTTTCTTAGCGTGTCAAATGAAATCACAGTTGAGTCAGCCCAGAATTTGATGGCACCTTCAGTAGGGTCCATCGGTTTCTGCAACGTGCAGGCTACCGGACACGCTCCACACGATATTAAGTGCCCCATTGTTTGTGGAACAGTACAACATATACACTCCTTTCACGGATATGAAATATCCGTAGTAAAAAAATGTGAGCCGTCACGGGACGCCTGGCAGATGTGAAACATCGACATTATTTTGTAAAAGTAATATGCAGAACAGTCGATTGCGCATGGCGACGCGTTGCCACACCGTACACACTACTGCATATAGATTGTATATATATACCATCATTTAGCGTGGCGACGCGTCGCCACGGCATTCGTCGCCACGCCAGAAATCGGTTTTACGTGCGGCTATAGATGTTTCACATCAAAAGATGGGACAGTTCGTCGTGTAGTTCAGGATGTTTTTCCTTGTAGGATCTTACACATATTAATATATGTAAGATGCCATATTGAAATAAATGGGAAATATTTAACTTATCCTCTTAAAACTTTTTGCGCGTCCACTGATGCACACATTTTCTGTTAAATGAGCCTCTTTACTACTAACTTTCTGACCTTTTCTCGTAGTTGGTCGCGGTAACTAAGCTAGTTAGCTCCTTAAATTCTGAGTTGAGCTGCACGGTCACTGACAAATGCGTGCACTGACTGGACAGGTCCACTCAATCTGTGTGGTTCTTTCCTCAAAAGACCATTTTTAGACACCAATCTACATAATCTTCACATGATCTGACCTAGATTATGTCTGGACTTTAAAAGAGACTGTGACCTCTGAGTTTGTTTCGGCCTTTCTTCTCGGAGTAGTCAGATAGGAAACGCCGACCTCATCTAGTTTAAAAATAATATGTTTGACGTGTAAAAGTGTTTTTTACAACCTATTTACAGAAATAAAAATCATTTATCATCATTTATCATAGGGTTCCCCGACCAAATGAGTTAGGTTGAAACTGTGGCCAACCGCGCGCAAGCCGAGCGATCGAAGCGAGCGGTGACGCGGCAGTGGCCGGCAAGCGCTACATCAAGTTGGTCGCAGTTACTTGGATTTAGTATTTTTAGGATCCCAAAATAGGAATTATTGGAGGTTCAAAACAAGAGGCGCAATCATTATATTAGAGTGTTCAATAATATGTTCAAAATGGGAATTATTAGAGGTACAATTAAATACACGCCGGTTTAAATCACTTGTAATTGGCGGCGAGCTTTTGTTCTTGCTAAGAAAAAAAGAAAAGAAAAATATTTTACTTGGGACACGTACAGGAAATACAAACAGTTCCTAATAATAATAATAATAAATTTTATTTCAGTATTACTTCCATATTTGTTAGTAAATAATAATGTTCTTAACCTAGTGTTAGTAAATCATAATAAATTAATAACATTAAATTAGGCGCTTGCTCTCGCGTGTAGGCCTATCAAGTGCGCTGTTAGTGCGGAGTCCTGCCGGCGCACGCGGTCAGGATGACGCTGGGGCCGCCGCGTACCCGCGCCAGTAAAGACGCACTTCGCTTTCTTATGACAGCGTGAAAGCCGTCCACGCGCGCCTCCGCGAACATACCACTGGCGCTGCAGTACCACGGCAACCCCATCAGCATCCTGAACGCATTATTATACTGTACACGCAGGGCGTCGTATGTCCTCCGCGTGTATTTGGCCCACAAACTGCACGTGTAAAAGGTTTGGTAGAAAGCTCTAAATAATGTGACCTTCACTTGTTCCGTACACCGCACATAGGGGTATTTTGCATTCCTAGCCGGGCGAAATTATTTGAGCGGTTTTTTCTGCTGTAAAGTAGGTAAGACTTACTAAAATGTACAGACAACCAATGGGGAGGGTCCAACAATGAGATTTATGGGCTAATATGTTGATAATAAATAAAATAAATAAAAAAATAATTAAAAAATAAGTCTATTCATGATTTAGTAAAAGTTTAATTGTTTAAATAGTTACATCAAAAAATATAAAATAATCTAATTTGATGAGGAAGAATGCCAGGGTTCATCGTCACTTTCTCCGACCTCTTCTGTTCCATATTCCGAATCTGAATCATCTTCAGATTCTGGTGATGCAGATGGTGGCAACAAAATAGCTATCGCTTCTTTGGAAAAAGATTCCATTCTCCTCTTTGGTTTTGGCCTCAGACTTGTGAGCAGTGGATCCGAGGATAGTAGAAGGCGATTCATTACATCTGCATTGCAATCTATTCTCGAAAACTTCCTCGCAAAATTATATCTATACATTCTGAAATGTTTATTCCTAGCTTCAGCAGCCTCTTCCGACAGTAGTCCGATAGGCAATAACGCCTTTTTCATGACTGTAGCACCATGCATCAAAATTTTGTGCATAGTTGGACTCATCGGATGCCAGTCGTAGAGTGAGACGTAGACGTTTGCTGTCTCCCAACAGTAGTCAGCAAATTTTATTGAACAGTTATTCTCTAGTCACAACTTTGTAGTTAGAGACCCCTGGTAACCCTAAAACAATAAAAAGAAAACAATTTTTAATTTGCTTGAAAATAACGGTTAATACTTTTTAGGTAACACCAACACAAACGCATACGTTTCGTCGAAAGTAGCGAAAAGTAGCACTCAATTCGTAAAATATCTATAATATAACAGTTTTTGTCATGCGTTACAATAAAAATCGTTAATCGGAAGTACTCGGAAGGATAACTATAATCACTTTGAAATTTAAAATTCAGGTAAAAACTGCTTAAAAAATCAAGATAGTTGTAAATTGATTTTGAACCTTAGAAATACATGTAAACATTAGTAAATCTTAATAAATAAAACTGTTCTTACCTGTATTATGATGATCCATAGTAGTTTTGGTTAAATAACTCACTATAAAAAAGCACTGAGGGCTCAAACGCAGTACGTTTTTAATGTAACCGGTAACTGACGCGAGCGCATGCGACAACGAGTAAGTTCCAATTGGCTTGCTAGCTACGGCGCGGGCGCTCGAGTCCCGAAAAGGGTCGTCTATTGATCTGTAGCTACCTGACTCGCTGACTAGTACTCATTTTTGCTTTTATGTTGGAATTTGTTTTTACCAATTTCACCCGGCTAGGAATGCAAAATACCCCTATGTGCACCGTGCGAATCTGCGAGCCAACATATTATAGCGAACAGACAACGCCCTGCGTTCCCTGTCCACATCCATATCATCTTTTAGGACATCGGTGACCCAGTGGCCCAGATACTTGAAGTGAGTGACTTGGTTTAATGGTATACCATAAAGTGAGACGGGAGGTACCACTGTGACCTCTTTTCTAGGCGCTTTAAAACCATAACCTCACTCTTTTTTACATTGTATCTGAGCCCATGAGCCTCCGCGTACTCTTCACAAATACGGAGTAACTTGCGCAACGCACCGATTGAAGGGCTGATCAGCACCATGTCATCCGCGTAACTGATGTTATTTACACAAACGCCGTCTATATGACACCCGATGCCAGTGCTGCTCAGCCTTCCTATCAGGCGATCCATATACAACATGTCCCAAAATTCAACGATAAGCCGGCACCAGAGGATGGACCTACTAATGACTACTCGAGAAAAAAAAAGAAAAAAAAATACCTCTACTTTTTTTTAAATTACTTAAAAAAATGGAAATTCTTCGAAAATGTATACCCCTTATGACACTTTTAACTACCATGACCACAATTTTTCAAATATTTCAGTTTTTTTGTTTGTATCGGCAACCTAAGTAGTACTACTATTCACCATAATCTTTGAAAATTACAGAATTTTCGTAGTTTTATACAAAAAAACAACCAAAAAAAATTATTTCCCTAAACTTTTAAAAGATTTTAACGTTCAGTACACTTTAACTCATCGTAGTGTAAAAAAAAAATATGGACACTACTATGGCAAGTTTTTTAAAAAATTAGCGCAACTAACCTAGATTTTAAAATGGTATAATACTTTAGGAAAACTAGCCACAAAAAAAAAAAAATGACACTTTTTCTAATCAAGAACCAATTTCATAAGTTGTTGTTAATAGTAATCACTTCTACTATGTGCCCAAAATAGATTTCTTTCGCAAATTCTTAGAATTTGGAGGGGACATGTGCGTAGTCAGTGAAGTTCAGAAGTCAGAAAGAGATAGATAGTATACGTTAGAGAGAGATAGATAGATGTTTGTTGTTAAATAACAATAGGGCAGGTAGGAATGTTGCTGTTCTCTACAAAGTACAAAGTCAGTACGCTCTGCTTCTTTGTTTACTGTGCACCGTTTCGTATTCAATTGATGTGACTCTCGTACTAACGACTTTTGGCTTGGCTTTTTGGACTGGAACAAGTGATCTGCAAACTGTACTAACCTGGCATTATTTTGAACTGGACTGTGTTTTGTGAATTGGACTTTTGGCGTATTTTGGACTGTTTAGCGTTTATCATGCCGCTACCATACACACCGTTGGAATACGCTAATATGCACCTCATTTATGGAGAGTGCCGATGCAATGGTAGCGCTGCTAGCAGATTATATCGAGAAAGGTACCCACATGCTCAAAGGTACCCGAATTATCGAGTATTTATTAATGTGCATCAAGCGTTTTCGGAGGGCCGTTTACCATCTGACAGGAGAAATGCTGGAAGACCTAGATCGGAACGCGACGAAGAAGTTCTCAATGAAATTGAAAATGATTCAACTACCTCGGTACGTGCCATAGAAATAGCTACGGGAATCCCAAAAAGTACTGCACATCGAATCCTAAAACGTCACAGACTTCACCCATATCACTACAGGCGTGTGCAGACGTTATTGCCGCGGGACTATCCACTACGAGTCGCATTTTGCCGTGTGATGCTGCAAAAGCACAGAGAAGATTCTTGGATAATATTCTATGGTCGGATGAATCAACCTGCAAGAGAGATGGCTATTTAAATCTTCACAACCTACATAGCTGGAGCAATGAAAATCCGCACCTGATGAGACAAGACAAATCCCAATATCAATTCAAGGTTAACCTATGGACGGGCATATTAAACGGAAAAGTGATTGGGCCTTTTGAATTACAAGGAAACTTGGATGGCAATAGTTATTTGAACTTTTTACAAAATGACTTGCCAGTATTATTAGAAGACATGCCCATTAGTGATCCACAAAACATATGGTTTCAAAATGATGGTTGCCCAGCTCACTATGCCCGTCCTGTGCGAGAATACTTAAACCAAGAGTATCCAGGGCGTTGGATAGGGCGACTTGGTCCTATTTTATGGCCACCCCGTTCACCCGATCTAAACCCCCTGGACTTCTTCTATTGGGGTTGTCTCAAAGACAGAGTCTACTCGAAACCCATTGCAACACTGAACGACCTTCGCCAAAAAATCACTCAGGCTGCAGATCATATCAATAGTAGAAGATATGCACGACGAATAAAACGATCTTTTTTAAGGCGATGTCGTGCCTGTATTAATGCCGGTGGTAAACAGTTCGAACATTTATTATAATATTATTAATAATGCAATAAATTTACATTTATTGACACCATTTGTTTCATTCATTCAACATTTTCCAACAACAAAAATCTATTTTGGGCACATAGTAGAAGTGATTACTATTAACAACAACTTATGAAATTTGGTTCTTGATTAGAAAAAGTGTCATAATTTTTTTTTTGTGGCTAGTTTTCCTAAAGTATTATACCATTTTAAAATCTAGGTTAGTTGCGCTAATTTTTTAAAAAACTTGCCATAGTAGTGTCCATATTTTTTTTTTACACTACGATGAGTTAAAGTGTACTGAACGTTAAAATCTTTTAAAAGTTTAGGGAAATAATTTTTTTTGGTTGTTTTTTTGTATAAAACTACGAAAATTCTGTAATTTTCAAAGATTATGGTGAATAGAGGTACTACTTAGGTTGCCGATACAAAAAAAAAACTGAAATATTTGAAAAATTGTGGTCATGGTAGTTAAAAGTGTCATAAGGGGTACACATTTTCGAAGAATTTCCATTATATTAAGTAATTTAAAAAAAAGTAGAGGTATTTTTTTTTTCTTTTTTTTTCTCGAGTAGTCATTAGTAGGTCCATCCTCTGGTGCCGGCTTATCGTTGAATTTTGGGACATGTTGTATAAATTAAATAACTTCGGTGAGGTCAACCCCCCCTGCCGCACCCCACACTCCAACTTGTATTCATCCGACTTACTAGCCGCCCACCTAACAGTAAAAATAAAAAATAAATTATAAAATAAAAAAGGAGCATTTAAAAACAGAATAATAACGACCTGTGCGAGGCCAAAAAGGCTCCTATCTCAGCATAACGCGGCGATATTTAAAAAAATAAATACCGCAGCGCTGGTAAAGTAAAGTACTAGTTCCTAATGTACTTTGTTTTATTCATTTCCAACATTCATAGCAATAAATTGCGGAAAAAAAATGTATAGCAACATTTAATGGTGCACATAAATTAATATTCACAGTTTCATTATTATGCGGGACGGGCGTTAACGCTGGATATGAAGTGTTGAAGGAGGGTGTATATCTATCCAGGTTTATCCCGGGGTGTGGGTAGGTCTCTCCTGGCACAGGCGGCACTGACGCCACCTATTTAGGTTCTGGGTATCTTCACGAATCAGCCGACAGCTGTGTCCCGAAGTCTTGAAAGGAAGAGGTTTCTTGACGTAGAAATAATAACATCGAGGACGATAAGTCGCCCGGGATTCTTCAGGAGTGCTAGGTGTAGTAAGTATTAGAAACTATGAGAGTTACCTTCCCGATGACTACGAATTCATCGAACGAAATGTCGCGACGCCCCCGCAAGGGGGCGTGGCGTGTTGTGTCGGGGCCTCGGCCGCGGACGCTATACGGGGCCCCTCTATGTGTTTGCCTATAGCGACTATGGCAATGACGCAGGCAACGTGTGCCTGTGTGAATGGCTGCTATGAATATTTCTGTAGGCGCGCACTACGCTAAATTCTATAGCGTCGCTTCTTCACGACATCTCTGCGGTCTGTCCCCGCTAGGTAAAACCCCTAGTTGCCTGGGGGAGGCTCAACGAAGACGACCAGCGACGGAGATGCCGACTCGACGCTCCTACAGGTAGATATGTACCTAGTTTTCCCTCGCCCCGCTTACAGATCTAGCCGTTTACGGATTGAGGGATAAACAGTCTACGCGCGTCGGGGACTGCGTCGCGCCCGCGTGTTCGAATTAATCAATCGAGATGTCGCGACGCCCCCGCAAGGGCTTCGCTCCCCGCCCGCGGATGCAGCACGGTGACCCGCTAATACGGGCCCCTCTATATGTTTGCCTCGAACGGCCTGTGGGATTGACGCAGTTTACCTTACAGAGAACCGCAAATAGTTTCCTGATTTAACCCTTTACTGCATGATTTTGTTAGGAAAAATATATGTAGTAGTAAACAGTAAATAAAATCAAACACATGTTCCAGGATTTTTCTTTTTATTGAATAGTTTTAGAAAATTTTCCACTCTTCCATTTAGGCTGTTCCATTGACGGAACACTAGTCAATAACATAAGTTACGCCGATGACATGGTGCTGTTGGCCCCATCGATCAACGTCCTCAGGAAACTCAGGTCTGTTTGTGAGCGATATGTGGAGGCCCAGGGCCTCAGATATAATGCAAAAAAGAGCGAGTGTCTGATGTTCAAGGCAGGCACTTAAGACTATCAAGAAGTGCCGCCTGTTACACTCGGTGGGACTGCGTTAGAGTGGGTAAAATCTTTTAAATATCTGGGGCATTGGGTCACCGCAACGCAAACGGATAATGTTGATATGGAGAGGGAGCGTAGGGCGCTGTCAGTCAGGAGCAATATGTTGATCCGTAGGTTTGCAAAGTGCTCGAGGGGTGTAAAAAGTACTCTATTTAGGGCATATTGCCAATCATTTCACACCTGCAGTCTATGGGTCGACTACACGCAGAGGGCTTACAGCGCCTTACGCGTCCAGTACAACAACGCATACAGGGCGCTGTTGGGGTTACCACGACACTAGCGCATCAGGGATGTTCGCAGAGAATAACGAAACGAAGAATAACTGTTCAATTTCTTTTGCTGTGGTACAAGAAATCAATTTGGGACCTTTTTCAATCGCATATCTAATGGTTTCTTGTTCTTTATTTTATTGTATTGGCAAATCTCAATTGTCACTGAATGCGATTTCGATCTCAACTTTTTCTAGAAATCAATCAGTTTAACTCGTAATAGTTTATTATTGCTGGGGAGTTTGTTGCGCCACTTCTTCTTCCCAGCTAACGCACTAATTAGGAAGTGGTGAAGGGTGGGCGTTTTGGGGGACTGTCTTATGTAATTTTGACGTTCGAAAAGTGCTGATTATCAGCCTAGTTTGAATAAATGACTTTTGAATTTTGAATTTTGAATTAAATCAAACAACACTTGTACACAGACTTCCACAGTTTATTAGGCAAGTTAGCAAACACCAAGACGTTGACATGGAACTGGACACTGTTACAATAGAGAAATATATTTACCACCGCCAGTCGAGCCGGCAATAATCTAGAGCGGCGCGCGTTCCGCCGACCAGTGTTGGCCATTGATGCCGCGGGGTTCTCACACGCGGCGTCGTCGTGAGAAGTTTACCAAATAAATTAAAAAATGGAACAGAATTTGTCCGATACTATCTGCCAAGTAACGAGAACTTAAGAGGGCGCCTAAAGGTCCACTAGCGCCACTCTTTAAAAAAAATATTATCTCGTGACTGAGAAGGAATTATGAATAACGGTTAATAAGGACCCTCGGTAAGTGTGTCTAGAATTTTCTAATACCTTTTATAAAGCTTTATATTGAGACACGAAGCAACAAAATACGATCTAAAGAAAAGCGGCCACATTCCTCTAGATCGTATTTTGTTGCTCCGTGTCTCAATATGAAACTTTATAAAAGGTATTAGAAAATTCTAGACACACTTACCGAGGGTCCTTACTAGCCGTTATTCATAATTCCTTCTCAGTCACGAGATAATATTTTTTTTAAAGAGTGGCGCTAGTGGACCTTTAGGCGCCCTCTTAATCGTAGGTGGTGAAACAACGCATCGCGGCGCGGCGGCGGCGCGGCGCGCGTAGAGCGACGGCGCGGATTGCTTTTATGTGAACGAACGAACGCACAGCCACATCCACAGACACGCTGCACTGCAGGAAGGCTAACGAAGGCTACGAGTGCAGGACGCTGTGTATTGTGACGTCAGCAGTTTAAGCGCGTTCCCCTCTGATCCTGCGCGCCGACTAGATGTCCTGAGGCATGATGGTGACGCGCTTCGTGTGAATCGCGCACAGGTCTTCGAAGAGAACGACGCGAAAACGATTTTTCTCATGCAAACAGAAAAAGCATGTTCAGTTTTAGTAATCAATAAATAGTACCTAGTTCGTTCAGCAGAATAAATGCGATATACGGAGGCTCTTTAATTTTGGTAAGTATCCAACTTAAATTTAAGGACCGTAAGGACATTGTGAGAGTATCTGATGAGACAATCGAATAAACCTGAATAGAATTGGAGCAGTTTATTGTATTAATTGTGTACAGAACTACAGACCCCCTTCAGGATTGTATGACTCCTTTGAAAAGGTAATGGATGAAGTGTTAAACAAAACTTGTAACTCGGACAAGTCCATTATCACTTGCGGTGATTATAATGTTAGTATGTAGGTGTAAGGGTTATCTGAACTAACTTGTCATTATTTCTTCCATCTTTGTTTGTCATCGAGGCAACACAAGTTTAAATAACAGTATATTTGGAGTTTCTTTGAAGTCTCCAAAAATTCCCGACCAGAGTAAGTATGGAGTTTTTTGCCCATTCTTCTCCATACGAAACCACCTTTTGAAAGATTAGAATAGGAACGTTCCTAAAAATACGGAAATTGGCTCTCCCAACACCCATTGAGCGTGTGTTGTGTGTGTGTAGGCTCCCGCAGCTATATGAGGTTATCTAAAGTCCAGGAGATAATGTGGTTCAGCTTGCTGGTAAACTCTGTATGAAGTAGGTAAGAGATAGTAGCCCAACAGTTGAAGCACTGACTGGCAAGCGTGACGTCGTCAGTTCAAACTCCATACCAATTTCTTTGTTCAAAGCGCTTCGGAAAGGGTTATATACAGGGTGATTGGAAGATGGGTGCAAAGCTTTAAGGCGAAGATAGTACAGACAATTTAGAACCATTTAAGCCATGGTTGTCTTAGACGAAGTCTTACCAAATATTTTTAACCAAATTTTTAAGTTTTTTTTCGGAAATTCTCAAAATTTAATGTAAACTGCATAATTATGGCCAAATTGAATGATAAATGAATTCATTTTTTATTTATTTAATTAAAGTAATGTGTAAGCAATCAAGCAAAACATGTTTTAGGCTTCTGTGTCATTAGACATTTTTTTTACAGACATTTAAAGCTCAGAAAAAAAAAAATGTACAATACGTCTTTTAAACCTTATTTTAAAAAAAAAATTGGTAAGACTTCGTCTAAGACAACCATGGCTTAAATGGTTCTAAATTGTCTATACTATCTTCACCTTAAAGCTTTGCACCCATCTTCCAATCACCCTGTATAAAAAGGATGTAAAATAAAAACGAAAATAAGATTTAGCTGAATTTATATAAATAACACATATGTATAATTAAAACTTGAATCTCCTATATCTAATAATGATAAAATATTCGAAGAGACATCTATTCTAGTGGCCAAAATGTCACGCACGATTGCATTTCGGGAGCGTGCGTCTGTCATTGTAATTTAAACCTTATTTCAATGTGCACAATTCACATGACGCACGCTCCTAATTTGCACCGACTATACCTTTTCCTCTAGCCTGATACATCGGCTTTTCTTTACAAACATTATCTTGCATTGTCAATGTTCACAGATTTTAATTTTAAGTGCGTGACAATCGATAAAAGAGCGCTATAAGAACAGTAAGTAAATATCGTTATCCTAACAGTATTGTGTATTCTAGTTCTGGTGGTCGCAAGCGTTTCTCAGGAGCAGTTTGTGCCCGGTTGATGGCAATAGGCTCGCCCCCTATTACATGGGACATAAACATAACTGGCAAAATGTAGGTGTACCTACTATAGGTATACATCTGCCAACTCATCGAGTCAGCAAGGCGTGCTGTCATTTTCTATAATGTAATGTCTACATCTTACATCTTCTTAGGAACACACCAACCTATTTACTAGTTGGCAGACTTGTTACCTCCAGAGAGCTATTCAGATAGGGTCGATCTACTCACATCATAAAATTCAACAAAGCATCTCCAGAATGAATAGACGGATTACTAATCTTTTTGTAATGGGTGCCTAGATATCTTAAGTCCTAAGAGTCTTTATTAACGACAAGACAGTCACGATTTATAAAACATGGAAGTGTTGTGTTGGATCATTCGGTTGCCTTCAAAATATTTGTTCTGAATGGTGCTGACGTAAACGAGCGCCGTCAGTTGAGACTGGTCATCTCTTATCTGGTCTGGCTTAGCTTTTATATTTTATTTGGAATTGTTTCATACTATTTATTTTCTACAATGTTCTCACAAACAAGAATAACGTACCTAGGATCTTGATTTAAAAGAGTGTACTTAGAGTTTCTTGCCTGTTCTTCTCCATAGAGATCTACGTTTTGGAATGGGCAACTAGCTTCAACTTTCTGACTAACTGACCGATTCCTTGACAGTTCAAAAGTGCCTGTAAATGGTTTAAAATTAAAATAACTGCTTTGAGTTTGACCGTAAATATGTTCATACAGACACATAACTAGGTAAACATTCACTGCTGAACTTTGTACCATCCAATAATCGATTTTACTTTAGGAGCACGATAAAAACAAACTGTTCGCATAACGCCCGCCTTATATTTAGTTGCATGTTAATGTTAAAGTAATATAATAAACTACATATTATTTGACGAATCTACCACACATTCATGTTACATTGACATTGAATGTAGAAAACTGTAGCTGTTGGTTGCGCATGAGCAATGGAGAGGAATGATCGAGCGCCATCTTGTTTTACCTGTCGACCCGCACTGCGTCCGCGTGCTGGAACATGGCCCGCTCCCTCTCACGGAGGGGAGGCCTGTCCCAGCAGTGAGAACATTACAGGCTGGTTATGACCATTCCAGTCTGGATGTACTAAAGTCCGCGGCCCAACCCTTTGGGAAGTACTGGCGTAATGTTACTTTACTATAGTTTGACCGAAACCGCTGCATAACATGACATCACCGATCGCGGGACCTGCGTCTTGCTAAGACCGCGGCGAAAACAAATGTTAGAAGTTATTTAGAGCGTGTCATGAGTAGCCGCGGTGAGACTTGCGGAGAGGAGAGCGGCGCGGGAACACTCGAGCGCCGCCCCGCGCCGCAAGACGCACCGCCCTATGTCGTGGCCCTGGCCTTAGGGTTGTGCGCGGCAGTGCAGGCCGCTCATTAGTCAACACTACCCCCACCACGCCGCGCATTCCTAAGGCGCGCTACAGCGGTCTCGGTCAAACTATAGTATAAGCTCTCTTTACATTACGCGCGACCAACAATTACAGTCCTGTTTATTTATATTAGACACAATAATAAACGGTCTAAAAAGTGTATAGTTATGATAATATAAACTCTACTGCTCTGTACTAGTACCGCCATGTTACGTCCCTGCCTACCCCTTTAGAGGGATGGCGTGGCGGTAATAACTATGATTGTTGTCTTCTAGTTTGATTAGCCATTTCATTTACTTACAGTCGAAAACTGTATGGTATGGTTTCAAAAATGCCATGTTCGTGACACCATAAAATACTATCAATACTTTAGACGAAAATCGCTATTGAAACTTGCGTAAATGTAAGATATTTATTTATGCTTGTGACTGTACATGTGAGTATCGCTATTTTAAAGGCTCACGCACTCAGGCGCGACAGTACTCGGGTGGAACAATTTCTATGAAAACTTCACGGAAATTGTTTTACCGGTGCCGCGTCGCAACTGTCTGCGGGAGCCGTAATGCGGCAGATTTACAAGATGGCTACTGAAACTAGGTGACTGTAGCTACAAAAGTGTAATAATAGACATACAATACAAACTATTATGTTAATAACTATTAATAATTATGTTCTCAAGTGTTAAATAAATATAATAAAGATATTGTACTTCAATAGACATGTCTATTAATATAATATAAGGTTGATACAACATTGTGTATCTTGAGAAATCTCATGTTTTACATTAGTGTACTGCCACAGACGAATACAGATGGTTCGCAGCCCAAAATCATTTAAATAAAAAGCGACTTGCTACGACACAATAAAGTGCAATTCAGGTCGCACAGCGCTAATTACCTACTTTATATTCACCTCTCTTTATTTATATCGCGTAACTCTTGATATCTTCTGACTACGTTACGCTCACTGAATTGGCCCGACAAAACGGGCCCGCCGCGTACTTGTATCTACATACCTAAAATGCGGAGTGAACCATCTGTTTTTATCTGTGGTACTGCCCTAAAAATGTCAAGCTACCAGGCGTTACGTCCTAGGTTCTATGCCCGAGTGAAGCAGCGTTTAGGAGACGCATTGTATCTCTGTAATTGCAATAGGGTAGACCCCTATTAGATAGATCCTAATATCGGCAAAATACATTAGTAAAATAAAGAATATAACTTAATTTCTCGATTTTTCTTTCTCTAAATAAAAAAGTTATGTAAGTCAGTTACATACATAGTAACATAATTATAGTTTTTTTTATTTATTTACAATATAAGCCATTAATGTATATTTAAAGTGACTCCTAGACTATGTATAATCAATAATAGTTCAAGAGTCAGTTTTATTTAAGATTTTAATAAAATTACCAACTTATATTACATTTTAAGTTAATTATTTTGATCGTTAGTACAGTTTTAAAACACTGTTTTTACATATTTCTATCTACCCTTTTCCCAACAACGACGGTCAGCTTCTTTCTACCCAGATGCATCTGAATAACAGTATTAAACATGGAGTGACTGTTATCTGACCTACACAACCTAATTACTGGGGAATACCGATCCGACTTTCTAGTTTCTGACTACCATCATATGTCAACCGATCGTGATGGCCACCCATCCACAAATAGACCGCGACAAGCGCAGCTTAACCTCGCAGATATAGTTGTGAAATGGCTAGACAGATTAAATATGTTCCTGATTTAAGATAATAATATTAAAATCGACTATAACTACGTATTAAGAACTAGTATAGATCGTATTAGTATAATATACTTTCATAATGATTACATAGAAGTGTAAGTAAAGTTATATCTAGTTGAAATTATATCTGACATTTAATCTAGTACAATAATGCGACTGAAGTAAGAATATGAGTGACTGCCGTCTGTGACGTCACTACAAATGCGTCGCGTTAGAAACGTTACAATATGCCAATACTCATCCAAGTTAGTCTGGCTGTTCTTATTCCAATCGCAAACGTAGTACAGAAAACTTGACGTTTTGTCAAAACGTACAATCCTGTAGAACATTATTTTTATGTATCTCTTACGGTTTAGTCAGCGCACGCCATGAAAGTGCTCAAAAAAGCGTGTTTTTTCCGACTTGACAAAACGTGTTTTTTTTTAATCCACCTCTTTACGTTAATTTTCCAAGTAACTTCTTTCCTGTATAAGTTTTCATTTCATTCATTCTTTCTTTTTAATTTTCATAAATAACTCTATCCATTATAAGACATTTAATCAGTATTTTTAATAACTAAATTACAATTAAACATCGCTACATATTACAATGTAGAGTTCAAGTATACAGACTGCACCTACGCTTATAATTTAGTTCTTTAGTCCAACTTCTAGTAGGCTGGTGAAGCCGTCAGTCCTGTGCCTGATCTTTCCCCAGTCATGTGGGACGGGAGGCTCCCTCTAGCTCAAGGAGGGAAGAGGGAGTGCATCTGTTACTTGTGCGTTTTATCTCCTGCGTCGGTGGCTAGTGTCAGTTGAGATTGGCCGCCATGGCAGAGATACACTCTGTATATACAAAACTCATAGATTCCACCCTATCTGGAGCAAATCTTAACGCACTGATCTTGCTAGTCATTATGACAGCAAAAGATTTTGTTCATTAATCTGATCGGCAAGTTTTCATTACATTTGACGATAGATCTCATGCAAATGCCGTCTATTTTGTTTCCACTAATTTCTCATTCCCACAATTTATTAAAAATCGTCCGTTCACGCGCGAATCTTTCACAATGGATGTTTATTTTGATCACAGAGCCTTCTGTCGCGCCAAAAATCTGTATTCGATCTTTTTCAAACTATCTGGATTTCTTTCGAGACCTTAAATATTACTAAACTATTACATTTATTCACAGTTATCAATATGTTTGGATTTTTTTAGATATTTATTTCTCGTTTTTATACAGATTCCACAGAAACAATTTGATTATTGCAAAACAGTTTTTTAAAATTATTATAGAATATACATAGCATTCATGATTGTTCACAGTAGCCAGTCAGCAAAGTCAGTCAGTACCGTTGCTGACTGCCCAGGGTGCGCCAGACGTACGTTCGTATCGTGTGGTTATTCGCCAGTTACCGCTGTAACTTCAAAGATAGAGTCGCGTTCTAAATATTAGAATATATCTAACTCATCAAAGTCGTTACGCGCTCATTAGCACTAAGCTTCACACTGAAAGTGTCCATGTTTGTCTGTTCGCTTGTGCTGTGACAGTCGATGAGTCTCGCCATGACAGTCGAGGCACTAATAACTAAGTTTCGCTCCGTATCTTCGATAAAAGATTCGCGTTCTAAATATTAGAATATAGCTAACTCATCAAAGTCGTTACGCGCACATTAACACTAAGTTACACTGAACTGTCCATGTTTGACAGTTGAGGATTCTAAAGCATTTGATTAGCCGTTGAAAGTTACCACTATAAAAGTCGCGTTTGGCCAACGTCAATAGTGTTCCTTATGAACGATTTAAAGTTAAGCTAAGTTGGAAGTTCCCACTTTGCGGTGATTGGTTTTTGTGATGCACATAGTGTCATCGAACAACTGTAAGACTCACCAATGTTCAAAAGAATTGAATGTTCTCACTATACTAATCATTTTAGGTATAAAAATATAAATTTTAATGTTGTGTTACCGAATTTGTTCAGAGTTCTACCTAGAAACTGTTTTGTTGCACTGTATAGTGTCTTTGTTCGACGTTCCGACATATTCCTTACAAGGCACTGCAATTGGGTATGAACACGTATTTCCCCAGCACAGCGTCCCATCACAAATTATCTAACACTATAACGGCACAGCATTGTGTCCTAACGACAATTTTATCGTTACTGACTGGTAAAGTGTCTTGATAGTTTGATTTTTGTTCATTTGAGTATGATGTTGTCCTGCATGCAGGTCTCACTCCACAGACAGTTTGTACCACTCCACACTGCCAGATATAACTACGATCTATCTCGGTACAGTGTCCAACGTATCACTCTGTAAAGTATTAAGATTAATCACTTCCACTGCACTATAGAGTCGGTTCACCATGCCCGGTGTCGGCACAGAGTACTCGCGTCTGTACGCCAACACTCCCCGGCTCCTTAGGCGCCCAGGCCGGGCGGGCCCCCGCCGCCAGGTCCTCACTACGCGCCCAGGCCGGGCGGGGCCCCCGCCGCCAGGTCCACACACAGGACGGCGGCGGGGGCGGCGCGCCCTCAGCTGCGTCTGTGGCGCCCGCCGCGACGACGACGCTCGCGACGCACCTGCGGGGACATACTGTTAGTGGCTTGGACTGGCATCGGGTGGATAAGTGTACAAACACAGTGTTGGTGTCGTGAACACATAAATCATTTTGTCTATGAACAAGGTGCCGTCAGCGACATCTGCCGCGGAACAGCGGGCTGCGCCGGCGGCGCGGGAGGACGCAAATCTGTTTGCGTTTCGCTCAGGAGTTATAGTCACTGGGACAAAACTAGTGAAGTTGTTAATAATTCTTCTCATATATTTTCCAATATGTAGTCGAAAGTACTCAAGGACATTCGCGTTTACTTAAAAAAAATCCACACTAATATTAAATGTCCACAGGTCTCTTATTGTAAATTTTAGATGGGATTCCAAAAAAAAATTTGCCCGGAAGAGCAGTAAAGACTTTCATTGCATAAAAAGAGTCATAAGAAACCCTGTAAGAAATAGACACGTGTTTCACCTCTCAACGACTTGTTGCGAACCCGGACAGGACGTGTTGCCACGTCAAGCGCCGTTCGGCTTGACGTGGATTAGGTTACTAAACATACGTGGTCTATTGTATTGTACTAATAAGATGACTTACCGTGCCAACCTCGCCCTCTGCCCATCGCTCGTACGCACGCTCATGCTTCAGCCACTCTTGATACTTGTACCACCACTCCTCCCACTTCACATAGTCGCCCAGAGTTAACCCTGTTAACAAAACGTATCTTGTAAGAAAGGAATCATAATATTTAAGAGCGTTTATTCTGAAAGTGGGCAACGTCGCAAATATATGTCGAATATTTCCCTATTTTGATTAATTTGGCAATATTACTGTATGGAAATAAGAAATGTGGCTAACTAGCGAACTAGAATATTGATTATGAAATGCAATCATTAATATCGTAACACCGAAAATTTAGTTTTAGATGTAAAAAAAAAAAGTTTTTGGAACCTATCCTAATGCCATTTTTACACCTAAAACGGGTACAACATCTAATTCAATGTTGTAATTAAATACTTTTTATAGCCTTATTTTTTATTTCCATACAGTAAATATTGGTATATTAATCAGAACAGGTAAATATTTGACAGTTATTTGCAATGTTGCCAACTTGTAATATAAATGCTCTTAAATTAGAATAACTTGATATCACGACCAGGGACCGAAGACCCATCTGGGTAACCAAGAAGAAACATGTTAACTTATTTAGGTTACCGTTTTGATACCGGTTAGGGCCTCAGCAGACTACCTACTCTTAGGCACGTATTACAGAACGTCACTCAAGACTCAGCATTACTTAAAACTAGTTTCAACCAATCAAAGGGCTTTAAACGAGTTTTAAGTAATGCTTGAGTTTTGAGTGAGGTTCTGTAATACGGGCCTTAGTATCGGCGATCGGCGATGTAGCCGCTTTTTAGAAGCTAAATGCAGCGACCAAACATTCCACACAGCACACTCCAAAACGCCAAACGCGGCGATTGAGTCGCTTTTCGGAAGCTCGACACAGCGGCTGAACGCTACACTCCGCACACATTCGGATGCCGGCCGCATCGATTTGGCGCCTGCGGAACACGACTGCACTAGATTTTGACGAAGCGACCGGACCCGCCCCTCCAGCATCTCTCCAGCATCGGAGCAGTCGTTAAAACGCGCGATTCCGATACCGCGTCCGAAAGCAGGAACTCACGAAATAGCGATGCAGCATCGATAGAATCTCCAAAACGCGCGATTTTAATACTGCGATGGGACGCAGAGAGTCACCAAAACGCGACGCAGCATCGATACAGTCGCAAAATCGCCGATCGCCTATGCTTAAAGTAGCTACACTGCTATGACTTAACATATCCCTTGGCTGAACACTGACTCCTAAAACACAGGCCTTGAGGCCTAGTTTGGGTGTTAGGATCAGATCCTTGTAATCAGAACATAAATCGTAAGATTGTGACTTTTATATTTTAATGTATTTTCTAGTGACAAATAAACGTTTTTATTTATTACCATCCACCGGGCACAAATCCAGACACTGGGTCGCTATAGTCCGCGCGCGACGACTAGTCACCGCCTGAGGTATGTGAGCGGTGAAACGGGGGAGGTAGACAAAGGCCAAGCTAACTCAGTCTGACAATTCTGTCAATGGCGCTTTCCTCCGTCTCACCGCTCAAATACCTCAGGCGGTGACTAGCAGTCGCGCACGGACTGTACTGAATTCCTGATTGGAAAAACCCAATACATATTGCCCGACCAGCCGAAAAAGTTGCGTTTTGTTTGATAAAATCTCATTTTTATCGGTTCGGCGCCGGTGCGGCTCCGGCGTCATGTATAGGAAGCCTTAAGGCGGAGACTGACTTGCCTGTAGGACATATCCGACACGGCAAACGACTTGTCATTCATGTTAGAATTTTAAATCAAATGCATTATAGTCTATTTTACGTGTGACGGCTCGCGGGCAGTGAGCAGCCGGCGTCGGCGTCCACTATTCTGTATACCCATCGTAAAATAAACTTTAATGTAATTGATATAAAATCCTAACTTGAATGACAAGTTATTGGCCGTGTCGGAGCGGTGCTGTCATAATGAGCGACGTCCTATAGGCATCGGAAGAAATCGTGTATCTTACCTCTAAGATAGCCCCGTTTCTTGTAGTAATCATATCTCACACGCACGTCGTCCCAAGAAGGTAAGCCGGCCGGGGCGGCGAGCAGTAGTTCTTCGGGATAGCTGCCTGCCGCTGCGCCTTCGAGCGCCCTGGAGAGCAGATGATTTGTTAGGTGATGACAGCTTAAGAGCGTTTATTCTGAAAGTTGGCAACGTCGTAAATAGCTGTCAAATATATACCTGTTTTGATTAATTTGGAATTAATACTGTATGGAAATAAGAAATGTGGCTAACTAAGTTACTAGAATATTGATTATGTTATGCAATTGTAACATTGAATTTGATGTTGTGCCCGTTTTAGGCGTAAAAAAAGCATTTGGAAACTTTCCAAATGCTTTTTTTACGCCTAAAACTAAATATTCGGTGTTACAATAATAATTATTGCATATCATAATCAATATTCTAGTAACTTAGTTAGCCACATTTCTTATTTCCATACAGTATTAATTCCAAATGAATCAAAACAGGTAAATATTTGACAGCTATTTACGACGTTGCCAACTTTCAGAATAAACGCTCTTAAGGGGATGCGCTAAAGAGCCGTCCCCCAGCAGTGGGCCCTCGCGCCGGTACTCACGGGTAGGGCTCGGGCGCCTGCGGCGCGGGCGCGGCGTCGTCGCGCTCGATGCGCACGTGCAGCGTGCTCTCGCGCCGCGTGATGCGCATGTTCTCGAGGCGGGCCGAGCGGTCAGCTGACCACTGCGCCATCTTGCCGAAGCGCTCCGAGAGGGTTAGTCTGTGGAACAAATTGTGATGTTAGTCAAATATTGACAAATGTTATGATTTTAAGAGTGTAGTATCACAGAATAGTACAGATGGTTTATTCCGCATTTTAGGTATGAAGCTACAAGTTCGCGGCGGGCTCATCTTGTCGGGCCAATTCAGTGAGTGTAACGTAGTCAGAAGATCTAAGAGTCACGCGATAGAAAGAGAGACAACTTCTCGGTGAATATAACTGTAGGTGATTAGCGCTGTGCGACCTGAATTGCACTTTATTGTGTCGTAGCAAAATCATTTTTATTAAGAAGTGACTTCTTAATAAAAATGATTTTTCGGAATGAACCTTTTGTACTAATCAGTGGTAGTATGTCGAAAACTAGGCTTCCGGTATCTACATTGCATACTAGAAATAATACGTTTTTCATTTTGATGAGAAGAGTTTGAGCAGTGATAGCCATGTGGTGTGACCGTCAGACTGCCAAGTCATAGGTGTCGAGTTCGAACCTAAGACACGCACCTCTGACTTTTCGGATTCATGTGCGTATTGTATAATTATCACCTGTTCCAAAAACGGTGAAGGAAAACATCGTGAGGAAACCGGCATGCCTGAGAGATATTTCTCGACGGCATGTGAAGCCAAGTCAGAGGCCCATGGGCGGCTTTAAAACTCTGACACCAGGTTAGTCACTAACCACACACAAAGAAGAAGAAGAATACATAAATAAATAAAGGTAAGATTCACACGCTTACCTCTGCGGCTGCGGATCTGAACTGGCATCGGACTCCGAGTCCGAGTCGCTATCG
The DNA here is from genome assembly GCA_914767755.1 of Agrochola circellaris. Lineage (NCBI taxonomy): Eukaryota > Metazoa > Arthropoda > Insecta > Lepidoptera > Noctuidae > Agrochola > Agrochola circellaris. Next base: position 25,156,399 of record OU611839.1, on the reverse strand, counting down.
TTGAGCGCGGCCGCTATCGCCGCGGGCGACACGGCGCGCGGGTCCCTGGGGTCCCGGCGCGCGGGCCGCGGGGCCGCGGGGCCCGGCGGCGGCGCGGGGCCCGGGGGCCGGCGCTCGCCCTCGCGCTTGATGTGCGCGGCGGGGACAGGCGGCCGGACGGCCATCTGAGAGCGTTGCCATTCTAGGACCTGGCGGAATACATTATCGAATGAACACACAAATAAGGGGAGATTTTAAGGAATTGTGCCCAAGACTGAGAACCAAAGAGCATCGCGAAGTGGACACAATTTGGATTCACATATTTGTGGCTGTGGACGGTTAAAGGGATGGCATTTACAACTTTAAGGGCTCTCGCGCACTAGTAAGGTATCTACTAGTGTTATTGTACGGTCTGCGACTAGTTGGCCGTTGCGAAGAAGTGCGCGACTCGTATCGGTTTCTATAGTTTTAACAGTAACCTAATTGCGTAATACACGATCAATCTGAATTGTCTTGAAACAGATTGCTTGCAAACATTGCTTCACAAGTTCGAAAAAAAAAAATCTTCTCAACAACGTAAATAACGCGATGTACTATCGAAGAATTTCATATCTAAGCAGTTTGAAAACAAAATCCCGTGAACACGATGACCATATCTGTTACCGGCCCGGTCCTATAGCCGCTGAGCGCTGCAAGCAGAAATAGTTCTTACGCAGTATAGATATAAAGTTCTTCGATGGTATGTTGTTGAACTGTCAAAATGAAACAGATTAGTCGTAATCGTTTACGAGAATATGTTGCGTAATTAGATAGCTGCTGTGCTATTCTGTCACCATCTCACCGTGAAAACTTAGGTGAAGTGAGCGTGGAGTGAGCTGTCATTCCACAGGGATTGACACTATTGACAGCTCACTTCACCCAAGTTTTCACGGTGCGATGTTTACAGAATAGCATGGCTGGTCTTTATGATCACTGGTCGCGGTCGACTAGTGCGCGAGATCCCTAAGCGGACTCCTTCACAAGCTCTAATAGCACTTAAATCTGTCTGTCACAGAACTGTTTTACACGTAAAAATATCACAACAACACGCTTTAATTCCCCAAGGGATAGGCAGAGATCATTATCTGCCTAGCCTTTTACCCAACTATGTTGGGGTCGGCTTCCAGTCTAACCGGATGCCGCTGAATACTAGTATTTTACATGGAGCGACTGCCTATCGGACTTCCACAACCCAGTTACAGGGTAACACGATAGCCCTTGGTAAGACTGGTTGTCAGACTTTCGGGCTTCTGACGACCCGTAACGACTGTCAAGATCTACAAATGATACCCGGGATCAATGGCTGAACGTACTTTCCGAGGCGCGGAGGGATTTCGGTAAGTAATGGATGGTCACCCATCCGCGGAGCGACCGCGGCGAGCGTTGGTTAAGGTTGCACTAGTCGATATTATTTCCATACAAATTTCGGGGGGTATTAGTTCACTGTTTGACATTGTAAATCCAAAGTTCGCTAAAACTCTACTGTGGCCATATGGCCACATAAAATTATACTTTCTTCAAGTCCCACCGCAGGTACAAGCAGCTTAAATCTATATTTCTACTATGAAATAAGGGCTAATCTGGTCTATGGGCATTTTACTCTATGGCCTGACAAATATTCTCGGCAACAAAATCATTTAAATATAAAAATATGAATAGGCAACATTGCAAAACATTTTTAAAACTGACAGTCGAACTAACGTGGTCGCGAGTGCGCGCTCGGCATGTATTTCGTTATTTTTTATTGGTTTCTTGTGTAAATCGACGGTAAGTGGTGTTAATTTCATTACTGTTTTTACATCGTGGTAGATAATATTTGCACTAAATAACATCGTATTATACCTATTTTGATCCAACCAACAAAAGGTAAACAAACCCGTCAGTGAAAAAAGTGAATGTTGTGTATTTTTGAGTTTTGAGTGTGATTTATGTGTTTAATCGCTGGTAAGTCAATAATTCCTCAATTTCTATGTGGGTTAGTATATAGTTTTAGATAATATTTGACCTAAAATAGACTTTTTTTTTTAACCAAATAATGTTACGTAATCAAACGGTTAAGTCCCTACTCAAAAGTCGTAAATTTTTTGTGTCTTCATTTTCTGTGTTTGTCTGCTGTTCTTAGATAACTTATCTATTCATAATGTACCCTGCAAAATTTTGAGTAAATTGGAACAGTAGTTTTATTAGAAATCGTGATAATAATGAACGAAAGAACTGCCGATAAGAATGTTTATTTATCATTCTAACAATCGAACCCGACCCTCCGACCCGTTCTTTGCATTACAAAGAATCCTTTCTCTAAACACCACTCCAAATCAATTAACGATAACACCGGAGACGAAACAAAAAACTCGAGTGTTTTTTTTATATTTAAGTGCGGTCATAGATCGGTCAACTCACGACGGGCGACGCTTCCAGTACTTAATCGGATTGACACGTGCAGAGGCACTTGAGCAGTCTCATTATTAATTTTGTCTGTGAAACCATTAAAAAGTTATGAGCCAAGAAAGATTCGTTTTTTTTTTTGGTAGTTTTAACGCAACTTTGGGTGTAAATAAGTAATTAAAACCATTAAAAAGTTATGAGCCAAGAAAGATTAATTTTTCTTGCTTATTTTAACGCAACTTTGGGTGTAAATAAGTAATTAAAACCATTAAAAAGTTATGAGCCAAGAAAGATTCGTTTTTCTTGCTAATTTTAACGCAACTTTGGGTGTAAATAAGTAATAAAAGAAGTGTAAAATCTCCAAAATAAAGTCGACGCCGACAAAGCTCAATTATCGAAGAGTTCAATGACATTTGTTTGTCACTGATTTATACAGTAGTTTTATCATAAAATTCGATTTTCCAAAGGACTTTTTGTAATTTTTTAACGTGCTTATTTTACTAAAATAGTTCGGAACGGTGTTTGTGTGCGTGCGAACTAGACGTAGTGCACGTAGATCAGCGTCTAACTGCTCCCCCGCGACTAGTTCAACCTTACCCTCGCAGCCCAAAGGGATAGACAGTAAGAATAATAAAAGTAACAGATCTGGCACATACATCAGGCGCACATACCTTCTCTTCCCTGGTCCGCTTGCTGGCTTCCCGCGCCTTGAGCAGCTCGCGTGTGGGCTGCACGGCGCGCGCGGGCGGGCGCGCCGGCCGCGCGCCCGGGGGCGCGGCGGGACTGCGGGGAAACGTTCGTTTGAAAACTTTATCAAGTAAAATTCATTTGCCAGTGTTGAGACCATCTCAACACAGGGCTCGGAAACGTTATATAAAATAACGTTTTTAAAACGTCTCTAATAGTTCTCGTTCTTCTTTGTACAACATTTTGTTCGGAACGAAAACGAAATGAGAACATTTTCAAAAACCGGTTTATTCCGCAGGACGACAAACGCGCACGGTACTTGCGCCGACAAGGATGAACTTGTTTAGTTAAATTGTACCTTATCTTCATTTTATAACTTCATTTATTCCAATGCATTTGCTGCTTACGTATTGATTAGGGGTTGTGTTGCGAATTTCCTATCGATCAACCCAATAATGATTAAAAACGGTTAAAAACGTTTTATTAACCGAGAACGAATTAAATTTTATTCTTCTTCAAAAACGTTTTAATAACGTTCCGTTCGAACGTAACCGAAACAATTCGTTCTTTAGGTTTTTAAGACGATAACGTTTCGAAAAATATACCGTTATCCGAGCCCTGTCTCAACATTGCCGCGCGCCGGCGGCAGTGAACGAGGGTTTGAACAACGGCAAGCTAGCCGGCGGCGCGGCGGGCTGCGAGCGGGCGCGTCGCAGCAGTCAGCTGTAGCTAGGGTTACCATCTGACAGGCATTTGCCGCATTTGACAGGCATTTTACGGTTAAGACAGGCGTGCGGCCGGCGCTAAGCCGAGACATGTGCGTAGTCGCAGAGAAAAACATGTCGAATTTCTTAATTTCAGATTAGCAGATATAGAAAGAAAAGAAAGGAAGAAAGAAAATACGTTTATACGTTTTACGTTTATATCTATTGTATGTCGTCGTAAATTGTTCATACTATTCATTTTGAATAAATGTCAGTCTTTAAAACTATCTGTTCCATATTTTTTTTTTTTTTTTACAATAGACAGGCAATTTTCTGGAAAATCAGGCATTTTGTACATCCTAGACAGGCATCCTCCTTTACATATATGGTAACCCTAGCTGTAGCACGCCTCCACGCACGGCTGCGCGTACGCATTTTTCTTATTAAACATACTTGCATGTTATACAGTCCACTAGAATTTTCATTTAACTGCACCACGACCTATCGTCGCGATCAGCCAGTCATGATTTATTTTATCATCAAAATAGTCCTACAATATTCATAACTAAATCGAAAAATGTGTGCTTACATGCACCGAATTATTCTGTCTACTTTTGTATAGAAATTAGATATTTTTTCACGATTTAGATATTAGTTTCATATTGAAAATTTGTAGGTGAGATAGAAACACCCCCATGACGGATGCAAGTGACTAAATCCCCAGCCTGTATAACCGACAGGTCTCAGGAACGTATTCTTTCGGCGGCCGGAATATTTTTTTTTTTGTTTTTTGTTATCTGCATCAGGGAAGCTCTTGGCCTGCATCTCAACTGATGGTAAGTAATGATCAGGCTGAAGGTGAAAGCCAGCTTCACTCGGAATCCTCAACCACAGAGGAACTGGTTATCTTACTAACTGCCGAAACAACAATGCTGTTAACATTGTTATTATGGCGACAAACTTAGATAAGATGGTGGTAGCTAGCCAGGCGGACTTAGCATAAGCCATACCCTCAACCAAACCGAGCAGAACATTTTGGGAAACAAACCGACCTCTGGGTCTCAGACAAGTGATCCACAGACCACAGAGGCAGTTCAAAAAGTATGTAAACTCACAGGGAATATTAGTCAAATAATTACTTACGCCGGCTTAACACCCTTGGGCGGCTGCGGTGGTCCAGTCTTCTTGTTCTTGGCAGAGCAAACGGAACAGTCAGAACAGGTGCTTCCTGATGAACCAGACCCTGAAGACTGGAGGAGACATGTTTGGTTAGTATGGTGAAAGAGGGAGCAGTAGTAATTTTATTCTAGATGCATCGTCTTCATATATAATTATGAAGACGAAAAAACACGACGACTTTATTTTTGTGTGTGATTTAAAGTTTTCGTATCCCATATACGAAAACTTTAAATCACACACAAAAATAAAGTTATGAATTATGTGGACCAGAAATAAATTATTTTTTTATTTTTATTATTGTTTACAAAATATTGTTAAACATTTTAAAAGAGTAACTATGAAGTTTCTTGTCCATTCTTCTCCATACGAATCTACCTTTTGGAAGGGGCGACTAGAATCAATTTTATTGTTTTGTAGATTTTGACGATCAAAGGTGCCTTTTATGTGTTTATTTAAAATAAATACTTTGACTTTGCGCCGTAAGAAGACTGGCGATAGCGTCTCTAAAATGGTTCCGCGTCTGCGCTAGAAGAGGACAGCGAATCTAAAATGACTTCGCGCCTGTGCCCGGCGACGAGGTACTGTCACGAGCATAACTATAAGTATATAGTTAAAGATTACTTAGACGACAAAAACGCTTGGGACTTTAGGGGTATGAGGAACAGGGTGTAAAGTTCACTCATCCACCATAGAAAAGGTAGGCTCCTCCGACCAGACGGGTGTCGTGTCTGGCGGGCAATTGCCCAGAGGTTGAAGTCGGGAGCTTGTATATATGTCCACCGCGCGGTAAATTCTAATTGCGCGATGCAGGATTTGAGTGACGTCAGGTCTTTGATGCGTAGTTCGCATGTGGCGATGTAGATGCCGCCACATTACTATGAGCAGCTCGGCAATAATATCTGATTTCATAATTCATCCATTAATTTCTGTCGTCAAAACGTGGGCAAATATATGTGATCATTTGTGGAAGGCATAGACAAGTGGCAGTATAAATATGTGACATTTATGGAAAACCAAAACTGTTTGACGAGCTGAGCGAAGCCAAAATGGCCACATTGGCTTCAGAAAGATGTGTCACCTTTAATAATATGTCTTGATATGATCTGTTAATAGCAGTGATAACCTAGTGGTGTGCTTTGGGTTTGAGTTTGAGACTCAAGTAAACCATCTTGAGATATTTCTCACCGGCATGTGAAGCCAAGTTGGAGGCCCATGGGCAGCATAAAAACTACACTTGGTTAGTCAAGAAAAAGAAATAATACTACATGGATAGCCTCGCGTTATAGATATCTGTCTACACAGATTTAGAGTTAGGTAGTGTTGGCTATGCTTACCTTCCTAGGGTCGGGCGGCGAGGGCGGGCGCGCGACGCGCGCGGGCGGGCGGCGCGCGTCGCGGCGCGGCGCCGGCGCGGCGCGCGGCGAGCGCCGGCGCGGGCTGCGCGCGGGGCTGCGTCTGGGGACATGATGACATACAATCAATATGCCGAGCCTTTTCTCAACTGTGTTAGGGTCGACTTCCAGTGTAACCGGGTGAAGCTGAATACCAGTATTTAACATGGAGCGACTGCCTATCTGACCTCCACAATCCAAATACGATATAACCTATTGGATCGACCCGCGCAGCTGTTATAACTTAGCCACGAGCTCCTAACAACTCCTCGAGTAGGTAATATCATACATTATTATATTTTACATTTTGGACGCGTTTTCATATTAATTTCGCACCGAATCAACTCGGAAAGCTTTCCGAGAAATATAGTACGGCCGACTGCATGTCAGTAGTTACGCTTGAACAACGAAAACCGCCCTTACTACGACGTAATAAAGAGATACTCGAGCTTTTTCTAAATTTAAAAAAAAATTGCAACATAACCAGCTGGAGAGATGTTAAGATGAACCGACTACATCTGCAATTGGACACAATTCATCGTGACCACGACCGCTCTCTGAAGAGCGAAGCGAAGAATTTAATACTGTTCCTATAATCCGCGCGCGACTGCTAGTCACCGCCTGAGATATATGAGCGGAGGGACGGAGGAGGGATGGCGCCCTCCCCGTCCTACCGCTCACATGACAAAATTGTCAGACTAAATTAACTTGCCCTTTGTCTACCTCCCCCGTCTCACCTTTTCCACACCTTACCACAGTGACTAGCAGTCGCGCGCAGATTACAATACATAGTTAACATACCTAGCAACAGGGCTCCTCCTAGGGCTTCTCCGGGGGCTGCGGCGGGCGGAGCGCGAGCGCGACTTGCGTGGCGAGCGCCGGCCCACGGGCGAGCGCGAGCGACGCACCACTGGCGAGCGGGAGCGGCGGCCCGGGAGCGGTGTTCTGGAGAGAATGAATGGGTTGGTAAGTCATTTGTTAACGAAAATCACTCTGTCTTTGTTAGTTTTATCTCTGGATCCATAGTTAAGAGCCCATAGTACCTCAGCTCAAATTCACTTTGTATCTCGCTCGCACCATGCTGCTCGCAGACTGAGTGAGAGCGAGACTGAGTGTGGGGAGCTCGCGCCTCCAAGATGCCAATAGTTTAGGTTATTTCTAGTTACGGCGAAAATAATGGTATATAAAAAAAATAAGTTTCATGATGTAATTTGAAGTATTTTTTTAATACCAGCGGTTTATTGTTCGGTTTGGAGGCAATGTGGATTATTTTTTTCTATGGAGAAAATTTTATGGAAACGTGTTTTCGTCAAACATAGTTGATTGTCGTAGTTGAACATAGATGATTGCTCAGCGACTGGATTGCCCTTACGTTGGGCATTGTTTTAGAAGTCATAATACTGGTGCTTGATTTGTAATTCTATGTAACTGTGTGTGTATTGTTGTCAGTGTTGTATGTATTTAATATGGGTGAAAGACCTGAAATAAATGAATTTTATTTATTATTTATAGTACTTCAAATGAATCCTCAACTTTAACATATATTTATTTGAAAACTAATGCTGCAACATTTTCGATATAACGGAGGATCGTGCTAAGCAATTTTGAGGTAGTATAGGCCCTTAAAACTAAAAGTAAAAACACAATCATCCTAGCATGGAATTCAAATATTCAATCTCAATTTCAATCAAAATATGTTATTTCACATAAACCTACAAGGGCACTTATGAAACGTCAGAAGCTAGGTGCACGGTTCCAATTGGTCGTTTCCTATGGAGAAGAGCCGGCAAGAAACTCCACGGTTACTCTTTTAAAAGTAAATGGTTTTTACAATGTTTCAAAATTACAGTGTTAAAAGCTTCGATCAACGTTGGTATTGGTGATCGAAGGTTAAAAGGTATGAGAGGATATTGTAGGCCCATCAACATGTACCATATATAACAACTAATTCCGGGTGTTGAATACAAACAGCTGAAAATTTTCTAATTTCCGTGTCATTAATATACAAGGTGGCAAGGCCATCGACGCGAAAACTGTTACCATGGATTCAGTACATGATTCTGAACCCCCCTGCGCAGAAACTTTTCGTCGGTTATAAAAAAAAAAAAATCTGCTGTTTCATAGAAAAGTGCAATACCTACGCGGTCAAAATGTATAGAACAGCTGATATTTTTTTTAATAACCTGTGATACATTTCAACTCAAGGGGGTTCAGATTCATTATTTATTCCACAATTTTCGATATTGCACCTACCACTGTTTATCTCTGCATCACCCAAAGGTTGACTGGTAGAAAATACCTATGGCATAAAGTCCGCCTCTATACATTTGTGTGCTTACAGTGTTAAATAAATAAATAAATTCATGTACTGAACCCATGGTAACAGTTTTAGCGTCGATATGCCACCCTGTATAGATGTGGGTAAGTGTAATGTAAATACAGAATGTTCTTATCCACTTCACATAATCTTTGTCATCTTTTTTTACCCAGACCACAGATTAATACTGATGGGACACTCCATAAAATCATTTAAGGTGAAAGCGCCATGGCAGCCCGGAAAATTAAAATTTTCTTACGATTTTTGCAATTTGCAGGTCAGTATCATGTTCTATGTTGATATAAATATGATTCGCGGCCGTATCAAATGTTTAATTATAGAATTATAATCATAAAAATTATCAATACAACTCTCTAAGTTCATGTAATCCCATTGAATGACTATTTCATGAAATCATGATCTATGCCGATTATGCTTAACTATGGAGTTGTATTGCTGATTGTAATGATTATAATTATGTAAAGCCATATTTGTTACGGTCGCGAATCATATTTTAATAAACATAAAACCTGACACTGACCTGCAAAATGCAAAAACTAAAGAAAATTTGAATCTCGCGGGCTACCTTAGCGCATCCCACTTAAATAAAAAGTGACTTTTGCGACGACACAATTAAGTGTAATTCAGGGCACACAGCGTTAATTACCTACATTAACCTAGAAGTTGCCTCTCTATCGCGTAACTCTTAGATCATCTGACTACGTTACACTCACTGAATTGGCCCGACAAGACGGGCCCGCTGCGTACTTGTAGCTTCATACCTAAACTGCGGAGTGTCCCATCTGTATTATTCTGTGCCCAGACATAGGTTAAGTTATTTACAAGACTTCATGTTCTGTTATATGTAGAAAAAAAAAAACAATATAAAGGGTCAATTTTAATTACCTAGCGAACTTTGGGTATCGATAAAATAAATAAAAAACAAATATACAGGGTGACTGGATCTGGACCCGCCGTAGCAAATTCCCATATAGAGGAGGTTATTTGCTAATCATTAGACCTTACTTTCCCTAGCTAAAGTTTTATAGTTTAGGAGATATGTCAATTTTTATATTGTATTGAAATTTTTCCAAGCATTCATAAATTCAGTTTTTTTTCATTATTTTAGTATTTTTTTATTTAGTTGGTAGTCATAAACGTTTGTGATTAAAATACGTCGGAACTTCCCTTAAAATAGGGTTAAAAAATAAGATATTTTACGCTCAAAAAAATAAAAAACACGTCAAACAAATCTTTACGATGAAATTCTTGCTTGCAGGTCAAATTTTGGAAAAATCTTAATAAAGTATAAAAATCGACATATCTCCCAAAATATAAAACTTTGGCTAGGGAAAGAAAGGTTCAATTTAAAAAAAGGTGCTTAACAAGGTGGCGGAGCGGTGCGGGGGAGCGCGAGGGGAGGTAGCGGCCAACTCGAAATAAACAAGTAGTATGTAGTTTCATACAAGTAGCGATATGCACAGTCGCCAGAAAAAAATTGTGCAGCTATATAAAACACTTATCTAAAGCGACCACCGCGTAATTTGAACGCCCCAAATGGCCCCAATCACCAGTACTCAATATTATGACAAGATTCACCTGGACCGTCTAAGTGCTGGGGACCTGGATCGCCGCGGTGACGGCGACCGCGACCCGTCAAGATACAGCTGTTTGTATCCAGTGTGACGCCATCTGTTCAAACGGTGTGACATATTTTTAGTAAGGATCTCACCATACTTGTCAGCACGAGATCGGCTGGTTAGAAACGCCTTTATGTCTGCGCAATAAGAGTGTAAATGATGTGCTAACAGTCCGAGTCAAGCTGAAGCGAACAACCTCGTTTTCACTCTTATGCGATACACATAAAAGTATTCACTAGGGTCTAGGGGACAAATTTCATCAGACATGTCGTGAGACATCGCGCAACATCGCGCGATGTCTCTAGGAACATGTCGATTTTTTGGTGGATACATGGTTAAAATCGATTCTACGTTAATAAGTATGGAGAAACCTTTATAGGGTTATTGACTACTTTATTTGTAAGAGATTTAAAACAATTCATATGAGTGGACGCATCCACGATCATAGATCACACGCATCAGTTGAATTTTAAATCACTTTCAATTTTATGCTGTTTTTACACAAAATAATAAAAATATTAAACAATATTGTGTTGGTCAGGGCAATGTTTTTTTTTTTTACAAAGCGCCTTCAACAATCATCATAAAAAAAACAATATACATATAAATGTGCCGAACACCGTCTCGTCGAAGAAAGTGCTGCAATCAGCTGTTTATCAGAAAATATATTTAAAACTTAGTTAAATGGCTATTGCAGTATGTTGCTATTAGTGCAAAAATGGCAACAGTGGAAATATAAAACTAAAGTAACGTGCAATTTTTTTAATGAAACAGAATTGAGATGCTTTTGGCGTTATAAAATTAATATTTAGAAAAACAAAATTTCATAATATTTTTTTTATGTCTGAGGATTAAAAAAAAAAAAAAAATAAAGTAGTCAACGACCCTATCTATTATGTTCACATGATCGATCACAATGGGCCACCCGAATAGTAACATAGGGTCGTCAGAAGCGCCACTTTGAACAGAGGTCTTCCATTTCGACAATGAATATAAAATATATGATGCCGTTCATTATTTGTTTCATTCATTCATTCAGTCAGTCACAACTAAAGAAAATAAAGGCGCTTTGACACTTTTGACAGGTGCCCGGACCTGAAGTCTCAGTGCTGCCACCTAGTCAACGTCATTTCAGAAAACTCATTTTTTTTGTGAAATTTATTGGAAAAACAAGATGGCGGCGATATTTGAGATCTTTGAACAGGTATACAGTCTACCGCACATTAATAGAGACAATTTGTTTTTGGCAGCGCGTTTATGTTGCAATAAGGGTGATTTTCCAAAATAAATATATTATTATAGATATAGATTATTGTTAACACTGGTACGCACGTTCCATTTTATAACGCGAGAATTTTTATACCGCACTGAATTTTCAAAACTCCGTTTTGAGCCGAGCATTGAAAATCCAACAGACCGCATCGCAGCGCGTCAAAACGCAGTCTGTTGGATTTTCAACCCTCGGCTCTGAGCGATGCATTGAAAATCCAGTGCACGATAAAAAAAACATCGCATTACAAAGACACCTATGCGCACTAGAGCAAGATAATTCTGATATATTGTTATTAAGGCGAAAGCGTCAAGGTAGCCCGCGAAATTCAAATTTTCTTAGGATTTTTTCAATTTGCAGGTCAGTATCATGTTCTATGTTGATCTAAATATGATTCGCGGCCGTATCAAATGCTTATTTATAGAATTATAATCATAAAAATTATCAATACAACTTTTTACGTTCATGTAATCCCATTGAATGACTATTTCATGAAATCATGACATTTGACAATTATGCTAACTTATGGAGTTGTATTGCTGATTGTAATGATTATAATTTTAATAAACATAAAACCTGACACTGACCTGCAAAATGCAAAAAACTAAAGAAATTTTGAATCTCGCGGGCTACTTCCGCGCACCCCCCTTAATGCTCACCGATTCGGGTCCTTTTCCTCGACCTCCAGGAGCTTGCGGTCCCAGCTGCCCGGCGAAGCCTGGCGAGCTCTCTTCATGACGTTGTCTATCTCTTTCCGGCGGCCTGCCGGATTTGATGGATCTGTTGGAAATGAGTACAGTGTTACTAGCAATTTTGAAAGATATAACATCTTGCCTGGATTTTTTCCTATTTTTCCTGATTCGCGAGGCGGCCATGTTGTGCCGATGCGGGTACTGTAATAGTCGTTTTTCTTTCGTGCAATGCAGATTGCGCTCTACTCCGCCTCTGCGCGCGCCGCTGTGTTTATATCTCCCGTTGCAAAACGCGTTATTGATTGGCCGCGTCGCATAGAATATTTATGTACCATCAAAGAAGTTCATATCTAACCCAGCTTCAAAACAAAATCCCGTGGACACGATGACCACATCTGTTACCGGCCCGGTTCTATAGTCGCCGAGCGTTGCAAGCAAGAATAGTCCTTACGGTGGTTAGATATGAACTTCTTCGATGGTACCTAGGTACACCCGCGAGGATGTCGGAAATTAGGTCACGGCAACGCCTTAAGCCTCGTGTAAGTTGGAGAAAAAAAATATACTACAATTTTGCAACATTGTTGCCAGAAATATGGCTATAAGACTAGGGGAAGACCACAGCAGCGATGGATGGACTGTGTGAAAGATGATATGGCTAGAAAGGGGCTGACTACCGAGATTTTTATTTAAAAGAGTGTCCGTGGAGTTTCTTGCCCGTTCTTCTCCATAGGTACCTACTACGCTTTGGAATGGGCAACTAGCTTCATATCTTTGACTGACCGATTCCTTGACAATTCAAAAGTGCCTGTAATGGTTTAATTGAAATAAATGGTTTGAGTTTGATGACGACTAATAGCGAAGTTGTTGTGGTGGTTGTTTGTCATTGGTAAAATTTGAAACTCTTAAATCACTCATAACATTAAATTATCTGTATTTCTCCAAATGCCGTTAGGTGACTACCACAAAACACTTTTTATTCTACTTTTCACTATTTTTCGTGGCTAAGTAAAAACAGCCGCACGGGTCGATCCATCGGGTTAAGCAACGCTTGCTGGGGTTGGTCTGTGGATGGGTGACCCTCTTTACATAACAAGACTTCTCCGCGCCTCGGAAAGCACGTTAAGCCGTTGGTCCCTTTTGTCATTCATAGATCTTTGACAGTCATTACGGGTCGTCAGAAGCCCGAAAGTCTGACAACCAGTCTTACCAAGGGGTATCGTATGAGTATTACCCAGTTACTGGGTTGTGGAGGTCAGAAAGGTAGTCGCTCCATGTAAAATACTGGTATTCAGCGGCATCCGGTTAGACTGGAAGCCGACCCCAACATAGTTGGGAAAAGGCTAGGTAGATCGATTGTGGTACGGACGTTTTAGAAAAATTGCAAATTAGTACGAAATGTATGGGAAAAGTTTTATGCAATTTTTGAGTTTTCTAATACTCCAACCTCAGTTGGTCATCATATCGTCAATCCATATACGAAACTGCATCATAATAATAAAACTTGAGTATTTTAATTTCTAGCTGTTTACCATTTTCCAAAACAGTGTGAATGCAGTTAGAAATTATTCAAAAAGTTGAGGACAGTCGCCTAAGATCGTTTTCCTGTGCCATGAATACGGATCATTAGCACGTTGCGAATGCAAATTTCCATGGCCATCAATTATTAGATATTATATCGTGTATAATAATTTGAATTTAGAACTAAATACTTTATTGTTTTTTTGTTTACAGCTCTATATAGTGCAGACCGACCGCAGAACGTATACACAACAACAATAAAGTATTTAGTTCTGAATTGAAATTATTATACACGATAAATCTGATAATTGATGGACATGGAAATTTGCATTCGTTTGTATTCGGAAATGGGATAATCCCGTGGGAAATTAAGAAAATAGTTGTATTGTACAAAACTTCGGATTGAACCCTACTCCTGCCGATCGATTCTGTAAAAATATCACCGTGAAACTTGGGTGAAGTGAGCTGTCAATAGTGTTAATCCCTAGCATCCTGCCGGTCGATTTGTGACAGTGACAGCTCACTTCACCTAAGTTTCACGTTGATCTTTTTACAGAATCGACCGACTGATTAACTAACTTTTTCAAGGTCCCAAAATAATCATAGGTACAGTCGCCGTCAGATATATTGTAGCACACAAGGTGACCAAATACTTCTCGACAATTTAAAATGTCAGTATGTTCCAAACACTACAAGTTACCATTAATATCTGAACATTCATTATATCTGAGCAGATGCTTGTCAATAATTTCTATACACACAACTAGTCAAAAATATCTGAACACGTATAACGTCAAGTGCGTCTACGCAGATGGAGTGTCTTAAAACTTCCGAAATGTTAGTTATTTATACACTTTGTAGTGTTTTTTTGGAAGTCGGTTGTTTTTTTTTGTATAAAACTTTTATATTTCTCGCTTTCTAGTGAGTCAGTGTCTAATGTATCTAAGTTGCAATAGCCTAATATCAACTGCTCATCACCTTGTAGGTACAAAATACTGCTTTTCCCGATACAGGGATAATAGTTTAGGAGTTCTCCTGGTGCTTCACCATCAGCTCCACTTCTCCGTATGCATTGTGACGAGGATAAATTGCTCTCCGAGAGTAATTGCACGAGTTATTATAAAAATAACCAAGTCGCTGTTATAGGTGTGCCTAAAGTCCCTCGGTATCTTCAGGATCCCATCATCAGATCCTGACCTGATGACAATGGAACCACCTCGGAAGTATACTCTTTCAAACAAAACAAGAATTTTGCAAATCCGTCTCTTTAAGACGGAGTTATGCCCGAACTTACATTAAAAAAAAAAAAAAAAAAACATGCGAATTGATAATCCCTCCCTTTGGAAGTTGGTTAAAAATACAAATATTTTATCTATGTTTATTTCATTACAAAATCAAGATCTATTTTCTTTCAATAGTTTGACATTAACATATCAGTTGTATCGTATTTATACCACAGATGTTAGCGTCTGTTTCTGGAGGCCTACTCCCTAAGCGAAATTCGTAGTTTCGTGTAAGGGCGCTTTGTCCTCCGTCTCACTTACGGACATACCGTAAGTGAGAAAGAGAGGCTGGTTCGTCCTGTATACCATGCAGTTACGAATTAGGTAAGCTCAGTTTTCGTCTGCGTAGATACAGTTGACGCTGTAAGTGTTCAGATATTTTTGGTTAGTTGTTTGTATAGAAATGATTGACAAGCATCTGCTCAGATATTAATAAAGTAATTAATGTTCAGATATTAATGATAACTTGTAGTGTATGGAACTTATTAACATTTTAAATTGTTCAGAAATATTTGGTCACCTTGTCTGCTAAAATATATCCGACGGCGACTGTACGTAGGTGACTAGGTGATATGAAGTAGGTAGCGCCCGTAACATCGGCCGAAAGTACGGATTTTGTGATTAAGGAGTAGACCTCCAGAGAAAACAAGTCGTAACTTAATTTTCCAAATAAACTAATTTAAAAATTTACATAGATACAAATTTAATTAAAAGTAGAGTCCGACAGAATTTGGTTTTCGGCAATATGCGGACGAAATTTTCCGCAATTTTCGTTTTCGGCCGAAAAAAAGACATATTTTCAGCCGTGGCGAAATAAATTAAGAGCCAGCAAATTAAAACTTTCAATACATTGATCCAGATACTAAGCATAGTCAGAATAACTACAAGTATAGATAATAACACAGAAAACTAAATATTCGGTTACGATATTAATTATTGCATTTTATTATCAATATTCTAGTTCGCCAGTTAGCCACATTTCTTGTTTTCATACAGTAATATTGCCAAATTAATCAAAGCAGCGAAATGTTTGACATCTATTTGCGACGTTGCCCACTTTCCGAATAACCGCAGTTATGAAGCAACGGATTAGCGATCTGTTTCAAAACGATTCAGATTCTGATCGATCGTGTATTACAAATTAGGGTACTGCTCATAGGTACAGGCACGCCGTTTGCGAGTACTACGCACCTGAGCTTTCTGAAGAACATCGCCAATAAGGTCATTGTATGGCCTTCTTTGGGTAACCTTGTATTTACATTTGTTAAGTCAAAAATCTATATATATCTATATATTTATAAATGAATCCCTATTTCCCTTGGTCACAGCATCACGCGTGAACGGCTGGACCAACTTCGCTAATTCTTTTTTTGTTATGTTTGTTATTGTCAGGAGAAATATCTAACGGAAACACAAAATAAGAAAATTGCGGGAAAATTTCACAAAACTTAACGACTATTTTAACTTCGCGCGTTGGACAGTTAACGCGTTTGATAAATCGCACCTTTAGAATTAGAGACCTAAAGGCCTACGCAGACCGGGACGACATGGCAAGGGATTTTGCCGTGAGTCAGCGCACACTGGCCGCTTAGATATCGCGGCATTCCAGCACTTTGCCACGGCATGCGCAGTATATCACTACGAGCGCCGGAGTCCGTGGCATGCCGTTGCCTACCGCAGTATGCCACGGCATCCCGCCACGGGAGCCTGTGGCGCGTCTTTTAATGCCGTGCGATAAAATCCCTTTCAATGCCACGGCATCATTTTAAAGCATAGCAATTTATGTCGTATTTCTGTAACAGTACGGTTGAATGTCCATTAGTAAAAATTAAAATCCCTTGCCATGCCGTCCCGGTCTGCGTAGGCCTTTATTTGAAATTTTAAGATTTCAACTTTGACTCATACAATTTCAAATTAGGGTTTCAACTTTGACTTATAAAATTTCAAATTAGGTCTCTATAATTCTAAAGGTGCGAAATGTGAATTTAGCAGAGTAGGGTGGGTAGGTAGGGAGGGTAAGTAGGGTAGGTAGGGAGGGTAAGTAGGGTAGGTAGGTAAGGTAAGTAGGTAGGGTAGAGTAGGTAAGGTAAGTAGGTAGGGTAGAGTAGGTAGGGTAGGTAGGTGCGCCGTAGATAAGTACATAGTGCTTCCCGTGCGAAGCCGGGGCGGGCAGCTAGTAAGTAATAATTTTCACTAACCGTTGATTCGTGAATGCTGCGGATTTCTATCCATATGCAGGCGGTTCTTCGAAGCCGCCTCCGCAGCTCGAGACACCGACCCGTTGCGACGGGAAGACATCCTGCAAAATGATGATACACTGATAAGATACCTGGTAGAACCCTTGTTATCGTGGTCAGCTGCACTGAAAAGAAAATTGCTGGTGACTCCGTGATTTACGCGGGTTTTTTTAAGTGCCTTATGTGACTTTGAAGGCAAGCTGTTGGTTTCCAGTCGGTTATGTGAGCCGTTAAGACCGTTTATTCTGAAAGTGGTCAACGTCGCAAATAGATGTCAAATATTTCGCTGTTTTGATTAATTTTGCAATATTACTGTATGGAAATATGAAATGTGGCTAACTAGTGAACTAGAATATTAATAATGAATTGCAACACTGAAATTGGTGCTGTAACCGTTTTAGGTTTATAAGGACATTTTTTAAAGTTTCCAAATACTTTTTTTACATCTAAAACTAAATATTCGCTGTTACAATATTAATTATTGCATTTCATAATCAATATTTTTAGTTAGCCACATTTCCATACAGTAATATTGCCAAATTAATCAAAACAGGTATTTATTTGACAGTTATTTGCGATGTTGCTAAGTTTTAGGATAAGCGCTCTTAAGATTTCTGTGTTTATATCTCAGAATTTGTTTGTCATCCAGAAACTGGACAGCATAGATCGAACTGCAGTAGCTCCGTATGGTTTGAAAAACATGACTGTCGTAAAGTGACTGGACTGGATATTGCGAAAACCGATCAATGTTGCTGGAAAACCTATCTGACCTTTGTTTTTTAACCGACGAGGATGATGAGATAATCAAGTCAACGCGTAAACCTCTTTGTAATTTTTTTTGGACGACCACGCATAGCTTTTTTCAGAGTAGTCCGATTTTGAAGATTCTTTTTTTATTGGATTTGGGATTACTACTTCGAAGTTGGGTCATTTTTAAACATTGATAAATAAAATTACTTATTTTGAGTTTTCGCCAAACAAACAATCAAGCTGCCATAATTTTAATAGACGGCTTTTTTTTTGTTTGGTGCAGACTCAAAATTAGTAATTTTTATTAATTTAGAAGCTTAATTAGACTAAACGGTTTTATTTTTCACTAGTCAGTTTCTTTTCTCGTTGGTTTTATTTATTGTAATTTTTTTGTTTGTTTGTGAAACATGAACGCCGCATGGTATTTTGTTGCAGTATACATAGGACGATATTTTCAATATATTTATAAATTAAATTTAGTTGATTTCCCGGTGTCTTTTGAGTGATGAACTACAATGTAAAATAAATAAAATTTTGTAGTGATTTTAAAGTCCACGTATTGAACGTAGTTTCAAGCGTAGTTTTTTTTTTAAATGATTAGTTGCTCTGTTCTTCATAGTATATGAATGATAGATTGAAAATGGTTTGTGAAAGATGATTTTTGGTAAAGCTAATAATTTATTATAATATTGGATTGCTTGAATTGCTACTTAGCTATCTTCCTTTCACCTAATTAAGCTGTGCCCGACAGGGTTCATATTGACCTTTTACTTTGTTATACCATTTATGTAATAGATATGGAATGCAATAAAGAAGAGTATTGAGTATAAAAAGTAAAAAGGACGTATTATCAACACAAAGATGTTCTAACAGTGTGTTACGCTTGTGAAAAGTAATTTAATCAGCTGTTTCTAGTATTCTACTGTCACTTAGAACAGTACACACAATATGGGCAGTGAGTTTGTAAGCTAATTTTAGTGTGCATTAGTCTTATTCATAAAACAAAAGTTTTTGATTGTACTCGGTGGTGTTCTGTAGGTTTCAGTCTACCTCCAAGGGCAGTGGGCTTGAGTTTATGTTATTTTGAAGTTCTAGGTTATTAGGAACTATACTCCATAGGTTAAGGTAGATAAATAAAGGTAAACAAATCATAAAAAGGGTTTTTATAGCTGATGTTTTCGTTTAAAAATATGATAGAACCGAATAAAATTAATTTTAGATTTAACAATAGTTTCCTCTTTTATAATTAATTTATTTTTAAACTACTCTTCGTAGATGTAACTGCTTGACCACAATATATTTTGTATATCTGTCTAATTTAAAGAGCCCAAACTCTAAACGTCAACGAATTATAACTTTGCTAAATTGAAGAGTACAACTGTGACATAGCATGACAACTGAATTGACGGGTATTACGTTTAGTAAGTTACTTAAGAGCTGTCTCGTCATGTGGTTTTTTGTTTACCTTTATTTAACTACCTGAACCTACAGAGTATAGGTGTGATTAATGGTTTTAGGCCTATGTGCACATTAGATATTAGCAAATACTATGAAAATGTAAACTTCCAGCAATTAATTAAAGGGATCTCTCAGACAAGCGCAATGCAAATGTCTATAATAGAACAATTTCCATTAAGTTTTCATAGAAATTCTTCTACTAGAGTTGCATCACACCAGTCTGCGGGAGCTTTTAGTCCATAGTTTCATTTTTTTTTTGTTTTGTTTGTTGTGTTTCCTGATATCATGTTTTCTGATTAATGGTTGCACTGCCAAAAGTTGTAAAGTTGGTTCCACAACCCAACAGATGTCAGGTGAGATACCCATCATAAAGCTGAATATATTTTGCTGGCAGCCAGATCATGGTTACGCCACCAAGTTTCCGGTGTAAAATAGCTTTTATAGTGTTTCCAAAAATGAAATAATCATTATCTTAATTTACATGTATAAAGTGGAATCTCAGTCAAAAGCATGAGGAAAATGTTGAGTATGAATGTGGAGGGCTATCAGAGTAGGGGTAGAGCAAAAAAAAACTTTCTGAATCTAACCTATTTGACCCTGTTACACAAATATTCAAAATATTTATTTTATTTGCATGAATATAGGTTCGGGTTTTACAAAAAAATAAACATAATTATAACAGTTAATGTAATATTTAGTTATTGAAGGGACCCACAAATAGATATTACTTTTCGAGTCCGCTGCATAATATTTGATGTGATGTCATGAATTTATGACCAACCAAACAACAAATGTCTTTGTTATGTGACTTATTTATACTACTGTGGGCCCTAAATGTTCTTTATTTGTTGTCTTTTAGCCAATTCATGGCTACTAAGTATATTAAGAGATTCCGAGACACATTCCTCAATGAAAACGAGTTCAACTTTCACATTTTCATGCGATTTTGTTCAAGTATTGATTTGTATGTTGGTATGTATTGTCTTGCCTTTTTCTCAGTGAAAACGTATGCTGACGTCATTTTAACGCGTAGATCTGTTATTATTTACGAATGCTGTCGTTACAGACTTGATTTACGAATAATTATAACCGTTTTATTGACCGCTGATAACTGTTCAGCCTTATTCTATTAATACTCAACAAAATGGCTGCTTCGCCTTCAATCGATTTTCTTCATCTGCATTTAAAACCATGAAAAACTTACCTGAGCGACTCCGTTCAAGGATCGGATGGAGCGAGGGCTCCGAACGCGCGCGGCGGGACGCGGGGGGCGAAGCCCCGGTGCCTGGCGGCGGGCAGACGCGAAGCCCGGCAGCGCCGCTGTAAAAACCGACATACTTAGAATACGCAAGCGGCGCGCGGGCGTACGAGAGCTTCGCGAGGGGCGAAGCGACCGCGATCGACACAGGCCCACGCGAGGCGAACATGCAGCCTCCGGGCACACGCGGCGAGGCCTCACGGTACAGGCCATACGCGGCAGCATAACATCCTCCATAATGCAGGCGATGAGGCGACGTTCTTCGAAGACAGGCTGAACATCCAACATCAAATACTATATTCACCTTATATTAATCACAAAACAAAGTTACGAACCAGTATAAAACACGTAAACTTTTCACTGAAGTTCAATGGTATCCGAGAGAGAAGGCGTAATTCGCTAGGAGTATCCGCGACACGCCTTTCTACGTTCAGCGGCCATTTTGTTTAGCAATACATTGACCTTTCTCTTTCTCTTCGATTTTTGCGTTTCATCTTGCGATGAAGTGAAAGGATGACAATATTACTGCTTAGAAAAATTATTCCCTCAAAAAATAATAATTTACAATTTTATTTTATTTGTATTTTGGTGGTTGTGACAAGTCTATTATTTTACTAGCATCATTTATCAAGTTTTCTTTAGAAAATTCTATAAATAAACAAACAACGCAATGTTTTGCTGTAGCAATAACAAAACGAAGTGCACAGCGAAGACTCAAAGTTTCCAGTGTAATAAATTTCTACCATATAGTAGCGTTACGTAACTTTTGGTTATTTGAAATGATGTAAGACTATTTAAATTATTTTGGAGTTGCCTTAAAATTTAAAAAACCTAATAAATAACTACAAATTATTTAAAAAAACCTTCACAATATACACCCTTTAAGCTAAAGATTAACTTTCTAGTTTCCATGAATACTACAAACTACAACCGTACCATTTAGCAACACCGATGCATTCTAGTTTCTACTAAAAAAATAGTGCAGTAACAACGTCCATCGGGGAGGGATGTGTTACTTTGCACTTTAATTTTAAGTTTTAAATTGTATCGTTAGTTATAGAACATTAAAATTATACTTCAGTTCATATTCACAGTTCTCTAACATAAAAGTAGTCGTATAAGTTCGTATAACTCGTTTTAATCTTAGTTTTATCGAAATAAACTGAATAAAAGCTAGTTACCTGAAAGAGTAAATAAAAAAGTGAAAACTATAAACCTTTCTACAGATAAGAACCGGTTCCTGTAAGAAAAAAACGACTTGCCCAAGGAATTCAAGGTATGCATGTTCCCTATAACTCTGATTATTGTATCTTTAGGGATGAAGTGTAAATGGAGGTAGTTGACGCGTTCTATTTGAACGCACTGATATCATTTAAATAAACAGCCGTCATAAAATTGATTGAATGATGGCTGCATTACAATACAATACGTCGTATTATGACAAAAATCTAGGCATATTATGCATAGAACACTGATAATATGTCATACTACTTGTTCTGCGAAGTTATAGACCCCTGGCTCAAGGGTATCGAGATGTCATTGTGTTACAACATTGTAGAAAAAAATTAAGACCATGTTTATTACAAACAAAAGGGGCCTACGTGCCTGTTGCCATGTGTCGCATATCATAGATTCGTGGGCGGAATAAATGATTTATCATGTTCGATTTAAAAAGCGTTGCAACATCCCTTTAATTTAGAACAAAATTACTAATTATTATTTCCTATATTTCTTTTCTGGAATCTGTTGATAAAAATTGCGACGACTGTATGTGAGCAATGTTCGGGTCGGCTAAATTCGAATAGGTACCTATATTTTAAAGATCATAATGATCGTACATAAGTAATTATTATATTCGGGAAAAAGCTGCTCGGCTTAGATCGGATTGTGCCGAGCCGATCTGAACATGATGGATGCCAAACGAAGATTGCCGATTGGCACGAGCCGAAGGAAAACCAAACATGTGTAGTAATTGCTTCGGAAAATACTGCTGTATGGAATGGAAATTGAACCCGAACAGGAGCAATTCCAGTATTTTTAAAAACTTTCGCATTCTAACCTCAATCTCAATCTGTCAATACCTCTTATTTATTTATTTCATTTTTGACAAGTTTTTGACATGGAATGTCGCTGATGTTAGATTGGGAATAGATTTTGAAGGTTTTTAATTACGGGATTAGGCCTTCCGTCTGAGCGAGCATTACGTTTGGTGTGAACGTGGCCTAAAGGTACAATTCCGTAGCCGACCGCAGCCGGCAGCAGCAGCCGACGTATCCCCGCGATAGGACTGGTTTCTATGAAATACCTACCTTCCGTGCTCCGTACCTAGCGACACGTCGGTTTTATAGAAATACTACATAGAAACCAGTCGTGTCGCGGAGACACATCCGTCGCCTGCGGTCGGCTACGGAATTGTACCATACATAAAAACCGCTTCAGAAAGTCGTGTCGCGGCGACACGTCGCCTGCAGTCGGCTACGGAATTGTTCCTTAAGGAATGCCACATAAAATAAACGCGTTGTTTTGCAGTGTTTTGCAAGGATTTCGCTACGCATTGCCTAACGAAAAAAAATAAAACAATTTAGGGCCACAGCACACTCGATACTTTTAGTTGTTCTTTAAAATGTCGTGAGGACAGTTTTGAGTGAATGTCTATAAGAGTAGGGGAAGACCAAAGAAATGATGGACGGATGATGGTGTGAAAGATAATTTGACTAGAAAGGGGGTGTCTACTTAGATGACGACTAATAGAGAAGTAGGTATTTAAGAAAAATACATGTTGCTCCGACCTAATGCTGGCACTTCACTTGGCGTATTTGTCAAAATATTCGCGTTACTTGGGTGATATAAAATATGCCTTATAAGTTTTGAAATAAAGTTCAGTTTGTATTAACGAAATAACGCGAATATTTGCGCAAATACGCCAAGTGTAGTGCCAGCATAAAATAAATTGGGATAGGAAGGATGACGATCCACGTTGAAGTTGCAAGCAGTGTAAAATCGCCGTGCGGCGATGCTTCTATCGTGGAAGTACCTATTCTGTCTGCTCTGACCTCTTGTTACTAACTTGTTACGAAGCTAATTTTACACTCATAGTATCAGTACTCAGTACCTATAGATAAATTACTTCGGTCTTTTATGAAAAATTTACGACATGACACGAATAATCTTATCGAGACGATAGGAAGTTCGCGTTGGTCTGATAATAGTTGCCCAGGAACAATCGTTAGGCTAAGCTTATGCTGAGACGTAGGTGACGCAGCACAGTACAGATTTTGCAGGGTACCGCAAGCGACGCAAACATGGCCGCGCTCGCGCATGCTGCGACGCAGCTACACAGACACATTCGCGTCACTAGTACAAGCAACAGACGTTAAGGTTTTATAGTCTGGATCAGTGGTTCCCAAAGTTGCCTGAACCGAGACCCACCTTACAAAAACTAATAAATTCGGGACTCACCTCTTAGCCGTCATGGAGAAAAAAAAGAGGCTTATTTATTTATGAATGAAGAACTGTACACATAAGAAATACATTCAGTTACTATCGAAAATTGTAATACTTAATTAAATACAAGGAGTGCTATTTCAATGAGAAGGAAGTATTTGTTTCCTATTTTTTTTTCACTAGAGCTAGCGTCAACTTCAATTTTAATTACTTTTAATCGCCTTATGTTTACGTAAAATTTATTTGAGTATTTCAAAATCAATTTTTCAAGGCCCACCCAATAGTCACTCGCGACCCACCAGTGGGTCGCGACCCATAGTTTGGGAAACGCTGGTCTGGATGATTAGTATCGTACAAACAAGGTTCACAACGAACTAATTCAGTTAAATGTTTTGTCATTGCAACAAAATGATGAAATTAGTGGTAAAAAACACGCGCAGCGCAGAAATCCGTGTCGCCTCTACAACGAGACGCAGAGCAGTACAGACATGTCTGCGCCTGCGCCACAGCTGTAGCGTACAGATACGCTCCTGTCAGTACATTCATGCATTACAGTATCTGCTCTGCCCTGCGCTGCGTGGACCTGCGTCACCTGCGTCATGAATCTACGTAAAGTTAGTTACACTGTAGCAGTAATAGCCTAGTGGCGTGACCGTCGTAACCGTACGTAAAAAAATGTAGTGGCAAATATTGTATGGTGGTACTGACGCACTTGGCCGGTTTTTGGACATGGGGACAGCTAGAATAACCTGATTTCGGGGACCCTGTTATCTAGTACATGTAATAAGGCCTAAGAGACATGGCAACTGATTGTGTTCGAGTCTACGCGGAAGAGAAAATCTCTGAGGCGCACATTGAGTGCGCTTATAAGACTTTTTGCGCGTCATTTGTGTGTGCTACTTTATAGCTACTTTACTCAATTCCATGTTGTCAATTTCTATTCTGATGGACATGAAAGTGCCCTGTGGATTGTCTCACAGTCTGGCGTAACATTTAAATTTATTTAGGCTACAGACTCTCACTATAGGACAATTGCGTCCCTTTGTTCTTTTCGCTTGCCTCTGCCTACTTAAGGTGGATGTATAGACAGGCCTCGCCATACATTTTTCAGGCGTTCTAATCTCCGTAAATAAACGGTTTCTGCAGAATAAAAGCAAGTATAATGAGACTTTATAATGTATTATGTTCGCCTAACGCCAAAATTTTATAAAAAAAACTGTATTTCTAGGAGAATTAGACCCAATAAAAAACGAAAAATCTTTACATGTGTGAGTGACCTGAATCGCGCCATCTAACAGAAATTTAAAGAACCACGGAGAAAGAGTTATTTACATTGTGTTACGAGTTTTCGTTCGGTAAACATTTATAATAGATGGCGCTGGTTCGAAAATTCGAACGTAACGAAGGTTACACGTCGAATGACGCGGCGATGCAACGGGCGACGTTGCCATTCAAGACGCACCCCGCGTTGTTGCCAAATTTCTCCAGTCAGTACATGCGTGATTGTCTTGACAACTTGCTAATCGTTTCCAAAATTGTGTTTCTAGAAAGTTAGCGCCGGCGCGCGGGTTTGCCCGCGGGTTTTACATTTTATGATTGATAAAATGTTTTTTATTAGGGAATGAGAAAGAATGCTAGAAAGTGAAAAAAAATATCTGCGATCTGCATTTGGTTCACACAGATACAATACTAATGTAATTATTGTAATATCTACTTTAAATATAAAGTACCTAAAGATTTAAAAATCTTTCTACTGTATGTAAGTAGGTACTGATAATACATTTTCTGACACGGTTAGGTACTAATTCATTGGTTTGGTTTGAATAAAACCAGAGAATAGAAGTTCATGTAAACTTAGGGTATACCTAAATCAGGCGATCAGCGTAGGCAAATTTACCTATTTTTTTTCTAATTACCTACCTACGCAATGGTGACACGTAGGTACTACTTACATCTATTGATTGAATCATATTTAATTTATGTGAAACCATCAAGATAAGTGAATACACAGACAAACCACATTGATTTTTCATAACAATTGCACATTTTAGTATTATTAGCACACGTCAAAGTGCGTCTAGATAAATTGGTCTTGCCATCTAAGAAGTTTACCAAGAAAAAGGGGAAATAAAACATAGGGCAGTATTTTAGTAGTAAGTTGTAGGATGTTCTGATATTTAAAACGATGAATGATATAGGTACATACATCATTCATTTATGGTTTCGGGGTTTTTAACTGTCAGCGAAATGACGTTCTCAAAATGGTAGCTGTAGTTCCAATTTCGCTCGTCTGAACAGCTAAGTAATGAGTTTTTATTTAAAAGTGAAGTGTTTTTGTGTTTTATTGACGGTAAGTGTTATTTTTATGTCCAAAGGATGCTTTTCTGCTTGAAGGTGATACAGAGTTATATTATAATAGTAATTACCCTTAAAACTTAAAATAGTGTAAGATTTAGAAGAGGAAATACAAAATCAAACGTTAGCAACACTCGTTGATTGTCATCACATCACATACCTACCTACTCTAAATTTCAAATATTTCACCCTAATAGGGACGTCAATTATTATTCTCTCTAAAAACTCACTTTGCCTGTCCCAGAGGAACGAAAGGAACCAAAAAAAAACTCTCTGAAAAAGATCCGTTACTGATTTGATTCGAAAGGAAATATGAAAAATCGATTCACAAATAAAGAAATGATTTTCCAAAAATCAATCATTCGTTTTCGATGAAATTCGCAATGTAGGGGTTTACGGGGTGTACGTTACCCTAGCAAGAAAGTGTCTCCTATAGTTATATGAGTGAGTGGAACGTATAGTTGGTGCCTAATCTGCTGTAAATGTGCCCCTACATAAAAAATTGGTGCCCCTTGTCGTTTTGAAAAAAAAACCGAAAAACGATTCCTGCTAGGGTAACGTACACGTTTACGAGGGCGAAAAAACGATCGATGAGCGAAAAGAATTTAACTAGTCTCATATCTGGAAAAAATCCGTATTTTTACGCAAAAGGATTTGCACTGGATATGCTTCGTAATTTTCCCGCCACCACAATTCTTAACAATTCAAACAAACAAAAAACTGATGTTCTAGGGTGAAATATCGATTCCCTGTATCGATTCAGTACTAGATATCGATTTGAAAAAACGTTTTTATTTGTTCCAAAAAATCGATTCTTTGCTCAATCGATCTCAGATTGACATCTCTATTTGGTCTGTTTCTCATGTTCTGTCAGTTGTTTTGCAAATTTTCACACACACACACAGCTTGACAGCTTGATTGATGGTGACAAATGGTGGTGTTATTTCTGACTAATACAAATTTCTTGAAGCATTTCATAATTACGATACTTTTGCTGTTGTGTTTAATTATTCTTTTTGATTACAGATTGAATTGCAACTCTGCCTAAGATGAATCCGACTAATAAACTTGCCTATATACGACATATGTATTCAGGGCCGCGAAAATCGCGGAAAAAAGTGCAAGCAACATTGAAAAGACATCATGACAATTCTTCTAATGATTTTTAGTGAGTAAAGGCTTGTGCAGACCAGCGCGACTTGTCGCGCTACGCGATATTGCGATATTTTATCCGTAGAACAATTTCTATGAAAACGCGCGCGACACTTCACACAGGGGCGACCTGTAGCGCCGCGACACAGATAATTCGCGTCACGTGATGCGAAACCCGAATAAAGCTTCGTGCAGATCAGAGCGACGCGACGCCGCGACGCGACTCGAACAATACAATTTCTAAGAAAACTTGACGGTATAACAATAGCTGGTGTCGCGTCGCGCTGTCGCGTCGCGCTGGTCTGCACGAAGCTTTACAGAGCGGCATCAACAAAGGAGCATATTTCTTAGTATTCGTGGATCTTTGACAGTCGTTACGGGTCGTCAGAAGCCCGAAAGTGACCACCAGTCTTACCAAGGGGTACCTATCGTATTACCCAGTTACTGGGTTGTAGAGGTCAGATAGGCAGTCACTTCATGTATAATACTGGTATTCAGCTGCAGGACACCGACCCCAACACAATTGGGAAAGGGCTAGGCAGACTGACAGACTATTCCAAAGTGAAATAAAATCATAAGCAAAATAGTAAGTCATTGCAATGTGACTCTTTTCTCATTGTTTTAAGGTATAAATCAGGATGATTGACTTCCTTTACAAAAAAATTATCATTTCTCTATTTCCAACTAAAAAACTCCTCGCAAATGTCAATCATTCTAATTTATACCTTATCGCCATTACTTAAGAATTACATTGCACTGACTTACTAATGGTTTTGGCGGCACGCGGCGGCGTGGTCAAAGGACCTTTTGTAGCGGCCGCGCCGCACTCGAGTCGCCACTGCCACCTAGGTACCAGGTACCTATATTATTCGCGGATTTTGACATTATGTTTCTATCTAGCTGGCACACCTGAGTCAAACACATTATGTATGATGCACAGAGCGGCGGTGTAGTTTTGGCATGCTTCACTGTACTGTTCGCAGCGCGTTCCCTACATTCAAGACCTCACGCGCAGTTGTAGGTACCTACTTGTAACCACTAGACCAACGAGGCTGTTTGTTAGTAGTTACCTACTATCCTAACTAATATTATAAATATGATTTGAAAGTGAACTTGTTTGTTACGCCTTCACGATAAAACGGCTGAATGGATTTGGATGAAATTTGGCGCATGGGTAGACCATGAGCTAGACTAGGACATAGGATATATATACGGGATCGAGACTTATGCGGGTGAAACCGCGGGGCGCACCTACTTACATATAATTGGATCACTCATTATCATTAGAAGTTATCATCGAGCATTTCTTAAACATCAGAGTATTTCTTAAACATCACGCCTGTCATCCCAAAGGATTAGGCAGAGGTGTAGGTACATACGGCTACACATGACATCAAGCTTTACATTTCCAGTTTATGCTGATCTCGCATTGTATAGGATTTCCGTACAATGCGAGGTCTGTATAAACTGGAAATGTATAGCTTGATGTGTACCTACCTATAGTACACCCGTATTTCACCAGTTATGCGTATTTATTCATCTGTGGTACCTACCTATTATACTTATTGAACACAATTTTATTAGAGAAGATTCTCGGAGATAGGTAGGTACTTACGGAATTAGTTTGGTAAGTAAATTAAAAGTAAGTAGGTACCTACCTAGGTTAGTTCCAATACTTCCAATATATCTACCCAAGCGTACCTATACTCCATTTGAAATAAGATTAGACATTTAACTAAACCTTTTTTACTGTTCGTTTAACCGATTTTGACTTCTATTGCGTTGATGGCATGACACGGCAGCTGCAGTAAGCAGTTGGTTTTGTCACCACTGTTTTGCTTTTGAGGCCATCCTTATTCCTACGGTACAGAAGTCAGAATCGGTTGAACGGACTGTAAAAAAGTTTTGTTTAAATGTCTAATCTTATTTCAAATGGTGTATTATGTAGTCAAATTTACGGGTTTGTAAATTAAGATGATTTCAAAATGATAACTACGTAAGCTCCTACCTACTCATAAAAAGGCCATAAAAACGTGTTGCAGCCGAAAGTACACCATGTAGAAATTGTAATTTTTCCGAAATCACATAAATTGGAAACTAAATTTAAAAAATCTTGACTTGTAATTACGTACGTAATAATTCTACGTACATAATTCATTCTAATACTAAATTCAGAATCATAATTATTGTAATATCAAAATATTGAAAAAAGTACTTATGTTATCTTTGTGTGGTGGTACCTACGAGTCGACGGTTCGAATCCAACCAAAAAATATTTAGGTAAATGCAGTGAGAGTAAATAAAACGATATTTGTATGAAAATATTAACCATAGATAAATATTATTAATTTATAGTAAGATACAATAAAACGCTTTACAATTGAATACATAATCTTTTATTTATTTAGTACAGGTCACAATTTATTTACACGTTAGGTACTATTTAGGTTCAGTCACATTACAACAACCTATATAGGTACAATATACTCGTACCTTTATTACCCAAAATAATTTATCTGAATAATTTGTTATGGTGAAAAGGTACCTATCTGATATCGAGCCTAGAAACAAAAGTATGCATATCCCAATAAGTAATTATATTATTAAGAAATAGATTGGAACATAACAATCCTCTAGTAATTTAAAGTATGCTTAATTAGTAAATTAATATTTGTTTTCAGTTTTTGCTATAATGTAAGGATATTCATCTTATAAATAATTTGGTCCTCTTTCTTTAAATTAACGCCATCTGGACATTTTAATTTCCAACCATGTTTTAATAAAACGACATCTAGTGGAGTCGGAAGTTACTACTATTTACTTTGCATGTGTGTGTAAAGAGTAAATTCATGCGGCTAAATCATTAAACTGTTCTAATCTTTGTATGATACCAGTTAACAAGCACAGTGATGATCTAAAAAAATCAAGTTAATGCCCTAGGTTCCGCTTATAATAAAGTTGTTTATTAAAAATTTCTATGTTAGGTGTAAAAATTGAAAATGTTCGAAATTGTGGATGTGTCGCCATCTAGCGACAAAATGGCAGTGAGATCATCTATGCATCCGCCTTAAGGCGCTACCCTGACCAAATAACCTTGAGCATTCGTGGCACACTAACTCTGCGCAAGAGTTACTTAGCGAGTACGCTCAGATTTTAGAATAAAATCTTTATAAAATCAAATTTTCGTGTTTTGAAAAAAATAAAACTAGCAAAATGTTTTTTATATTACCTATCCATTAGTTTAGGAAGCAAATCAAAATAATGGTTAATTTAGGAGGAGATGCATGTTATACATCATTATTTCTCATTTCTGTGGCTTTTTTGTGTAATAAATATTACGCCGCTTAAAAAAAAAAAAAAAAAAGCCATTTTGGAGTCAAGGTTATGTAGAAATTTAATGTTTTTTTATTACTTGCTAGTTCTTTTAGATAAAGAGAAGTTGGCTCCTAAAAACAGCCTAAATAACGGCTACCGCTGTGTTTCGCACGGGAACGCGCCTTAATCTGCGTTCGCAATTTATTTGCCAAAAATGTACGCAAACACGAGTTTTAGGAAAAATAACTGTAAATCCTACACATAAGGTTTGCGCTACAACTTCATATTTTTTATGACTTTTTCAACAGTACTAGTCGGTCTAAAATCAACTTTCTTTATACTTGCATAATATTGATGTTTGTCTAAGTGGAAAACTCTTGTTTGCTGGTATTTTTGGTAAATAAATTACGAACGCAGATTACGTCTGGGTTAGGGTTGCCAGGTGTCCGGCTTCTTACAATTGTGTCCTGCCAAATATACACAACTCCGGCCTGTCCGGCTTTTATCAGGCTTTTGGTCAACCCCGCCCCGCCATAAAGTGCCTGATTATTGATTGTTTTAATTACCTACTTTCAATGTGAAGAAGTTACAAAGTACCTACTTTATTAAGAACAAATTGTGATTCATAATTGGACGTAGTTAAGCAGAAAGGATCCACCCCACACAGAGTTAGTTTTGAGATATTCAAGTTTTAAGATCAGATCGTGTTATTTGATCGTATGACCTGCCATACATACGGGTTGGTAACATAATTATGGTCATAATGACATATTGCGTTGGAATTGTTTTTGTGATATTAAAGTTTTAACTACAAAGAGTGTCCAAAACACTCTTTGTAGTTAAAACTTATACATAACTCATTTTCGCCCATAGTGTGGGTTGGATTCTTCCGCTTAACTACGTCCAATTAAGAGTAGAGTAAGGGCTCATTCGTGTTTTGTTTCCTTACGCAACGTGAACGTGCATCCAGTATGGTCCATCATGAGTTCATGACGTATCATGTTTTTTGACGAATCGTCTATGATGGATCCCGTGCGGCCTAATTCTCAAATGAATAACAGTAATAAATACACAAATAAAAGTTTTTTTTTTCTTTTAAATAGGTACTTACCAGTGTCAAATTACTTTATTAAGGAAAAAATTTGTGATTCATAATTAAGAGTCAAATGAATAATATTAATAAATACACACATAAATTTATATTATTATAAATTTATTCTTTTGAAAACCAGTGTGTCAGCTTTCAGAGCAAATGTCCGGCTAAATATGAATCTGTGTCCGGGTTTTTTGTTTTTGTGTCTGGCAACCCTAATCTGGGTCCAATAGGTACAACCGCGGACATTTGCTTTGAGCCAAATTCTACCATGCCATGTTATTTATTTGTTGAAGTTTATGAGTAAATACCAATCGTGGACAATGTAATAAAATGTCCTTTTTTTGTGTTTCAGATTACCTTGAAAAAAGAACCGTAATGTTTGAAGTAGTAAATACATGGTAAGTTTTCACTTAATATTTTTCTAGCTCTAGTGGTCGCAAGCGCAGCTGCTGAGCATGAGGGCGGGCAAAGTGTTATTGGGTTTGTCCATCAGGAATTCGAATGCGGTCCGGAGTTTGAATTTGTGCCCGGGTGATGGCAATAGGCTCGCCCCCTATTACATGGGACTTAAACATAACTGGCGATATGTGGGTGTACATCAGGTGTTCCTTGTACACCTCTGCTTATCCTTTCGGGGAATAACAAGCGTGACGTTATGTGATGTGTTTTTTTTAAGTACGATTTACTGACATGATTGCCCCACAGGGAATTATATAAAAAAATGGGAAAATGTTGGGGTTACCTAGTAACTGTGTTGAGGAGGTCAGATTGGTAGTCGCTCCATGTAAAATACTGGTATTCAGCTACATCCGGTTAGACTGGAACAGTGGATGCCGACCTCAAAATAGTTGGGAAAAGGCTACTAGTAGACGATGAGGATTCCACGTGCTTTAGACCATTGATCACCGGTAGGTACACGAATATGCGCAGGAGTTGCGAGTACGATTTTTGTTTTAATTTTTTTTTAACCGGGCAAGTGCGTTTCGGTCTACGCACAATGAAGGGTTCTGTAGTTGGGATGAATTTATCCCAAGAAAAAAATTAACATTGTAGTTGAAAAACATTTTCTCCCATACGGAATATAAGGGAGATCATGTGTTTCAAACTGCAAATTTAAGTTGGTCGATTATTACTCGTTAACCTGTAAAGCCAACTTAGCTGTGATATTTTTTCTTTTAACTTCGATGTACTGTATACTACTGCTGTGACTTTTTCACAAATTCAAGTAGGTACAACCATTTAGCTGGCAGGGGGGACACATGACTCTAACAAAAATTTGCGCTTTAAAACTTAATATTTCGCAAACGGATTCCTGAATTGAAAAATTTTACTCACACACCCACAATATTTTTGAACGACATTTCGACCAACGACACCCCACACCATAAGACAGACGAGAAAAATAATAAACATCCCCACTTTACGTGTAGGACAGGTAAGTAAAAAAATAAACTTGATTTTATTTTACCTTTAACATGTGGGGGAGATAACCTTAAATTATTTTTTTGAAGACTAAATAAAAAGTGTAATATTCCTCCATCTCGTTCTCGCTGACGAATTTTTTCTGTTACTGTCTCCATCGTAACCCGTCGTACCCCGGCTTGCTCTCGTCAAGTCTCGTCCTTATCAAGCGATGCCACGTGACCTAAAGTGACGTCATGACGGGATCGCCATTGTATAAATATTTAGTTCCCGATTCTGACGTTTTGGCGCTGTGTTATTTTAGTCCGTTTTTTTTGTCTTTGTAATTCAAAGCTTTGTTTGGGGGTTTTTGTTGTTTGTATGTTATAGTGAATTAAATACACGTAGTGTAACTAGGGTTACCATATGACAGGCATTTGCCGCATTTGACAGGCATTTTACGGTTAAGACAGGCGTGCGGCCGGCGCTAAGCTGAGACAGGCATTTTTGAATTTTCCTAATAAATGCACAGTTGAGTAAAGAAAGGAATCGCCTGACAGTAGAATCGGTAAAAGCGTTTTTAGTAACCCATGAAAACTTTAAAAACGTTACTTGTGAAAATTTAAATATTTATATTTTAGAAAAAAAAACTTAAATGTTTTCGGAAAAATATCACTCAGTGTAGTAAGTTAATTTTTTCTAAATTAGTTTAGTGGTCGTAAATTGTTCGTACTTTTCATTTTGAATAAATCAGTCATTAAAACTATCTGTTGCGTATTATTTATTTTAAGACAGGCATTTTTCTGAAAAATCTGGCATTTTATACATCCTAGACAGGCGTCCTCCCTTACACAGATGGTAACCCTAAGTGTAACAATATTTTTTGGCAATAGTATACACTATTGACTATCATTTTCAATAGCGGTAGACTTGCTGATGCGAACCTCCGAAGGGAAGTCGGTGGGAATCGTGTTCTATGGTGCTGACGCCACTGCTTCATGTTAACCACGACATGAGTTATTCGTATGCAGTTCGTTCTAAAACGAGATAAGTAGATAGATTTTTTTTATACAGCCCAGCCCTCTGACGCAATCGATTATGAGACCTACATGTCAAACCAACATATTTACCCTTCAACTTAATCTCCCCACTAGGTACCTACTTAAATAATCTCCCTTTTCTTAGGTCACTGTCAACGCCCTCAAAGATTTCATTAAAAATGTCATGACCTTTTTATCTCAACAAATTTCAATTGAATACATTAAATAGGTAAGTAATTGAATTAAGATAAATTTTGTTGTGATGCTGTTAGGAGGTACATTGACTTCAAGATAAATAAGGACTGTGAGTCTTTCAATAAGAGAGTGAGGTTTGTCTTAAATTGTTTTAATTATTAATCATTATACGTCGATATCTTTATCTTTGGGGCATGTGGCACAAATGAATACAGATGGGTCAGTCCGCAAAATCATTTAAATAAAAAGCGACTCTTGCTACGACACAATAAAGTGCAATTCAGGTCGCACAGCGCTAATTATCTACAGTTATATTCACCTAGAAGTTGCCTCTCTTTCTATCGCGTAAAGCTTCGTGCAGACTAGCGCGACGCGACACCGGTTATTGTTATACCGTGAAGTTTTCTTAGAAATTGTATTGTTCGAATCGCGTCGCGCTGGTCTGAACGAGCCTTAACTCTTATGAAATTAAACGAAATTGTTTATTCTGTACATAGGATATCGGAATCACTTTTACACGTCATATTAAAAAATAAGCTAGATGGGGTCGGCGTTTCCTATCTGACTACTCTGAGAAGAAAGGCCGAAACAAACTCAGAGGTCGCAGTCTGTTTTAAAGTCCAGACATAATCTTGGTCAGGCCATATGAGAACCATGTAGATTAGTGTCTCAAATGGTCTTTTGAGGAAAGAACAACACAGATTTGACTGGACCTGTCCAGTTAGTGCAAGCATTTGTCAGTAATCGTGGAGCTCAACTCAGAACTTAAGGAGCTCAACTCGACGAACAATACCAAACAAAGGAAATTTGGGTAGGCCGCATCAACTGCTCAAACTGCCAGACCATCATTAAAACTAACTGAGAAAGAGAATTTTGAATGAGAAATACATGTCCTTATTGTAAAGTGAGAAAGAGAAGCTAAAATATCCACATAGTCCTCACATTCACAATAATTCTTATATCTTCTGACCACGTTACGCCCACTGAATTCGACAAGTCGAGCCCGCTGCGAACCTACTTGTAGCTTCATACCTAAAATGCGGATTAAATCATCTGTATTCATCTTTGCTCGTGGCAAAATGTAACGGCCGCACGGGTTGACTGATCAAGATCAAGGTTAAGGGGGATGCACTAAGGTTGTGAGGGTTCTAGTTCAGGTTCGGATTCTCACACTATTTATGCACTGGATTGGAGGGCACTATTACTAGGTTCGCTGAATAAAAACTCTCGGTTCACTTGTCGAATATTATTTACTGTTCCTTACGAGGTCTCGATACAAACTGAATGATAACTAACTAACAAACTGAATTGGAATACTGGAATAACTTTTTAAACAATGATACAAGCGCCTATGCTTATAGTAATCTACATAGGCGCAAGTAGCGGCGGCAGTGATTAATACTTAAAATAAATCAACCAATGAAAAAATTAGAAATAAACTGGTGATCGTACGCAATCCTAGGTCCACCAATCAGAGCGAGGCAGTGGCGTGTCAATGTCGGACAAGTCCGTACAGGTTCGTTCAAGTTCCTACAAGTTCGGACAGGCTCCGACAAGCTCGGTCAGGCTCAAACTCGCTCTCGATTTGACCTAGAATCACGTACGATCATGACGGAGTTCTTATAACTAAATAATTATGTTTATAACATTGTTCTTGATTGATTTCGATTACATTGGTCTTATCTACTATGTTATTACTAGGCGTCCTGCACAAAGGTAGCCCACTAAATTCAAACTTTTAACAAAGATAAAAATAGATCCTAACTTCCTAAGACACCTATTTCCGAAAATAAAGTTACTTTTTACTTTGTAGTGTTTTTTTAGAAGTCGTCTGTTTCTTTTTTGGAAGTGTATAGAGTGCCGATAGCGGCATTCTATCACTATCGGATAAAGAGCCGCAGTTTGCAGCATAATAGTGGCGCCTACCTAGAACCGGTTAAAGTGCCGTAAAGATTTGAATTGTCACTGTCACTTGTTATTTTGGTTGGGTATTGAAGTTAATTCGCTGCTTTTTGATTTGTATTTGTTTTACTAGTAATATTAAAAGTCACTATGACTGAATTGAGATTTAGAAGGCATCATAAATATTGAACATTTTGTGTATGTACAAAAATGCAACGCAATGTTACAACTACTATTACTTGGAGAACGTAGGATGCAAGTGCGAGCGAAGCGAGCTCGGTACTTGGGGCACCCCGACATGACGGATGGCGGGGTCTAGTGAGCGAGCAAAGCGAGTGACCAAAACACGAAAGCATTCAAACTCAAACCATTTTACGTAAGCTACTGAAACATTTGTTTCAATTAAACCATTTTTGTCAAGGGTTCGGTCAGTCAGAAAGACGAAGCTAGTTGCCCATTCCAAAGCGTAGTAGGTACCTATGGAACAGAACGGGCAAGAAACATCATGGACCCTTTTAAAAATTATATTGTTACGAAATATAAGTTACTTCATTAACCTAATTATGCAATAATGTTGCGTAATTTATTTTTCTCTGTACCTATATGAAAACATGTCCTTAGCAACGCGAATCGTATTATTATGGAAGACCTTAAAAACATCGGACAACTGTTAATTCGAAAACCAGTATTTCAACATCGTAAAATTTACTTAGCAATAAAAATTATAAAAACAAACCTTATTTGCTATCACGCTCAGTGTTCGTGAAGATAAATAAATAGTAAGACTTAAATTAAATAAATAAAAAAGCCGTTTATTTCCTTCAAACTATACATTATCTTAACCCCATGTTAAGATAATGTATAGTTTAAAGTACTTAATTTTAAATTAAATCAATTTATTTTATTTCCATATAATACAATCCAATTTGTTAGTAATTACATACACATATTAAACACTAGTGTTAGTACATAGTAATATTTTGCAAATTTTGGTCATAAGTACTAGTAATGTCAAAACCATCAAAAATAATTTCAAAATCATAACTATAATGTCAAAATCGACATTATTAATAATGTCAAAATCGACATTATTAATAATGTCAAAATCACCATCAATAATGTCAAAATCACCATTAATAATGTCAAAATCACCATCAATAATGTCAAAATCACTAATAAGAAAATAACCAAATATTATTCGTAGCCAAATATGCAATAAAGGTACGATTTGAAGATAATACCTTTAATGTTAGTATAGTTTCTATTTTATTTTGGCAGTAGGTATATCGCACCTTTGGTAGAACAAGGGCATAATTGTCATAAATTGCCAAAATGACTTAAATATGCAGAAATGCTTTAAAAAGGCCCTTTGAACTGGAGGGACAAAAACATTCGTTTGGCAATTTATGACAATTATGCCCTTGTTCTACCAAAGGTGCGATATGTATAGACTGGCGCTAGCGGCATAATAGTGGCGCTGCTTTTGCCCGGCTAAAGTGCCGTAAGCATTGCATTGTCATTGTCACCGTCACCGTCACTAAGTCACTGTCACTTGTTATTTTGTTTGATTATTGAGGTAAGTTCGCTGTAAAACACCACATACATTCCCAAAACATTACATTTGCGCCTAAACCGACCCTGCAGCCTAATTACGTAATGCACGATCAATAATAAATTGAAACAGATTGCTAGTCCATTGATTCATAAGTTCGACTAAAAAAAATTGAGCAGATTTTTTTTCGAACTTATGAAGCAATGGACTAGCAATCTGTTTCAATTTATTATTGATCGTGCATTACGTAATTAGGCTGCGGGCCACAGAACTGTGGTCACAGTTCTAACCTAACCTAACCTACCTTTCAGCCATTTTCATTTGCTACTTCATTTTTTTTTTCGTTAGTCATTGTAGTGACTTTTGATATAATTATCTAAAACAAATACGATCGAAATTTTTTCGTATTTGTTTTAGATAATTATATCAAAAGTTTTTTTTTTTCTAACATGCAACAGTGCTGCTGGGGAGTTTGTTGCGCCACTTCTTCCCAGCTAAAGCACTAGGAAGTGGTGAAGGGTGGGCTTTTTGGGGGACTGTCTTATGTAATTTTGACGTTCGAAAAGTGCTGATTCTCAGGCTAGTTTGAATAAATGACTTTAGAATTTTTGAATTTTGAGTATATCGCTCAGTGCTTTTTAACAAATAATCCTACTTCTAATATACAGTGTGTAAAAAACCGAAAGGGGCATGTATTTACCTACTGCAATAAAAATAGCAAAAAGGTAAAAATAAAATAAAACAGTTATACATTTTGAACAAGGGTCATAATTAGTTATGACTTTTAGACACGCTAAACGACGACGGCCGGACGGAAATAAAAATGTGCCGATTTTTTTTTTCTTTTTTCCTATCTGTCCACATAAATAGACTCTCAGTACGATACTTAATAACACCCCCACGGATCGGAGAGGGTTTTTTTTACATGTTGTATACAGGTAGAGATAGTAATCCTAATTTCTTAAATATAGGTCTACAAAGATTGCAACGGTCCAATCCAACAGATTTCTCTGACACATGCCACTTTATTATCACCCTTTACTGATAACGACATATTTACTGATAAGCAGTGCACTTAAATTACAGGCTTGTCCATTGTTTTGTACTAAATTGTCGATATAGCCTTGATATTGTTATAGGCGGCCAATGGGCTATGCATGTGATCAATGTAGCACATGCGTATCGGGGATTTGGATATTTGTTTAGTAAAGAAAAACATATAATTATCTCAATTTGTTTGTGGTCGGCGCATCATGTCCTTTTCTTCCATACTTCTCTATGAGTCGTCTTCTCGGTAGTCACCCCCCTTTCTAGCTATATCATCTTTCACACTGTCCATCCATCTTATTAGTCATCCACATTAATACTCAAACTTATCGTCACGACATTTTCCTAATTCCGATTCAAAAATATAATAATGATTTCCGAATTTTTTAAGAGACTTCTTGGCATAACCAATCATAGCTGTCCGAAATCTGACAACCACGCAGTCTAATCCTGTGAGCACGAGCTACATGCTCAAGCGACAAGCGACGCAGATATATGCCAGTAACTTTGACTGGTTAGCTTGCGTGTTCTGTACTGAGCTCACGCAACGCGTCGTACGTCCAGCCAGTAATAGGACTCGCCCATCAAGGAGCGCTCTTCCAAATTAGACGCATTATTAATTTATTATACGTAAATTAAGACTTATTTTAATAAAACCCGTATAGTAAAAGATCAATAGGTAATTAAATCATCTGTAGTTTTAGAAAAAGACGCTTGATGGATTTTGCGTGATTCTCAGTTTTTTATCCGCGTTACACACAGGTACAAATTAATTGCATTATAATAATACAAACATAATCTAAAATATTTATAATATTAAGTTATTAAGAAAATGCTCTAATTTAACATATATTTTTTCCAAATCATTACCACTACTCGTTTAGACGTGATCATCAGTATAAAATCATTAAAAGTCGGTTATCGTCGCCTTAACAACTTCTTTCATTTGCTTTCTCCGCAAACGCTATGTCGCGTGTTGAGCGTATAGCTGGCCAGTGGGGTAACCAAGGGGTTATCGTGTTACCCAGTAATTGGGTTCTTCTTATTCGTCGCGGCGATGTTTCCATTCATCGGTAATAAATGAGCTTCGACCTGAGTTTAGTTCGATCACTTGTAAAAGTAATAGGGTTGTGGAGGTCAGATAGGCAACTGCTCCATATAAACCGGCGAAGTGCGTGTCGGACCACGCACAATGAAAGGTTGCGTAGTTGGGATGAATTAACACTACGGAGATACCTTGGGGTCGATCTGTTCGAATTTCGAAATGAGATTCTGGTGTCTCACATTAGTCACATTTCGGGGGGGGGGGGGGGGGGTTGAACCCCCAAAAACCCCCTGCCTACGGCCTTGTTCCTCAGCGCTCACACCAAATCTGTCACATGCGACTGTCGTCAGGGGTGACTTGCGTCTATGTAGCGAGAGCGTGCGACTCCCACAGCACACCAAAAATTATTGATATAGCTTATCTGGCTTCGGATTTAAAAACAAACATTTTCTACTGATTCTACTTTTTTTCTGGATAAAACTTGACTGAAACAATACAAAAGAAGAATAGTTAATTTAAAAATCGAACAGAATGTCTACGCGTACGCATCACGCGGTTGAACCGTGATGATTCTATTTTGAAATTCAAATAGGTATATTTACGTAGACTCAGCTACCATTCTTTTTTCAAAAGTCATTGAACTGGCACGTGGATTGTCTATGTAGATTTATTTAGTCAGTTGTTAAAATTTTTCTCCAAAATGTGGATTGGGAGAAGACGAAGTAGGTATTTACTTTTCTATATTTTTTGATTTTCGCCGAGGAAGTCACCGCTTTTCGCCCATTTAAAAAAATCATCATAGAGTACAGATTTGTGACTATTCGCTAGTTTTTTTTTTTTCATATTACAACTCTTTGTCAAAGTCGGTCATTTATTTAATTTAAATGCGGTAATACATAGATATTATTAAATATGTATTCTTGTGCGATGACACATTTCGCCATATTTAGGCATGGAAATACAAATAGTAAGGCTTATTTTTAAATAAGCAATATCGATACCTGTAATAAGAATTGACGTAAGGGACAAACCGGGGTTTGTCCCTTACGTCAATTCTTATTACAGGTATCGATATTATCTATACCTAAAGTTGAAAATATTGACTAAACATGAAACAATTTAAATCAATCGTCAATTTACACACCACAAACTAAAAAAATAAACGAGGGTGGACCCCTTCCCTATGCTACATAGATTCCTTCATTCATTCACGTTGAAATTATACATGTGAGAACAATGTAGAAAGACGTGCACGTTAAAAGCATCCGTAATAAAAACATAAAAACAATTAAAAATTAAAATGAAATGTAAGGCATAATTGCTACGGTCGAATTGTGTATCAAACAATTGCTTAAATAAGTTATTCTAAGACCTTTAATGCAATAAAATAAAAATCGCAAAAATGTAGATCCGACAATGTTAATTGCTACGGTCGAATTGTTTGATACAGCTTTTAAAATCAAAAGTTGACGAAGTGATTGTTTTGTGGATATCATCCATGCGGATGCTCCGCAGTTGCGAATGCGGATACGGATATCCGTTACATCCCTGCCGGCAACCTTGCGAAAGTCGCAGTCAACTGTATTAGTTTCGTGCGTAAATCGGGATGACTCATAATTTAAAAGCATTTTTTCTGTTTGTAACCAGTTTTTATTCTATTGGTTTGGAAGCAGAGTGTTTGGCAAAAGTCCAAGAAAATCTCAGTACATGATGAAAAGATGGCGGTTTTTTCCTTAATGTCTAGAACAGCTGTTTTTTCAAGTATGCAATTAACATTTTCTTTTCTTGTGTCGGTACGTACAGTGTCGTAACACATTAGTCCGCGCCACCCGGCACCCGGGTCCGACTCACTCTGGAACTTCAACTGCGCTCACAAGCATCGATAGTTACACGACTGAGCTTGCACTTTCGACCTCCGGTTTCCGGAGGAGAGTGATGCGGTGGCAACTAGGTACCATCGCCACATGTGAGCTACGCATCACAGTGACGTCACGCAAAATCTTGCTTCGCGTAGGCTGGTGCAGACCAGCGCGACGCGACGGCGCGACGTGACTAGAACAAAACAATTTCTAAGAAAACTTCGCGGTATAACATTAGCATGCGTGTACTGTACTGAGCTCACGCAACGCGTCGTACCTACGTAAACGATCAATAATTACATTATCTTTTAAATGTTGAACCCCACACAAATTCGAATACCACTACCTGCTATGTACTGCCAATAACAGCGACAGGTTTTTATTTTTATTTTTTTATTTTTTATTATCTATTATAAATTTAGGGACTAGGAATTTATTATAACATCGTCAATATCGACTAAGTGGGGAAAATACATATTATTGAAGCTAACTCAAAAACTACCCAAGCAAAGTTAATAAAATTTATATGGGACCACCGCGCAAGCTTCCTCTACCAAATGAAAATAGTTTTTTTTTTTTTTTTCAATTCATCAATTGACGAAAATATCCCGCGATATTTTCGTCAATTGTGGGTGGTTTAAAAAAAAAAAACTATTTTCGAAAAAATCTAAATCGAGGGACAATAAAAAAAAAAACATAAAAAACATTCGTTACAAACATAGAAACTCCTGCTTTTTGGAAGTCGAATAAAGCTTCGTTCAGACAAGCGCGACGCGACAGCGCGACGCGCACCGGTTATTGTTATACCGTGAAGTTTTCTTTGAAAATGTATTGTTCGAGTCGCGTCGCGCTGATCTGTACGAGCCTTAAAAAGAAATAAAGAAAATGTGTTCTTGCGTTAAATATCGAGCTGGAAACGTGTCAAGTACATACTGCATAGCATCGACCATGTTTGAACAAACACAGTTCAAACATGATAACAAGTTTGTATTTATTGTAACCACGCCACTTTCACTTTGGCTAAGTAGTATATATGTATTGCCAACAGTTGTAGGTATTCAGAGAAATACCTGTCAGTCTCCAAAAAGGTTTATCAGTGACTTCGATTAGCTATATGTAAGCGGGCACGCCCTTTATGCCTGGAAGCTTTTATTCCGGTACTAGCTGCCCGCCCCGGCTTCGCACGGGTAGCACTATGTACTTATCTCACGGCTCACTTACCTACCCTACCTACCCTACCTACCCTACCTACCCTACCTACCCTACCTACCCTACCTACCCTACCTACCCTACCTACCCTACCTACCCTACCTACCCTACCTACCCTACCTACCCTACCTACCCTACCTACCCTACCTACCCTACCTACCCTACCTACCCTACCTACCCTACCTACCCTACCTACCCTACCTACCCTACCTACCCTATCTACCCTACCTACCCTGTAGAATTTGATATGAACTTTATACAATAGCAATAGAGCTCAAATTTACTCAACGTTTTAGTTAGAAAACGTTTGTATGAGAAAAAGAAAAGGGCTGTTTTTACGGTTTTTCCGCCAATTATTCAAATTTTTCTCACCGTAAAAACCATCCTTGAACTTCAACGAACATTAAAAAAAAAGAATTGGCCAAATTGGTCCAGGCGTTGTTGAGTTATGCGCTTACCAACACATTTTGCGATTCATTTTTATATTATAGATTAAGTTCTGTTTATGTTTTGAGTTTTTTATTTTTGCTTGAGTATAGATTTCGATTGATTTGTTGGTATATTGGCGTGTGCTAGCTGTCATTATGGCAAATAAATTTATTTACTGTTTTGTGTTGAGTAATGTAAATTATTTTGCATACTATTGTATAGAATCAAGTTATTTTTTTTTCTAACTGAACAGACAGCAGTGCTGCTGGGGTATTTGTTGCGCCACTTCTTCTTCCCAGCTAAAGCACTAGGAAGTGGTGAAGGGTGGGCGTTTTAGGGGACTGTCTTATGTAATTCTGACGTTCGAAAAGTGCTGATTCTAAGCCTAGTTTGAATAAATGACTTTTTGAATTTTGGTTCAATCCAAAGCCAGACACAGCTAGAGACTGCTGCAGAACTCTTTTTACAACATTTTATTATTATACTCGTAGATATACAGGGTGTCAGGGACATCGACGCGAAAACTGATACCATGGATTCAGTACATGATTCTGAATCCCACTGCGTTGAAATTTTTAGTCGGTTATTAAAAAAAAAAAACAAACTGTTATGCACTTTTGTATGAAACAGCTGTTTTTTTTTAAATAACCGACGAATAATTTCAACGCAGGGGTTCAGACTCATGTACTACTGAATCCATGGTTTTCGCGTCGTCTGCCACCTGACAAGCACGTGATATTTTCGTGCTTAAATTGTCAAGCAATTTTGACCGTCGACTTTGCGAACGAATTCAGTCGTATAGCGATCGTTATCTATGTCGAGAGTCAAGACTGCCG
This sequence comes from Agrochola circellaris, assembly GCA_914767755.1. Classification (NCBI taxonomy): domain Eukaryota; kingdom Metazoa; phylum Arthropoda; class Insecta; order Lepidoptera; family Noctuidae; genus Agrochola; species Agrochola circellaris. The sequence continues at coordinate 25,111,735 of OU611839.1, read as the reverse complement.
CCCCAGCTTGCTAATTCTGTGGCTATGTCGACTATTCTGGTGCTCAGTCGAATAAACTCATGCAAGTTACCCATTTCTTTAGGGTTCCGTACCTCAAAAGGAAAAAACGGAGCCCTTAATCGCTCGTGTCTGGCTGTCTGGCTGGCTGTCTGTATGTCCGTTTGTCACAGCCAATTTACTCCGAATCTAATGGACTGACTAAGTTGAAAAATGGTACACATATGTATTTCTGTGACCCAAACCCGGACGTATAACGTAAATAAATGATTTTTTAATATGGGGTCAAACAAGAAAATTAAAATAAAAAGTTTTGCCAACTGTACCGTGTGTCATATCAAATGAAAGGGCTTGTTGTGAGGACCTCGATTTTTTTATAATTTTAAAATAAATAGTTTTAAAGATATTTAAGAAAATAGATGAAAATTGACCATTCCCCATCATCTACAAAACTATTGGACCAACATTTTTTTTTTTTTTTTTTTTACTGAGAATGTAATTCTTTACTTATAGATTACAGGAAAACCCATAAAAAGTGTATGGTCTTAAAATAACATTGTATGTAAATCTCTTAATATTGTGCGTATAAACTTAATTTGCAGTTGGAATGTATGGGAGAACATGTTTTTTAACTACAACGTTAAGTTTGTTCTTGGGATAAATTCATCGCAAATACGGAATCCTTTATTGTGCGTGGTCCGATACGCACTAGGCCGGTTTTTTTTTTCGCTAGGAATTGGTAACCAATACTTCTCTGTGTGATAAGATTTCTTTTACGATTGGCCCTTATTTGCATTTGACAACAAACATGCTAATCTGTGGTCGCAATTCATTTGCCAAACATGTATACAAACACAGGTTTTTGAAAAAACAACTGTAATGTCTACACATAAGGTCTACTTTGCGCAACAACTTCATATTTTTTATGACTTTCATCAGTACTAGTCGGTTTAAAATCAACTTTATTTTCACTTTCTATAAAGTTGATGTATGTCTAAGAGGAAAACTCGTGTTTGTATCCATGTCTGGCAAATAAATTACGAACGTAGATTATGTAATGTATCAATCAACGCCAGAAAAAAGATCATGACATTAAATCAATTCTGTAGGTTCAGAGGTCTCAAATTATTTCAATAGTTACCAATCTCAACCTTAATTTCTACATGTTTCAGCTTATTTTCTTGTGTAAATTGAAACAGTACCTACAGTACACTATGCGCTGTTCTTCAATTGATTTGAAGTCTTAAACCTGGTCGGGTAGGGTTCGTTTTTAGTTGTCAAATTGAATAATTGATTTAGATCGAACGATTTTGTTTCTTAATAACATGCATTAATGTTTAGTTTTGATTAGTCTTAATTTGGTCAATTCGTGTCAATATTTCTGTTGTGAAGGCCATCTAAATCATAATTTTGGTGGCTATAAGGGCTTAGTGTGACTGTAAGCGAATTAAAATATCTTGATGGATAAATAATTTTATGAGATTTTATTTTCGTGAAATCAAGTTCAATTAGGATTATCATTTGTACTCAATTCGCTAGCCACCATTAATTTTGATATTGTTTTTAAATTCATAATAGTCGTATAAAATTGACAACTTAACAATGTTATTGATGTTGAATACAAATTGACCTCAAACCGAACGAATAACAAATCAATTATCATGATGAAATATGAGAATTTTATCATAGTAAGGATTTGAAATTGAGTCACGTTGTTATCGAATAGTTAAAAAAAACAAGGGTTCTACAAACACGTTCCATACAAAAATACAATACATACAACCTTTTGAAATGACATTTCGTAGAGCGTGCGTGAGTTTGACTTCCATCCCGCAAGGCAATACTTTACACAAAGATTTAAGTAGTTTTTCATTCGCATGTGACATTTGTGATTTGTAAACTTATGCAAGATTTTATAGAAATATTCAGTGGGGGCGTTTAGAATAAATGCCTGTTTAAATTGCTTGTTAAACTGTGTCTAAACGTGAGAGGTACCTACCCATTTAATTCAGCCGTGTGTACATGTAATGTCATCTATTCCCGCTAGAATTGGGCAAAGTGTATCATTTTTGCGATTGGAACATTTGCATCTGGATCACTGAAATGATCCGAATCATTGATATGTTTCATTTGAATCATCGTCTCAAATGATATAAAAATGCATAACGACAATGAAAAACTGTGAGAGTATGAGTGATAGACATCTCATTTGGTATCTCTATCTGACTTAAATAGATTGTAATGTGTCACCCGCTCACTCGCGAGTCAGTTCAGTAGTACTTACTAAAGTAACGTAACTCAGCGTCTCAGTCTTTCTCTCACGCTCACTGCTGCTCAGTCGCCTCGCAAGCGACAGTCGCTTGGAAAGAGTACAGAGGCAAAGAAATGATTCTGATTCAAATGATGCGTTTAAAACGTTGTTACTGAACCAATCTTTTCGAACACTTCAATGATCCGGATCAGTGAGTCGGTTCCGTAAAGAGTTACACACGCCCAATTCCCGCTAACAGTAGCACCTCACCTTACTAGACCGGTTACTAAGCCCTCAGCATCCGGTATATTTATCTGAGGCAATACATTACATTTTGATAAATGGTCGTAATTGAAATATTTGTATCTGGTAAGTATGTATACAAGATGGTTGATAGATTGTGCTTCTGTGTACAACGGTAAATTAAATATGATGGAGCGATAGAACTCGGAAATCAATTAATCTGAGCATAGATAAAAACTACGTGTGATGCCTAAGACCCTTTGTGCACGGCACGGTTTGTTTACGGTACGGCGTATAAACCGCGCCGTAGAAAAAACGTACGTACGTTCCATAGTGATCCATACAACACTGACGATCGTGCCTGCACACGGCGTATAAACCGCGCCCACACAAGGAGTATAAACCGTGTCGTAGAAAAAACGTGTTTCTCAACAAGATTCCATAGTAGTAGCATATGTCGTAGGATAGTTTGATCATTTGAATTTTCGCGAAAACCCTAGGGATTTTAACACGGATAATTAGCAAATGGTGAAAACATTTCTGCGAGCAACTTGGAAGCAGCGCGGTTGGTCACAGTTCTAGCCTAACCTAACCTTTTCACCCAGTTGCTCGCAGAAATGTTTTCACCATTTGCTAATTATCCGTGTTTTCGCAAAATCCTTAGGGTTTTCGCGAAAATTCGAATTATCGAATTATCCTACGACACATACAACATTGACGACCGTGCCTACACACGGCGTATAAACCGCGCCGTAGATAAAACGTATCAATAAGCTTCCATAGTGATTCATACAACACTGACGACCGTGCCTACACACGGAGTATAAACCGCGCAGTAGATAAAACGTATCAACAAGCTTCCATAGTGATCCATACAACACTGACGACCGTGCCTACACACGGCGTATAAACCGCGCCTACACACGGAGTATAAACCGTGTCGTAAAAAAAACGTGTTTCTCAACAAGATTCCATAGTAGTAGCATATCGCTCGATGTAAACTATTGGTATTCAGCTGTATTTGGTTAGACTGGAAGCCGACCCGAATATAGTGAGGAAAAAGACTTGACAGATAAATGGTGACAAAAGGTGTCGTAAATCTCGACTGAAATAAATAAATAACAATCCAGAATCCAGGCTTCTGGTGAGAAATTCCTATCGAAAAATCCAACGATACAATCATTAAATACAGTGGAATACGTTTATAATGGCATCGAAGGGAATTGACAAACACGTCATACTAAGCGGACGTCATAAAAAGCATTCTTGTGAAAAAAATAAAACAACCTTCTTTTTTAGGTAAATACTTATTGTATTAGAGAAACATAGCATATTAAATCTAAATCAAAATCGCACGTAATACATGTATGTATATTTTTCATTTATTACTTAAGAAATCTGTAATTTTTGTCTGCTTTTGTCACTATAAACGGACAACATTTATTAAAAAGGGGTCATAATAAGCGACATGTCACTGTAAGCGAAGTCGTTATATCCGAATTTATTTACAAAGAATCAAAACCAATTTCGTTGTGTAATTACGTCATAATAGGCGGTTGGTCAATATAGGCGGAGTCATAATAAACGGAGTCTACTGTATCTACATATTATCTCCAATACATTTCCTCTCTTTCCATCAAAACGGATGTCGAGCACAAACAAGCAGTCTATTGATCATCGTTGGCCAACAGTGACATCATTGACATCGATATATTGATCTTTGATCAAGCTGATTGTGAATTATTAGCTATCACTTACGAGAACGAATTGTAAGTTAAATTGTTTGTCCTTGTCACCCACTTTCTGGTCTTTGGACTCGTCTCCTGTAGGTACGATTTGTATGAGAATAATGAGCAGCGCGAGCAGTGTTGGCTCAAAACAGTGTGAGGAAACCGCATGTCCTAGAACCAAAAATACGAAAACATGTGATATCTACCAACCCACACCCGCGTGGTGGATTATGGCCCCCGTGCTGCCATGATAGTTACGTACTTACTAATTCCATGCTGCCATGTTATTATTCTAAGGTAGCCATCTTGTTCTAAACTTTGGGCGACCGAGCTCTGCTCGGGTGAAAATACGCAGAAAACGAATTTCACGAGATATGAGATCTAGCTAGATCGATTTCTCACCCCCGTAAACCCCTATCTTCGTTAGAGCCGTTTTCGAGAACGTGATTACAAATACAGGGTGGCATCGACGCGAAAATTGTTACCATGGATTCAGTACATGATTCTGAACCCACTGCGTTGAAATTTTTGGTCGGTTATAAAAAAAAAATCTGCTGTTCCATACATTTCGACCGCGTAGGTATCGCACTTGTCTTTGAAACAGCAGATTTTTGTTTTAATAACCGACGAAAAATGATATCAACCGATCGATTCTGTAAAAATGTCACCGTGAAACTTAGGTGAAGTGAGCTGTCAATAGTGTTAATCCCTAGCATCCTGCCAGTCGATTTGTGACAGTGACAGCTCACTTCATCTAAGTTTCACGTTGATCTTTTTACAGAATCGACCGACAGGGGTCGCGTCGATGTCCCTGCCACCTGTTTATATAAACATTCCTCGTTTAATAGTATAGGATATGAATGCGCTGACCTTCCCACATTTTAGAATTCTCCTGTTCTGTACTTAGGTAGGTACCATAGTTACCTAACAGGTGCTATAGGGATCAAAGTGGAGCCAAACAAATAAAAAATATGTATTACAAACAGTAATCTCTTGACCCTAAGTTGTTATTCGATCGCAGAAAACCCCGAGTTTATCAAATTCGTTTAATTAATGATCATTAAAATCTTTTTTTGTTCACCACGACACGATACATGCGCCTGAGCAAGGCTACAACATGGCCATCCACGTGAATTATATCAGTTGACAGATGTATGAGTTGGTTGTCGAGTGATAACCCTGTCCCGGTTACCGGGGTTGTCGACAAACCAATATAGAATATTTATCTATGGCAACCCGCCGATAAGGGTCGTCTATGCCACGTCTGGGTGATTGTATTCCTTTCCTAGATTTGTCTCACAGATTCATTGTGTTGGGGATATTCATGTGAAGGAAGGATTTTTTATTGAGTAGCTTTTGTCTGTTATTTCGTCTATTCTATTTGAAACCGATAAGCTATTCAACTTCATCAAGCTCAACAGTAAATACTCTGTTATAATATCTTAAAGCGACGATAACCGACTTTTAATGATTTTATACTGAAGCTCACATCTAAAGAAGTAGTTTTAATGAATTGGAAAATATATGTTAAATTAGAGCTTTTTCTTAATAACTTAATATATGAATATTTTAGATTATGTTTATGAAAGTATAGTGAAATTACTTTGTTATGTCTAACGCGGATAAAAAACTGAGAATCACGCAAAATTTATCAAGCGTATTTTACGGAAACCTTCACCATTTTAAAGATAAATTAATTATTGACCTTTTGGTATATAGGTACGTGTTTTGTTAAAATACTTTTTATTTGTGTATAATAAATGAATAATGCGTCTAATTTGGGACAGCGCTTCTTGATGGGCGCCTCCTATTACTGGCTGGACGTAGGACGCGTTGCGTGAGCTCAGTACAGAACACACAAGCTAACCACTCAAGGTCACTGGCATATATCTGAATTGTTTTTTTATGGGCATTGCTACTCCTATGTAAACCTAGGAGGTTGTCGGCTGCTTAACCGGACTTTCCTGTGAGTGCCTCAATAAACTAAGGCCTCCAGCTAGAGCATATAAAAACCAAGCAACTCCACGCTTAGAACACCCCCTGTGGGGTATGGACCTCGGCTTAGGGCGTCGCTGGGGGAGGACAGCAAGGGACAGACTGGATCGGATTTAGAATTAATTAGGGACGAATTTAAAGCTCAGCAGCGCGGGCTGACTCGAACAAGGGTCGGGGCGGAGTTTGAAGTCTGTTCCCCTATATACGGACGTCAAAATCCTTTACCTGCCTCTGATTAATCTTCATAGGTATGAACATACTTAGAATAGTCATATACCTACGAATCAACTGGACAGTTCAGCTAAACCTCACAGATAGATACATGGGGTTGTGGGGCCATGAACCCCTAAAAACGGTGACAAAGTCACTCTTATGTTATAAATAACAACTTGTATTTACGTGTGAGATTTGCCTATGTTTAGATCTCTATTGATTTTTTTATGCGGCTTCAAGTAATGCATCTAATCAGATTATCTGTAACTCGTTTTGTTTGTCCATTGTCTGTCTGTAAATCTACACTGCAGCACGCAAAGCATAACCATCATAGAAACGGGTTTTGTCGACGGAAGAATAGACAAATTGACAGCAATGCACAATCACAATCTGTTATTTTGTCTATTCTTCCGTCGACTTTCTATCGGTTCTATTGTTGTCATGCTCGCATGCAGGATGTTGCGTTTTTCTGTCAGTATAACTATCTTCTCAGAGTTGACAATTCTAAGAGTCTTTTGGCAAGATCCTGGGACCCCAATGGCCCATAAAGCCGTAAGTAGATATAGGAAAACCATTACTACGTGAAGGTCCTGGGGGACCAACACGAAGTAACTGTTTTCACGCACAAATCTATCTTGCCACTTACTAGGCCCAAAATTAGTTTTGGTACGTTCATCTTCAACATTCGAAAAGAAAAAAGAAAGAAAATGTATTATTCTGCACAAACAAAACGCACATATAAAGACAAAAGGCTAAAGGCCCCCTATTTAACCAATAGATAAAAATAAGAAAATAAAAACAAAGTTGTTCATTGGTTGATTTCTACGCTCGACTGTTCTTTTTATGGTTGCGTCACAGATTCTCAAATCCTCCGAATTAGGAACTGCGAAGTGGGAGACCCCAGAAACTTTCCTGGAAACGTCAAAAACCAGCTTTCATTTCATTAGGGTATAATAAAAAGTAAGTTCAAAAACTAAAACCCGACTACTGAAAAATCACGCTCTAAAAAGTATGAAACAAGAAAATATTTCAAACATAAATCAAAACATAGGTACAAAAATGGTCAAGGTAAAGCCGTGGTCGCATGCCTGTACATCTACAAAATTATAATGGCTAATTCATGACTATGTCCTCTAATGTGACGTCACAGCCGTAGCCTAAATAAAACCAGCGAACGATCAAGACGCTTCCAACGATACCTCATTTGTAAAATCATGATCAGTAGTTTAGAAGTTATGAGGTAACAGATGAACAAACATACATACTTACATACCGGTCAAAATCATAACCCCCGTGTTTTCTTCGCCTTAGTCGGCTAAAAATAAAACCTCTCCCACCGCCATCTATCGCCCATTTCCGCGAACGACGTTCATTATCAATTTGTAAATAGATGGCGCCTCTTGTCTGCGGTCGTATGTCCCTGAGCCGTACGTTTTGTATGAAATATCATAACTTTGCAGGAAGACTATCGGATGGCCTGCGGTCGCTGTGATTGTGTGCGAGATCACCTGACTACTGTTTTGTTGCTTTTAGAAGAATGGGTATCCTGGATTTTAATAATTGGGTCAGCCTGAGTTGGTAGGTATTGCATCAATGCTGAGGGAAGGCAATGGCAATCTCAGACACAGATGGAACGACCATTGATCGCCATGCTTACGATTTCAGACCTTTAAAATGTCCTTTGGATGTTTTATTACTTAATTACCTGTATCCTAATTGCTTAATCCACCATCCATCAGAATCTGAATAGTTTTGAGACAGATTGCTAATCGATTGCTTCATAAGTTCGAAAAAAAATCTGCTCAGCAACGTAAATAACGCAATGAATGTTGTTGAACTGTCAAAATGCAACAGATTAGTCGTAATCGTTTACGAAAATGTATTGCGTAATTAGATAGCTGGTCGACCGAGCTCTGCTCGGGTGAAAATAGAGAATGCTCATTTAATAGTATAGTTCATACTAATTCCATGCTGCCATGATAGTTGGTACTTACTAATCCCATGCTGCCATGATAGTTAGGTACTTACTTACTAATTCCATGCTGCCATGTCATTATTCTAAGGTAGCCATCTTGTTCTAAACTTTGGGCAACCGAGCTCGGCTTGGGTGAAAATACTCGTATTTCTCTAAGGGATAGACGGAGCTGTAAGTAGGTAGGTACTTAAACACATAGTGTCAGTTATGTTGAGGTTCCAAGTTATAGAGCGAATCTATTGCCACTAACCGAGCAAAAATCCAGGCTCTAGGTTGCCAATAATACTGCTCGACCTAGGGATCACACCCAGGTCTAGACGTTAAGCCGTCACGCTTGCGAAGCTGTGATCACTAAATTAGTTTAGTTAGTTTAGATTTAGCCCCGGATTTAGATTTTTTTTGAGGTGGGGCAAAAAGGCAGGGTGCACTTGTCCGCTACGATTGAATTTGGCGCCCCCTGAAGTAGACGCCCGGGGCAAGGGTCGCCCCGGTTTGCCCCCCCCCCCCCCGCCTCTAGATCCGGGGCTGTTTAGATCCCATTGCTCCTATTATTGCCATGACCCCTCTGACCTATTTGACCTATTTTTTGTCTGTTTGTCACCAATGAACACTAGATTAGGCTTATGATGTGTAAGTTCGTGAGCGTGAGAACAAGAATACAAGATCTTCTCTACATTCTAGCTATGATGAAGACGTCCATTCCCGTTCACACCCACGGAATGAGAAACTTAATCTAAATTTATCCTCAAATATTACGCATTATCAGTAACAAACAGTTGAGAATCTTAATGTAATGACGTACACACATAATGGCGCCTGGCGGCCATTTTGATGACGTCATTTTGGCGGGAACCCACATTATAAGCGTCATTTTATTTCTGTTCCTCCTATAAATAATATACGTGAGTCTTTTAAAGAAAATGTTGGGGAAAACTTGTGTTTAATTAATCATAGTACTGGAAACTTGAGGTATATTAAAATAGCCTACACCTACTTACCTACCTACGTCCTGTGTATGTACCTAAACCGTGCAGTCAGCCCCGCTATAGAAATTGTTTATTTTGTAAATAGGATATCGGAATCACTTTTACCCGTCATATTAAAAAATAAAATAAAAATAGGCTAGTTGAGTTTGGCGGTTCCTATCTGACTACTCTGAGAAGAAAGGCCGAAACAAACTCAGAGGTCGCAGTCTCTTTTAAAGTCCAGACATAATCTTGGTCAGGCCATATGAGGACCATGTAGATTAGTGTCTGATATTGTCCTTTGAGGTAAGAACCACACAGATTTGAGTGGACCTGTCCAGTCAGTGCAAGCATTTGTCAGTAATCGTGGAGGTTAACTCAGAACATAAGGAGCTCAACTCGACGAACAATCCCAAAGAAAGGACATTTGGGTAGGCCGCATAAACTACTCAAACTGCCAGACTATCATTAAAACTAACTGAGAAAGAAAAAATCAATGAAAAAGAAAAATGAATATCCCCATAGTTTTCACATTCACAATAATTAAAACTAGTGGTCGCCCAGAAGTCGAAATTCGACCATAATTCATTTAAATGTCATGATTCTGAGGTAGCCATCTTGTGTCAAACGCATGGTACTGTGTGTAATGTTTTTTTTATTAATTTTATTTATTTCTAATGTATATTATACAACCTTAGTTTTTGTTTACCCTAAACCTCTTAAGGGGTCATTGTACTCATCATTATGAATAACTTTCACTATGGGACCGACCGACCGACACTGAAATAGCGAAAAAAAAAATCTGCTGTTTCCTACATTTCGACGAGACATACGAACATAAATGTAGGGAACAGCTAAATATGTATATATGTGTATGTAGTTTGTAACCTATTTATGTATTGTTATACCTATTATACTTAATGCATTAGAATGTATTTTTTTTAATTTTTCCTTTGTTCCTCTCAAACAGAGCACCTGCCATCTAATCTCTTCACCACCCTTGGTTGACTGGTAGAGAATGCCTAAGGCATTAAGATCGCTTTTGTGCTTTTTTGAGTGTGAAAAGTTTAAATAAATAATAAATAAATAAATAAACAGCTGATTTTTTTTTGGCGATTTCAGCGTCGGTGTCATAGTGAAAGTTCCATAGTTTCAGGTGACCAATCCACTATTGCCACCCAAACCCATAGTCCAATATCTTTGTTTCCATATCCTGCAATAGTCCTGCACCAACCGGGGGTGTCCTTGGTTGCATTTGCATAGTGCATACAGGGATAATCGTCGGTTGGTGACTCATTTAATTAAAACGCCTAAAGGGCCTCTGCGAGTTGGCTTCGGCCAATCGTACGCCTTCCAAAGGTCCGGGACCCCAGGGTCCCGAGAAATGTCAAAGACATAATAATAATAATATAATATAATAGACTTACCTTCTCTAATCAGACTTCCCTGACCGTTTCATCATTGAGAAATTCTAAGAAAAGCTTTCAGTCACATTCTACATCTCTACGGGTAAGCATAACCAATCAGCCTATAATGTTCCCACTGCTGGAACTCAGGCCACCTCTCGATGAGGGAACGGGCCGTACCACGCGGGCCCAGTGCGGGTTAGTAGATGACACGTCATGTCTGCGACGTTTTGGTTCTAGGACATATGCCGGTTTCTTCGAGAGCTGGGATCATCAAAGAAAAGTTGCTGACCCATTTTTATCCACCACCTCAATACTTAACCAACCCACCTCTACCACCATTCAGGGTCATCCTCCACTGCCTTATCAACCAGATACAGAGCCAGAACAATATTTATTTTAACATTAGGTTATCAACAATCGAGGTCAGAGAAAGTTATCGATATATTTACTGGAGTATGTTGTGTTAATTACAAGTGGTTAATGTTATATTTAACTTCACTTAAGTAATAACTTCATTTATGACCAAAGAGCAGTTGTGGCCCAGTGGTAACGGCCGCGATTTACGAGTCGTAGGTTCGAAACCTGACAGGCGCTTTACTTTGTTTAAATTATTTCATCATCGCTGCTCTTAAAACGGTGAAGGAAAACATCGTGAGGAAACCGGCATGTCCTAGAACAACTGATAGACGAACAGATAAGATCAGTTACTAGATGGAAAGACAAACGAAGAGGTATTGGGAACGGTAAAAAAATGTAGATAGAAAAGAGATAAATTGTAGATCAACGTCACAAAAGTAAAGAAAATAGGCATTAGGCTCGCTCCCTACCACATGGGACTTAAACATAACTGGTGTGGGTGTACTATAGGTACACCTCTGCCTAACCCTTCGGGAAATACAGTCGTGAAGTTATGTTATTAAGACGCAGATATATGCCAGTGACCTTGAGTGGTTAGCTTGCGTGCTGAGCTCACGTTGAGTACGTCCAGCCAATAATAGGACTCGCCCATCAAGGGGCGCTGTCCCAAATTTAAAGGTGTTTTAATAAAACACGTATACTAAAATATCAATAATTAAATTATCTTTAAAATGGTGAAGGTTTGAGAAAAATACGCTTGATAGATTTTGCGTGATTCTCAGTTTTTTTATTCGCGTTAGACATAACTTTAGAAAGTAATTTCACTTTGTAATATAAACATAATTTAAAATATTCCTTTATTAAGTTATTAAGAAAATGGTCAATTTTTTTTTTTAAATTCTAATACAGTAGGTACTCGTTTAGACGTGATCTTCAGTATAAATCATAAAAAGTCGGCTATCGTCGCCTTAATGAAAGTTTTGATAGAAAAATCTTAGGAAAGACAGTACGACGAATCGATCTTGGGCGAGACGGAGCTCGTAGACAACGTTTGTAATCGCTATGGAATGGGAGACAAACTTCAGTTTTATATGCAGGGCATTCCAATGATTCTACATTCATCCCGGATTGGCATTGACCCAAATTGACTGTGACGTTGTTTTATTTATTTTGATAACAGATAAAGTTACGAAAGCGGGTTCTAGCCCTGACATACATTTGAAAACTTTTACTTTAATTACACATCTTTTATTCCAAAAAGATGTGTAATTAAAGTAAAAGTTTTGAAAAAATTTTTTGTTTCACTGCTAGAGCAAGTGAAAGAATATGCGTTTATTTTCGGTAAAACATGACGCAAAGAAAAAACATAAACACAAAAAAAATAAAGTTATAAAACTAAAACCCAACTAAGACAAAAATGTATTCTTAAAAGGTATAGGTACCGTATGAACAAGACAATCCCAGACAGACAAATAAAAAATTCGGAGTCACACGTGTAGGCATAAAGGCTGGTGCAGACCAGCGCGACGCGACACCGGTTATTGATATACCGTCAAGTTTTCTTAGAAATTCTATTGTTCGAGTCGCGTCGCGGCGTCGCGTCGCGCTGGTCTGCACGAAGCTTAAATCGAACAGATTACGTATGACTCCAAATATTTTTAATTTGTGTGTCTGTGATTGTCTTGTTCATACGGTATACCTACCTTTGAAGATGACTTTTTGTCTTAGTTGGGTTTTAGTTTTATAACTTTTTTTTTTGTTTATGTTTGTTGATTGCGTCATGTTTTACCGAAAATAAACGCATTTTCTTTCACTTGCTCTAGCGGTGAAACTAATTTTTTTTTCTTTACTTTCATATAAAAGATGTGTAATTACAGTAAAAGTTTTCAAAAGTATTTCAGGGTTGTTTGTCTGTAATGTCTTGTTTATTACCTTTTTAGACGACTTTTTTGTCGTAGTTGAGTAGTTTTATGACTTATTATACTATATTTGTATTCAATTGATTTTGGTGTTATAATATACAACCTTACTTTCACTATGGGACCGAAGCTGAAATCGCGAAAAAAAAATCTGCTGTTCCCTACATTTATGTTCGTATATCTCGTCGAATGTAGGGAACTGCAGATTTTTTTTTCTGCGATTTCAACGTTGGTCCTATAGTGAAAGTTATTCATAATGATGAGTACAATGACCCCTTGAGAGGTTTAGGGTAAAAAAAAACTAAGGTTGTAAATATTTTTGTAATTTGCTAATTCCCAATACGGCATCATTACTTTTTTTAGTTCATTAGTTTATGTCCTCTAGAGGGCGCCATATTCAATTTAATGCAACCTATAACCAGCGGACGATCAAGACGGTTCCAACGATACCTCATTTGTCAAATTATAATGAGTAGGTTAGAAGTTATGAGGTAACAGATGAACATACATACAGGTCAAAATCATAACCCTCCTTTTTGATTCGTCGTATTCCGGTAAAAAAAATCGGCCAAGTGCGAGTTGGACTCGCACACGAAGCATTCCGTACTTTGCATACTATTGTTTAGAATCACGTTCTTCTAACTGAACAGACAGCTGTGCTGCTGGGGAGTTTGTTGCGCCACTTCTTCTTCCCAGCTAACACACTAGGAAGTGGTGAAGGGTGGGCGTTTTGGGGGACTGTCTTATGTAATTCTGACGTTCGAAAAGTGCTGATTCTTTGAATAAATGACTTTTTATATTGATGATTTTAAGACTTAAATAGGTATCGTCTTTTTTCTAATGGGTTATTTCTCTTGTTACAGATATTTCGAGTAAAACAGGAACTGAAGATTAGCTCCGGAGATTACAAAGCTGAGGTAAATTTTATGTCAAAACGATTACTTTGTCACTTTCATTACTATTATAAACTTTCATATACAGTTTGTGTATCGTGGGTGTGTGTAAACACGAATAGCATACACATATAAACATACACATAACATACACAAGTACTAGACATGACGGAGTTGGGAATGTGTTTCTTTCGTTATTATCTGCCATATTTTAACTACTGTGGGCATACTATCGGTAGTGTTGGTTATTACGCTATAGAAAAACCATTTACAGTTCAGATCAAATTAATCACACTAGCAATTCACACACTGTTGGTACAGGACACAACTATTCGGAATGCGCGACAGTTTCTAAACGTGTTCACTGCTTGACCGCCACCGATGAACTCTACTTAGCTCCGGCCGGTCCGAGCGTTGTTGTAGACTCTGTCGAACGCCGCTGCGCGGCGCTGGCGTCCCGATTAGTCAACTCAGTAACGTATTTCCGACACATATAATTAAATACACTTTTATGTATAGGATCATCGGCTGTAAGACATTTGAGTTTCGCCTAGAACAGTAGTTATATTGTTTCGTTCGTGCGATATTTCGATCGTTCGATATTTTTCTGAAACCTTAACCATTTTAAAGATAATTTAATTATTTATCTTTTAGTATCGTGTTTTATTAAAATACCTTTTGATTTATGTATAATAAATTAATAATGCGTCTAATTTGGGACAGCGCTCTTTGATGGGCGAGTCCTATTGCTGCCTGGACGTACGACGCGTTGCGTGAGCTCAGCACAAAACACGTTGCGTGAGCTCAGCACAGAACTCGTTGCGTGAGCTCAGCACAGAACTCGTTGCGTGAGCTCAGCACAGAACACGCAAGCTAACCACTCAAGGCCGCTGGCATATAGGTCTTAATACTGGTTGTATTTAATTTAAGGTAATCTTTACTAAATACCTGTAAACACTATATATATGTTGTAACCGAAAAAACACCCGTATTGATCATACCGGTTTCGGTCCCTGCTCATAATACGAGAAGCCTTGCCAAAACCTATTTAGTCTTCTCACATACTTCAAAGGAATTGCTATCCTAACTTCTTCTTCTTTTCGTGTGGTTAGTGAGTAACGTGTCTGGTGTCAGAGTTTTAAAGCCGCCCATGGGCCTCTGTCTTTTTTTTTTTTTTTTTTTTTTGGATGGGAAATTATCAAATAACTTCTCCCGCTCTGGGTGGAGCGGGAGGGCGTGTCAGACTTTTACTGACTAAAACCCACCCGTGTTCCTTCCGTTGCCTGTGTGCCGAGGTCGCGATATCCCTTTCAGACAAACCCGCAACCCCGGCAGGCATTGGCCCTTCCGGACCCCGTCAGTTGGTGCTGACATCTCTTTGAGGCGCGCGTGGAACACAACGCGCCGTCGACCCGGGCCTGGTCCCTATCGGACGGCGAGCTAATGGGCCTCTGTCTTAGCTTCACATTCAAGTTTCTTCACGATGTTTTCCTTCACCGTTTTTTAAGCAAGTGATGATTATACAATACATAGATATAAAAAAAACATACGCTACGAACATAGAACCCTGCTAAATCCTCCTTTTTGGAAGGCGGTAAAGAAATTAACTTGTGTCCAAGTGTCGAGGGCGAGCTAAGGGGGCCCGGGAGGGGCGCGGTTGATGTAATTAATTACTTAAATCGCAGCGTAGGTACCAATAAAACGCGCGCGTCGGGCGCCTGTTCTACCTAGGTAGAACAGGCGCCCGACGCGCGCGTTTTAAAATAATGATGTCAACAAATATCATCGCACGATGTTTAGCAGCCACACGAGATTACAACAAAAAAGAACAATAAAAAATATTAACATTAAAAGCATTAAAACGTTTGCCAAGATTACATTTGCCAGATAACTTCTTATAAAAAAGAAAGTAATGTAGATTTCTCTTGAATTGTGTAACCTCTGCATGACAGACAGATAAAACGGTATCTGAAAGTCACACTTTTCTTTAAAAATAACTGCGATTGATAATATGAGGAAAATAAAAAAGTTGTGGTTGTGTCACTTCTCACGTAGGCCACTGTCCATTTTCTAGAGCTCTAAACATGCGTCAGATACACCAAAACGAATCTAAAATACGATTTCGGTCAGTAATCGAAACGTACCGATGTTCCGAACTAGACAAACCGATTTCACAAAAAACCACAGCAAGAATAGATTTGCGTAAGCAAGTATTTGTTTATGTTTGAACATCTATAACTGATTTATTTACAGGGCAATTCAAAATATATACACAATCTTAGATCTAATATACAACTAACACTAAAATATATAAATTATAAACAAGTATAAAGAGGAAAAAAAATAATAAAGGAAGAGCTCATTGGGCATAAAAAAATTCGTCGGCATCGCTGTCAGTGGGAAAAGTGCCCAAAAGGCTGGCAGCATTGCCACGTTGGATGGCAATGCTGATTCTTTAACCTAAAAATTGGCCAGCCCTCTGGTCACGTGAAGAGGGACTGGGACCAACGGCTTAACGTGCTTTCCGAGGCACGGAGGAGTCTCGGTATGTAAAGATAGCCCATCCACATACCAACCCTGGTCAGCGTAGCTTACCTGACGGATCGACCCGTGCAGCAGTTATTACTTATATTTGTATAGTTTGATCTATGTACAACCGATTAATATTACTAGAGACGATCGAAAGTGCAAGCCGGAGTGTCTCCTAAAATCGAATTCTAAAAACAGATTATGAAAATAATTTCAAAATCTGAAAACGGATATTTAACCGTTTGTGTAAAAATCCAAAAATGCCCATGTTTATCGAGCTCCCATCCGACGCAACCAGTATATCCAGTCAGCCCCGGTACCGTATTTTCCGACTGACTAAAGTCGACCGTCCGCTGCTGGCCACGGACCACATCTAACCGCGCGATTGAAAATTGAAAATTCAAAAGTCTTTTATTCAAACTAGGCTGAGAATCAGCACTTTTCGAACGTCAAAATTACATAAGACAGTCCCCCAAAACGCCCACCCTTCACCACTTCCTAGTGCTTTAGCTGGGAAGAAGAAGTGGCGCAACAAACTCCCCAGCAGCACTGCTGTCTGTTCAGTTAGAAAAAAAAATTACTTGATTCTATACGATAGTATGCAAAATAATTTACATTACTCAACACAAAACAGTAAATAAATTTATTTGCCATAATGACAGCTAGCACACGCCAATATACCAACAAAACAATCGAAATATATACTCAAGCAAAAATAAAAACTCAAAACATAAACAGAACTTAATGCCGGAATAAATGCTTCCAGGCATAAAGGGCGTGCCCGCTTACATATAGCTAATAAAACTGTAACTCGAAGTCACTGATAAACTAGGACCATCGAAGTAAAAATAAATAATCAGTAAGTTATATTGCATGCAGAAACCCGACAGCTATCGGGCAGTAGCCCACGAAGCACAGACCGTCTGATCGGAGCATCCGCCCTTTTCTACGGAGGCCGAAGAACTTTCCGCCGTGCTTCTCATACCTCAATATTACCACCAACTTCAGGGGTAGGTATGGTGCTAGTAATTCCCCGGACGAGTCCTACCCTAATTGCATGATGTAATTAATCACAATCATCTATCACCTGTTTATTCATCCACAATGTTATTAATAACTCTCTGACCTCCTGAACTGTTTCCCCGTTGTAATAGATTGTTGCGCAACATCTGATCGCCGCGTGGGCATATCGTGGCGCTTATTTGTGCGTTTGCACATGTTTGAACTGTATGGACGCAAGGTTGGGGTCAGATTTGTGGGACTAAAGGTGGTCACGTACTATGCCACACGCAATAAGTTTTGGTATTTGCATGGAACTTGACAGGTTTTTTAAAACTGAGTTTCTGATAGTCTTGTTACCTGTTGAAAACCTAATAGATAGTAGATAATCTTGGCTACGAGAGATGAAGGCTTCTGGTACAGTAAGACTTGATTAAAACAACACTGTGTCAGTCACTCTGCCTAGCCTTTTCTCAACTTTATTGGGGTCGGCTTCCAGTCTAAACGGATTCAGCTGAATACCAGTACTATACATGGAGCGACTGCCTATCTGACCTCTACAACCCAGCAACTGGGTAATACGATACCCCTTGGTAAGACTGGTTGACAGAATTTCGGGCTTCTGACGACCCGTAACGACTGTCAAAGATCCATGAATGACAGCCGGGACCAACGGCTTAACGTGCTTTCCGAGGCACGGAGGAGTCTCGGTATGTAAAGATGGTCACCCATCCACAGACCAACCCTGGCAAGTGTAACTTAACCTGACGGATCGACCTGTGCAGCAGTTATTTCTTAGCCACGAGCTTGAGAAGCTCGTGGCTAAACAACACACTGCGTGTGGCCTTCCAAATACTTTTGCAGACAGTCAGATCCAGAACTTTTAATGCTGTCATTAAATAGTAATCTTCCATTAACTTGTTGCAAAAAGCAACATTCTAATGGTTCTTTGATGAAATTAATGAAATCATTAGCGTTAAGGCGACGATTACCGAATTTTAATGATTTTGTACTGAAGATCACTTCTAAACGAGTAGTGTTAATGATTTGGAAAAAATATATGTTAAATTATAGCATTTACTTAATGATTTAATATAGGAATATTTAAGATTATGTTTATATTATATAGTGAAATTAAGTTATGTCTAACGCGGATAAAAAACTGAGAATCACGCAAAATCTATCAAGTGTATTTTCTGAAACCTTCACCATTTTGAAGATTTATTGATATTTTAGTATACCTACGTGTTTTATTAAAATGCCAAATAATAAATTAATAATGCGTCTAATTTGGGACATCGCTCCTTGATGGGCGAGTCCTATTACTGGCTGGACGTACGACGCGTTGCGTGAGCTCAGCACAGAACACGCAAGCTAACCACTCAAGATCACTGGCTTATATCCATTACGTAATAGGGCATTAATGTTTGTCTCATTGCAACTGGGTGCTAGGGACATTGGTTGAAGGAAGGACTCGTGGCTAAGTAACAGCCGCACGGGTCGACCGGTGGGGTTAAGCAACGCCTGCCGAGGTTGGTCCGTGGATGAGCGATCATCCATAAAACACAATAAGCCGTGGGTCACTGATTTCATTCGTAGATCTTTAACAGTCGTTACCTCGTTACGGATATTCTCGAAAGTGTGACAAGAAGTCTTACCAAGCAGTCTCGGATCTAGATTTTTTTTAAGGCCTATCAAAATCTGCCGTCTACCGCCCCTTATTAGATGTTGATAATCGAATTGTTTTACCAATAAACAATCAAATTCGAATTTTGCTACAGATACTGCTACAGTACTGCTGCAGATGAAATTCATTCTTGAACTGTCCCAAAATCAAGAATTAGAAGAAATAGAAATTAAAGTTCAAAAATAAAAAAAAAATTATTAGATTTTTTTTTTTTTTAATGGCGGGGGCCAATCCTTTATAATATAATTTATATATGCAATAGACAACTAAATGCAACTAAAAAAAAAAACTTACAATTCTAGATGTTAGTAAACAATTTAACTTATTTGCTATGTTAGTATGTATGTATATTCTACAATAGACAGGGTGGTTTTAATTAGATGCCTCATTATGGGGCTTTCGTCAGGCCCATCAGCAATAGGAGGCTCTTGCTACTGTCCCGCAACCTTGTGAGAAGAGAAGCATTTTGTCCGCACTACAGCTGCGAAGCTATATACTCAGGCTTGAGCAAACATTGCAGAAGCATTGCAATAACGTGGCAGTCGCGTCAGCGCCCTAAAAGCGTTGTTCTATTGAATACGCTCACACGTTTAAGTACAGCTGATCCATAGAGCGGTCGAGTATAGGGATGTGCAGTATGCTTTAAAAAGCGTGATTTTGACCGCATCTGTAAGTACATCGCGCGAACCTACGAGCCAGCATATTCGCCTGCACCGCCAATGCCCTGCGTTCCCGCTCAACATCGGCATCGTCTTTAAGATCGTCAGCAACGAAACGAAATAATGTAATGGATGCACTAGTTCATATTTTCCTGAAATGTAAATTTTGGCAGTAACATATTAAGGGGGGTACGCTAAGGTAGCCCGCGTGATTCAAATTTTCTTGAGTTTTTTCCATTTTGCAGGTCAGTGTCAGGTTGTATGTTGATTAAAATATTATTTGCGACCGTAACAAATATGGCTTTACATAATTATAATGATTAAAATCAGCAATACAACTCCTTAAGTTAAGTTGTATTGATAATTTTTATGATTATATCAGTATATCAGTACGCAACAGTGTCAAGTGTGCGGGCGCGGGCCTGCTCGGTAGTCGGGCGTAGGTAATTATTTCAAAGTCACTGGCGAGACATAATACTGTTACTTATTTATACTGTGCCGAAGGTATCAATTAGTAGATACAATCTAGGGTCACGACAATCTAGGTAACCCTTTCTCAGTTAATACTTTGTTTTGATAACCAGTAGACATAAAAACATCCTGCTTTCTAGTGCTTTGGTGATTAGATTAGCATGTGTCTCATACATTCTGTTTTGCAATGCTTAGGCGATTAGATTAGTACTGTTACATGACATGATCATAGCATAACATAATCAGTTTATAATGTTCTGCTGGGACACAGGCCTCGTCTCGGTGAGAGGGAGTGGACCGTAGTTAGGGTTGCCACCTTTTTTTTTGCAGATAAAGTACATTGGTTAGTATTGGTAAGAAAAAAAAAGTACATATTATCAAAATAAAGCACAATTTATTTTTCTTTATTATTATGTTTGAAAACATATTTTTTATTTCTCTTTGCAGTTTGTATCAAATTAGTATCGCTACTCAACAATTGCACAGCATCTTTACAGGCTGTATTTAAATTAAAGTAAATAAGTAATACATTTTTTATCAAATTCAGAGATGATTTGTTTCTTTCGTCTCGCCATTTGCACAGAAAAAACTCTTTCTGTGAATGCTGACGTGGCGGGAATAGACAATAAAAACGTAATCACTTTATACAAGTTTATAAAATTATCTACACTCATATTAAATAAAAATGGTTATAATCGAGTGCTTAAGTGATGTGGCGCTGGCGAGTGGCGACATCAATTCAGCACCAATCGATAAATTTCGTTTAACGAAAAAATACTTACGATATATTTTTCAAACTCCCAAAGAAATCAAATCATGCGAAATAAAGTATTTTCGTGTATTTTATTGTTCTCATAAAGTATAAAGTATAATTATCTGAAATAACGTACAATAGTTTATTATAAAGTACGGGTGGCAACCCTAGCCGTAGTCCACCACGCGAGCCCAGTGCGGGTGGATGTCATTGTCTTTGAAATTTTGATTCTAGTACATGCTGGTTTCCTCACGATGTGTTCCTTCACCGTTCCTCTGGCTAAGTCTTTGGGAGGGAGTACAGACATGATGTTATTCATATCTTCTCTTATAGGACTGTGCTAGTAATCTAGGGAACCTAAAATCTATGGTCTGTTCCAAAACTATCTGAGGAAAATGTAAACAAATGGATCAGAAAATGTTCCTAAGTGTATGCCAATTTATAGTGCCACTTACAAAATGAGTGCTTTGATTTAATTATTTGACTACCTACTAAACCCAGCTATTCTAATTTTAAGTCTTTTTTGTTTAAAGAAAGATGTTTTTCATTTGACAATTTTAAGGTTGTTTTATAACCTGAATTTTCGTTGATGATATTTCAATTTCAATTTTTAAAATGTTATTCAAACAATAATTGTTGGAAAAAGTGGTGAGTTATGAAGTTAAATCTGTTAAAACCTTCTCTCGTTACTAATTCCCTTCAGTGAGTGATGCGTAAGAATTTAACCTGAACAGGGTTTGTTTACACTTCCGGAAAATACTTTTGGAACGGACTATACGCTCCCAGTCACTCACTGCGGGTTATCTCTTATCGGTCACTTAGCGCTACGATTAGCTACCTACTATTGAAGGCACGTATTAATCTTTGACTTCCACGCTAATCTTGGACTCAAGTAAACAACAAGTTTTTATCAAGATGTCAGGGAGGTCTACAGTTAATTTAATTGTCAGATTAACTAATTGGTATACACGCAGCGCCTCATGTTACGATTTATAAATCACTTGTAGGTGAATAGCTCGTGTTACGATGGAAGAAAAAGTAGGGTGGTGTCGTGGGACACCCGGTTTTCCTGTCGCTGTTTACTATGTATTCTATTCTATATTTTTTATAGCAATTTTTTATGCTGCTGATGTTGACAAAAATTCAGTCGCAAATGCAGTCAGTCGTGTAAAAAATCTAGTTTTTCTGCACTACAATCTGCCCCTTTTGGACTTTGAAACATTAAATCATTAATTAAAAAGCCTAACTAATTAACTTCAACATGACTGATTTTTGGCTAACTTTCCATATTAATGATAATAATACTAAGTGTGTTTTTTTTTAAGATTAATAAAAGTTTAATTATTTTTAAGTCTATAGTTTTTCTGTTTCTTAAAAGTTTATTTTTATTAAGACAGCTATTCGCCGAATGTCGAATAATATACACTATATTCGATATTCGACGAATAACAAAGACATGTCGAGTAATACCGAATAATACTGAGTATTCGCGGCATCTCTACTAACTTTGAACAAAACTAAAACACTGAAAGTGTAATCGGTAATGTAGCTGTCAAAAAAAAACAACATGTTGTTGTTGTGATAGATTGCCAGAAGTAGATACAACCAATTTTGTTGTACACTCATATAAAAGGAAAATTAATCATTAATTTCCGTTCAAAACTAGAGAGAGGCGCGAGGACCACTGATATTACTATTTATGTCAGCCATATTTTAAAAGTTGGACGTCTATTTGTAAACAAGAGACGAGACCACACAAAACTAGATAAGCTTCTAACACTATGCCCTTTATAGATATACCAATTTTCAAATGATAATGGGAATTGTTTCCACTGGCAGAATTTTGAGAGGGACACAAAAAGAAAGAAAAATACCTGTATAGAATCTAAACTCACCTTCCGGACACGTTCAAAATCACCCTCAGTTTCTTAGCGTATAATCCTGGCGGATTGAACTTTTTGCTCGCTTCGAAAGCATTAAAAATGGCGTTATAATCCTCGTCTTCAGGGTTGTCACACGTCCAGTTTCGATTCTTCACGAAGTAAATATTATTTCTCCTTTTAAGGTATACGTAGGTGATATATGTCGTATTTTCTAGTTTAACAGTTAATAAACTGACTAAGGGTGCAAAACGGTGCATATTCTCTACTAGATATACGTTTATAAAACGGCGCAAATTCTCTACTAGATATGTTTATAAAACGGCGCAAATTCTCTACTAGATATACGTTTATAAAACGGCGCAAATTCTCTACTAGATATACTTACGTTGTATACAAACTCAAACTCAAAGCATTTTATTTCAATTAAACCATTTACAGGCACTTTTGAATTGTCAATGAGTCGTTCAGTTAGTCAGAAAGTTGAAGCTAGATGTCCATTCCCAAACGTAGATCTCTATGGAGAAGAACGGGCAAGAAACTCCAAGGACACTCCTTTAAATCAAGATATTACAAAATCCTGGGTACATTATTCTTGTTGCTTCTATATGTCTTATAAGCATTACTTATGCGACCGTGCACGTGGCATCCAATGTGTTTCAAAGATAAATAAGTAGTAAAATATACACGGTGTGTAATCATCACTAATTGCCGGTACATATGTACTTAGATAATTATTGCACTCAAACGTTATAAATAACTATGAAATTAATGACACGCCTTTGTAAACGTCGTGAGGAAAAACAACAAATGTCTTGGAACCAAAAATTCGAAGACATCGAACCGGGCGTGGGGCCTATTCCCTAAGCGAAATCCGTAGTTACGGGCGCTTCGCTCTCTTTCTCAGTTACGGTATGCCCGTAAGTGAGACGTAGAACAAAGCGCACGTATCGACGACCTTAACTACGGATTTCGCTTAGGGAGTGGGCCCCCCCTGGTGTATTACGGCCCATTCCCGAGACGAGGTCTGTGTCCCAGCATTATAGGCTGATATTATAGGCTGATTATGCTTATGCATTATATAAGCTTTACTGGCTCTGATTCTGTATGTAACGTAACGTAATAGTCAAGAGTTTTTCGATAGGAAGCTTTTGTAATACTTTCCGTTGCATTGGTGTTAAGTAAATCTACGTTTCGCCAGTTACAGTCCAGCCGTCGAGAGAATGCGTTCTTGACACCTGTCAGTTTCAGACTGACGAATATGTGTTTTGCGAAGTTGATCCTTATTACTACTAGAAATTGTCCAATTGACAGGTGTCAGGAGCGCATTCTCTCAACGGCCGGACTGTATAGTATCATGCAATAGGGGTCACCGTACCATCAACCGGACACAAATCCGGACTCCGGGCTGCTGGTGAGACATTTTCTGCTACCTGGGGGAAACCTATGATCAACATTGGACGTATTTCAGCTGAAATGATGATGTTGGATTGGTGATGAACTCTTTTACCTTGATGTAGGTAATATAGTTTGACCGAGACCTCTGTACCGTGCGTTAGGAATGTGCGGCGAGGCGGGGGGCAGCGTTGAAGAATGAGTGGCGGGAAGCCGTGAGGGTTGACGAATGAGCGACCTGCACTGCCCCCGTCTCGCACACTTACCTAAGGCGCGGTAGGTACAGCGGTCTCGGTCAAACTATATCACATTTCTTTTACCTACAAAAGTCAATAACGATGCGATGGCTACACTATTTCGCTGAAACATGCTCACAGTATTTACCGGTAATCTCTACTTATGTCATGGTTTATCGCTTCAATGGAATCGTTTCTTTCTACAAGTAATTACTAGTTATTATGTTTTTAATTGCAATCGGTGTTAATTTTCGAAAGTGTTTGTAATTTGTAACATGCTTGTGTAATAACTTAATAAGAATTGGAAGAGTATTGCAATAATGTAGACCTTTTTGTGAAACAGTTCGCACGCGGAAGTACCTACTACATCCATATTTATTTTACAGTGTACTGGCCATAGCACCTAAGTTGCTTACATACGCGTTAAATACATAACATTCCATTTGGCTTCGCAACTGTCGGGTAAAAATTAGGCCACTCTAGCAACACTTTTCCCTTACCATAGATTAAAAAAAAACAACTAAAACCATAAAATAGATATTTTTATAAATAATTCACAATAAAAAGGCCTTGACATTCGAATTTTAAATGTGTAATCCTGATAACGAGTTCGTTCACACCGCTTATCGTATCACGTTCTTATTTTGAAGTTTTAAATGCTGATAATAATGTCATATGTTTGTTCCATTCCATAGATAGTAGATTGGTTTTATTTGTGGAGTTAATGAAAACAAAATGTGTCGGAGGTGTATTTTACCACTCGGTTGTTGAATGTTTACTCATTATCGATAATTCTGCTTTCGTATTGAGACGAAAATATCAAAATAGTTCCAGTGGTAAAAATGAAATCTTTTTATCTAGCCAGATATAATAAAATCCACATAACTACAAGTTTCAATAATTACACACATAGATAACGTAATAAATATATAATAACATAAATATAACACATTAAGCTTCATGCAGACCAGTGCGACGCGACAGCGCGACGCGACACCGGTTATTGTTATACCGTCAAGTTTTCTTAGAAATTGTATTGTTCATGTCGCGGCGCGGCGTCGCGTCGCGCTGGTCTGTACGAGCTTTTACACGCGCATATTGATTTATGTAATCGGTGTGTCGGAGGACTGCCACCTTTAATGTAAAGGGCTTTGGTTCCGCGGCCACCAAACAATTAGCTGATCGATGTGTGGCGGTGCGTGCGGCGGCCGACCGGCTTCTCAGCAGCGATTGCCAGCAGGGCGCGCGGCCCGCGCAGAACATGGCGCTCGCGCTGCACCACCGCGGCAGTCGAAACATCGCTCGCCACGCGTCGTTGTACTGCACTCGCATGTCACTCAGTGCCGCCTTGCACGCGTGGCATGACCACCGTAGAAACGGGTTTTGTCGACGGCAGAATAGACAAAATGACAGATGGGATGAATTTATCCCAAGAACAAACTTAACATTGTAGTTGAAAAACATTTTGTCCCATACGGAATATATTTATCAACCTTTCCAACGATACCCCACACCATGGGATAGACGAGAAAAATAAAACATCCCCTCTTTACATGTGGGGAGGTAACCTAAAAAAATTTTTTTTTCTTGATTTTATTTTACCACTTTCTCGTGTATATCCATGCCAAATTACAGCTTTCTAGTACTAACCGTCTCTGAGCTAAGCCGTGGACAGACAGACAGACGGACATGGCGAAACTATAAGGGTGCCTTGTTTACTACGATATCCGTAGTAGCCGTATATTTCTTACAAAAAAAAAACAAATTTTACAAAACATACTTTTCCTAACACATGAGTATTTCTTACATACTTTAAGTTAAGCTTATTTTTATATATAAAGCTCTAGTAAGAACCCCTCAGTTAATTGAAGGTGAAGGCCTTCTCTAGAGATTTCCATTCTTCCCTGTCCTTCGCTGTGTTCATCCATTGTTCGCCAGCCACTTGTGCTATAATCGTCTGCCCACCGGGCATTACGTCGACCTCTTTTCCTAGTGCCTGATGACCCGTTCCAAGATGTCTCCTGACCAGAAAAAAGTTTATTTGTCACAGAAACACGTGCATTAAAAAAAAGATAATAGACTCGAGTAGATAGCGACAACATAACGATACCAAAACGATAACAATACAATAACGAGCACAAAACAGAAATAGTCGGTCTGCTGCTGGCACGTCATGACTGTGACAAGAAGGCTTCCACTCAGCATGATGCTGTGCTATGGAGAGCCACAGCACAGCGCTGATTTTCAGTAGTCACCCGAAAAAGACGTATGGAAACCAAGTCAGGTTTAAAGAATTATACATAAATATAAAATAAAATAAATAGTACTTATAATATAATGCGGCTATACAACCAATAGTATGAATAAAATGATTAAATAACATATAGATAATTACCCGCAGGCATCACCGTGCGTGCATAAAACATGTACCCACCTAAAACACCATTATCAATACCTACAAGAATATTCACTGTTTTGTCTCGCTCCCACCATCACCTTCGCGTCGCCTGCGCATTAGTATATAGTAACCTTTGTCTTGTTTCTAATAGTTTTATGGGATATTTTTTTAATTTAATATTTTTATTAGGAAAATCCAAACTAAATATAGCAATAAGGTATGACAACTTTAAGTCTGACGTACATAATATGAATAAATTCAGCTGTCGTGCAAATATCAGGGGCAAACGGAAGTGAGGAAGTACGATATTCTATCTTAGAGAACCGGTATGCCAACTTGATTTAGTTGTAACAAATGATACTTGCTTATGTCATCTTTTTAAACAGGAAGGAAACGTTAAGGCGACGATTACCGACTTTTAATGATTTTATACTGAAGATCACGTCTAAACGTGTAGTGGTAATGATTTGGAATAAATATATGTTAAATTAGAGCATATTCTTAATAACTTATATTTTAGATTGTTTATATTACATACTGAAATTAATTTGTAACGCGGATAAAAAACTGAGAATCACGCAAAATTCTTCTACCAAGTGTATTTTTCTGACACCCTCACTATTTTGAAGATAATTTAATTATTGACATTTTAGTATACGTATTTTATTAAATAGATTTATGTATAATAAATTAATAATGCGTCTAGTTTGGGACAGCGCTCCTCGATAGGCGAGTCCTATTACTGGCTGGACGTACGACGCGTTGCGTGAGCTCAGTACAGAACACGCAAGCTAACCACTCAAGGTCACTGGCATATATCTGCGTCTTAAATATAACTGTCCGAAGCCATAAGTAGGTGGGCTAGGTGAAACGATGGCAATCGTTACGGGTATTCAGAAGCTTGAAAGTCTGACCACTGATAAGTCACCTTTCCCTCCCGAAAATTGAAGTAACTTTAGAATATCAATCAATCAACTCACCCTACCGCATTTCACTGCTGGACGTGGGCCTCTCCCAGGCTGCGCCACATCAGCCTGTTATCTGCCTTCCGCATTCAGTCTGACACAGCCAGCTTTTTAAGGTCGTCGGTCAATCTAGGTGGGGGCGTCCCACTATAGAATATTGATATTCTGAAGACATTCCTGCATACTAAGCATGACCACAATATAAACGGGTTTTGTCGACGGAAAAATAGACAAAATGACAGATTGTGATTGTTTATCTGTCATTTTGTCTATTCTTCCGTCGACAAAACCCGTTGTCATGCTACGCGTGCTGGTAGTTTCTAGGCTGATCATAAATTAATTAAAAAATATTCTAGATGAATGATTAAAGCTATATTATAAGAACTCGGGAATTTGTAAATTATTTTCATTTTCACCATTACTTAAAAACGTAGTCCTAGCTAAATAAATAGTCTTCGAAATAAGCCATGTTTTTCATATTAAAAGGACGTTTCAGAGGTCAGACAAAAAAGCCCCCGAAAACTTAAACACTTAGATACGATTATCTCCACGGTCGAACGACGTAAACAATCGAATTTTGCACAAAAGGTCGTATGTAAAAAAAATACCAATGAACACATAAATAAATAAATTAATTAAATTGGCCAAGAGCGTGTCGGACCACGCACAATGAAGGCAATCTGTAGTTGGGATGAATTTATCCCAAGAACAAACTTAACATTGTAGTTGAAAAACATGTTCTCCCATACATCGATATACTGCACGGTCAATTGTCCAACTGCAATTATTTAATTTAATAATCGTAAAAAAAAAAACTTGTGTGGTAAATCTACAAATTAACTATTTTCGGACTTTTTCCTTTACATGTGCTGTAAGACCTTGCTTCTTGACAAATTTCATGATTCTAGGAATCTAGGTCAACGGGAAGTAACCCTTGCAGGTTTTGATTTATTTGCGAGTATCAAAATATGTCGCATAAATGGTCGTATTTTTTTATTGCGTTGACTTAGAAGCTTAGTGCTAAAGCTTTAGAGCTCCAAGGTAGTATAGACCTACGTATTTCATATTAATTTCAACTTGATACCTCCACGCATAGCTGAGAAAAAAGGTCTTGACAGACTGACGGACGGACGACGAAATCATAAAAAAAAAATACAGATGAATTGACAACCTCCTCCTTTTTTAAGAAGTCGGTTAACAAATAACTATCATGGAATCACCTGGTTCAATTATTTGATAAGGGGCCCCACCACCGGGGATTATGCCCGAGATACACACACTTACATAAAGAAAGAAAGCAAGAACAATAAGTTCATTGGCATTACTGCAGAAAAATACACCTTAAAACTATAAAAACACAAAACAAAGATTATAATGCCAAAGGGCCTCAGCTCAGTATTATGTCAGATGACAACACACAGTGCCACCTGACGCTGATTTTCAGCTGCAATCCACGAGTGCCATACGTTAGAATAATATACACAGGGAAGTGTGTGAGAGTACACAAGGTTCTTAAGCCAGGATAGTAAGCTAATGTTACTAACTTGCTGGCTTACTAAACTAGCAAGCTTAGTAGCGACGAGCTGCGGTACTGGGGAGTTTGTTGCGCCACTTCTTCCCAGCTGAACCACTTGGAAGTGGTGAAGGGCGTGCGTTTTGGGGGGGCTGTCTTATGTAATTTGGAAGATCGTAAACTTCTGATTCTCTAAATGACTTTTGATTTGGATTTTTGAAACGACGTAACAAAAAATCGAATTTTGACAAAAAAGTTGTTATTTACTAAAAACAAGTGTCACGGAATCACCTGATCCAAAATATTTGATAAAAGGCTTATGTTCTTAATAGCATTCGGTTACCACGTCGCGGCTGTCCTTATCACCACGCCAACAACACGTGATCGTCCAGACAGTCGTATCTTATCAGAGGGAGGGAAACATACGCTTCGTCAGACATTTTTTGTCTCATGATCGGTATGCTGTTTGAGGAGCTCGTGGCTAAGTAATAACAGCTGCATGGGTTGGTTAAGCTACGCTTGCCGGGGTTGGTCCGTGGATGGGTGACCGTCTTTACACACCGAGACTCCTCCGTGCCTCGGAAAGCACGTTAAACCGTTGGTCTCGGTTGTCATTCGTGGATTTTTGACAGTCGTTAAGAGTCGTCAGAAGCCCGAAAGTCTGACACCAGTCTTGGTGTATTGCTCAGTTACTGGGTTGTGGAGGTCAGATAGGCAGTCGCTCCATGGAAAATACTGGTATTCAGCTGCATCCGGTTAGACTGGAAGCCGACCCCAACATAGTTGGGAAAAGGCAGATTGATTGATCGGAATGCTGTTTCGTATTTTCTATGGTGTGCGTAAACGTAATTTTTCTAGAACATGATTATAGGTCGATTAGTAGCGTCCATAATAAAACAAAACAAAATAGTTGTATGTCGATTTTGAAAAGACGGCCCTCGAAATTGTGTGCTGTTCGGCAAACTCTTCAGTATAATTTTTATACACATCCACAAAATACGAAATATGGGTGTACTACAGTACGCCTAGCATGACCACAATAAACGTGGGGTTTGTCGACGGAAGAATAGAGTGTCTATTCTTCCGTCGACAAAACCCGTTTCTATGGTTGTCATGCTACGCGTCCTGGTCACTGTACGCCTCTACGTAATCGTTTGGGAAAAACAGGCGTCATTTTACGTGTCAAACTCACGTAAAATGACGCCTGTTTCAATGAGGAAAATCTTCTTGAATTATTCAAGTATAAATTAAATACAATATGCAAAAATACCCTATCCGATTTGACAGGGGCACATAGGTACTGCAATAACATTATCAAAGAGTAAT
This sequence comes from Agrochola circellaris, assembly GCA_914767755.1. Lineage (NCBI taxonomy): Eukaryota > Metazoa > Arthropoda > Insecta > Lepidoptera > Noctuidae > Agrochola > Agrochola circellaris. The sequence goes on along the minus strand of OU611839.1, from coordinate 25,080,976 downwards.
AAGACTATATTATTACTTTCTTTTATTTCATTTAAAACACTTATAAATTACATTTTTAAATATTGGAATATAAAAAAATATTAAAACATTTAAAATTGTATAGTCTTATTATTATTATGTCTTTGACATTTCTCGGGACCCTCGAGTCCCGGACCTTTAGAAGGCGTACGAGGGGCCGAAGCCAACTCGCAGAGGCCTGTTAGGAGTTTTAATGAAATGCGGCACCAACCGACGATTATCCCTGTATGCACTATGTAAGTGCACCCAAGGACAACCCCCGGTTGGTGTAGGACTATTGCAGGATATGGAAATAAAGATATTGGACTATGGGTTTGGGTGGCTTAAGTTGACTGGTGATTTGGAACTATGGACGGAGTATAGTCTTATTATTATTATTGAAAATAAAAAAGTTATTGCTATTTAAAATACACATAATTGTTACCAAAATTACCCCAGCAGGGGTCATAAGTTATGACTTGTAGACAGCCGCCCGCGCCCCATGCATTAGGTATAATATACCATTGAAGAAAAAAAAAAACGTGGCATATTTTTTTTTTCCTGCAAATTACCATAAAAATAGACTTTCAGTACGATACTTAACAACACCCTCACGTTTTTTTACATGTTGTATTATTTATTTCTTTGATTAAAACCAGTAATAAATAATCCAAATACTTTGTTTGACACTTGAACTTGCCCAACGATAAGTAAACTTCCATTCAATCAAACACGACCACAATACTGTGACGATCCCTAGCATTTAGAAACAAACAAAAACAACTGAGAATCACTTCATATGTGAATTAAATGACTTTATCTGTCGTATAGTCAAAACTCAAAGGTTATCGAATGGTCTTGTTATAGATATTTCTATTTTTACATTCGCGTGTGGTCGGCTACCAGTTCCAGATAACTAGTCAGAGCTTTCAGAGTCAAAGTTTTTAATGCTAGGACTTCATCTGACCGTAAATTCCCACGGGCTGAAATTTTGCACAGAAAATGTCAGCTTTCTAGGTCAAAGTTTAAAGCGACGATAACTCTACTAGTCTAAACGAGTAGTGTTGTTGATTTGGAAGAAATATATATTATGTTAAATTAAAAACAAGTGCTGTCCCAAATTAGACGCATTATTAATTTATTATACATAAAACAAACGGTATTTTAATAAAACCAGTATACTAAAAGATCAATAATTAAATTATCTTCAAAATGGTGAAGGTTTCAGAAAAATATGCTTGATAGATTTTGCGTGATTCTCAGTTTTTTATCCCCGTTAGACATAACTTTATAAATTGATTTCACTATGTAATACGAGTATAAATATAATCTAAAATATTCATATATTAAGTTATTGCTCTAATTTAACATATATTTTTCCAAATCATTGTCACTTCTCGTTTAGACGTGATCTTCAGTATAAAATCATTAAAAGTTGGTTATCGTCGCTAAATTTATTACATAAAAAGAATTACAGCTGTTTGACAGACAGACGAACATACATACAGACGGAGTAGACTTAGTAATGGGGCCCTGTTGGAAACCTATATATATGTACTCCGCAAAGCGTAGATGGTCATTTTGTTTTAATAATTGTCATCTTCACCATTATTATAGGCCTCTTCCCTTATTTATTTATATATATTTTATTGTACACCAGATTATACATTACATAAAGAAAAAGTAATACACTATAAAATATACAATGGGCGGCCTTATCGCTTACTGCGATCTCTTCCAGGCAACCAAGTTCCCTTTTGTGCCATGCTTCCCTGTACCCGTATTACGTAATACACGATCAATCAGAATCTGAATCGTTTTGAAACAGATTGCTAATCGATTGCTTCGTACGTTCGAAAAAAAATCTGCTCGACAACGTAAATAACACAATGAATGTTGTTGACCTGTCAAATTGAAACAGATTAGTCGGAATTGTCAACGAAAATGTGTTGCGTAATTAGATAGCTGGTATGTGCGTGTCTAATCCAGGTCTTCCCCGCTATCTTCTGTAGGTCGTCCACCCACCTGGCTATTGGTTTACCAACGCCCTTCTAACGTTTCTCGGCAACCATTCCGTTAGGGCTGTGCTCCACCTGCCAGTACCACTGTCTAGCCAAGTGTCCTGCCCACCTGCAGCCAGAGCCGCTACCCTTAGTCCTACGTCTTAAACCTTAGTTCTTATAATTATCATACTTATCAATTATCATAGAATTCACAAACCACACCACATCGCAGCGACAGCGGGTTACATGTAAGCAGTGTCGCTGTTCACACGCAGTTGCGTAGTCTTTGTCATCATTATTTCATCCGAAAGACGTCTACTGCTGGACATAGACCTCCCCAAGCTCCGCCATTTCGACCGCTTCTGTGCTCCTCGCATCCAGCGGATCATCACCAGGTCATCGGTCCACCTTCCAACGCTACGTCTTGCGGTACGCGGTCGCCACTCCAGAACTTTTCCGCCCATCGCCGATCAGTTGCTTTGTGGTAACTAGAAAAATTTCGATGTGGTTGCGTTGTTGCAGTCGTCGCGTTGACGCAACGTTGTGGCTGCGACGTCGCCTTCATGTGGTCGGTATGGCCCAATAGTTGATTTTGTTGGCCAAATGTGGTTCGTGTGAATAGACTTATAATTTTCATACAAATTAGTGGCCGTTCGTGTTTCGTGGTGTCGTTGTGGTGTGGTTGTGATATGTGTGATCGGGCCCTTAGTAGATAAATTACGCAAATACACAACAAGACATGTAACATACCATTGATAATACAAATGCCTGAATGAAACGTAAAAAATGCGTGACTGAATTTCACACAGATTATGACGTCCATTATCGTTACTATCGATAACTTTGTTGTTAAGATACGAGTGCGAAAACGTATGTATGATACGTCACTTTGACGTTTCGTGTTTTGTAAATATTGCGACGTAAAAAAACGTAACTGACTCAGCGACGTAAGTGATGAAAATGACTTAAGTAACACGTTAGACGGTAATTTATAATCTATTGTAAAATGGGGTGTGTTATATAAATATGTGTCACGACTGCGTCTTTTTCAGAAATATAGAATTATGAATCATGCTATTTGGTAGAGGTTACATAGACAGTCGCTCTATGTGAAGTGAGTTCACAATAATACCACAATAATAATAACGCGTATAATTATCACTTGCTTCAAAAACGGTGAAGCAAAAAACCATCGTGAGGAAACCGGCATGCCTGAGAGATATTTCTCGATGTGAATAAAAGGCAGTCAAAACTTGCCGTCCGATGTTGTCCATAAAAGGCAGTCAAAACTTTCCACCCGGTGTTTGTCCATAGAAGGCAGTTGAAAACTTCCACCCAGTGTTTGTCCATAGAAGGCAGTCAAAACTTTCCACCCAGTATTTGTCCAAAGAAGGCAATCAAAACTCTCCACCCGATGTTTGCCCATAGAAGGCAGTCAAAACTCTCCACCCAGTGTTTGTTCATAGAAGGCAGTCAAAACTTTCAACCGGGTGTTAGTTAGTCCATAGAAGGCATTTAAAACCTTCCACCTAGTGTTTGTCCATAGAAGTCAGTCAAAACTTTCCACCCAGTGTTTGTTCATAGAAGGCAGTCAAAACTTTCAACTGGGTGTTAGTTAGTCCATAGAAGGCAGTTAAAACCTTCCACCCAGTGTTTGTCCATAGAAGTCAGTCGAAACTTTCCACCCGGTGTTTGACATAAAAAAAGCGATTATTATTTAGTTCTATCCGGATTTTTCGATAAAGACATGATAAGGATGTCTAACTGGAAACAGCTCGTCATCAAAAATTCTGACAATACGCCGAAGGCTTAGTTGTTATCGCTAAAAATCGTTTTGTGGTGACTTTAGTTCTTTTTTTTATTACACAGTAATCTTCTATATCAATACGTGCGCGTTTTTGAAGGATAATAAAAAGTATGATATCTTTATCAGCTTAAATGGTCCCACTGGTGGGTCACAGACTTCTCTGTGAGTGGTCCGTAATCCACCATACGGGTTAGTGTGTAAGTCACTTGCCTTCGATTTTATTTTTGTGTGTGTAGAGTGTGTCATTCAATCAGGTAAAAAAAATACATTTGGCACTTTACTTGCTTTCTTTTTCGTGTGGTTAGTGGCTGTCAGACTTTTTATGTCGTCCATGGGCCTCTGACTCGACTTCACTTGCCGTCAAGAAATATCTCTCAGGCATGCCGGTTTCCGCACGATGTTTTCCTTCACTGTTTTTGAAAGAAGTGATAAAAGAAGCTTTGTGCAGACTAGCGCGACGCGACAGCGCGACGCGACACCGGTTATTGTTATACCAACGTCAAGTTTTCTTAGAAATTGTATTGTTCGAGTCGCGTCGCGCCGTCGCGTCGCGCTGGTCTGTAAGAGCCTTTATACAATACGCACATGAATCCGAAAGACATAGGTGCGTGCCTTGCGTTGACTTGGCAGTTCGACGGTTACACCACTAGGCTATAGCTATTTTGGCACTGAAAAATTCCCATTTGTATAGTATTGACAAAAAAAAAATGCCTTTTACAGATATGTTTGACTGCCAGCATAGTCAGTTTTATTAAAGACGAACATTTGCGTAAGGACGCACAATGCAAGCTGCCAAAAATATTACTAATTTTAAAAATACTGAAGAAACCATATTATTGTACTCTAAACGGGTGTGTCACATTTTTCTCAGTCTCGAGAGAACGATTAGTCATTTAAATGAAAGGAGAAAAAAGGCGGGAGACAGTGTCGGTGACTTTTCTCGAGGTGTGCCATCCCTCGTCACTAGTAAGACGTCAAATTTCGTAATTACAATTTTCTGCTTGTTCACGATCTTCTCGTATCGACATTAGCTTTGCACAGGACTACGAGTACTTAAGGCCCAGTGACCATGAGTGGTTAGCTTGCGTGTCTGTACTGAGCTCACGCAACGCGTCGTACGTCCAGCCAGTAATAGGACTCGCCCATCAAGGAGCGCTGTCCCAAATTAGGTGCATTATTAATTTAATATAAATAAAACAAAAGGTATTTTAATAAAACATGTATACGAAAAGATCAATAATTAAATTATCTTTAAAATGGTGAAGATTTCAGAAAAATACGCTTGATAGATTTTGCTCTTTTCTCAGTTTTTTATCCGCGTTAGTCATAACTTTACAAATTAATTTCACTATGTAATATTAACAAAATCTATAATATTCTTTCATTAATAATGCTCTTATTTAACATATATTTTTTCCAAATCATTCGTTTAGACATGATTTTCAGTATAAAAACATTAAAAGTCGGTTATCGTCGCCTTAAGGGAAGTCGTCAGGGAAGTCCGCGAAATTCTAATCAATCTTAAGTTTTTTGCAATTTGTAAGTCTTGGTTGTATATGACTTATCAACACTTTAACACCCAGACACGAATCAAATATCTACCACAAACCAAGGTTAGATGCTCACCACTCTTGGCGCTAAATCAGTCAATAGAGTAGGCGGGATTCTGTCCTTTTGCCAAAGTCATGAGCTCGGTGCATAAGTCCTGAAGCCGTTGACGATAATACCAAGATGTTGTCAATATAATTCATTCATAAATTGTTCGTTGAAAAAGCTTATGTATAGTATAGAGTTTGTTTCTAAATGAAAACATTGTAAAAGCCCATTATTTTTAAAAGATTAGATGGTTCTTCTTCATAGGAAATGACCAGTTGGACTCCAGATAGACAGTCAAAGCTGTGAACTCGTCGAAATAGCGTCCAACTGTTAGCCGCTACATGCACGCGAACTAGAAAAGCACAATGACAGCACAAGGACATGGTGCGAGTATAAAGGCTCGTGCAGACCAGCGCGACGCGACGCCCCGACGCGACTCGAACAAGACAATTTCTAAGAAAACTATACGGTATAACAATAACCGGTGTCACGTCGCGCTGTCGCGTCGCGCTAGTCTGCACGATGCTTAAGACGTAGCTGTCACGTACTGCAGCATTACAAAGTTTGTTTTAGTTCTTTTGCAGCGTGACACTTTATCTAGACGTAAATAATTAATCAAAAGATATTCATTTTGTCTGACTTTAGTTAAGGCATAGTTAGTTTATTATTTTCTAATGCTTACAACTAAAACACTGATAATTCTAGGCACGTGTAACAGATATCATTGTCCATTCCAAGGTTGCCTGGAAGAGATCGAAGTAAGCGATAAGGCCGCCCATTGTATATTTTGTAGTGTATTACTTTTTCTTTATGTAATGTATAATCTGGTGTACAATAAAGTATGTATAAATAAATAAAAAATAAATATTTACATATGTGATGATCCCTTTTGGAAAGGTATTGAAATTAGACCAGATTATGTAGATAAATCGAGTGTTCGATAAAAATGTCTGCCACGCATTGTACGCGTGTCGCGTGGCTGATTCTTTTGTGTGGTTATTTATAAATCGTGTGAGCCTAACTAGTTAAAATCGCTTACCGAGTAAATATACACAGTTTGGAGAAATCTAAAACATTAAGTTTGGTCTTTTGTCTTTTATTGGCTTTGAATTAAAATTAAAATAAATGACTAAGATTCACTCTAGAATCAGGACAAAAGGTGTCCTTAAATCTTTTTCTGAATGCGGCTGAATTTCACACAGAACTCAGTCCTTCAGGTTGCTGGGCACTCAGAAAGAAAGAAATTAAAATATTTTATTTGGGACCGCACAGGAAATACAAACTACACTAAGTAATAATAAAAATAAATTATAAAATAATAAACAAAAAAGAAGCATTTAAAAACAGAATAATAACGACCTGTGCGAGGCCAAAAAGGCTCCTTTCTCAGCAGAATGCGACGATATAAGCTCTGCTAAGGTGCCTACCTGAACAACCGCAAGAAGCTTAATAAAAAGACTTGACATTATACATTTTGTATTTCCCCTAAAATTTTTGCTCTTTTAGGGGAAATACAAAATGTCTCTTGCATAAAGTGCTGCCAAGTTAGCTTTGAGTTGATTATTTATTTAGCATCTAAATTGAGCTGTTACCGATAAGGCGAAAGCGTCAGGGTAGTCCGCGAAATATAAATTTTCTTAAGTTTTTGCACTTTGCAGGTTTGTATCAGGTTGTATGTTGATCTAAATATAATTCGCGGCCGTATCGAATATTTTTTTATAGAATTACTAGCTGCCCGTCCCGGCTTCGCACGGGTACTTATCTACGACGCGCTTACCTACCTACCCTACCCTACCTACCCTACCTACCCTACCTACCCTACCTACCCTACCTACCCTACCTACCCTACCTACCCTACCTACCCTACCTACCCTACCTACCCTACCCTACCTACCCTACCTACCCTACCTACCCTACCTACCCTACCTACCCTACCTACCCTACCTACCCTACCTACCCTACCTACCCTACCTACCCTACCTACCCTACCTACCCTACCTACCCTACCCTACCTACCCTACCCTACCTACCCTACCTACCCTACCCTACCTACCCTACCCTACCCTACCCTACCCTACCTACCCTACCTACCCTACCTACCCTACCCTACCTACCCTACCTACCCTACCCTACCTATTTAGGGGGATGAAAAATAGATGTTGGCCGATTCTCATAGATACTGGATAAGCACAAAAAATTTCATCAAAATCGGTCAAGCCGTTTCGGAGGAGTATGGAGACTAACATTGTGACACGAGAATTTTATATATAAGATAATCATAAAACTCTTCAATACAACAAGTATGTACATATTACCCCATTCTTTTTTTGTTGTGAAATTATCAAATATCTTCTACCGCTCTGGGGCGGAGCGGGAGGGCGTGTCAGACTCTTACTGACCAAAACCCACACGTGTTCCTTCAGTGTTGCCTGAATGTTGCCACGGTATCCCTTTCGGACTTTCCCGCGACAATACACATTACCCCATTGAATGCCTATTTCTTGAAATCATGACATTTTGAGGCCAATTCTACCTTAAGGAGTTGTATTGCTGATACTAATGATTCAGTAGAGCCATATTTTTTACGGTCGCGATTCATATTTTAATCAGTATTCAACCTGACACCTGACATTGACCTGCACAAAAACGTATGAAAATTTGAATTTCGCGGCCTACTCGTTGAGTTTCGACTTTTTTTACTACATAGGTATTATTGATCACAAGTGCTTCTTGTACAGCACGCAAAGCATGACCACAATGGATTGTCCATGGTATAATAATATACTTCACCAGCACGCGTAGCATGATCACCGTAGAAACGGGTTTTGTCGACGGAAGAATAGACAAAATGACAGTTAAACAATCACAATCTCTCATTTTGTCTATTCTTCCGTCGACAAAACTCTCTAAACTGGTGTAGCATTCCGAGACACAGTGGTCACGTGGGTGACACAAGTCTACGTCATCACATCTGTGTTACCAGAAGTTTGTAATAATAACTCCCCAACCACCTTTATTACCTGTGCGAATCCGATAAAACAATGAGGTTTTATTTAACAATTACATTGGTTTATGTTTAAATTGAATTGTTTCGTCTTAGACAAACGAAACGACAATTTAAATGCTTTGTACATATTTTTTAACAGATTGGTGACTGAAAATCTGTCCTTAAATCGTGTTTTGTTACAATAAAGTGGCAACTGGATAATGACGTAAGCATGTGTCACTCCCGGAATGCCAGACCTTGTTTTATTAGACCATAGGTTTGTCGACGGCAGAATAGACAAAATGACAGAATGTGATTCTGTCGTTTTATCTATTCTGCTGTGGACAAAACCCGTTTCTATTATTGTCATGCTACGCGTGCAGTATTAATAGACTAAATCTACGAACAGAGACATTAAAACTCCGTTATTTCGGAGAGAAATTTAACTCGGTTATTCCGGACTCAGAATAGCCTGCGCAGTTTGTTTTAGCTGCTGTTGTAAGCCGCTTGAAGATTACATCAGACATATCGGAAGTACGGAGCACTAGATTACATCATGTGGATACATGTTCCGAGATTCGATAGTTAACGTCAGCTCGTAAAGTCGCCATTAGATTTTTTTTTATGTGGCAAAAATAGCCACAGATTTTCCTGTTATAAATCAGTTTGTGCGTACTTGTCTTACAAATACGAAGAGTGATGTCTATAGGCTGGCAATAGGGTCGCCCACTGTTATGTTACATAGGGTCCCACAACCCTATGTAACATAACAGTGGGCGACCCAAACTGTAGTAGAGGAGCACCTCTTCCCAATCCTTCGGGAAAAGGGGCGTGCATGATGTTATTTCATGCATTTTTTTAAACTCTTTTTAATAAAAATAAAAATCTTAATATCATTAATTCACTGACAAATAACGCACAACTTAAATCCTTATGCTGGACCACCATAATGAAAGTGAGCACCTAAGGAAGGTTTTTGAAAATTCATCATATTTTTTTTTATAATTTAAACTTTCATGACTTTCCGACTATTTGACAATTCAAAAGTGCCTGCAAATGGTTTAATTGAAATAAATGCTTTGAGTAGAGTTTCATGAAGTCAGTATGGAAGTTCGTAATTTTTGCCGATGAGAAATCTCGTACTTGTAATTGTTATATTGAGATTTTAGTAAGAAAATCGAACCCAGGTCATCAGTAGCGCTTGAGGCCACTTGACTAACGAGGCAGTTTTCATTCTGGACTAGAGGAAGACTGCTAGTTCGATTCCTGGGTCGGGCAAAGTGTTAAAAGAAAGAAAGAAAGAATTTTATTTGGGACACGCACAGGAAATACAGACAGTAACTAATAATAAATAGAGGAATGTGGCCGCTTTTCTTTAGATCGTATTTTGTTGCTTCGTGTCTCAATATAAAAGCTTTATAAAAGGTATTAGAAAATTCTAGACACACTTACCGAGGGTCCTTATTAGCCGTTATTCATAATTCCTTCTCAGTCACGAGATAATATTTTTTTTTTAAGAGTGGCGCTAGTGGACCTTTAGGCGCCCTCTTAATTGTCGTTTCGTGTGTCCAAGCAAACGAAACAATTCAATTTAAACAAACCAATGTAATTGTTAATTAAAACCTCATTGTTTTATCGGATTCGCACAGGTAATATAGGTGGTTGGGGAGTTATTATTACAAACTTCTGGTAACACAGATGTGATGACGTAGCCTTGTGTCACCCACGTGACGTGCTATACCTGGCGAAGCATATTATTATTATACCATAGTACCTATTATGCCCATCTTGGATAGGACAGGGTTTTTGTACATATTGTACTCATAAGAAAATCTAACGATAAGGAAACACCTGCCATTTACTTACTTCAATATAAAACTTCACATATTGACAGAGATTATGAAGACACAGAAAAATGTCTGTTCTTAAAATAGGTGATGTGGGCACGCTCTGCATTGTGTACCTATCAACATACGTCATTCGCTGTTTATTTTGTAAATAATGAACGTCAATCATATTCTTATGCATATTTGGTTTAAAAATAAAACTTTTACATAAATACCTTCATTTAGTTTCTTTGTGGAAATGGAAATTATGTTGACACAGTGTTTCCTTAGTAGCCGTATCTATTATAATCGTTTGCCAACGTTCGGTCCGTCTCGTTACAACGCTACTCAAAAGTAACAATTTATATATAGTTTGAAAACTAAACTACAATAAGTTTAAGTTGATACTTACTGTCGGAGCATATACAATGTGGATCTGGACTTACGACATTAAATTAAAACGAGCACAGTACTAGTCCATCGAAACATTTTAAAACACGAAGATTTGTAGTTAATGGAAAATTGAAGAATTGCAATTTTCAAACAAAATTAATAGCAAAATCAACTGCAAAAATGTAAACACGCTTTATCTACGAAAAGTCACTGACCTGTTGCGCGGTGTGGTGCGGGATGCAGCGGGCGGGGGTGCGGGACGTAGGTGGACGTAGGTACTTAAGTCGGAGAACAACAAATCCGCGGCATAAACGCACTAAGTTGCGCGTTGTTAATTAATAAAAGATCACTAATTGAATAATTAATCACATATTATCACATCACAATCAGAATTTAAATTATCAATAAGTAGTCACATTTTTAAATTTTCAAAGTGTCCACCGTTGTTCAACACTGACTGGCATATCTCTGGATAACAGTTGTTGTACTTTTCTGAACTTGTAAGGTCGCCGTGCATGCCGTTTCAAATATCTATGGACAGTTCTGTGACTCACTTGAAACCGCCGCGCTGCGTTCCGGAGGCTAGAAGTCGGGTTATTTTCAAAATGTTGTAATATCCGCTCCTCGATATTTGACTTTGAAGACACGCCTTCTCCTTGAGGAACGGCCGATTCTCTCGTAACCTCTGAACGGCCAGGGTAAAAACACGGCTGTTGGTAGGGCACGTTCGTGTGTCACCATATCTCTCCCGATATGTACGCAATGCTAAAGCCGCATTTTGGTGACATTCTCCGTACATAAGCACCAGGTCAGTGTACTCGGCAGCTGTGTACCTTATTTGAGGCATAATATTACCTAAACTAAAAAACTTACAAACCTAACCTAAATCCAAAAACTAACTAATAAATGCCCAATTAACTAACTAATAATACACTAACACTTAACAATATGTCACAATAACCTGTGCACTAATCTAACTATAATAAATTGTCTTTAACACAATAACAACTAAAACTTTTCATAAAATCACAACAATGCGCGCGCGGCTCGTCTTGTGATAACAAAAGTAGGCGTGTGCTCTCATCAAAGGGCTCCGCTATGCACTGACTGACATAGTTACGAGTCAATAAAAGTCTTTTCGCCGAAATAATTCCGCTCACACACACACTCGCAGTTTTCTATGCACCACTAATGCATTATTTGCGGAAGTAATATTTCTTTTTCTTTCTAATTGTAGTATTTTGTGGGAATGGGCGGGGCGCGTAAGAGTGGAATGGTAAGACACCTTTCTCTGTCTTTCAAGCATATTGAGACGCAGAGAATAGAATCGTACGTTTTTGCACAGGTTCCTGACCTTACAATGTTTACCTATTATTACGGACTCAGATCTACATCATGTTGAAAAATAAGAAAATGTAAAATAATTTCCTGTGGCTAAAGTATTCATTGGATTTGATTGATTTTTTGTATACGGGTAAAGAACATGACACTCTTTACGTGGTTTAAAGGAATGTCAATCGTCCTGCTCCACTTTGTATAATATTTACAAGGAGAAAACGAATTTTCCCAGATATGAGACCTAGCTTGATCGATTTTTTGCCCCCGTAAACCCCTGTATTGCAACTTTCATCTAAATCGTTAGAGCCGTATCGAGAACGTGATTACAAATATATATATAAGTATATATATATACAAATATTGCTCGTTTAGTTATGTTACAATTATAGCAGCTAATGAACTCGTCACAGGCAATCAATTTAGTAAACAAATGCAAACCAAATCTGACGCATACAATTTTGTTTCTCGGCCCTCGGCTTCGTTGCCAGCAAATACCCAAACATCGTATTTTGCATTGTATTTTTTCCTCTTAGTTACAATACTGTTTACCCTTTTAGACTTACGTAATATTATTCAACTGTCAACGATGCGGTGTTTGTATTGGCAAGCTTTTTTATTTATTCGGCCATCTTTGTCACGTTGGGCTCGGGGCATTGTGGTTTGAGTCGAATGTAATCGTTGTTACGACACGAAATGTATGCAGCTCATAACATAATCAGTCTATAATGTTCCCACTGCTGTGACACAGGCATCCTCTCTGTGAGAGGGAGTGGGCTGTAATCCACCACGCGAGCCCACTGCGGGTCACATGTCTTGGAATTTTTGGTAGCTGGTTTCTTTCACCGTTTGAAGAGTACGGTAATGAAATAAGTGGTGCCAAGAAAAGTAGCAGACCTGTCTGGGTTCAAATCCACTACCTACAACTCCCTAAGTCTGGGCCGTTACCATTGAGCCACCACAGCTCTCATGCCATGTATTTCGTCTTCATCTATCTATCTCTTGCAGAGTAGGAACGCGCATTGATCACAACGCTTGTTCACATCTTCTTGGGAATCTGAGGCTATGAAAATACAGATTCTTTACCTACGTTAACCTGTGCCCTAGTAATGGTTGGTAATGTGGGGGCACCCGGAGCATTCGCCTGTAATGTTACGTTCAGAGTCGAGAATTCCATCAGTGAGGGAGGAAAACCGAGCATTACAGTGCGCAACGTCTGTAATATTTAATCTGAACGGTTACATTACAGGCTAGTGCTGGTCAGTTAGTGAGGCAGAATTGTAACGTACTGCTCAAACTCGAATCTGAAATGTTACATTACAGGCGAATGCTCGGGAGCACACGCCAGTATTCCTCGAAGGGTTGGGCAGAGGTGTACCTATAGTACATCTACATTTCGCCAGTTATGTTTAAGTCCCATGTAATAGGGCGAGCCTATTGCCATCAACCGGGCTAATCATGACTCCGGGCTGCTACTGCGAAAATTCCGATGGCAAAACTCAGTAATACTGCCCGACCTGGGAATCGCACCCAGGACCTCACGGTCAGCAGTCGCACGAACAGTACACCAACGAGGTGTATCAAAATTAGCTAAGAAAATAATTTGGGGTTGTTGCCCTGCTGAAAATTTCTCGCAATCTAATAAAAAATAAATTCATTTAAGAGGCTTACAACAGCTAAAGCGCGGTCACTGTCGGACTGCATAGAAATGAAAGAGAAGCGCGATGACACGACGCAGGTAATTTATTGCAAAATATGAAGCAGTTAGCGATTTACAGAAAATCTATTGATTGGACTGGAAAATTAAAACACTATTATGCTAATATGTAGCTTGTAGAATAATCTGACAAAAAATCAGAATGATTGCATGTATAAATTAATATGATTTTTAATCGTTAAAAGAAATTTTTAGAGGTATCTTCATGATTTTTTTCTATCGTATCAAATTAGTTGTATTATGTTTTCAACACACTATCATACTAGCATATATCCTGAAGAATATCATATATTTTTCTGATTTTGTTTACTGCAGTGGATCATATTCTTTTATGCATTATAAAACTTGCGTTTAGGCACGTTTAGGTCCTGTAGTCCCCTTAATTCAGACAATTTTTGTCCATATTTTGTTATATTCGAAATAAATAATTGAAAATAGAATATAATTAAAACAAATAATAGAAAATAGAATAAAATTAAAACATGAAAGTAGAATATAATTAAAACAAATAATTGAAAATAGAATAAAATTAAAACAAATAATTGAAAGTAGAATATAATTAAAACAAATAATTGAAAATGAATTAAAATTCAACAAAAATTAAAATAAATAATTGAAAATAAATAAAATAAAATTGAAATACTTAAATAATTGAAAATAAAATTGATCTAAAATTAAATAATTGAAAATGAATAAAATAAAATTAAAATACTTAAATAATTGAAAATGAATAAAATAAAATTAAAATACTTAAATAATTGAAAATAAATTAAAATTAAATTGATCTAAAATTAAATAATTGAAATTATAACTCATCAAACTTTGTATTTGAGCGTGCACCAAAAAAATAATAATAAGTAAATTATACACTTACATCCTAAGTGTATAATTTACGGATCAATTCTCCCTGCATGACTAACATACGCGTACATACCTACAATACGACACCGAACTCGTGTATGAATTAACCTATACCGATGCGCGAGCGCAAGTAACCTTGCAATGACATTTATTATTTACCATGTCCGTGCAGTTAAACGTACATATTATGTAGATTGTTGCAAGATCTTTACAAGTGTATAAAGACGTACTATAATCTTCAGTAGTCATATTACTCGTATGATCATTCATTCTTGTTGCATTGCATAAGTTTGGACGGCTCATTTGTGTTACATTTCATGTTATACGTTTCACCAAACTGTACCGGGGCTTTGAGTTCTAAAATATTTTGAAAATTTTTCCCTAATATACTGGCGTACGTTCTAAAAAGCACGTCCACACGAATCACCTGATTTCCTTCACACCTAAACATGAATAAAATAAATAACACAGTATATTTCCCCACTACGCATTTGTGACGTCACAGTATAGTAAAATAAGTTGACTTCCCATATATGTATGTGTACCTGCGTAGTATAGATATTTCGTTATTTGTATTAAATTTATAATTTACCTCATTGTAGTTGAATGACTAGATACTTACGGCATTTGGTACCACGTAAGTAATTTTTGACACGATCACAGATTAATACAGAGGGACACTCCGCATAACCATTTAAGTAAATAATAAAAAGCGACTCTTTCTACGACACAATAAAGTGCAATTCAGGTCGCACAGCGCTAATTACCTACCGTTATATTCACAACTGCAGAAGCAGCTTTTAGGGTAACATCTGTTGATGAGATTGATCATCACGCTCACTAAATGGTGGCAATTTCAGAATATTTATTACAAGTTTCTCATTTGATATACAATGGTACATTACCACAAAAAAGGTAGGTAACTACTTTGCTAAATCGCGAAAAAAAAATCAGCTGTTCCATACATTTATGTTCGCATAGCTCGTTATAATGTATGGAACAGCTGATTTTTTTTTCGCTATTTCAGGTTTGGCCCTATAGTGAAAGTTGTTCATAATGATGAGTACAATGACCCCCTAACAGGATGCAAACGAATTAAATTTCATATTGTATATTGCTCTTATTTTTTTTCTTTCCTAGCAAAGTTGTTACCTACCTTTTTTGCGGTAATGTACCATCAAAGAAGTTCATATCTAACCAGTTTCAAAACAAAATCCCGTGAACACGATGACCACATCTGTTACCGGCCCGGTTCTATAGCGGCCGAGCGCTGCAAGCAAGAATAGTCCTTACGGTGGTTAGATATGAACCTCCTCGATGGTACCCATCTAATAATTACCCATATAATAATATAAACACATCGAATAATTTATAATAATATTGAATGACTGCTTAGCCCTCTTTCTCTCTCCTTATTTTGCTGTGCCCGACAGGGTTCATATTGATCTCTTACTTATTAAACCATCTATGTAATACATATGGAATGCAATAAAGAATTGAGTACCTATAGCATTATTTTTATCTGAGTATTCTTTCGTCATCCTATTCTTTTATGTGACGTATGGGTAACCGGCAACCGCAAAAAAGGTTTTTTACTAGTAAATCTAGGAAAAATATTTGCTAATAAATATCCGTCTTGTTCCTGGGAAAAACTAAAGCCGAAGCCTAGAAGTATGCGAAATATCCGGATAGTAAAATGAGGCGGATAATTACATGCCCTACCTGTAAGGTAAAATCGCTACTGGTAGGAGTGGATTCACGTCAAAAATGCAACGAATGGTAATCAAACTCACGCCCTCTTACTAGCCACTCTATTATCGGTAAGTCTCGTGGTCATTTTACCCATGGCCATGACACTGTAACGTAATTATAAATAGTAAACTATACTCGGCCCTTGGCATAACACTCGCATACGTTTGCCAAGCTCGTGGTTATAGTAAAAGCATCAGGACAGTTCCGCCATCTTGGCAGCCATCTTTGATACGGAGTTGACAATCAGCTGACATTAGCTGTTGTTGTTATTGATACAATAAAGATGATTTGCAATACCACACGCCTTTGATCTGCTACTTACTTGTAAATAAAAGACTGCATCACTTGCTCTAATATAGTACGACAAAACGTAAGCATCGGCAAAATTCGTAAAACCGATCACCATCTGAACTGAGTGCGCCTTCAAAATCACCAATATTTACTACAGTCGGTCGATTCTGTAAAAATATCAACGTGAAACTTAGGTGAAGTAAGCGTGAAGTGAGCTGTCATTCTCACAAATCGACCCGCAGGATGCTAGGGATTAGCACTATTGACAGCTCACTAGCTAGCACTAGCTAGTTTCAGTAGCAGTAATTAATCAAAACAGGGAAATATTTGACATCTATTTGCGACGTTGCCCACTTTCAGAATAGACCCCCCCATTTGTTACTTTTTAACATATTACTGGCGAAATATTTTTCAGAATTCACTTATGTTCTTTTCATCATAACTTCAGCCGAAACACGTCCACAGCTAGACCCCATGATGCAATACAATTTTTAATTTAAAAACTAGCTTTTAATGTTTCTTTCTTTTTCGTGTGGTTAGTGACTAATCTGGTGTCAGAATTTTAAAGCCGCCCATGGGCCTTTGACTTGCCGTCGAGAAATATCTCTCAGGCATGCCGGTTTCCTAACGATGTTTTCTTTCTCCGTTTTTGAAGCAAGTGATAATTATAAAATACGCACATGAATTCGTAAAGTCAGGCGTGCTTTGGGTTCGATCTCGAGACCTATGACTTGGCAGTCTAACGGTCACACCCCTATCACTGGCCGATTTTAATGTTTACATGTTGTCAAAATGAACTACACCTTACCGTCTGCATATTACATCATCGTGATCATCATTGGAACCCTAATCACCTTATCACACTACTTACAACCTTTACTCTTGTTGTTTACATGTCATCTTGATCAGAGTGCATCTGGCGTTTCTGGGGTGTCGGCGTGATAATACGTAATAGTAAATAGATGACAGTGTAATGTTGGTATCGCTATCAAAGTGCCATGTTATCAGGCGACATCCACGTTGTTACGAGAATTGCAAACTTACGTATTCAGTTATGATTGTAAACGTACAAACTTGCCTAGACATAACGCTGCGAACAATACAATGAAGGATGCTAAAACTACACCGCTCTTTGCATACACGTTCACACGCACAGATTTACAATCAAAATGCAGTCAAACTTCACCTCCGCTCTGTGCTGTTGTGTTGTCGATGTTTTCGGAAGCGGCCAATTTTTTTTTGCGAAATTATCAAATAACTTTTCCCGCTCTGGGCGGAGCGGGAAGGCGTGTCAGACTCTTACTGACTAAAACCCACCCGTGTTCCTTCAGTTGTCTTCGGACTTTCCCGTGACCCCGGCAGGTATCGATCCTAGCGGACCCCGTCAGTTATGCTGACATCTCTTTGAGGCGGGCGTGGAACACAACGCGCCGTCGACTCGGGCCTGGTCCTTATCGGACGGCGAGTTACCCATTGCTTACAGTCCGCAAGACCGCGCCTGCGGTGGCCGGAAATCGGCCTGCGATTCCCGACGCCCAGGGCGTCTCCTGCGGCGGCTAGGGGCGTGAGGGCGCGAAATTTGCCTTCCCTCACGCGTTCCGCCTCCTCCTTCGCGAGCATTACTGCTTCGCAGGAGTTACGGAACCGGCCTCAAGTCATTGTTGACAGCGTTGTGTCTTGGTTTTTTATTTGGTCTGAGTTACTACGTGTCACCGTATTCCTGTCGGCAAGCAACGTTGCTTATCATCAACCTAGCCTTTTCCCAACGATGTGGGAGTCGCCTTCGAGTCTTACCGGATGCAGCTGAATGCCAGTATTTTAGATGGGTTGATTCTTCTCGTCATTCGTCGCCATCATTATCATCCCACGCGCCTGTGCCAGCCTCATCTAGGTTTTGCCCGCGATGGCAACCATGTTGTCCACCCATCTCACCACCGGACGACCCACACCTCGTCTTTTACTCCTTGGACTTGGTCACAGCCTCGCGTTGTCCTGCCCAACTACACATGAACTCCACAAAGCCCCGTGCAGACTGGTGCGACGCGACTCTAATAATACAATCGGTCGCCATGGCCGAGATTTGGTCTGGAGGACTATTACGTTTTCCGATATTGAAGACCTTCGTATTTCATTCTTTGCTATACCTACATCAAATCTAATGTTGTTTTTTCTGTTGTAATATTTTTTACAAACCTTTTTATGGCATTTTCGAGTGTCCTTTCGTCACCTTTACGGCTTAACTACCAGCAATTGTAAAGAAAAAACTAACAATGCATTTCATACGTGTTTTGTTTACAAACATACCTACTAAGTAGGTCTAGTCGTGCTGTTAAGTAATGCAAGCCGGTTGTTAAGCGTGCAAGCGGTCCATTAATAATTAGCATAAAATTGTTTCATTTGAGTAAGTAGACAGTTTTGTGGCAGCTGAATTACTGAAACCGATATTGTAATTTATTTCAGGAAAATTAAAAAGAAAGTTAGTCATGCAAAGTTGTGCGATAGCGTATAAACAGAGCTGGGGCCTTTAAGCTATGACGTGTTAAAACCATCACCTTTCCGTTGTGCAATAAGGATAGTGCTATTCGACCTTTATAGCTTCATCTCTCTCTCACACTGGAACGATGATTGCTTTAACAAGTCATAGAACAGCCCCTGTTTAAATTGTAGGTTACTTTTCATAAGTATAACCAGCCTATAATGTTCCCACTGCTGGGACACAGGCCTCCTCTCTGTTAGAGTGCGCCCGTAACCCACACGGGCCCAGTGCGGGTTAATGGACATGTGGCGGCGCATCTACATCGCCAAAACGAACTACGCATCAAAGACCTGACGCCACACAACATCCTGATGTCACTCAAATCCTGCATCGCGCAATTAGAGTTTACCGCGCGGTGGACATATATACCTACAAGCTCCCGACTTCAACCTCGGGACAGTTGCCCGCCAGACACGACACCCGTCTGGTCGGAGGATCTTCCCTTTTCTATGGTGGAGTGAACTTTACACCCTGTTCCTCATACCCCTAAAGACACAATATCATCAAATTTTTGGTTCTAGTAGAATGTCGGGTTGCTTACGATGTTTGCACGATGAAGTATTACTTGCTTTTATCTTTATTTTTTTAAACCACATAATTCTCTTGTTCATAACCCAATTTATTTGGGGTCTTTGCAACATGTCTTCTTTCTTCGATTATATGGTTCTATCTATGGTTCTTTATGATATGCTGCACGCGTAGCATGACAACCGTGTTTTGTCGACGGAAGAATAGACAAAATAACAGATAAACAATCACAATCTGTCATTTTATCTATTCTTCCGTCGACAAAACCCGTGTATATTGTGGTCATGCTAAGCGTGCTGCGCACAATGTGGGTTGGTAATTTACCTCCTAAAAACATATATTCCTTTTACTACGAACTAAGAAGATCCGAAATAACTATTGAGGCTAGGAATAAAACAATAGGGATGATGCCTGGGAGGGTAAAAAAACTAATTAGTCCGTCAGTCAGATAATAAAAAATATTAGACACGTATTTTTTGCTTTATCATATTAATAAAAAATTACTTAGATAAAACGCATTTTAAGTTGGGGAGTGGGGGTCTTTCCGTCACAAGTACTCGTAAGTATAAAATCTACATACTAACATGTATCGCCGTAATCTCTAGATTACGTAAAAAAAGAAAAAATACGTGTCCATTATTTTTTTATAATCTCCATGACGAACTAAAAAAAAAAATATTCACCATCCCTATTCTCACAACATCAGTAGTACCTAGTAAAAATATAAATCTTTAATATGTTGGGTATTTCATGAATAATTAAACCACACATATTTCATTCAGTACCAACACTTTCCTTGATAAATTGTTGTTAAATTTCCTTACAAACGAAGTTGAACAATGCCATTAATGAATTTAAAACAGGAATATTATTAACTTCATGAGTGTCAAGGCAGTTTGACTCATCGTAGGTAACCTTACCCTTTCAGCGTTGGTTGTGGTGTCTCGTACCTACAAGCATAGCTACAGGCAAGACATTTTAGTTTTGCCTCTAAGATGGCAACTCAAACTCACACTCAAACAAAATAGAGTCTATAATATGCTCAATCCTCAAATTGCTTAGCATGATCCTCCGTTATGTCGAAAATACTGCAGCATTAATTTTGAAATAAATATATGGTTAAGTTCGCCCATGGGCATGTGAGTGAAAAATTATCGAAAATTAATCTTTTTAAAAAATAAATAAAATATTTTTCATGTTATTCAATTTTTTATTATTGAGTTGCGTTTGCCATATCTCCGATGTTATTGGCCCAAGTTAGATTCTGTTCATTATTTCTAAAAGCTTATGAGTTATCTATGACAAAAAAGGGAGGTGAAATAATTTTTTTCTAAAAAAAATAGTATTTATTTAAAAACACAAGTGTAAGTCCATAAAATCATAGAGGAATATTGAAAAAAAAATATAAAATTAATAGACCCCTTTTAAAGTTAATTTTCGATAATTTTTCATGAATACTCAGAAAAATACGGACCGTCACATGTCTATGGGCGGTATTGCATATAAATACTATGTACTATGTGTATACGAAAACACGATTCCATAAAATTGTCTCTATAGAAAAAAAAAGCAAAGTTGGTATGAAAAAATACTTTAAATTAGATCATGAAACTTTGCATAATAATTAATAACTGAACTAACTATAAAGCAGATGCAATGGTATTTTATTTTTTTAATTACCATTATTTTCGCCGTAACAAGAATTTATTACTCAAACGGCTCGAGGAGCCTTCTCCCCGTCGCTCAGTCTCGTTCTCACAGTGAATTCAAGCTGAGGTATTATGGGCTCTTAAGTACAGGCACTTTTGAATTGTGCGGAGGCGTGTTTACTGCTTCTTCAGGCAATCACTTGGCTGCGTTCAAGAAGCCTCAACACAGCTCATGTGTTGAGTTCAAGAAGCATAGTATGCTTCTTTTGAGTATGAGCAACGCATTACGTAGCTCGTATTCAAAATTTGTTTGCCCGAAAGCTTCTTTAGCCCCGCTACAAGTATTGGCATGAACACAGATGATTCCCACCGCATTTTAGGTATGAACCTACAAATAAGCGGCGGGCTCGACTTGTTGGGCCATTCGTTCCAGTGAGTGTAACGTAGTCAGAAGATCTAAGAGTTACGCGTTAGAAAGAGAGGCAACTTCTAGGTGAATATAACTGTAGGTAATTAACGCTGTGCGACCTGAATTGCACTTTATTTTGTCGTAGCACGAGTCGCTTTTATTTAAATGATTTTTCGGAGTGAACCATCTGTATTAAACATGCGTCAAGGAGCCCGTCAGTCAGAAAGTTAAAGCTAGTTATCCATTCGATCCTGTTGAGAATAACGGGCAAGAAATTCCATGGACAGTCTTTTAAATCAAAATATTATGACGCATATGCGTTACTTCTGGTATTGCTGGCAGTCGCCCTTACCGTCGGTGACCGAATACCGTAAGGTGGGCCTACTAGCTTGTTTGTCATTCAAAAAAACATTGATTAACTAGCTTCTGCCCCCAATTTCGGCGCCGACCCACCCCGCATCGCATCGCTCACCAGCTATAACTTCGTTTTCGCTTAGCGTGCTTTCTGACATTTTGTCGTTTTGCTCGGCTCCTAACGGTCGTAGCGTGATGTTAAATAGCCTATAGCCTTCCTCAAGAAATGGGCTATTAAATGTAAAAAGAATTTTTCAAATCCAACTGGTAGTTGCAGATATTACAGCCTACATACAAACTTACAAACAAACAAATTTTCTGACGCTGATTTTCAGCTGCAACTCACGAGTGCCATACGGTAGAATAATAAACACAGGGAAGTGTGTGTCCGTAATTATGAGAATAGAATAGAATAATAAAGAATAATTAAGATAATAGAATAGAAGAGAGTAAATGTAATAGTAGGATAATATAAAAAAAAGCTCATAAAAATAAAAAATAAATAGAAATAAAATGTTGTGACATACATGTGTGTGTGTTATAATAAAATAAATAAACAATAATTTAATTGTAAATGTTAAATAAAATAAAATATTTAAAATGGCAACATTTCGTGCAGTCGGCAAGGACTCGCGCGCCGCCGGCCTATAGTAATCTGTGCGTGTCATTGATTACTGTAGACTCAATCATCCATGTTTGGACTGATTTAACTTTGCATAAACCTTGCGAAGTAAGCCTGTATGCTTGCTTACAAGCTTTCACAAGTTCTTAGTAACAGTCGTCTATCCAAATCTTAAGCCATGATGGCAATGCAGCTTAACCTCGTTGGTACAATTCAAGATCAAAATATTTTATTTCTCATAAACCTACATGGGCACTTATGAAACGTCAGAAATTAGGTGCACGGTTCCAATTGGTCGTTTCCCATGGAGAAGAATTGGCAAGAAAATCCACGGTTACTTTTTTGAAAATAAATGGTTTTTACAATGTTTTCGAATTACAGTGTTAATAGTCGACGAATTAGTCACGTCAACGATGCTATCGGTATGAGGGGGAGCGGCTTTTTTATTATTTATTTATTTGATACTTGTTGTTATCAGTAATAAATTACATAGTAAAATAACAATAAATAGTAGATAATACAACAAGTGAAAAAGAAGGGAATTGAATTCGAGGGACTAAGTTGGATCCCGAGAGCAGTGAAGGATTCTAGAGTAGAATCACGAGCGTAGCGAGGGATTCTTAATTAGAATCCTGAGCGGAGCAAGGACCGAAATGATTTTTTTTCACAAGTTGTGTACTCTATTTTTTACCATTGACTGCGAGAAAATAAATAGTATTATAGTATGTATATTTATCACATTTTATTATATAATTGTTAATAAGAGAACAAAGGACTAAATATATAAATTCAAACTGTTTTTATTCACTGTTATCATTGAGTCAAATGCCCTTTTTTGAGTGGCAATGGTAAAAAATTACTTAAGCGATAAAATTAAAGTCCTTTTTTTTCGTTTGTTTTCGAGGTCGCATAACATTATTATAGTAATAACGTTACCTATAACAACAACCTGTTACAACGTAAAGGTCCAAAAAAACCTTTCAAGGTAGAAAACCTTGAACGGATTTTTCCGAAGCTTCTTTCTAATTTTATCACCCCAATCAATCTGCCTAGCCTTTTCCCAACTATGCTGTGGTCGGCTTCCAGTCTAACCGGATGCAGCTGAATACCAGTATTTTACATGGAGCGACTGCCTATCCGACCTCCACAACCCAGTTACTGGGTAACACGATACCCCTTGGTAAGACTAGTTGTCAGACTTTCGGGCTTCTGACGACCCGTAACGACTGTCAAAGATCCAGGAATGACAGCCGGGACCAACGGCTTAACGTGCTTTCCGAGGCATGGAGGAGTCGCGGTATGTAAAGATGGTCACCCATCCACTGACCAATCCCGGCAAGCGTAGCTTAACCTGATGGATCGACCTGTCCGGCTGTTATTATTTAGCCACGAGCTGACGAGCCCCTAATTTTGTCACCTATACCAATAAAATTAGTACTAATTAGAGCTAGCTTTAATACCAACCGATACTAGTTCGTAAATAAAACAAAATCAGGGAAAAACACGTATTTCTTTTTAAACTAATATGTTGATCGGCCCATCCGACACCTGACCGCGGGATTGCTTAACCTCGCTTGCGCCCGCGGCGTTGTCAAGCAGTATTTAATAATAATATCGATCACGCAGAAGCGCAAGCGCCATGTGTGAGCGAGACGTGTTATCCAGTGTGGCCATGTAGTATGTTGATAGGCGGACAGTCCCGAAATCGTAGATGTAATACTTTTTCTACCATATTTTTGTATAATTTATTTTAAACTTATTTATTTATTTAAACTTTTCACACTCAAAAAAGTACAAAGGCGGACTTAATGCCTTAGGCATTCTCTACCAGTCAACCAAGGGTTATTTAATTTTGTTTTTTTTTTTTTTAAGTTTTCTATTTTCGGTGAATCATTTTCGTGCATTTTTAAATTGTTGCTTACGTTTCATGAGTTTCTGATTTTAAAAGATGATGCGGTTGACGATGTGCCTAGGAGTTATTATTTTTCTTTTTAAAATATCAGAGTGTCCATGGAGTTTCTTGCCCGTTCATCTCTATAGAACCTACTACACTTTGGAATGGGCAACTAGCTTCAACTTTCTGACTGACCGACTCCTGGACAATTCAAAAGTGCCCGTAAATGGTTTATTTAATTTTATTTGTTAATAGAAATAAACGCTTTTTTAAATATTGTTAGTCATGAAGACAAAAACCTAATTACTTAATTTTACGTGAGTTAGTAGTTAAAATAACAATTACATATTTATCCTCCATTTTATTCTTCTTCTTTTCTGGTGTCAGAGTTGTAAAGCCCCCTTGGCCGCTCTGACTTGGCTTCACATGCCGTCAAGAGATATATCTCAGGCATGTCGGTTTCCTCACTATGTTTGCCTTTTACTTATTTTCCGTGAAAGGCTTAATCACTACCATCATACAGGTTTCCCGTAACGATCAATTGCAATTGTCAATATTTACGTGATTGATACGCAAATTGATCGTCATCCAAATACAATTGATAATATTACTACAATTGCTATTGATCGTTTCGGGGACCCTTAACAAAAACAAGTAGGTACTCTATCAAATGGCACACGACATTATTATTTTCAAAACAAACAAATAAAACTAATTCGATTTTATGAGCGCTCGTTCTGCTCATAAAGATCACTTAGCGTTTCAGAACTGAGTCATATGAGATCATAAAGTTGTGAAATATATGCAAATAAAATGACCGGGTCAGATGTATTTGTTCCGAGGAAAATACGTGTCATTGTGATGTCATTCAGCTGCATTCGTTTGCCAGATTTTGTATTCTTAAGATCAGCACCCAAACTCCTCATCGCATAACATACTATAATTCACATTAATCCGAGTGTTTTGAAGGAAATTCCTAATCCATTGCTTCATATGTTGAAAAATTCGTTTGCTCAACAACATAAATAACGCAATGTACGTGGCTAGTGTCAAAATGAAAGCCATTGCGATCGAGTCTCATTTTATGTGTGTTACGAAAGAAAAAAGTACAACGATAACGTAAAATTAAAATAAACACAAAACCGGTTTTTGTATTTTGTACATCCAGCCAAAAGAAATGTCATTACGTTAATGCAAAATGCTGATTAAATTAATCGGTATAATTTAATCAGCATTTTGCATTAACGTTAATGCCATATTTTTTTCCTGCTTACTTAATGTTTTTAGATAAACTACTAGATTACGTCATTTTATCGATATTCGAAGCATTTTGGTGCATAGCGAAAACTCCCATCCGATTTAGAAATTACTGTAATAGGGTAAATTCTTTTTATTCACCAAAGTAGAACTTGGATATAAACTGAGAAACTTCAAAATCTCTAAAGAAACTTCCAGTAAATGTACTACGTACGTATAATTTACGGTCACAAACCGAACTCAATGTCATTTCAAAATCATTACCCTCACTTATATTATCACCAAAAATGATAAAAAATTACAAAAATATCATACACACCCACGAACACATACACCCTGACCCAATAACAGAAATAGTCTCCCAAAATATTCCACAACAAACATTGTCACCCTCACTCAGCGGTATCGTTCGCGTGGCTTGCGCATGCTCAAAACCGGCTGAACGCGATAAATGCCTTTCAGTTTGCGACGAACGCTCGCTCAATACAGACGTGTGTTGTTACAGAAATGTGCGCGGCAATCGACATGTTAGCATCGGAGTCGTTCTACGGGCACAGTCCACCCGCCGGCTTCCTCTCCGACTACAGTATACAAGCCCCTAGAAGACCAATAAAACTGACAACAAGAGGATTCTCAGCGCCGTGTCTAACACCTTTGAAACCAGTGCAGCTAACTTTGAAATCAGCTCCAAGATCGTGTATAAGAATACCAAATGAAACGAAGAAGAAAAAAGTGGTGTTTGCTGATGATAGGGGGTTTGCATTGGAACAGATTAAGTTTATGACAGAGCCTTCGCATTTGCCTCCTAATTGGACGCTGAAGTTTGAGTCCAGCCCACCTCCGGAGAGAAAATCACCACCGCAACCCGTAATAGACTTATGGGAAACAAGATTCGTGCAACCGGCGTCGAACTACCTGGAATTTCGTCGACGAGTGACCCAAGATTGTGTGTCGTTAGAAAATGTTATAGTAAAACAGAATGAGTGCGCGGTCGACGGGACTGTGAAAGTGAAAAACCTGGACTTTGCAAAAGAAGTTTACGTTCGAACGTCTTCCGATGGTTGGTTGACAAGCGAAGACACTTTTTGCGCGTTTGTGGAACCGGGACCTTTGAATCAGAATGGAGTGTCTACCTACGATACTTTTGGGTTCAGACTGCAGCTACCAATTCACTCTCGTAGATTGGAATTCTGTGTCTCCTTCAGATGCAAAGGAGACGAATTCTGGGACAACAACGGAGGCCTAAACTACTGCATAGAAAAGGCCTCAGTCAGGAGCACCCCAGCAATTTCTTGTGCCAGAATTAAATTCGGAAACTCGTGGACTTCTAGATCAAAAGGGGATGGAAATGTACCTTACTGGTGATATGTTACTGGACCTTAAATGAATTAGTGTCGAAAGCCCACGGGCTGGTGATATGTGCCATATCTGGTTCCTAGTGATTTTGAAGGTCTGTATATTTTTTGTTATTGCTGTCTATGGCAGGTGAAGCTATAAATGCCTAATTCCGCCCCTAGGGCTATAGAAAAGGTAAATATATGGAAATATTTTACCTTCCCAGATAATATGCTGAATGTTTAATAAGCATTTCTGTACCCAAATATCAATGTTAGTCCATGGGTCAAATGGTGATTATTACCTCCCCTAATTTAAGAGAAGAGAACTTGGTGATATTTCAGCTAATTGCCTTATAGTGTAATTTTAATGGTATGATTGTTGAATGCCATCATGTAAATGATTTAGACTTAGATTTAGAGAGACTTATACATGAACGTCTCGATCAAGTCTCTCTTTCTGAATGAGGTATTTAGAAAGGGAGGAAAGTCATACGAGAGTTAAACTCTTGTAGATTAGTTTTTAGTCTCGAATAAGATATAATGCGAACCTCCCCTAAATATAAACCCTTTGGGTGAAGTCGGAAGGGAGGTTTTGAGGCCGAAAGCCCCAAACTATAATGTCCAATCGTTAATATGTGACAAATAATTGAAAAATACTTTAGGAGGTGAACTATGAATATTAACCACTTTTCAGGAAAGGAACAACTTTAAATTCGAGAAAAAGACGGCTATTCCAAACAATTTTTTTTTTCGAATTCCCATTTGTGGCCAGGGAAAATATGTTTTATTCATGTTTTCACCGCCTTATTATTTTTCACTTTTCTGTAACACTTCATGCAGTCACTAAAACCTAAAATAATTTATACAAAAGATTACACAATTCAATTAATTTTAATAGCGACAAAATCATTTACATATTTAATTATTAAAACAACTGCTTTGTCACTATGCAGTGTAATGATTTTAGACTTGTTTTTCCGGCTTTGAGTTTACTTTTCTACCTAGAACCATTATACCGTTTTCGCAAATATTAGCTTGAATGTAAATGAGTGAGTAGGTATATTTTAGTCGATATTGCGTGGAACTAAGTTTTTAATATTCAAATGATTAACTTAACTTGACTTGATAAACTTTTTAACACTGAAAAATGGGGTTAATAGATAAAGACTCAGGGGTGAATTAGAACTAAACTTTGAAATGAATTTGGCGTTGAATTTGTTGCCGATAAGGACTTCTGTTATTATAATTTAGTTAACAATTGAGAGTCCTTATTGGCAACAAACTATATTATATCGATTCATCATTCAAAAATCTTTGAAAGTTTTCATCCCGATTCACCCCTGCATTCCTGTTTTTTTTTCTATATCTTGACTTGGTTAGCGAATATTACTGTAATATTTCTGTATATTTTATTCTATAGTTTTTAGTGGCTGCAAATTCGTGTTCCTATAAAGACTAAAATGTCCACATTTTTTTGTCATGAAGTGTGGCCAAAATAATTGTGCCAAAGTTTTGACAGCTGTCAAAATAAACTCGGATTCGACTTTGTGAAGTTTGATTGCAATTAATTATTATTGTTATTACATGAATCGATAGTCATTGTTGTTATTTCAAACAGAACTGAAAATGTAATTAATAATAATTTAATAACACAAAACAGTTTAAGTTTACAAACATACAGTGTAATCTTGTTTTGTCTACATTTTTCCGTCATCTTGAATTCCAGCGTGATAAACACAGTCATACTTTGTTTATTAATAAAAACCCTATCTAATCAATTCATTATTTTTGTATAATATTAATATTTATTTATTGCAAACTCTTTCATTTGAAACTTTCTCGAAAGGTCATTTTGATATAAGTCAGAATGACATCTGTCATATTTGACAGATTAAATGCCTTTAGATAAGTCATTTTAAAAATATTTTAGTAGTCTAGTCTAAGTTTGTATCAGAGCTTCTCATAACGCTTTGCCGTTGAGGGTAAACCAAACTGCTAGTATTTTGAAAGAATGAAAAAGAAATGATTGGAAGCGTGAAATTGTACTTTTTGGTACCAAGCATAGCCAAGGTTGAATAATGACAGATACCAGTGGTTCTCAATATGTGGTTTGTAGAAATTATTTTTTATTTCCGCAATATAAAATAGCAATAAACGTAAAAGTTGGGGAAAGGTACTATCTACTTACGTTAAAGAAACATTCTCCAAATGATTTTCAAAAAATATTAATTATGTAGGGCACCAAGTTTTTTTAAAATAACTTGAGCCTCATTAATTTACCTCTGCTTTCTCCGTAAGGGACCGAAGCGTGATGGTTTATTGTTTTTATTAAATTTATTTATTATAAGCAACTGGTATACTGATATTTTTTCATTCCTAGTTTGGCAGAAGACTGAAATTCTGGCCAGCCATTAATGATAAAAAGGCTAGAATACCAGTTGCGTTTTAGCCGGCGCAAGAAAATCAAATGGGGAAATTTTCAATAGTGTTTTTAGTTAGCGAAATATTTTAAAAATGACATCATATTTTGACAATTACTAATTTTTTCGTTGCATATTATAAAAAATGTGTATCAGCGTTGCGTTATTTTGGTAAGGCTGAAAAGAAATTGTCAAATTGCGATGTACTTTTTATGATATTTCAATCTTTCGGTGAATTTGTTGAAAGTTCATGTCTGTGATGGCTTTGGTAGTATAATTGGGTCTAAATAGCTGATTTCTGCAGATTCAGCTGTCCAAAAACTGGCTACACCAAAGTTCTTCTTAAAGAATCTATGAAAATGCGGACGTAAAAAAAATCTCAGAACACAAATGTTGGTAACCACTGTTTAGAAACAGGAAAAAAAAACAATTTTAACGATGCAAGATCGTTGATTAGATTTTTATGAACTTGAATTGATTCTGTTAAACTATTATATTTGTAAAATGACTTTTTTTTTTGTTAATTCTAGGTATTCAGAATATTTGCTCAATAAATGTCTGGATTATAAGCATGTATTAAGTTGTGGTCATATTTAAGGGTGTGGTGCAGACCATCAAATGAACAACTTTCTCCATCGTTGTTGCGAAAAAAATATCAGCCGTCCCATAACTTTGGGTCGAGTATGGGACAGTTGATTATTTCGTCCACAACTTTCTCATACATGCTATAGAAGGTTTTAAAACCCTGGTTAGAAGTAAGTAGAAAGATAATTGTCTATTATATGCGGTTTTACCGCTAGTAACGATTGGTTCTACTTTACGAATGAAACCAGGTTTTAAAAACTTACTATTCATAAATATAAACTCGATTTTGAAAAAGAAAAAAGATTTTTAGGTACCTACACTGAAATGAGAATGGGTAGCTAAATGAAATAAATAAACTAGCTGATTAAAAGTTTATTTCGATAAAAAGTACATTATTTTAATATTAACATAGTACATAGCTGCATACTGCGATTCTTGAATTTATTTTGTTTTAAACAAAAATCGTATGTTTGTATTAATTATAGTTTCGACGGCCGTGTCAGGTATGCTGGTGACAGAAAAATAATAAAAGAAAAAAATTGAAAATATTTTTTTTTGTATTTTTTCTTATTTTTCTGTTTTTTTTTCTTATAAAAAGTGCTGTTTCTAAGGGTCTGGTCTGTTAATTATATTTTTTTTTTAATTATAAATATTATGCCTGATTATATTTTATTTTTAAGAATTATTTAGATCTCTCTGCACTAGAATTTTATTATGATCA
Source organism: Agrochola circellaris (assembly GCA_914767755.1). Lineage (NCBI taxonomy): Eukaryota > Metazoa > Arthropoda > Insecta > Lepidoptera > Noctuidae > Agrochola > Agrochola circellaris. The sequence goes on along the minus strand of OU611839.1, from coordinate 25,050,100 downwards.
CCAGCAAATCTGTAAATAAGATCACACGGCATTTTAATTTGTAATTATTCAGAAATATTATTATTTTAACATAGAATTGATGAATGTAAGTAATTTATTTTGAATGATAAATAAATGTAAAAGTAAGTAATAAATAATATTTTTCTATTTTTTATAATCAAATAGTAACTAAAATAGGGTTGTACGAATTTTTTGTGAAAGAACTGATTATTATGTAATAAATGTTTAAAATTAAGAGTTTATTGAATTTTATTGTTTTTGTATAAAATTGTATAAAACTCAGAATGAAGCATGGATGACAGAATATATTTTTTCATAATATAATAATACTGATTATTACATTTGTGTTTTATTTTATTTTTCAAAAGAACTGCTATTTTTTTTGGGAGGTATCTTAACAGCCCGATCGGTGATCGCAGAATGAATATTCGGTCGGACAAAGTGTTATTGGATTTTCCATGTGGAATTTCGCCGTAGCAGCCTGGAGTCTCGATTTGTGCCCGGTTGATGGCGTTAGGCTCGCCCCCTATTACATGGGACTTAAACATAACTGGCGAAATGTACATAGTTACAACCCTGCCCAACCCTTAGTGGTAACAAGCCGTGATGTTATGATGATACTCGTCAGTATTTTAAACTCAGATTTCTGAATTAATAACATCGGGCGTCTGTTGATCCACTCGCCGTAGGCAAATTGGACGTACTTAGTAAAGCAGAAAGGATCCAACCCACACTATGGGCGAAAATGAGTTATGTATACCAAAACACTCTTTGTAGTCAAAACTTTAATATCACAAAAACAATCCCAACGCATCATGTCATTATGACCATACATTACCAACCCGTATGTATGGCAGGTCACACAATCACATACCTAACACGATCTGATCTTAAAACTTGAATATCTCAAAACTAACTCTGTGTGGGTTGGATCCTTTCTGTTTAACTACTTCCAATTAAGAATCATTTAGATATCACTATACCATGAAAATATTGCTTATTCCATACTATAGTATAGATGTCGCGGTAGCGCCTTAAAATGAATACTTAGAATCAGGTTTTTGCAAATAGGTATCTCGAAAACTAGATACCCTAAGGTCTATTTAAATCCTTGTTTCCAATTGATGATATTTCCACTTAATCAAACATCTATTTATGAAGGTGTAAATAAAGTTGAATTTAGTTAGACTGACTAGTACTGTTGAAAAGTCATAAAAAATATAAAGTTGTTTCGTTACAAATACAAAGTTGTATGGTGTCGCAAACTGAACCTTATGTGTAGGCATTACAGTTCTTTTTCCTAAAACTCGTGTTTGTTTACGTTTGGCATTGCGAACGCAGTTTTAGGTAAAAATTATGAAATTTTAATGACACCTTTTTATGCACCCCGTGGGATGTTGTTGTTTGACACCGCCATTATCTAGCTACAAAAAAAAAACAGTGATTTCACTCAACCAGTGTCCCGAATTTGACTTACCCGTCAAATTATTATTGTAAATTACGTATTGCTACTAATGTAATGCTACTAATAGCGGTCGATCAGCGCCATCTATGTTAGTATGGAAAGACTACTGAAGTACAGCTACACATAGATGGCGCTATCGTCAATTTACAAATACATCACGCTTACGATTCTTCAGTTGGTTTGCAGAGTAATTTAGATACAGTAAGTATTTAGAAAAAAATCTGGAATAGCTAGAGAGATAAAAATGATATGGTGGGCCAATTATCGTAATTTTTTCTCTACTTACAGTAGCTTTCAATGCTGAACAAATGCTGCTGATTGGTAAGTATGACGTCGGCCCTACATAACTATTTAACTGGGAAATATCAATATCCTAGTTTTTATAGTCAACCGCACGTCAGTGTCCTTGACCTAGCCTAGCGCAGTACGAAGTTTCAAATAGCCTCTATAAGCTGGTCTCTTGGCCAGCATAAAGAGGTTTTGTTACCACCGACATGCGTTCCTAGTCTCCTGTTTTCGGCGTAAGTAGTAAACACTTATAAATAAAAGCTCGCTGTTGGATTTTAAACATTCCGTACACGCGTAGACACTGAGCGGTGTTATACAATACAATACTGCTCACACACTCTCATGACAGATCCTTAGCTCCTGATCTGTAAGAGCGTTGAGTCGACATTTCCGTCGCTGGTCGTCCTCGCTAGGCCTCCACCAGGTAAATTTGGGTCTCACCAAATGACAGACCGCCGAGATGTCGTGAAGAAAGCGGCGCTATGTTGCTGCCGTCGTCGTGGCGCGCCTATAGAAATTTTCATTGCAATCATACACACGGGCGCGTTAAAAACGTGCCCAAATTACCGCCAGCCGCTATAGGCGCATATAGTGAGGGGTTTTGTGGGGCACATTTGTGGTGCTCCCGCGGACGAGGGGCGAAGCCCCGAATCCACATGCCAGCGTAACGACATCACGTAGTCAAGATTCGGCGCTATGATGAGCGTTGAAAATCCATCAGCTCGCTTCTATTGAGACAGTAATTTTGGTGTACCTCGAACATGTGGTTTTAGTAGGTAAGCCGTTCTACCAACGCCTTCCAGTAGGCAGCAGCTTTCAGATTCTTAAAATCACAAGGTTTAAATAAAAACGAAGAATACGCATAAATAAACCTGTATTTGTTTTAGTAAAATATAAACATTGCTTAAAAACATTCTGTTCAACTAAATCTAAAATATACATCGTTTCATGATAGTTTTATTTTAATATAATATATTGTGAGTCTTGAAACATTTAATATAAGACTATATTTTAAAACATTTAGAAATTAATATGTAGGTACAGTAGATTTTTATCAAACGTTCCAAGGATGTAAACAAATCAACATTTTACAGCTGTCTGTAACGAAAATAAGTTAAGGGTTTTCTGTTCCAATATTCGTGCTGAATAATAAGAATTGGTTTAGCAAACAAACACTGGTGGTTAATTTTGTCGGCGCAATCACATAATGTCATTAGTTAATCACTACTGTAGAATCCTGTTGACTCCGTTTTTAAGTTGATTAAATCACTATCACTGGCTCACTACCACACTTACGTGCAGTGTCACTCCTTTTTTTATTTTTTCCCGCCATTTGTGGTGACTGATAGATGACATTAGTGACAGCAGCTACCTCACTACATGTGTGATGACTGGGGCTTCATTTTCGCGTTCATCTTCGCGCGCTCTCTGTTGCTCAGCGAGACGTCGAACGGTGTGCGAGAGAGAGCGCGCGAAGTTTAGTTTGCGTTATCGCGACGGTGTAGCCCCAGCATGAATGAGACAGTGTATCTATTAACTACATACACTACAACTACCATGATAATGTTTAGAATTTTGAACGTTAGTTATGATGGTTAGGTACCAACCATTGTTTGTTTACAAAAAATAACACTTATTTTTGCACAGGCTATAGTTGAAGTGCTATAGGTGAAGGGTGGGCGTTTTGGGGGACTGTCTTATGTAGTTTTGACGTTCGAAAAGTACTGATTCTCAGCCTAGTTTGAACAAATGTCTTTTAAATTTTGAATTTACGAGTAATTTGCAAAAGTATGGATAGGCAGATACAACAACAGTTATTTATATGTGTTTCGTAAACTTGTTTATTCGCTAGGTAGTTAATATCTATTGAAAATATGTTTTAAATAAAACTTATTTAAGTTTCAACAGTTATCGGGTTAGGGCCACAGTCTATCAAAAAGACAGTATTACAACAAGATAATCAGAATTTATTTATTATGAAAGTAAAAAGCACTTCTGGTTTCCAAGATTGAAATATCTTGACTGATCATAAGATGGGTCGTGGACATTATTTTAAGCATTTCGAAAAGCCCTGGCCCAGATTGGTGCAAATAACTGAAGAAAACACTGCTATAGGTGAAGAGAAAACACTGCGATACCCCGGTATTGAGTTGCATCTGGTTAGACAGGAAGGCGACCCCAAAATAGTTTTAAAAAACCAAGCAGACGATGATGCCATCCACTTTGACGCCATCGTCAAAGTGGAGACATTACAGAATTGTGTTGAAGAAGCTTTAAACAAAAATGATGACCCTTCCTAGTTGCAACACTGTCTCAACACTGTAGCTTCATAAGTTTAATAACTTATGCTTAGGTACGTTATTCGTATTCAAAATAAGTTAGATCATACTTTTATACATCAAGGGTTTAAATCTCTCTTGTGGTCATAAGCTAGACTAAAGTCCCTGCCACGAGAAGCTATAAATTTTGTAAACAAAGAACTTCTACTAAGTTACGTAGCGAAACAAATAATCCCAAATTCAATCAACTCAAAGTAACATACGTGTAATACGAAAGTAACGAGCAATTTCACTTGTTCGGGTTATAGTTTAGCGATATAAAGCGCTGTCGTCTAATGTTTTGTGGTACCGAGTTCCAGCACACGACAGTAGACGACAGCGAATGATTGAATTTGGGAGTATTTGTTGTTGATTAAATTGTCGCTACGTAATTTGATAGAAGTTCTTTGTTTACAAAATTTATAGCTTCTCGGGACGGGGACTTTAATATTTTGTGACTGACTGACTGACAACCGAAGCCTGAGTCACTACCACCTGGATTCTGTCAGAACAGCCTGTCAAACAGCTGGTGTGATTTTAGCCAATGACAGTAGATATCACGAGTTTGACAGTCTCTTCGCTAATATTTCTTCATAGATTTGAAAAACTCGTCTGCTCAGCAACGTAAATAACGCAATGGACGTGGGTGAACTGTCAAAATGAAATCTACTGCGATCAATTGTCATTTTATGTATGGAATTCAATTATTCCGGTATGAAGATAAAAATAAGTACTACTCAGTGAAGGAAATTTAAAGTTTGAAAGAAATGTTCCAAGGTGTAGAGGTGCAGATTTGTCGAAACTCAAACCCTGAGATGTTCCAACAGTCCATTGTTAGTTAGCAGCTTTGATAATTCTAAAGTGTGGATGTAGATATGCGTTTAAAAGTAATGAAGTCCAACTTACGACACAAGAGGTTAAGTACAGTGGTATAAAACTCTATATTTTATTTTTATAATATAAATTCAACTTTTGATATACACAGTAATTTTAATGTAACACTTTATAGTAATTAGAGCTGTTTTAGAAATACTACAGACGTTCCAATTTTTATATTCAATCCGAACTTAAGATTTGATATACCAACTTGGGTCTTGCAATCTCTACTGGCATTCTCGGATGCTGTATTCGTGAAAGCCTTCATCTTCCATGTAGGCAAGATCTATTCAGAAATAGCTTATGCCACAGTATAATTAAGTAACAGTATTATGTCTTCATCGAAAACGGCCGAAACGACGCGCTTCGAAATCTGATGGGATATAACATTGAGACGTCTGTAGATACATTATTTTGGAGAAAGTGGTAAAAGGCTAAGACGCAAACGGATGAGAAATAACCAAAAGTACAAAAACAAATGGTTGTTATTCATAATTATTGTTAAAGAAAAATACTAAGCCATAAACGCTTATTACAACGTTACTATAATTGCATAAAATGAAGCTGCAGGTTGTAATGCTTGCTTCCTATAAGTGAACAGAATTAATTCGTTAACTTACCAATTGTAGTATTAGTGCCATCAACAACTTTCAAACGTTTGATCTACGTAACGCTTTTTAAACAGTGCATCATTCAAATATGAACTGTTAATTGTCTGTTAGTTACAGGAACCAAGCATTTGTTAACTATATTTATTCAGTATCCAATCTTTTATTAAACTTCACTCTTTCGTGAATAAATAATAGTAAACGAACATCATGTAGTCTGGGATACCCCAGGGTAGCATTTTGGGGCCGATACTTCCCACTCCAGTAATAACTCTCTTCTACCACTTCCTTCAAAATATAATCATTGGCAATGTATTCTTCTATTAATTTATATTTTAACTGGACTAAGATTTCGTATATTTTATGATATTTTGTGGATATGTAATAAGTTTATACATGGGAATACTGGGAATAGAAGATTTTCCAAAAATATGTAGGCGTTATTGAATCGGGTTGATATAATTCTAGTTTCTAAAGATGATGTTTTAATTTAGACAGTTGTATAATGATCATAAAAAAAGTCTAAGGTAGATTTTTTCATCGGCATTTTACAATTTAAGATACTCTAAGTAAACTTAGAGTTCTAGAAAGTTTGGGCAAGTGTTGAAACCAAAACAAGACAAAAGTACTTACATAACTGTGTAAGGAACAATATTAAGAAACTGTTGAATTTGTTACTTTTGATAATCTCAAAGGAGAGTGAACATTCTTGGTGAATCTTTATAAATTCTTGGGAAGTAAGTAAAAAGTCCAGTCAAATTATAAATAAACAGAATATAATAATTACAACTATTAAAACCTATTAATATTATAATATGTTATAATAAAATTTATTATTTTTTTATAAAATCTCACTATTAGGTTGCGCATCACTAAAAAGTGACAGATAATCTAACGATTAATATTGTGTAGTGCTTTAAATAACACTTTAATTACTAATGTGTCAGTTAAAGTGACACTTTTGAAAGATGTTTCTTCATTTCTGATCATTTTTATGCCAATTTTTTTCAGTTTTGCTGAATGTCTGTCTGTTTTGACGAAGTTAATTGGTGGTATATTCTCTCAATGCCTCATCTTCAAAATGTGGTCGTTTCGATTGATTAGTTTAGTCTATTTTCTTGAATCGTACTTACACCAGTTTTAGAACCGTTTTAAGACATTATTATTTATCATCTCTGGACTTTTGAATCGGGTTCAATATATTTTCCTTTCAAACCGAAGTATGTCTTACTTTGACTTTAGTGGTCACTTCTGCTTCTTCACCCGTTTCATCAACTTCAGATAAAACAGTTTGTAATTGATTCCCTTGAATTTCCACGATAGAATTATCAATTTTGGTTACAATCTCTTCAGATTCAGTTTGATTTTTGCTTGCTTCTGCACTTACAGCTAATCTGTACTGTTCTCTAATTTCTTGAATTTCTTCAGGTGATGGGCTCCATTTCTTCATATCACGATCGCTGTCAATAAGTTGACTATCATCATCATCATCATCATCACTAATATCTTTAATCTCATCAAGGCTTTTACTCATTTTACCACCTACTTCTTTAACACTATCTGATCTTTCTTCACCAGATTTGGCTATTTCAATATCTTTGTCGATTGACCGGTTAATGACTCCATCGCCACAAGCCACATTAGCTCGTTCGTCATCTTGTATGTCCTCAACGTCATCTAAACTAGCTTGTCCAGCTTTATAGTCATGTCCGTTACTATCGCTTTCAGATGTCCTAGGTTTTGCAGTTTTAAGTTTATCTAATTGCTCTTCACTTTCATCAATAATCTCTAAACGAGACCTCGAAAAGAATTTCTGTAAAGAGTCTAATTTTTCCAGAGCTCTTGCACTTTTTTCTGAACTAGACGATAACGTTGTATCTTCGGTCATGCAAGCTGAATCTATCCTCTTTGACATATCGGATAGAGAATCTGTAATCTCAGTTGTTGAAGTTGATTTATCGACTTTTACGACTTTAGGTTTGATAATCATACTTGGTGGTAAATCAGGGATGTTCCTCAAATCGATTAGGCTAATCGATGATCGTTTTAAACTAGCACTTATATCAAATTCATCATCGGAGTCTTCATCAAAATGTTTAGCAACTTTATATTCTATGTAGTTAACTAAATCTTCCGCGGCTGCTCTTATTTGAGAATTCCGATCATCTGAATACTTTCTATCAAGATCTCTAGACGACGGTTCATCTTCTTCAATAATATCTGAAAGCTCAACACTATACGGTAGATATTGTATGTACGGTAACATAGGAGGTTTCGTATAAGATTCGTAATTCTCAGAATCTTCTGCTTCTGTCATAGTATCATCTTCTATCTTTTTAATTTCAGCAACTCTAGTAACCGCTTCATCAAATATCATTTCTAGATCATTCTTTACGTTACTAAGATCGATAACAGTTTCAGAAATTCGTCTATCAGTTAAACAATCTTCACCCCGATCTATTACTGTATCTTGAGTATGTGTTAGTGTCGAATCAGATTTCGTTTTACTAATATCGCTAAAAGTTTCAAGTTTACTTATAGTTATATCCGATTTAGATTTCTCTGACAGCGATGGCGTCAAAGACTTTGAATGGAATTTCTCTTTCGTAGTATAATGTTCCATGTACTTTATTAGCATTTCGACTAAAGTTTCCGCCTCTTCTTCAGGCGTATCATCAATATATGATAGGTCTTTAACATTAATATTAGCCTCATTAAGACCTGTGTCTGCTTCTATTATTTCTATACTAGGTTTCGGGTCTTCCGGTCCGAATAGGAACTCCATCAGGGTTATTTTATTGTCACCGACTTCATTCTCCTTTTCCATACATCCTGTAGTAGCTAAGAAGTCCATTAAAGTCTCCATTTTCGCTTCCAATTCAGTATTCATCCTACTTGGAACGAACTGCTTAGAACTTTCTTCAGGAGTGACTTCGCTTTTGAAACAGCTACCTGTACTGTTCTTCCGTTCACCTCTTTGACTTTTAACTATAGTAAAAAAGAAGTCAATTAGATTAGCAATTCTTCGTTCAGTACCTTCATCTCCATCAGAACTGAGATCAGATTCTTCCTTAACTAAAGGACATCTTCTCGGAGATTCTTCGTACTTTTTGAAGAAGACTGTTTCTTGAATTACTTGGAGTAAGTCTCTAGCTAATCGTACAGGTGATCGTGTGTCGGTATGTATGGTTTCGTAGGTGGAGGCTGAAGGTGCGGATCGGCGACGATCGCGGTCAATCCTGATGAAGTCCCACAGAGAGCCCAGCTCGGAGGAGAGCGAGGCTCGATGGTTGGCCAAGCGGTTGCCCAGCCGCCGGAAGACCTGGAACGAAGATAGAGACTGATAAAAATATAGTTGCACTTGAAAAGGATTATCATGCAGGTAATATTTTTCTCTTCTTTATCAAAATTCAAAAGTCATTTATTCAAACTAGGCTGAGAATCAGCACTTTTCCAACGTTAAAATTACATAAGACAGTCCCCCAAAACGCCCACCCTTCACCACTTCCTAGTGCTTTAGCTGGGAAGAAGAAGTGGTGCAACAAACTCCCCAGTAGTACCAGTAGTATCTTCTGCCGTGTCATCTCAACGGGCTAAGTTCATGCCATGACTATAAATACGCCAGTCAGGGTAGGTTAGTAGCGGACCTATGTCCAGGGTGCCTGCCACCACCTGTCTAATCTTATATCGGTATTATTTTAAACTTATAAGTAATATTAAAATAATACACTTGCAAGACGTGGTAGCGCATGGCGGCGAGGCCAGGTTGCGTTGCCAACAAAATATATGGTTGGCTGCGTAAGGCAGGTGACCCACCCTCTATATAGCTGTGTATATTAAGTTCACAGGGCGAATTCGCCATGGGGACGCCATGGCGAATCCTAATTGCGTGATACACGACCAATCACAATCTGTTTCATTTTGACAATTCAACAACATTAATTGCGTTATTTGCGTTGCTAAGCAGACAATTTTTTTCGAACATGGGTGCAGTGGATTTGTTATATCCTTCAAAATGATTCAGATTGTGATCGATCGTGTGTGCAATTAGGGTGCTGGTGAGGTATGGCTTTAAGGGTACCTAGAGAAATTGGGCTTGATTGATTTTTCACCTACTGATTTTTATTGACTAATAAACATCATCTCTGATATCAGTACCATGCATACAGGGGTCAGGGTATGTTCTTTAAAAGAGGTCAAAATGACTACATAATGTTAATATTCACCTGCCACACTCAGGAGCGCCATGCCCTGAGCTTCCGTAACGAGAGTCTCTTGAACCTGGCCACTTGAGCTGCGAGGGCCTCTGCCCCTGCTGACATGCCCGCTCCTCCTGTCTCACCCTCGGAGTGGACCTGGTGGGAGAAGATAAAAGTTTGAGCTTGTGTTATTAAACAGATAAACACATTAAGAAAAATATGTGTTTCTGCACTCAGCGGGTCATCTTTAGACAACGGATTCACCTGATAGAAAGCTCCAACGCTTTCTATCAGGTGAATCCGTTGTCTGCGCACGCAGAAGATGTCTGTGAGATATTCCGTGTGGTGCCGGGCGTAAAGAATACTACCATCCCATTTCTTCCCGTGGGTGTCGTAAAAGGCGACTAAGGGACTCACTAGAAAATGGGCAGCAGCGTTCTCTACGCATTTTTAACGCAATACTGCGATCGCCAACCCGCCTGCCAAGCGTGGTGATTATGGCAAACCTAGGCCTTTGGGGGAGGCCTATGTCCAGCAGTGGACGTCTTTCGGCTGAAATGATGATGATGATGATGAGATGTCTAAGTATTCACTCTTACTTTGAGTTGAGTTTGAGTTTGACTTATAATGGTAAGGAGTCCTAAACTTTTAGGCCATTTCGAAGCCTTAATTTGGCAAGTTCTTGATACAAAAGGTAGCCATGGAGACGCTCTTCTTCTTATTTTCGTGTGGTTAGTGACCATGGGCCTCTGACTTGGCTTCACATGCCGTCGAGTAATATCTCTCAGGCATGCCGGTTTCCTCACGATGTTTTCCTTCACCGTTTTTGAAGCAAGTGATAATTATACAATACGCACATGAATCCGAAAAGTCAGAGGTGCCTTGGGTTCTAGCTCGAAACCTATGACTTGACAGTCTGACGGTCACACCACTAAGGCTATTATCACTGATGGAGACGCTAATTGTCCATAGTTAATTTAAAAATAGTAGATTATTCCTAGTTTTAAGTAAACAAGAATCATAACAGGTGTCTTGGAAATTTGGAAAATATTGATAGCAAATCTTACCTCTCGCGTGCTCGTACGTTTTTGCATGTAGCTCCTCATGTCTTTATCTGAGTGACCTTTAGCTCGTCCTATTCCCTTTCCCAGAGGTGCTCCTGATGAAACTCTCCTGAAAACACAATAGATCTAGTGTTCCTAATTTCTTAGCGTTTAGTCACAACTTCAGAGGGACAATTCTCTTATTTTTTAAGAACGTTCGATTATGCATTTCATTCGCAATCTGTCAAAAATACAATCTATTTATTCAACACCTTTGAAAACTTTCTGACACATTGCGACTTGAATGTGAACGTTTTTTAAGTACGAGAATTGGCCTTCAGTTTACCATAGGCTACTTCTATACAGGGTGTCAGGGACATCGACTCGAAAACTGTTACCATAAAAGCTCAAAACCAGAGTAACAACCTGCAATTTTGCACCAGTAGAGTACAAAGGCATGGCGGACAGGGTAGATCCAGCTCTTTGATTATTTATATGTCTATATAGTGTCGTGCTGCAAAAGAACTACAACAAACAAGCCAACTATGTTATGCTGGTGTGCGTGACAGCTACGTGTTACTCTCGCGTCATTGTGCTGTCGTTGTGCTGTCGCTGTGCTGTCGTTGTGCTGTCGTTGTGTTGTCGTTGTGCTGTCTTTGTGCTGTCATTGTGCTGTCATTGTGTTGTCATTGTGCTGTCATTGTGCTGTCATTGTGCTGTCATTGTGCTGTCATTGTGCTGTCATTGTGTTGTCATGTGCTGTCATTGTGCTGTCATTGTGCTGTCATTGTACTGTCATTGTGTTGTCATTGTGCTGTCATTGTGCTTTTCTAGTGTGCGTGCATTTAGCGGCCAACAGTTGGACGCTGTTTTTTTCGACGAGTTCTTAGTTTTGACAGTTTAACTAGACATATTTAAATCTTTGATCCAACTATATTTATTTGTATCTATTTTATATCTATATTTTAAATTTTTTGTTGTTATTATAATTATAACCTACCTGCAGTGAGTAGGATCGCTGTAAGCAGTTTGCACTGGCGCCTTCCCTTCTGATATAGTATCGCCAACACCAAACCCGCCAAGTGGAAAACCTGTGGTACCTGTAAAACAGGTTCTAGATAAATATAAAACAAGTTCTAGATAAAAATAAAACAGGTTCTAGACCAATGAACAACTTTGTTTTTATTTTGTTTATTTTTATCTGTTGGTGGAATACGAGGCTTTTGGCTACCTTTGTCTGTGTGTATTTTACGTCTTTTGTCTTTACATGTGCGTTTTGTTTTTGCAGAATAAACGATTTTTCTTTCTTTTCTATCTTTCTCTTTTCTTTAGGTTCTAGATAAAAACCTGTTTTAAGTTTTTATGCAGATGTATGAATGAGGGCATAGCAATTTTCAAAATCGGTCCACAATTGACAGAGAAATCAGTGGACATACATAAAAATAAAAAAAACATACATACGCTACGGACATAGAACCTCCTCCTTTTTGAAACTCGGTTAAAATATGAGGCTTATGCCCTGAACTAGGAAGAAAAAGCTATGAATAGTGGTGATAATTATGAGCAAGTTACTAAACGTTGCGGGGTAGACGTGACCACACCAAAACTTCTAATGTGTCTATTTGCTTCAGCATGATCACTAAATGTGTGCCAGGTCAAAGTATGTTTACCTGCAATAGCCCCTCGTGTCATGCTGAGTCCTCGCTGAATCCTGGCGATGGCAGCTCTGTGTCGTGGCAGGGGAGCAGTGCTGCCTTTCTCTTGCAGCACAAAACGGCCTAAGGTCTTCCAGCCAGCCTGGAATATGTGAGAAGAACAAATGAATAGGGGTATGAAGAAAGGGTGAGCAGAAAATGTAAGCAATCTGGTTTTATAGGAACTGGATAAGGATATCTATAAAGTTTTCTACGTAATACAATCTACCTATTTATTTATATTTACTTTGGGATTGAAAAGATGAGAGGCCTAAGAGGCCTCGTCCACGGCGACTTTTGCTAGCAATGCAGTAGCGATGGTGTCGCGCATGTGTATCTATACAGCCGCGATGCTGTCGCTGGCTGTGTACCTTCGCCCAGATTCTGTATCGCTACTATCGCGATGCTGTCGCTTCCCCAGCACCCCTCCCTCCGTTCTCCACCCTTCGTTCCCCCGATGTGGTCAGAAACGGTCGCGCGTTTGCATCGATACAGCTGCGCGTTTGCATCGTTTCTGTCGCACGTTGCAAACGCGACAAACGCGTGATAGTAGCGATGCAGAACCGCGTTTCAAAACGCGCGACAGCATCGCTTCAAAAAGTGGCGGTGGGCGAGGGGCCTAAACCCTAAACCCTTCGGGGTTGCTAAATTTGGTCAACATTGATTTGGTAGGTAATTTGACCGTGAAGGTTAATTGTGAGGCATGGTTTTCGGAAATCTTATCAAGACACGACACCCGTCTGGTCGGAGGATCCTCCCTTTTTTATAGGGGATGAGTGAACTTTACACCCTGTTTCTCGTGCCTCTATGAGTTCGTACCTGAGCCGCATAAACCACTTCATCATCAGCTAACGCCCTCTGTTGCGGCCCTGTACCAGCTCTGCCGCCCCACTCCAGCTCCTCAACCAGCACGAATCTCTTAGGATCATCATGACACCTTGCTTTGGTCAGCGCCTGGTACACCACGTATGATGCTGAGGCGCTTAGGGGGACCTGAAAAAATATGAGATATTTCTCGACTCGAGTGGTGGCGACCCATATTTTTGGAAGCCTACCCTTTATGTTGGACGTTGAATGTCGAATGGAAGTCCCAATATCGTGGTTTCTTGAAGGTTTAGGGAAGGTTTAAGGATTAAAACGTAATTAAAAACTGTGAAATCAATTTTTTATTTATTTATCTTGGTTTATGCATGGTATAATAATATACTTCGCCATGTATACCGGCCAGGTAAGCCTACGTCATCACATCTATGCTACCAGTAGTGTGTAATAATAACTCCCCAACCACCTTTATTACCTGTGCGAATCCGATAAAACAATGAGGTTTTAATTAACAATTATGTTGCTATATGTTTAAATTGAATTGTTTCATTTGATTAGACAAACGAAACGACAATTTAAATGCTTTGTATTTTTTTTTTAACAGAATGGTGACTGAAAATCTTTCCTTAATTCTTGTTTTGTTGCAATAAAGTGGCAACTGGATAGTGACGTAAGCATGTGTCACTCCTGGAATGCCAGACCTTGTTTTTTAGACCATGGGTTTATGTATAACGGAGCTGCCTACGTACCCAGGGTACGCTATCATTTGTTGAAGCTCTTTCATCAAACCAGACCCATAACGAGGACTTACCTTCAGTATAGCATAAGGTATCTCATGCGATACATTATGAACACAGACGAGGAAGCTGTCCGGAGGTTTGCGAGGCTCCTCATCCTGAGTGCTGGACTCCTCATCAGAGGGAACAGACCTGTCTCTGTGGCGGTCTGAAGATGATGCTGATCTGAAAGAGATGATATTTTGAAGATAATTTTATACAGGGTAGCAAGGATATCGACGCGAAAACTGTTACCATTGATTCAGTACATGATTCTGAACCTCCCTACGTTGAAACTGATCGTCGGTTATTTAAAAAAATAATCTGCTGTTCCATACATTTTGACCGCGTAGGTATTGCACTTTTCTATGAAACAGCAGATTTTTTTTTTATAACCGACAATAAATTTCAACGCAGGGGCGTTCAGAATCATGTACTGAATACATGGAATCAGTTTTCGCGTCGATGACCCGACACCATTTATTTATTTATTAAATATTTGTAGGTCAACCCAAGGCGTCTACAAACAAGTTACATTTTCGTAATATACGCGTAGAGTTACAATTTGTGCTTAATAGGTAAAGCACAAATTGTTTAAAAAAAAAAATGAAAGTTTTTTTTTTATTAAATTGAAATTGTGTATCAAATTGTATTGTATTTTATGTTAGAATCCAATAATAATAATATTATTATTGGATTCTAACATAAAATAAATACAGATTTGCCCAGTTTCGTCAACATCGTTTAACTTTTATGACAGTGTGTGAGGTGGACATTTGCCGCAAATATAATTTTGCACAGTTTGTCAGTGAACAGGTCCACATATTGAGTAAATATGATTGAGTTGAGGAGCGTAAGAGTACTACGCGTAGTTGCATTTCTTGTGGCACGGGTGCGGGAACTAGCCACACCCAGCAGGGGCCGCCGCCGACGCAAACCACGCTCCCCCGCACCCCGCATGGCTCCCATGTATATCATCATAATTGTTACATATTTTTAGAGTAGAACTGCCATGCGATTCTGTAAACATCTCACCGTGAAAACTTGGGTGAAGTGAGCTGTCAATAGTGTCAATCCCTGCGGAATGACAGCTCACTCCACGCTCACTTCACCTAAGTTTTCATGGTGAGATGGTTACAGAATAGCACTGCAGATCCCTTGCGAGAGCTACGTGATGAGCTCTAGAACTACTGTTGAGGGTGGAGACCTGTGCTGCCGTCCTTCAACTAGAAAGCCGTTAACCCTCAAATTGCAAATTTTGACTTTTTAATAAGTATTTAGAAAGTGATAGAGTTCAAAATTCTCTATCTTTCTGTCTAAGAAACATTTATACAACATAAATAGTTCCAGAGTTTCTGGACATAAAAGATTCTTTAGGATAAATAGGAAGAAATATCAATTGATGTGTCCAACAATAACTAACCAAAGTATCATAGTTTTTAAGAAATAACGATTTCCGCGTTTTATGCCATTTTCTCGGAAACAACTTTTTGGGCTTAACGGCCTTCTAGTTAAAGGACTAGAGTGTGTTTATCCCCGCGTGGATCAGTCCTTTTAACATTCTTTTAACTTTATTCTTTCTTTCAACGTGTTACTAATTTTTCCATAAAATAAAATATACGTCGTATATTTAATAACGTCATCCGCGTAACTGTTCTTAAAGAGTCATAAAGAACCCTGTAAGAAATCGTCACGTGTTTCACCTCTCAATGAGGCATCCTCAGGATGACGATTGACTTGTCGCGAATCCGTACACGACGTGTTGCGTATTTTATAATGGATTTCCGCAAAGTCACGCCTGAGTCAATTAACTATCTTAAGTTGTCCATGATCTTTTATTTGTACCTAATAAATGGTTTAAGGCTCGTTTCATATGCCCTATATATATATATATATATATATATAACTGCTAAAATATGCTTTTTTGGCATCAAAATGCACTATTATTAAAAAAGCCTACTAAACATACCTGATGCTAGTTAACCAAGCCCTACTGCTCGGATCATCGCCAACTCTCTTCAACAACAACCTGGCCCCTGGCCTCGCTGACGCAGCCCTGAGGACCCGCTCATGAGGTGCCAGGACCCTCTGCGTGGGGGCCCGGGACGGCACCTCCTCGACCATGACATAGGAGCCCCGGGCTGAGCGGCAGACTCCGGCTTTTGTAAGGCATTGGGCGATTGCCTGTGGAGGAAGAATGAGATTAGCATAATCTTGTGTATTTCAAACACACATTTCTGTGGGAAAAAAACATAGTTGGCTTAACGTTTGTTTTTGAGAGGTGAACCAAAAACTTTGTACCCCTTTTTACGAAAATTACGCGGACGGTGGAGTATGAAATTTGGCATAGTTAAAGTTTATATGGAGAGGGAGAGCAGAAAGCTAATATTTCTTATATAATATACATTAGAAATAAATTAAATTAATACAAAAAAACATTACACACACATTAAACGCTGTCAAACGCATGGTGCGTTTGACAGCGTTTGACACAAGATGGCTACCTTAGAATCATGACATTTAAATGAATTATGCTCGAATTTCGGCCTCTGGGCGACCACTAGTAAGAGTAAATAAGCATCTGACGTCGGGACCAGTTATTTAATTACGCAACACATTTTCGTAAACGATGACGACTAATCTGTTTCATTTTGACAGTTCAACAACATTCATTGCGTTATTTACGTTGTTGAGCAGATTTTTTTTTCGAACTTATGAAGCAATGGATTAGCCATCTGTTTCAAAATGATTCAGATTCTGATTGATATATATATCACGTAATTATGGTACTGGATGTGTGTATTCAGAATATCTATGGCCGTAGTTACGGTTAGTCGAAGTCGAAGTCGGTCTTGTAAAATAGGATGTGTGTGAAAATGTCAATGATGTTTAGTAATTGGGTTATAGAGATCAGACAGCAGTTGCTCCATGAAAAAATATCAGAAAACCGTTTACAACATAATTGGAAAAGGCTAGTTAAATCTTCTAGACCAAACAGTGCCCAAAAAATTACAATATAACTACTGGATCTGTAAGCTGCCCTCACAAGGGTTTTCGTTTTTTTTAATTCTACAAATGGAGAAGTTCTTGGCCTGCATCTCAATTTCAATTTACCAAAAATACAAAAAAAAAACAAAATTCAAAAGTCATTTATTCAAACTAGGCTGAGAATCAGCACTTTTCGAAAGTCAAAATTACATAAGACAGTCCCCCAAAACGCCCACCCTTCACTTCCTCCACTTATCTTTGTTGCAATCCATAATGTACACATACAGGTGGTAGGAATAAATAAATTGAATCAATTATGGACCCTGTCAGCACAGCAAAATTTTAAATAAGTAGATGGTAAGTGATGATCAGGCTGAAGGTGGAAGCGAGCTTCACCCGGAATTCTCAACCACGGAGGAACTGGCTATCTTACCTCTAACTGCCTAAACACAACAATGCTGTTAACATTGTTGTTATGGCGACAGACTTAGATTAGATGGAGGTAGCTAGCCAGGCGGACTTAGAACAAGCCCTACCACCAATCAAACCGAACAGAAAATTTTGCCCCCACAACCTGGGACCCCTGGACCTCCAACCCGGGACCTCTGGGTCTGAGACAGATGGTTCTACCACAAGACCATAGGGGATACTACACAGTACCAACCTCATTAGCTGTAGTATCCTGCGTCACCTTCAGTATAGAGTACGCCTCGTGCCTCGCCACAGCATATACCACTAGGAAGTGTATCTTCCTCCGATCGTGAGGGGAGGAAGGCTCCAGGTCTCCTCGACAGCTCTCTCCGGCTAACTCCTCGCAGCAGCGGGAGAAGATGAGGAGTGAGGCCATGTTTAGAGGCTGGTTTGTTGGTGATCTGGAAGAAATGTGGAGGTAGTCAGAAAGTTAACAAAGAGCTATTGAAAATTCTAATTTATTTATTAATAATCAGGTTGTAACGGGTGGCCATTTAGCGAGTCCATTTAAGGAGTCTCGGTAATAAAAGTTGTATACTTACTTTTATTACCGAGACTCCTTCGTGCCTCGGAAAGCACGTTAAGCCGATGGTCCCGGCCGAGTTGAGGGTTGTATTGTGCCATCTTTTAAGACAATTTTATTGAACTTAAAGCTTAGGTTGTCGAGAAGAGAAATTGAATAAAAAAGTGACCCTATGGTAGGTACCCTAGGGAGGGGAAGATAAAGAAAGGGAAACTCTTGAAAAGATGGCAGGATGACTTGATGAAGACGGCGGGAAAGATATGTAGTAGAGAGGCAAGGAACAGGGAGAATTGGAAGGGGTTGGAAGAGACCTTTGCCAAAGGCCACGCAGAGACTTAAAACCGAGTTTTTTTTAATACGACTGTAACTCTGAAAAAAGCTATAAATATAAAGCCTAGGTTGCATGTCTCTTTCCACACAAGGCCATTGTTAATATTGCCCAATTTATGAGAGACAGTTTTGTCTGTATTCTCATCAGAGATCTTGGACTTCTGCAAGTTTCAGTGAGTTGCCGAACTTGCTGCAAGTTCCGCGTGTATACGGTTGTTAAATCAGTGTATCTAAAGTGGTATTGTAAGGTGTGTTGTCCATTTCAAAGCGCGACGGTACAAAGCTTGGTTTCTGTTGGACATCTAGTAACGTCTGCTAAATACCACAAAAAAAATATCGTATAGACGCGACACTGGGCGCGTATCATAGAAAGAAATAACATCACCAATAAAGTCAGTAAGTAAATATCCTCCGTGGGTGTCCCCTCCTGGCGTTTCCACTCAATCAACCTGCCTAGCCTTTTCTCAACTATTTTGGGATCGGCTTCCAGTCTAACCGGATGCAGCTGAGTACCAGTAATTTACATGGAGCGACTACCTATCTGACCTCCACAACCCAGTTACTGGGTAACACGATACCCCTTGGTAAGACTGGTTGTCAGACTTTCGGGCTCCTGACGACCCGTAACAACTGTCAAAGATCCACGAATGACAGCCGGGACCAACAGCTTAACGTGCTTTCCGAGGCACGGAGGAGTCTCGGTATGTATAGACCACGGACCAACCCCGGCAAGCATAGCTTAACCTGATGGATCGACCCATGCGGCTGTTATTACTTAGCCACGAGCTCCTCCCGCCGTTTCCACTCACCAGTATACTCTTACTCACTCTCTTTTACTCTCACTCTTACTCTCTCTCTTGTGTTCTTTACTCTTTATATGCCCTGACTTCTCTTGATAAAAGGTATATACAAAAAAGTTTTTACAGAAATACGTACCTAAGTCTGACGTGCCTATACCCAGGTCTGAGACACTGCAGCGGTATGACCCGTTGTGATAGCATGTAGTTAGTATCAGCGTCAAATATGTCGAACCTTAGAAACGCTAGCTCGGGGAAGCTGATCTGGAAATAAAATAAAATAACATCTGATATATAATATCAAGCCAGTAATTCTCGTAAGTGTAGGCAGAGCTCATAGTATACTATTATACAGGGTGTCAGGGACATCAACGCGAAGCCGAAGCGAAATTTCAACACAGGGGGGCTCATGCTCAATCATGTACCTACTGAATCCATAGTAACCGGCTTCGCGTCGATGTCCCTGCCACCCTGTATAGAATCTTTTTTTTTTCTAACTGAACAGACAGCTGTGCTGCTGGGGAGTTTGTTGCGACACTTCTTCTTCCCACCTAAAGTACTAGGAAGTGGTGAATGGCGGGCGTTTTGGGGGACTGTCTTATGTAATTTAGTGGTTCGAAAAGTGCTGATTCTCAGCTTAGTTTGTATAAATGACTTTTGAATTTTTGTATTTTGAGTACTACTACATTTCGCTAATATGTTTATTCCATCTCAAAGAACCTACTGCCTTTAAACGAGAACAAATCTAGACTCTGGGCTGTTACTGAGAATTTACAAATGAAAAAACCCAAAATGATTGCCCTATCCGGGGATCGAACCCAAGGCTCCAATAGGGATGTTGACAATTTTTTTTTTATGTCCGTTAGGTAGATTATTAAAAAAAAATTGGACACGTTTTTTTTTCCTTTTTTTATGTAGCACGTACAGTATATAAAAAATTTTGACGAAAATTGACGGTAATGTCACAGTATAAATAAGGACAGTACAGAAACAACGTTGTAAACATTCGAACCGGCACAGTCACACAGACGCGGTCATTGACAAGACCCCAAGCGATTGGGGTGCTGTCAGTTGCGGGTGTCGTGTCGAGATGAGGGGTCGCCGCGATCTTTTTAAAAATGGAGGGTAGGTTGTTATATCAACAAAAAGGCCTAGTTTCCATACTGTCCTTATTTATACTGTGTTCATGTATCAATATTTTCTAGTATTTTTTGTCCTCTTGCAGATAGGAGGCCTGTGTCCCAGCAGTGGGAACATTATAAGCTGATTATGCTTAATGTTTTTGGTAGACTTACTTACCTTAAAGTTAAAAGTCTCATTCCAGATAGGATTCAACGCGTTCTTCCTCGCGACTTTGGTCCTTATCTTCTTACAATCAGCAGGGACTCCTAGTATCTCTACTTCAACGAAGGCATTGTAGAATGAGTACACGTTTTCGGCAACATATTGACCCGATATCACGGCTAGAGTTAGGTGGGCCGCGTGGATGCCGTCGAATTCTTTGTCCATTGGGTTGAATCTGTAATACAAAATACGATTTTAGATAATTATTATGCGAAGAGATTTTTCAAAGAAATGAGTCCCTGAAATAGCCCGACGCCGCCGTGCCGAAACGGTGGAATTATTTTATTACTAGTTACCTACGCGGTTTCACCCGCATAAGTCTCGATCCCTTGAAAATATCGGGGTAAAAGGTATCCTATGTCCTACTCCAGGTCATGGTCTACACGTGTGCCAAATTTCATACAAATCTGTTTAGCCGTTTTAACGTGAAAGCGTAACAAACAAACTCACATTCGCATTTATAATATTAGTTGTAGCTGCCCGCCCCGGCTTCGCACTGGTAAGCACTAAGTACTTATCTACGGCGCACCTACCTACCCTATGCTACCTACCTACCCTACCTACCTATCTACATACCTAGCTACCCTACCTATCTATGTATTTTTTAATGCCGAAAAATAAAAATAAAAAAACATTGTCTAAAAAATTAAAAATTAAATCTTGGGGTGGACCACCCTTGTCTCTTAAGGGTATGAAAAATAGTCTACGTCCTATTCTCAAACCTACTGAATATTATACACACAAATTTCATAAGCATCGGAGGAGTTTTGTTACAAATACTGTGACACAAGAATTTTATATATTAGAAGATTAGTTAGGATTTGAACCAAAATAAGGTGAAGTTATTTTCCACTGTTTTCCAATTGCATTTAGAAAATAGATCTTGTTAGATG
Source organism: Agrochola circellaris (assembly GCA_914767755.1). Classification (NCBI taxonomy): domain Eukaryota; kingdom Metazoa; phylum Arthropoda; class Insecta; order Lepidoptera; family Noctuidae; genus Agrochola; species Agrochola circellaris. The sequence goes on along the minus strand of OU611839.1, from coordinate 25,028,665 downwards.
TTAACGCATCTTAGTGCAGAGTGTCCTACATTTTCAGAAGAATTTTTAACCAATCCTCTCTTCTAGATATGTGTCCGACCCACTTCTACTTGAGGATAGTCACCAATTTTATGTTATGCCATTTGCTTACTGCGTTTAGTTGCAGTATAAAAATAAGAACCATTTAATTTCTAACTCTTGACTCCTATTTTTAGTTTTCTATTCTAGCAAGCGGATGGGTTTTCCCTTGCGTCGTATGTTTAGTCATCCTGAGGATGCCTCGTTGAGAGATGAAACACGTGTCGATGTCTTACAGGGTTCTTTATGACTCTTTAAGAACAGTTACGCGGATTAGGTTACTAAATATACGTCGTCTATTGTATTTTTAGGAAAAACGGAACCCTTATAGGATCACTCGTGTGTCTGTCTGTCCGTCTATCACAGCCAATTTGCTCCGAATGTAATGGACCGATTAAGTTGAAATTTGGTACACATACGTATTTCTGTGACCCAAACCCAGACGTGTAAGTGTAACGTAAATAAATGAATTTTGAATATGGGGGTTACTTTTGGGGGGCAAATAACAAAATAAAACGATATGCATACTGAACCGTGTGACATATCAAATGAAAGGTTTTAAACTAAATACTTTTAAAGATATTTATGAAAATCGACCATACCCCTTATCTCCGAAACTACTGAGCCTAAAATTTTGAAAAAAATACAGAGAATGGTTCTTTACTCATAGATTACAGGAAAACCTATAAGAAGTCTATGGTCTTAAAATAACATAGTAAATCTCTCAATATTGTGCGTACAAAATATCATTTGCAGTTGGAATGTAAAGCAGAACATGTTATTCAACTACAATGATAAGTTTGTTCTTGGGATTAATTCATCCCAACTACGGAACCCTTCATTGTGCATGGTCCGACACGCACTTGGCCAGTTTTTTTTTTTTTGGTTATTTTTATATAATAAACCGACTTCAAAAAAAGGAGGAGGTAGTTATTGTAATTGCAGTTGTAATATCTCACCTTCTATAAGCAATATGGCCCGGATCCCACATCACGCTTGGTTTTCTCACGTACCCAGCAGAACCGTTGCTCTCATACATAGCTGCATTGACCGCCATCGCCGCGTCTTCAGTCTGATAGTTCAGCGCCACTAGCTGAACGCCGCATGACCAGAAGGTAACAGGGTCAAAGTTTGATGAGTCTATTCTTAGGCTGTAAAAGATGAGAGATGGATTTTTGTCAGTAGGAGGGAGAAAGTTAGATAAAAAAATGTATGTAATCAAGGTTAAGCTAAGCTTGCTGCGGTTGGTCTTTGGATGGGTGATCATACATTTGAACACCAAGGCCCCTCCGTCCCTTGACGCCAGTCACGGTCATTTATTGTACAATTATTGTATATTTATTTTATTAATTGCTTGAAGTGTCAACACGTCGGGTCCGGGTTCGCAATAAGTCAATCGTCATCCTGAGGATGCCTCGTTGAGAGATGAAACACGTGTCGATTTCTGACAGGGTTCTTTATGACTTTTTAAGAACAGTTTAGCAGATTAGGTTACTAAATAACCGTCGTCTATTGTATTTTTTAATATATTTTACTAGCTTCTGCCCGCGACTTCGTCCCCGAGCCTTCCTCAAGAATTAAGCTATCCAATGCAAAAACAATTTTTACATACAAACTTACAAACAAACATAGACAGTATAGATTTATATCTCATTGTATGCCCAGTTGACGTCATAACGTCAAAGCCGGCTGTCGCTGAAAATCAGCGCTGGGGCTCTGTCTCGCATAGGGTCTCAGCATCATGCTGAGCAATGGCTGTTTTGCGTGGATGTGACGTATATCTTCCCACAACTTTTTCTATTTTTGTTTTGTGTTCTTCCTTTGCGTCATGTTTACCGCAAATAAACGTATGTACGTAATACGAACTACGCATCAAAGACATGACGTCACACAAGGGCGGATCCAGGGCGGGGCACAGGGGCAAGTGCCCTCTCCAAACGGTTTAAGTAAAATAAAATCGAAGCGTCTGGATGGAATGGCTTGAATGCATATCTATCAAGATATTGCTTCAATGATGAACGCTGAAGAAGTAGGCCATCTGCAGGCATGTCTTCATTGAAAAATAATGAATCTCAAAAACAGCATAGTGCAATACAATGAAGTGTAACAATATTATATAGTATGCTGCTTTACTTTAGTAAGTAAGTACACTCCTTTACAACTGAGCATGTATGGTGAGTTTGCACTATACCTCATATTCGCTTGTTCTATAATTATTCATTCATCCAATAAATAGTAAAAAAATTACAACAAGACTATGGGAGACACTTCTTATCTGTCTGGCCCATGTGCCCCTCCCAGAAATAAATCGTGAATTCGACTTTGACTACACACAAATCCTGCATCATACAATTAGAGTTTACCGCGCGAACGACATATATAAGACTATCCGACATCAACTTAAGGGCAGTTGCCCGCCAGACACGACACCCGTCTGGTCGGAGAATCCTCCCTTTTCTATGGTGGATGAGTGAACTTTACACCCTGTTCCTCATATCACTAAAGTATTTTCTCTTTTTTCTTTCATTCATTTTCGACAATCGTTACTAGTAGTCATGAAGAAATCTGAAAGTTTGCCTACCAGTCCTACCAAGGGGTCAGCATAGTGACCCAGTGAAATGTTGAGGTCAGAATAAGCAGTCGCTCCATGTAACATACTGGTATTCAGCTGCACCGGTTAGACTGGAAGCCGACCCTTTTTTTTTTTTTGGGAAATTATCAAATAACTTCTCCCGCTCTGGGCGGAGCGGAGGGCGTGTCAGACCTCTTACTGACAAAAACCCACCCGTGTTCCTTCAGTTGCCTGTACGTTGCCAGGGGCCACTGGAAAAGGGCAAGGCTGATGAAGACTTACCCGGCGGGATACGTCCTAACAAGCTGGGTCTCCGTGTGGGCTATCAGAGCCATGGGGTGCTTCCTGCAGATCTTCTTGCCGATGGCTTCATTGACTGAAGAGCAGCGGTAGCAGGGATGGTGCACTGCTGGCGCGTTCAGGCAGCGAGGGCGGGGCTGTTGGGCTATCTGCGGTTAGCAAAAGGCTTTTAAAGCAATTTTGTTCATTTTTAATTCTTTTTAAATTATTGTGGTGTAGTAATCTTATTCTAGGTGCATCGTTTTTACATATAATTAATATAACGGGTGACATGGACATCGAAGCGAAAACTGTTACCATGGATTCAGTACAAGATTCTGAACTCCCCTGCGTTGAAAAAAATTCAACTGTTCCATACATTTTGACCGCGTAGGTATTGCACTTTTCTATGAAACAGCAGATTAACCGACGAAAAACCGAAGTGCCCTTCTACACTCTTGTATTCGTTTAACTTCGATCAACTTCGTGAATACTATAGTGCAAGTTGAAAACGATCTGTGTCTGTGTCTAAAATAGTAGCAGATGAACCATTATTGGTTTATTGGTTGGGTAATTGGGTTTTTCCTTCTACTCATTCTCCGTTCTCCTCCGTCTCTTACCGTGCTTGTGCTGTCACTGCTCTCAGAAGACTCGAAGCTGCTCCCCGGCGCGGTCTCCTTCGGCGCGCTGCTCGGCTGCTTCATAGAACTTCGTGGAGATAGCGGGTTCAAGCCACGGAATTTGATTGCCTGTGTTATGAAGATTTTATTTTGAGATTTTTTGCTCGACTACGGAAAAACCAAAGGAGGCGAGAAACGAGGCGTTTATGTCATAGTTAGGTTTTAGTATTTAACTTGAATTTTTTACAGGTTATTTTTGGAGACAGTGGCGGTAGTATTAAACACTTTATCACAAGGTTTTGATCTTTTATTTTTGAAGGTTTTTTTGACACAGTACCGAAATCAGCAGTACTAAAATCGTAGGTATTCGTAACTCGTAAGGCCGTGCGCACGTTGGGCGAGTTTTCGTACGAATTTCACTCGTGCGAACACGCACGAAGGATCCCGACCTTCCAAGTACAAAGGGAGCGCGCAGACTGAGTGCGAGTTAGTCTAACTGTGCGTTTGCACAGGCGAAACATCACAACAAAACATGTTGAAATCTCTAGGTCCTGTCAAAAATTGTATGGAACATTGACAGCAAGTAGAGATTTCAACATGTTTTGTTGTGAATGTTTCGCCAGCGCAAACGCACAAGTACGAATAGTTCCGACGGCGACGTCTAAAAACAATCGGAACTTGTCGTAATTTTTCGTGCGTTCAATGCGATATCATCGGAACACTACCTATTTGACGGAGAAAAACGTATTCAGTGTGCGTACTCAATTCGTATGACCACGATTGTACGATACAAATAAATTCGTGTCCAAAGTGCGCGCTGCTATATGGTTGAGTGTCGTCAAATCAGAACAATTATTATATAATAACTGCAGAATTATTGATCATTTGATTGGAGAAGGTTTTTTGTAAAACATACATAAGTACCTTGAAATACTTAGCAATAATGTAGCCAATCAAAACACTTGTCAAAAGATGAAGATAGGCTTCCAAGAGGGCTAGAATCGTTAACCTCAAAAACTACTAATGTTCGGTTAAACTCGTTAACATTTTGAAATAATTAAGAGGAAAAAATAAATTGTATGTTAACTTGTATTAATATTCTGAAACAGTCACGCATACAATCAAAATGGAATGTTAGTATATGATTTATTGCATATTTTTATTTCCCCTGTAATTGTTACATTTTTGCTCGATTCATTTTTTATTCGAAAATCATGTCATTTTTTAAAGATTATAACTAAAATCATGATTACTCGGCTTTTATATCTAAAATGATTATACTTTATTTAATATTATTATACTTTTATACTAAAATTATTCACAGTAAGAAAATATAGTTTATTATCCAGCCACAAGATATTTTTTCTATAAAAACGAAATAAGAATTGAAACTTACGCCATTTAGTACCGCGCTCGAACACGATCAAAGAGCGCACGCGATATTCAACTTTATTACTGATGGGTTAGCGTTTAGTACGTAGTGGATTGGCGGGGTGCATGGGGGCGGAGCTTGCGGGGAAATTGTGTTTAATAGTGCGTGGTCTTAACTCACCTGAACATAAGTAACCATATCACTAAGCTCCCTCGCAATCTGGTTGCTTCTCTTCCTAGTAGGAGCATGCTTCACACTCCCAGAAGTAGTTTCGGCATCACCCTCACTCCTTCTAAAGCTCTGGTAGAGTGACAGAGAGGTCCGGCCGCATTTGTCTTCCATCGAGTTCAAGATTTTGTGTAGTTCTTTTTCTGGAAAATAAAAGTATGTTCTTTACGACTACAAATGAAAAGGGCTGCCTACATTTCAAAATAATATTATTTTTTACTAGCTTCTTCCCGCGACTTCGTCAGCGCCTATAGCCTTCCTCAAGAATATCAGAGGTAAAACGAATTTTTCAAATCCGACTGGTAGTTCGGTTTAAAGACATTTATTTTCTCAAAGAACAAATTACAGTTCACTTATAGAGAAACTTAACTAAATTACCAATAGGTTGATTTACATTACGACGTTCAAGCCATCCAAGTAACTGAACATCAAACATTTATTTATAAAAAATTAAATAGTTGTGTAGTTTTACAACTTGACAGTAGTTCCGGAGATTACACCCTACATACAAACAAACAAACAAAAAAATTTTATCTCTTTATAATACCTACTACTACTACCACTATCTACTACTACTACTTTTAGTATAGTGTGTGTTTGCGTTGTGTGTGTGTGTGTTTTGTATGTGTGTATTTTCTGTATTTTCTCTTTAAATGTTAACTTACAAACAAAATTTTACCTCTTTATATTAGTAAGCAAGGGCGTCGCCAGCCGATGGCCAAGGGGGGGGGGGGGGGGCAAGTTGATAAATGGAGGATGGGAAAAGTATGAATTGTAGATACTGTCAAGAGCACATGAAGCTTTACACTTTGTAGTGCGGGAAAAGATAAGATCTTTTCCCAGCTAACGCACTAGGAAGTGGTGAATTGTGGGCGTTTTGGGGGACTGTCTTATGTAATTTTGACGTTCGAAACGTGCTGATTCTCAGCCTAGTTTTAATAAATGATGATATCTACCAACCCGCACTGGGCCCGCGTTATGGATTACAGCCCACTCCCTCTCACCTAGTGACCCAGGAGACCTGTGTCCCAGCAGTGGGAACATTATAGGCTGATTGATTATTTTTATTATGCTATGTATTTTGTGTTTCACGAACTGTGTGTATTATTATTTCTTTCTTCCTGGATCCTGGATGAGAGTTTCCGAAAATCAGAGTGTTTGCAGAGAAGCTGGATGGGCAGCCTACAATGGAGAGGTTTACCAAGCTACATGTTGGCAACAAAGCTTGTTAAACCTTCCTGTTGTTGATGTTGGTTCCTTGATGTTGTTTTTTTTTTTTTGTTCCTGCATGTTACTAATATATTTTTTTATGTAAGATGTAATACTAACACCCTATGGGCCTTGATGCCTGACAATTTTTTTTTTTTTTTTTAATGTCCAGTTTTGTGCTGTCGGCTGATGTTGGTGATGATCGTATCCCCTTACCATCCAATTCCTCATCGTCCTCATCATAGTCTTCATCGGAGAAGTACTCAGTGAGAGAGCTGCCCGCAGACTGGTTCGACATGATGGAGCTCGTGCGGTTGCTCTGTTCGGGCAGGGAGTTGCTCGTGTGACGGATGCCGTTGGATCTGGGAAAAGAGAAGAAAATCATTAAGGGGGAGGCGCTAAGGTCCGCGATATTCAAAATTTCATTTTTTTTGCAATTTCCAGATCAGTGTCAGGTTGTATGTTGATAAAAATGTGATTCGCGACTGTAAAAAATATGGCTTTACAGAATTATAATCATTAGAATCAGCAATACACACACTTTAAAAAAAATATTGTTTATTGTGTCTGAAATGGTAACATTTACAAATGTGAATGAAATAGCCCCAGTAAGTAATTAATGATACTTGTGTTGAGGATGTCTCGCTGCATCCCTTAATTGATAGGTAACAATATTGAGACTGTATACAAATAAAATTAAAAGTAAGAAATGATTTTAAGAACAAAGAGAAACAAGTAACCATTTGCAACCTTAAGTTAGCATAATCCTCAAATGTCATGATTTCATGAAATAGTCATTCAATAGGATTACCAATGAACTTAGAGAGTTGTATTGATTCTATGATTATAATTCTATAATGAAACAGTTGATACGGCCGCGAATCATATTTAGATCAACATAGAACCCGACACTGACCTGCAAATTGCAAATAACCTAATTGAATTTCGCGGGCTACCCTGACGCTTGCGCCTTAACAGTATCAAATTATGGTGGCTCAAGATACAGCATTCACTTGTTTGGGCCTAACGGAAAACCTGATTAAAAATTTATCATTTTTTGAAGTGAATACGTCTTTAAATTTGGTTCCATAGTGGGAGGCAATTCAAAAAATCAATCTGCCTAGCCTTTTCCCAACTATATTGGGGTCGGCTTCCAGTCTAATCAGATGCAGCTGAATACCAGTATTTTACTTGGATCGACTCCTCCACAACCCAGTGTTGTAATACAATACCCCTTGGTAAGACTGCTTGTCAGACTTTCGGGCTAATGACGACCCATAACGACTTTCAAAGATCCACGAATGACAGCCGGGACCAACGGCTTAACGTGCTTTCCGAGGCACGGAGGAGTCTCGGTATGTAAAGATGGTCACCCATCCACAGACCAACACCGGTAAGCGTAGGTTAACCTGATTGATCGACCCATGCGTCAGTTATATTTAGCCACGAGCTCCTGTGCTCCTCGAGAAGAAAATCATAAAGAATATTAAATTATAGTGGCTCAGGATACAACGGAAATACTGTTTGAAAATTTATCAATTTATTTTTACCTTCTACGAAAATTCATTGTTTCGACTTTCATAGAATTCCTTCGGGAGTAAAGACGTATGCAGTTCACCCTCATTTCACATTTTGCCAATTGCCACTAACCCGGGCACATTTCCTGATTTCGGGCTGTTACTCAGAAATTTATAAAGGAAATACCTAATAAGGCTTTGCTCGACCTCAAAACAGGACCTCACGTGCGTGCAATTAGTAAACCAACAAGATAGTTCTTACTTGTTGGATTATTTTATTGATTGGATGGAGGATTACCTGAAAGCAGTTGATAGGACTCCACTGTAACCTTGCGCTGAGCTCGCCCCAGTTAGACCCATCGTTGGACTCGACTCAATCGGGAGCAGCTTCTTATTCTTTACTAGGACCTGTAAGAATAAAAACAATAAATGTATTCACTATACAGGATGTATCACATAGGTATGGTCATACAGACACGTGGAAACATGCTGGTCCTGCTCCGTAGGATAATCTAGAATCTAGACAAAATCAAACTGGTTGCTAATTGATTTTACATTCTGTGATTACTTCCTCACACACTGGCTTATTAATTATAACATTTTATGAAAATCGTCTATTTTTACAATGTTTGTAAATATGTGTGAACCATGTATGTATCACATAAGTAATTAATTTATCTTTTGTTGCTTCATTTTAATTAATACTAGAAATAAAGATAAAATAGATCAACCATTTTTCAGATTATCTAAAGTATCTTCATCTTTTATGGGGTACTGTGTTAAATGTTACAATAAAATACCTTGTGATATATTACAATTAAATGAAAGAAAATTTAAAACTCATATTAAAAGTACACTTTGTAAACAAGCATATTACAAATTAGAGGATTATATCCAAGATAAGAATGCTTGGAAACATGCTGGTCCTGCTCCATAGGATAATCTAGAATCTAGACAAAATCAAACTGGTTGCTAATTTAAGTTGTATGAATTATTATTTTTAGTATATGACATTGATTTTACATTCTGTGATTACTTCCTCACACACTGACTTATTGTAAAATTTTAAGAAAACCGTCTACTTTTACAATGTTTGTAAATATGTGAGAACCATGCATCTATCACATAAGTAATTAATTTATCTTTCGTTGCTTCATTTTTATGAATTCTTCTTTTTACCTATTGTGGTAACGTATTTTTTTTTTTTTTGTGCATCGTCTTCACATTTAATTATGTAACTAATGTATACATATACAAAATATTGCAACACTTTTTAAAAGAGTAACGGTGGAGTTTCTTGCCCATTCTTCTCCATACGAAAACTACCTTTTGGAAGGGGCGACTAGAATAAATTCAATTTTTTTGTAAACTTTGACGTTCAAAAGTGCCTTATAAGGGCCTATTTGAAATAAATGATTTGACTTTGACTTTGACTTTGAGACCATCAAACTGAACTTCTTTGCTTGCTACGCACACGCAGCGGGCGCGTTGCCTCGCTGGTAACTCACTCGCAAATCGCCGTGGGATATGACCCTTAGCTGACAAGCTAAGACTAGGTATGTGGTTAAATAATAAAAAGCGAGCGAGCCTTACAGTAGTCGTGTATTATGTGTAGGTAACATCTGACATCTCACGTTGGTAATAAGCGACATTTTAAAGGGGCGGGGCTTCGTCAGGTTCGTTTCTGACCGCTAACTATACCATCGCGCGCGCTCATTGGTCAAATCAAATAGCGCGCGCTTCCCCAGCTTCCTGTTACACACTTCCGTCCCTTTTCATGAAATCAGTCCCACAGATTGCAGGAAAGCGTGAGGAAAGATGTTAAACATATAAACGAGGGTAGATATAATCGTCTCATGAAAAATATTTAAGTGAAAAGTTATCTGTGTAATGGTTCAAAAAAACACTTTCACACGTCAAAAATTAATTATGTTTTAAAACTAGATGAGTTCGGTGGTTTCCATCTCAATACTCTGAGAAGAAGGGCTGACAAAAACTCAGTGTTCACAGTCTCTTTAAAATTCCTTATACAATCTTAGTCAGGTAATTTATGAAAATTAAGATTCCTTAATTACCTTATATTTCAGTTGCTCGGGACTCGGAAGCCGCGGCTCGTCCGTGTAATCGACTTCGAATAGGAACGATGTCACCAGTTTGTCTCCAAACACTGCCTGGATGAAGACAACATCAATAGAGGACCAGCATTATTTTGTTTAACATAATAAAGAAATAAATAAATAATCAGGGCTCGAAAACGTTATTTAAAATAACGTTTTTAAAACGTTTCTAACAGTTCTCGTTCTTCTTTGTACAACATTTGGTTAACAAAAACGAAATGAGAACATTTTCAAAAACCGGTTTATACCTTGTTTATAACTTGTTTAGTTAAATTGTACCTTATCTTCATTTAATTACATCATTGATTCCAATGCGTTGTGTTGCGAGTTTCCTCCGATCAACCCAAAAATTGTTAAAAACGTTTTATTATTTTACCGAGAACGATTTAAATTTTGTTCTTCTTCAAAAACGTTTTAATAACGTTCCGTTGGAACGTAACCGAAACAAATCGTTCTTTAGGTTTTTGACGAAAACGTTTCGAAAAATATACCGATACCGAGCCCTGTAAATAAGTGCCAGAGTGACAGATTTTGTCATTGTGAGGCTATTTTCAGTCGGTCGATTCTGTAAAAATATCAGCGTGAAACCTAAATGAAGTGAGCTGTCAATAGTGTTAATCCCTAGCATCCTGCCGGTCGATTTGTGACAGTGACAGCTCACTTTAAGCTCACTTCACCTAAGTTTTCACGGTGAGATTTTTACAGAATCGACCGGCTGTTCCAGCAGTGGGCCATACTTAGGTGATTCCGGTTTGAAATGGACGTCTGAACATGGAGAAACAACTTCGTTAGTCTAGTAGTCGCAAGCGTTACTGCTGAGCATAAGTTCCTAGGTACGATTCCCAAAGTGTTATTAGGTTAATGCATCCGGAATTTCTCAGTAGCAGCTCGGAGTCTGGATTTGTGCCCGGTTGATGGCAATAGGCTCGCCCCCTATTACATGGAACTTAAACATAACTGGCGAAATGTGGGTGTACTATAGGTACACCTCTGCCGACCCTCCGAGGATTAAAGGCGTTATGTTATAAATAAACAAGTGTTCTGGCTTCACACTGGATATATTAGGTCCCCCCCACCTATGAAATCAGCGTTTTGTATGGAGAATTTTAAAGATGTTGCATTTTTCATACTAACATTTTCTTAATTTATATAACAACCACGAACACTAATGTTTTAAAACTTTTATGCACTAATGTTTAAAAACTAAGATAACGTAATATGCCACATAAATTAACCGACAAAAATAAGTTTTGGCTAATTTAAAATAGTGGTCATTTCTGCTAACAAAATGACGAGTTATTTTTAAGGTATTTTTATGTTTAGAAAACTATAAGTAATAAGGTTTTTTTACTATTGGTAGTTGTCTATGATGGTCATTATTCGATATAATATCAAGCAATTGATGAATATTTTAAATCATAGAAGTGAGGAGGTTCTCTATTTGTGAGAAAAAAAACGCCTATTTAATAGGTGGGAACCCAATATTTTTCTAATATAACATCTTGTGAGTCATTCAAGAAACGACTGTTTATCTTCTCGTTCTCTCTCTCATAAGGGTTTCAGTATTAAAGGCCACCGGAACCACAGATAAGTACAGCAGTGCTATTCTGTAACCATCTCACCGTGAAAACTTAGGTGAAGTGAGCGTGGAGTGAGCTGTCATTCCACAGGGATTGATACTATTGACAGCTCACCTCACCCAAGTTTTCACGGTGAGATGTTTACAGAATCGCATGGCAGATGGGACGCTCTGTATTTTCTGTATGAAGCTACAAGTGCGTACACGGCGGGGAATTCAGGTATGAGGTCTCAAAACACGAACACGACACGAACTTTACACTCAGTTAGTGTGAGTTTGAGTTAGTCGAATTCAATGAGCGTAACGTAATAAGAAGATATAAGAGTTACGCGATAGAAAGAGAGAACTTCTAGGTGAATATAACTGTAGGTAATTAGCGCTGTGCGACCTGAATTGCACTTTATTGTGTCGTGGCAAGAGTCGCTTTTTATCTGTATAAATCATACTTTTATATGTATAGAATCATATTTTTTTTCTAACTGAACAGACAGCTGTGCCGCTGGGGAGTTTGTTGCGCCACTTCTTCTTCCCAGATAACCCACTAGGAAGTGGTGAAGGGTGGGCGTTTTGGGGGACTGTCTTATGTAATTTAGACGTTCGAAAAGTGCTGAAAAATTCTCAGCCTAGTTTGAATAAATGACTTTTTAATTTTGTGGTAAGTATTAAACTCACATTTCACCAGTTATGTTATAAGACCCGGACATCAAACCCAGGTTCAGAAGTCACGTTTCCGACCACTTGACCAAAGAGGCAGTTTTTCCGTGTTTAGACTTCCATAAAGACCGGAATCACTGGAACAGTCTCAAAATGACAAAATCTGTCTTTGTGTCTATCAACTAGTTTTTTGAATTCAATGTTTGTGAACAACTGACCTCAAACGTGCTAGCCATGACCTGCTGCTGCGGCAGGCTGCAGTGATTCTCGATGCTCAGGATCAGGGGGTACGGAGACGCCACGAATGCGCTCCTGTGCGGAAGAAGAAACAAAAATCATAGTAGATTTCAAACTGAAAATAGTCGATCCATTCTGTAAACATCTCACCTTGAAGAGTGTTGTTTAAAACCGTGTTATAAAAAACTGGTGCCGATTCTCTTGTCACAAATGCCTCTAAACTAAACTAAAAATCACTAAAATTTAGTTTATTTCTGTCAAACAAAATTTTTGTGATTTTTAGTCTAGTTTAGAGGCATTTGTGACAAGAGAATTGGCACCACTGTAAAACTAAGTAAAATTGTGTTTTCAGGGGGTCCTGTCGCTACACGTTGTTTCCAACCTTTAGTTAACCTGTTTTTAGTGATTATTTGTAACCGTGTACATAAAACAAAAAAAATGCTTGAATTTTAAAACCAACGAATTTCAACGCAAACAAACGGTTTACAATTTTAGCTAAGAAAAACAACTTGTAAAATGAGCCCTCCGCTCGGCATCCCATATGCGACTAGGTGAACCATCCAGGAGGGCTTCCGACACTGAAAGTATTAAAAGAAAAAAAATAAGTCCTGACTATACCAACCTAGCAATTGTCTCGACCACTCTTCTGAAGGGTATCTTCGTCGTGAAGGTATGTCCGTGGTATATGACAGGACTGCCATCGTCCCCATCCCAGCAGTCCAGCTCCACACATCGGCAACCTGTGAGCAGCACCTGGAGACAAATGGGCTACATTTTGAGGTGTTCGGGGTTTGGGCAGAGCATTTATGCTTACCTATTGCTACGGCCGCAATAGGGTTGACGACAAAAAAAAATTGTCCGTCAACTAATTTTTTTTTATGTCTGTCATGTGTAGGTATTATTAAAAAATAATGGACACGTATTTTTTTAAGTAGGTAACCGATTGATTACGGCGATGGCGGCGAATCGGCGATAAATTGAGTTAAAATATGGCATGACGTTACGCCTTGATAGATTTTATACTTAGTTGTGACGAGCGAGCCCCCACTCCCCAAATTTAATGCGTTTTGTCTAAGTATTTTTTTATTAATATGTTACAGCAAAAAATACGTGTCTAATATTTTTTTTATTAAATGTCTGACGGACTAAATAGTTTTTTTTTTATCATCCCTATTCAGTAGTAACAAATCAGTATGAGCTGGTATCTTATTCTATAAAAACTCCGTTCGACGTTTGGCCAGCTCAAGGTCAAAGTGTTAACACTGACGTGCGGCCGACTATACCCATACCTAAAGCTTCGTGCAGACTAGCGCGACGCGACATCGGTTATTGTTATACCGCGAAGTTTTCTTAGAAATTGTATTGTTCGAGTCGCGTCGCTTTGGTCTGCACGAGCTTTAATACTACTCGGCCTAACCTAACAAGGTAAGGAGCGTGAGATTGAAGTTAACTAGGTACCGATACCGATATGATCACCGCGAGTATAAAAATAAATCCAATGAAACTATATAATAAGTAGATACTTATGTAAGGAAAACAACAAAGTAGGTACTTATGTATCTGAAAAGTTTAATAAACATCAAAAGCGTTTAGTTCAAATTAAATTAACTTAATGTAAAATTAAATTAAATGAATGTTTCCGTACATAAAGCACAGTATGCAACAAAACATTGTTACGTTTCATTGACTCCTGTGCCTACCCCCCACGTGTACCGTCATGTAGATAATATTGTTCAAGTCTTTGAAGTTCATTCAATCGATGCTAAAGGTTACCACGCAAGCGCGCTCTTATTGATTAGTGCTCCCCTTCCCTTGAAACCCTAAGCACATTCACCCTAGCGAGCTTACTAAGCTTAGTCTTTCAACACACCCGCTACGTTTTAGTCGATTTTCGTCTACAATATTATTCTTGAATGCATGCATGCCGTTTTAACCACAGACAAAAAAGAACTGTCATTCTGTCAAGTTGTTCTTGTTGTCAAACATAACCTAAGCGTTTGTTGTTTTGCCGGTTTTTAAATCGAAAAAGTTACGCAAAATCTTTCAAAATTGACGAAATGAAGGAAACCACCGGTGACGTCGATACTAGGAATGTCGTGAAAAACCGGGAGTTGCTTTATCGCATGATAATAAGGTATGTGATGTCCATTTTATATCGTGCATCATTATGTTCGTAAATTTTTACAAATCATCGTAATTTGAGTAAATAACCTCAATTTCTGTATCAATTTACAACAGCTAACGTCTATTCTTTCGAATAAAACATCAATCCCTCAACATTTTCACGGTTAATAACGAAAAATGTCTTAATAGATCGCTTGGTACATTACTAAACTAACATTGTGTTTTTTTCAGTCAATTGTACTACGATGGCTTTCAACCCATAGCTGCGACATTAGCATCGGCTGTACATGCTGATCCTCCTTGTCCACCGAGCGACAGGTCAGTTAAATGGTATTATACAACACAATGCATTATTGCAAGTTAATCTTATGTTTGTTGTGACTATGAACTAATCTATTATATGCTACATAACTGTATCATGCTCAGTAGGAACCTTATTTTTGTAACTATGATGTGCAACTGCTAAATTGCAACTTTATTTGCTGTTTTCCACAGTTTTACTCCGACAACTAAAGTACTGTTTCTCCAAAAACACTTGGACAAACTACTTCATGTAACCATAAAGACAGTATTCTATGTGTTAATATCCACAAAAGCATGCTAATTTCAAGCAGATGCTACCTATACTCTCCCGTGCCTTGGAAAGCATGTTAAGCCGTTGGTACCTGCTGTCAAACGTCGATATTTGACAGTCGTTACGGGTCTTCAGAAGGCCGATAGTCTGACAAACAGTCGTACCGTATTACCCAGTTACTGGAATGTGGAGCTCAGACAGGCAGTCGCTCCGTGTAAAATACTGGTATTCAGCTGCATCCGGTTAGACTGGAAGCTCTCCCCAATATAGTTGGGAAAAGGCTAGACATATTGATTTTGAACGTCCTGAATCAACATGTTCCAAGAACGAAAAGTCATACATAGTTTATTGTTAGGGTTCCTACGGAGAGATATTAGAGAATGGGCAATGACCTCTGTTGCCACGCTAAAGTGATTTGGGTATAGCAAACAAATGCATACTTTTTAAAATCATATGCATTTTAGCCTTTAGCGATTTACGTGTGATTGAATAATAAACATCTTCACAAACTTAACTTTATAATACTACAACTCCACCAAGCCAAGTTTGCACCTCACTGGAATTCGGCGCCCCGCCCGCTTCCCCGCTCACCTTCCTGCGATCGCCCAGTCGCGTCAGTACAGTTAGCTAAGCGTCACTGTGACGTAATCGACGCGAAGTGCAAACTTAGCTTGGTCGAGTTGTAGTGAGATTATTGTATATTCCTCAGGCTCCAAAACCTAATGATGGTGGGCCTACAACATGAGCCAGATCGCAAGGACCGTCTGGCTGCATCTAGCGGTGCTGAGCATCTGCTCGGTACCACTGGGTTTGGTAAGTAATATTATACTTAAAGAATTAGTCATGTAAGTTGAAGTACTATGGTTGTTTGCAGAAGTATATAAATGAAGTTACTTATATTTAATTTAAAGTTGTGCTAAATACATGTCTTTTTAGAAGATTTTTCGAAACTTGAATATTACAAAAAACAGCTGTTCCTTTCATTTTGTTGAGTAAAGTCAACGTAAAAGTTGTTCATAATAATGCCTTCAATGGGTTATTTTCGGATTTTCAGTAGTTTCAACAGGGATGTTGACAAAAAACCTTTTTTGTCTGTCTAGTAGATTATTAAAAAATATTGAACACGTATTTTTATTTTTTTACGTAATCATAATTACGGCAATACATTGTGTTAAAATGTGGCATGATGCCAGTCTCTGGTAGATTTTATATTGAATTGTGACGTAGCGAGCCCGCACTCTCCAACTTTAATGCGTTTTATCTAAACCATTTTTTATTAATATGATAAAGCAAAAAATACGTGTCTAATATTTTTTTATTATCTGACTGACTGACTAAATAGTTTTGTTTTTTTTATCCAGTCAACTTCCCTATTAAAAGTTGTGGTTGTAAAATCATATTCGTATCCCCACAGACTTGGAATACGAGATGGACGCATCCTCCCTCGCCCCGGAACCGGCTACCTACGAGACTGCTTACGTCACTTCTCACAAGATGGCGTGTCGCGCGGGCGCGTTCAGTGCGTGCGGGCAGTTAGTCGCTACTGGTTCTGTTGATGCTTCTATTAAGGTAGGTAGGTCGTGTGGGTCATATTGGCCACTAGTGGAGGTCATAAGTAAACCACTCCTAAGTCTTTAGTCATGGGTAAATTGTATTCCATGTGGACCATTACTACGTGGATTAGAGAAGATTTGTTGTGGGCCACTTTGACCCACAAATCATCAGAGTTAAGACGCGAATATATATCAATGGCCCTGAGTGGTTAGCTTGCGTGTTCTGTACTGAGCTCATGCAACGCGTCGTACGTCTAGCGATAGGATTCGCCCATCAAAGAGCGCTGCCCTAAATTAGACACTTTATTAATTTATTATACATAAAACACAAGGAAGGTATTTTAATAAAACACGTATATTAAAAGAGAAATAATTAAATTATCTTTAAAATGGATAAGGGTGCAAAAAATACGTTTGATAGTTTTTGCGTAATTCTCAGTTTTTTTACCGCGTTAGACTTAACTTCACAAATTAATCAAAATATTCACAGATTAAGTTATTAAGAAAACGCTGTAAATAAAATTATATTTCTTCCAAATCATTAACAATATACAATCAATTTGTTTAGACGTGATCTTCTCATTAAAAGTCGGTTATTCTCCGCCTTAAATATGTGCCACACTACTAATTTTTTTTGTTGTGTTTCATTTGGTCCGAGGACCTCGTTATTCCTACAACCCTAAGACGTTTCTTACTAACTACAAATACCAGTTACAGATACCAATTCCTATGTGAATGTAGGTTAATGATTTTAAATCTCCTCATCTAAATTATTAAAAAATCATAACTCATTTAAAAACAAACTATACAAATGCCTGACTGGACATAATTTTTATGACATTAATGATTTCTTTAACTTGAAAATTTAAAATGTGTATCTACAGGTATTAATGAAAATGTTTGTGATGTTATGATCTGAATGACTATTATTGTATTTCCAATTAATTTGTGAGATTCTATAGGTCACTTTTAACTCGTTATTAATTATTTTGAATGCAATTGATACAATATTCTGTATGGCTAAACATGTGGACATTATGTATATCAAAACCAGACTTCAACAACTTTATACCATGTTTAAAGCAAATAAAGACTTATCTTATTTTATCTAAAACCTTAGATTGTAATATTTTATTTTTTTGAGTAAAACTTTCTGTTCGTCTGTGGGGTGGGCTAGGTGATTTGTAATACAAGCATTTTACGTCTAACTCAGACACCAGCTCCTCACATTGCTAAAAAAACAAAACCAAATAATATGTGAACTAGAATAAGCTTGTCATTGTGAGGAGAAATAAAATAAATAATGATGAAATCAACTCGACTGAAGAAAATAAAAACCTGAAATTGATTGATTGATTTCAGATTCTGGATGTTGAGCGTATGTTGGCTAAGTCTGCTCCGGAAGAAGTGGATCCAGGCAGAGAACAACAAGGACATCCTGTTATCAGGACTTTGTAAGTTACTTTTAATTATATTTTCATTTAAGTACATCACTGCCAGTTGAAATAAAGCGCGCGCAATCGTTTCATGTGTTTAAGAGACTCGTGAAGGAACATTACTTGTCGTTGTGATCTTGTTCTCGTAACTGTAATTATCTATAGTCTTCATTTATTTTCGTTGCTTATATATTTAGTATTTATGTATCTATTATTTAGGATATGTATTTATCTGTGTATCTATTCTAGTATATTGTATACTTATTATTTGCACCAACGACAGCCCCATTTTATGTCCAGGCAAATCACTGTCCATTCTAAGGTTGCCTGGAAGAGATCGCGGAAAGCGATAAGGTCGCCAATTGTATATTTTGTAGTGCATAATTATTATTTTTTGTTATGTATTTTTGTGAACCATCTGTGCCAATACCAATAAATAACAATTCAATTTCTTTCAACCCAGGTACGATCACACAGACGAGATCACAGCCCTAGACTTCCACCCCCGGGAACAGATCCTGGTGTCCGCATCCCGGGACTGTTGCATCAAACTCTTTGACATCACTAAGGCGTCCGCTAAGAAGGCTTATAAGTCTATTACGGTAAATATGAATATCTTTTACAAAAAAATGGAATATTTGCGTACCTTATGATTTTTAAAATATTTTAATCAATGAATGAATGAATGAATGAGTGAGTGAGTGAATGAATGAATCAAACAATCAATCAGTCAATCAATCATTCATTCATTCATTTTGTTAAACATAGGTATGATTACAGATAGTATATTGTCAAAAACATGTGCACTATGTTTTGCCAATATATGGCGTACAAAATTTACATAAACAAGAAATTATAATTATGGTGGCATATTAAGTGAACAAAAAAAAAAAAACAGTTTAAAATATGTCAGTTAAGTAAGCAGGTCATTACAATTTTAGATAAATAAACACATCGATACCTCTAGGCTCAAAGGGCGTATAGCACAAAACATAAACCCATGTTTTGTGCTATACGCCCTTTGAGCTCAGAGGTATTGACATTCATACTTAATCAATAAATAAAATCATGTGTTAATTAGCAAGTCGGAATCGTCGTATAAACAGAGGTTTTTTATCAGTAGTAAACTCAGTGATGGAGTAGTAACATCTATCTAAAAGGAATTTAAATAAATATCTCTTAAAGGATCCCAGACACTCTTTATTTCTATTATATAGTTTTGGGGCCATACCTAGCACACTTTTACTGAAAAATGCTGTTTAATAGTTTGGTGATTTTTGTCATCTTGACAGAATTAGACGAATACTTATGAAGCATATTGGCGTTAAGTAGGATTTAATACATTAACAAAAAACTTTGCAGCATATAAGTATCAGATGTTTTATTTTGAATAATTATCTAATTTAACTAAAGTAGCCATAAAACAACCTAAATTAAATATTGTAGCAGAATGTAAGTACCGATGTGGCGGCATCTACATCGCCAAATGCGAACTACGCATCAAAGACCTGACGTCACACAACATCCTGACGTCACTCAAATCCTGCATCGCGCAGTTAGAGTTTACCGCGCGGTGGACATATATACAAGCTCCCGACTTCAACATCGGGGCAATTGCCCGCCAGACATGACACCCGTCTGGTTGGAGGATCCTCCCTTTTCTATGGTGGATGAGTGAACTTTACAGCCTGTTCCTCATGCCCCTAAACCTGGATAGGCAGAATTAGTGTGGAAAATGCGGTAATCGAGTGCTGCTATTTGCGGCATAATAGTGGCGCTGCGGCCCGGCTAAAGTGCCGTAAGGATTGCATTGGCATTGTAACTTCTTATTTTGTTTGATTGTTGAGTTTAGTTCGCTGCCCTTTGTATTGATTGATCGTATTTGTTTTAGATAATTACATCAAAAGTCACTACAATGACTGAATTTACGAAAATTTAAGTAGCGAATGAAAATGGCTGAAAGGTAGGTTAGGTTTGGTTAGAACTGTGACCACAGTTCTGTGGCCAAGGTCCGTTTAGGCACAAAATAATGTAATTTTTTGGGAATGTGGTGTTTTACAGCGAACTTACCTCAACAATCAAACAAAATAACAAGTGACAGTGACTCAGTGATGGCGACAATGACAATGCGATGCTTGCGGCACTTTAGCCGGCCGAGGCAGCGCCACTATTATACCTCTAGCGGCATTTTATTCGATAGGGATATAAAAAATATTGGACACGTATTTTTTATTTTTTTACGTAATCTAAAGATTTTAGATTACGGCGCTACATTGAGTTAAAATGTGCCATGACGTCACGAATATGTAGATTTTATAATTACTCGTGGCGTAGCGACCCCCACTCCCCAATATACACTGCCTACATTATTTATTTCCCTCTTCACAGGACGCCGAACAAGTCCTATGCGTAGCCTTCCACCCTCTGGGCGACCACATTATAGCTTCCAGCACACAACCGGTGATCCGTCTGTATGACGTCACGACCAGCGCCTGCTTCGTCTGTCCGATACCCTCGCACCACCACACAAGACAAGTTAACTCCATTCAGTAAGTGAAAACAGTCAAATTTGAACTTTAAAGTTAAGAAGGAACTTAAGAAAAAATTGGGACCATAAGACCTATTGGGGACAATAAGAAATTTTTTGGATCATAAGACCACTCAGAAATGAAATTACATTGTTTATTCTGTAAATAGGATATCGGAATCACTTTTACACGTCATATAAAAACATATTGGGTTCCCCCCTATGAAATTGGCGTTTTTTACTCACAAATAGAGAACCTTGTCACTTCTATGATTTAAAATATTCATCAATTGCTTGGTATTATATCGAATAATGACCATCATAGACTACTACCAATAGTAAAAAAACCTTATTACTTATAGTTTTATAATCATAAAAAATACCTCAAAAATTACTCCTCATTTTGTTAGCAGAAATGACCACTACTCGTATTTGTTTTAAATTAGCCAAAACTTATTTTTGTCGCTTAATCTAAGTGGCATATTACGTTATCTTAGTTTTTAAACATTAGTGCATAAAAGTTTTAAAACATTAGTGTTCATGGTTGTTATATAATATAAATTAAGAAAATGTTAGTATGAAAAATGCAACTTCTTTAAAATTCTCCATACAAAACGCTGATTTCATAGGTGGGGACCTAATATTAAAAATAAGCTGGATGAGGTCGGTGTTTCCTATCTGACTACTCTGAGAAGAAAGGCCGAAACAAACTCAGAGGTCGCAGTCTCTTTTCAAGTCCAGACATAATCTTACTCTCAGAAGTCATTACATCACTCGGAGGTAACACCACGGTGAGGTCATAAAACTATTTGGAGTCTTAAGGGTACGCTAGTCGGTAATTCTTCCATACAAAACGTAGTATGGTGATCACTCGTCTGTTTGACGGTGTACGTTCAAAACTAAATATTATATCATTTTGTCTTGTCATTATCTAGCCCTTTAAGGAAGCAGAAATGGAACAAACATATTGATTTGGAAGTTATGAGCGTTGAAACTTGCATATTTCAACACAAATTTTAACTCTTCTTTGGGCGTAAATAAATAACTTATGTAGTTAAAAAAATTGCTAAATAGATACCGTACAGGGATAGATAATTTATTGAAAAGTTCAAATACTTTTATTTTGAGTAAATACATTCAGTCGTTTTTTCATAATATCTATATGCCCAAAAGGTGTGTTCATAAAATTTTACGCGCTCGTTGTCGTTATAAGTCATCGGCTATTTCACTAAATAAATAAATAAAAACTAAATAAATAAAACTAAATAATTAGCATGCGTATTAGTCACGTTCATAAACGAGTTCGAACCGTCGACTAGTGTACCCTTAAGACACTGCGGCCAAAGGACACTGAGGTCACACACTTAGGGTCTTAAGATTTAAGACTGAACGAGGGATCACTTGGTCTTAAGACCTCCAGGCCACTCCACCAAGTCCTATCAAATATCATATTTCTTTGCAGATTCTCACCTAACGGTAAATACTTTGCGAGCGGCAGCGCGGACGGATCAGTCAAACTGTGGGACACAGTGTCAAATAGATGCTTTAACACATTTATCAATGCTCATGAAGGCTCCGAAGTGTGCTCCGTTGCATTTACAAGAAATAGCAAGGTATGTGGTATGGGTCGTGTGACCTTGAAGTGGTGGGTCATATTAGATTCATAGGTCAATAAAATACACTGGGTCATGTGTGGGTCAGTTTTTGTGTTAAATTATTTAGTGGCCCACGTAAACTCATTGTAATAATTTATTTGTGAGAGGTCATTTTGTGAGTATGGGGTCACTTTTGAAGGTCATCCAGTGTTTTGAGGTCGTATTTATTATGATTAAGGTAATTTGTGTAAAAATTTTTTTGGCCATTGTTACAAATTAATTTGGCCAACCACGTGTTGGTCTTATTCAGTTGTTATCAACCATATTTTTACTTTAGCTTTAGAATATTGGTTCTATTTTTTGTAATTATTTTTTAGTATCTCTTGACATCTGGATTGGACTCGTCTATCAAGCTCTGGGAGTTGGCAAGTAGCAGATGTCTCATCCAATATACTGGAGCGGGGACCACAGGTAATCTGGAGTTTCACTTGGTTTTCTAAAAGAAGCAATAAGATAAAGCATACTCAGCCTATAATGTTCCCACTGCTGGGTCACAAGCCTTCTCTCTTCGAGAGGGAGTGGGCTGTAATCTACCACGCAGGCCCAGTGCGGGTTGGTAGATGTCACATGTCTTCGATTTTTTGGTTCTAGGACATGCCGGTTTCCTCACGATGTTTTCCTTCACCTTTTTGAGTAACGAATATATATACATATATCGTCAGATAATTTTGACGCACCACGAACTTGGTTCAGAGCTAGCAAATTAACCTCACAAAACCGATTTTATATCATTTTCTTAGCTATTTTTAGGGTTCCGTACGTCAACATGAAGAAATGGAACCCTTAC
Organism: Agrochola circellaris; assembly: GCA_914767755.1. NCBI lineage: Eukaryota > Metazoa > Arthropoda > Insecta > Lepidoptera > Noctuidae > Agrochola > Agrochola circellaris. Next base: position 25,005,568 of record OU611839.1, on the reverse strand, counting down.
AGGATAACTCGTGTGTGTCTGTCTGTTCGTCTGTCACAGCCGATTTGCTCCGAATCTACTGGACCGATTAAGTTGAAATTTGGTACACATATTTCTGTGACCTAAACATGAACAATCAATCTGCCTAGCCTTTTTCTAACTATGTTTGGGTCGGCTTCCAGTCTAACCGGATGCAGCTGAATACCAGTATTTTACATGGAGCGACTGCTTATCTGACCTCGCCAACCCAGTAACTGGGTAATACGATACCCCTTGGTAAGAATGGTTGTCAGACTTTCGGGCTTCTGACGACCCGTAACCCGTGACCCAAACATGTACGTGTAACGTAAATAAATGAATTTTGAATATAGGTTTACTTTTGGGGGAAAAACGTCAATTTTTTTTTTTTTAAGTTTTGTAATCTGTACCGTGTGACATATCAAATGAAAGGGCTTGTTTTGTTAGGATTTCAAATATATATTTTTTATAGTTTTGAAATAGCGAGTTTTAAAGATATTCAAGTAAATATATGAAATTTGACCATTCCCCCCCCCCATTTATATCCGAATCTGCTGAGCATTAAATTTTGAAAAAAAATTAATACAGTGAACGTCTATACTTATACATTACAGGAAAACCTTAATGTTGTACTTAATTACAGGTAAATATTTGACAGCTATTTGCGACGTTGCCAACTTTTAGAATAAACGCGCTTAAGCCAACGAGTGTGTTGATGACGATATGACTTTCGTAGTTCACACTTCAACTTTATTTCGACTTTCTTAATCTTAGACCTATTTTATAATTTTGGCTTTAAATTTTTAGGCAAACAAGAGCACCTCGCCCAGGCAGTGTTCAATCACACGGAAGACTATGTAATGTTCCCTGATGAGGCGACCACTTCTCTGTGCACCTGGCATTCTAGAAGTGCCAGTAGGTGCCAACTGATGTCACTGGGACATAACGGTGCTGTGAGGTAAGATGTCAGGGTCCTTGAAATAAGGTTTAGTCGTAATCACCACTTAGAGAAAACATTTCGATTAATCACCACATCGAGCAAGAATAGTTTAGTTACCACCGCACAATGCGAAAATAAGTTGCTATATATAAGCAATAACTAACAAGTAAGGTTTCATATTGCCAGTTTTCACCGACCCAAGCTCAGAAAGTATGTGTTTAATCACCACTTTAAGCAGGTAGTTTTATAGAGGTATGAGGTCTCAAAACACGAACACGACACGAACTTTACACTATGTTAGTGTGAGTTTGAGTTAGTCGAATTCAGTGGGCGTGACGTAGTCGGAAGATATGACGAGTTACGCGATAGAAAGAGAGGCAACGTCTAGGTGAATATAACTGCAGGTAATTAGCGCTGTGCGACCTGAATTGCACTTTATTGTGTCGTAGCAAGAGTCGCTTTTTATTTAAATGATTTTGCGGAGCGAACTGTCTGTATTCATCTGTGGTGGCGGCACTAAATGTGCAATTTCTAAGCACTATTATATATTTTTATTTCTCAATTCCAGGTTCATAGTACATTCCGGCACTGCCCCGGCCTTCCTGACCTGCAGTGATGACTATCGAGCACGGTTTTGGTACAGACGGAACACTCACTAACATGTACCAGTCGAATCCTTTGGAAGCGATGATGAATTAATATTTTGTTAACCTTTGAATGATGGTATAGGGTAATAGGTGTATTTTTGGAAGGTAATAGGGTAATTACTAGGGGTGCATCCGATACCGATACCGATACCAATACCGATACCAATACCGGTACCGATACCGATATATCAGCGATACTTTGATTTATCCGATACTTCGGTATCGACGACGGGAGCGACGGCTTGACGTGCTTTCCGACGCACGGAGGGGTTTCGATATTTAATGGATGGTCACCCATCCACGGACCGACTTCGGCGAGCGTAGCTTAATCCTCGAGAAACCCGTGCTGTTATTACTAAGCCCCTCGGTCAAAAGCGACCCCAGCACATATTAAGATAATACACCTATTTATACTCCGTTCGCGATTTAGTTTCCAAAAATGTAAACAAGAAAACCACTTTAATATCGACGCATAAAGTTCAATTTTCGCTGCAAATTCAAACATTTTTATGACTTTTTCAATAGTACGAGTCTTTCTGAAATCAACTTAATTATATTTCTATAAAGTTGATATTCGTTCAATAGAAAATAGCAGTAATTGGAAAAAAGGATTTTGCTAGACTTTTGTGTTTATTTATGCCATCACTATTGGTACCATCATCTTTACAAATGGATTCTACTAAAATATTATGTCTCCAAATTTCTAGTGAAATGCTCGACTATCTTTGATAAGACTTTGGTAAATTTTTTAGATTTAAGAAATAAAAAAATAAAAAAACTGGAATTTTCCAGTGAATTAACTTTGAAGATATTTGTGAAGATTAAAATTGTTTTTTTTTTAATATATTTGGTGTCTGTATTCATGTTTGAAATTTACTCGAAAACTCCTGTACTCATTTTGATATCACTTAAAGGAAGAAAACATAAAAATGATTGTAAAACTAAATGTTAATTTAAATAAATAATTTTACTCGAAAATTGCTGTACTCATTTTGATGTCACATTTAGGAAGAAATTTATGGTTTAAGAACTTTATTATTCCTCATTAAGAATTAACAATAATTCACTTATAGAGGCATCCTCAGGAAGGCGATTGACTTGTGGACACGTCAAGCGTCGAGCGCAGTGTCTTACTGTGAGTCACTGCGCTCGACGCTTGACGTGTCCACACGTCGGGTCCGAGTTCGCAACAAGTAAATCGCCTAAAAAAAAATCTGCTCAACAACGTAAATACCGCAATGAATGTTGTTGAACTGTCAAAATGAAACGTAGTCGTAATCGTTTAGGGAAATGTGTTACGTAATTAGATAGCTGGCTCTATAACTGTACCGAAGACTGGCCCTTCAGCTGATGTCCAGCGAAATAAGTATTGTGACTACTTGCGATGGGGGGAGTTTGTTGCGCCACTCCTTCCCAGCTAACGCACTAGGAAGTGGTGGAGGGTGGGCGTTTTGGGGGACTGTCTTATGTAATTTTGACGTTCGAAAAGTGCTGATTCTCAGCCTAGTTTGAATAAATGACTTTTGAATTTTGATGTAGTATTTACTGAGGGATCCTACTTCTATAGAAAGAAAAGAAAAAGAAAAAAAATGGTTTATTCTGCACAAACAAAACGCACATTTAAAGAAAAACAGACATAATATACACACATACAAAACACACACACACACTATACTAATAGTAGTAGTAGTAGTATGTACCTATTATAAAGATAACATTTGTTTGTTTGTATGTTTCTATGTAGGAGGTAATCTCCGGAACTACCTGTCGGATTTGAAAAATTCTTTTTGCGTCGGTTAGCCCAATTCTTGAGGAAGGTTATAGGCTATGTAACATCACGCTACAGCCCTTAGGAGCCGAGCAAAACAATATAGTCAAAGCACATTCGTAAGAAGCTGGCAGTATCATCACAACGGTAATGTTTTCCCATTGTTTGTCTTATTTGTTTTAGTATATTCGTGTATTTATCTGTTCTTGTATTTATTTATATAGTATTATATATTTAAAGGTTAATAGGTATATGTATATCCTTATATTTAAATAAATATTTATTCCACAATTTTCTACATTGCACCTACCACTGTTTATCTCTGCATCACCCAAAGGTTGACTATTAGAAAATACCTATGGCATTAAGTCCGCCTCTGTACATTTGTGCTTGAAGTATTAAATAAATAAATAGAAAGAACGTTTAGCGAAAACGAATTAATAGCGCGGGCGGGCGATGCGATGCGACGCGGTGGATCGGGGGCCGAAATTTCACGCAATGTCGCCGCAGAAGGTAGTATATTATAAATGTCATAATTTGTATGTTTGTTAATAAGGCTATAAATCAAGGCTAAATGGATTTGGGTGAAATTTAGCACCAGGGTAGACCAGGATCTGAATTAGAACATGGGATACTTTTATCCCATAAGGGAGGGATAACTAAAAAACCCTCTGTAGTGACTTAAATACTCTCTGTTGTGACTTAAATACGCACTGTTGAGACTTAAATACGCACTGTTGTGACTTAACTACCCACTAACCTGGCTATATAACTCTACCGATGACTCGCCCTTCAGCTGATGTCCAGTGAGGTACGTGTTGTGACTGCTCGCGATGTAGTACTGACTGAGGGGACCCGTCATATCCTTGGAGATTAATTTGTGGACTTCTTCTTCTTCGGATGTGGAGGATTTGCTGTGGAATAACGATTTGTTTGATTTTTTGTGCCTTTTGCAAGCCACAGATGAGGTAATACATGCAAAGGGACACTCCACAGTTTAGGTATGAAGCTACAGCCAGCGCTGCGACATTTTAATTTTTTTAATGTCGCGGCATCATGCTGAGATAGGAGCCTTTTGGCCTCGTAAGGGACTTCATTCTAATTTTGTTACTTTGGTTTTTATTTATGTTTAGTGTGTTTTAGTTAAATGTGTGATTTCCTGTGCGAGTCTCAATAAATACTTTTTCTTTCTTTCTTTCTACAAGTTCGCGGCGGGCACGTCTTACTGGGCCAATTCAGTGAGTGTAACGTAGTCAGAAGATCTAAGAGTTACGCGATAGAAAGAGAAGCAACTTCTAGGTGAATATAACTGTAGGTGATTAGCGCTGTGCGACCTGAATTGCCCTTTAATAAGTCGTAACAAGAGTTGCTTTTTATTTGGTGTGTGCCATCTGTATTAATCTGGTGGTAAAGCCACATAAAAAAGATTCAAGTGATCCATATAAAATCACATAAGGAATTAATAAGAAATAATTTATTTAATTAATGGTTTCCAAAAACTTACGTGATAAAATTGGCACGCATCTGCTCAGGAACGAAGGCGTAATTGTCCTTATCCGTGAGAAACCTGACGAAACCCTCGAAAGAGAGGCAGTTGTCGGCGCGAAGAGTTGGGTCTGGTTCGTGTCTCTAAGGAAAACAGCAGAAAAATAAGTTATTTTCTTTAAAAGTCACACAATTGCGTCTTTTATTTAGTAAGTCGTAAATAAAGCGACTTCTGTGGTCGTGAGTGAGATCGTTTATCACATAGGCACTGGACCAGCACACAGTACCTTCAAATCATGCCTTGAAGTAATACTTTGTTAATTATTGCTTAGGTGGTTATTGTCTTGTTAGTGATATTGAGATTATTGATGGTGATTTTGACATTACAGTTATGATTTTGACATTATTAATAATGATGATTTTGACATTATGGTTGTGATTTTGACATTGCTAGTAATTATGACCAAAATTTACCGCACTAACACTAGTGTTTAAGATGTGTATGTAACAAACAAATTGGATTGTATGATCTGTAATTAAATAATTTGATTTGATTTATCAGTGTGGGTGAAGAACTATTGGGCTTAACTGGATATTCCCAGGTCTGACATTCTCAATATCGAATTTGAAAATAAGCCCGTTTGACGGCCCACTTCCTAATACACGGAACCTCTGTACAGTTGGCTAAAAGTGGATGCAATGCAGCTCTGCCAATCTCTTCAAACGAAAAGGCGTGATTTCAGAATATGTAATTCCATAAGTAATTTTATAGGTCGCCATCTCAAGTATTTTCGGGAGATTGGTCATTAAGAGCGTTCATTCTAAAAGCTGGCAACGTCGTCAATAGCTGTCAAATATTTACTTGTTTTGACTAATTTGGCAGTATTACTGTATGGAAATATTAAAGATCGCTAACTTGTGAACTAGAAGATTAATAATGAATTGCAATTATAACACTGAATTTGATGTTGTAACTGTTTTAGGTGTAAAAATGGTATTTGGAAAGTTTTCAAATACCTACTTTTTTTAAATAAATATACGGTGTTACGATATGAATTATTGCATTTCATAATCAATATTTTAGCTGACTAGTTAGCCATATTTCATATTTCCATACAGTAATATTGCCAAATTAATCAAAACAGCGAAATATTTGACATCTATTTGCGACTTTCAGAATGTGCATTGCGGGACACTAAACGCCCCCAGACGAACAAGCTTAATCGGTTGAAGGACACTGTAATTAGGTGTGAGTACTATGTACTAAAGAGCTACCATTTACCGGGTAATACGTCTTTTATTGACTTGAATGTGCCCTGGCGGCTGTGAGTATGTCATGCTCACTCAAATGTCTCGCTGATGGTGGCGTGTGTGTTGGATCATTTAGCTCCCTTCAAAATAGTTGAGCTGAATGGTGCTGATCCATGCGTCACGTTCGTGAACGGGCACCGTCAGTTGGGACTGGTCAACTCTTAGCGGCCATGACTAATTTAAATTTTTGAATTGTTCTCTGTTTTATCTTTTTATTACGGACGCTTCTAACGTGCACGTCTTTCTACATTGTTCTCACATGTATAATTTCAACATGAATGTGTAACCAGTACTTTGTAACAATTTATTTTATTTAAAAGAGTGTCCGTGGAGTTTCTTGCCCGTTCTTCTCCATAAGTACCTACTACGCTTTGGAATGGGCAACTAGCTTCATATTTTTGACTGACCGATTCCTTGACAATTCAAAAGTGCCTGTAAATGGTTTAATTGAAATAAATGCTTTGAGTTTGAGTTTTAAGGTGATAACAGTGTCCTTCAACCGATTAAGTTATATTTTGTTGTTTACCTGTATTATATCTTTTAGTTGCTGCTCCGTTTTCGGCTCATTCTGTCTCGTCTCACAAAACTTGCCGAGAGTAGGTAGGGAAAGTACTCTGCCGCTAACATCTGGGCAGGCTCCTGTCAAAAGAATATATATAATTAAACATTTTACATTAGAATTATACTAAAAGTCGGATTATTAAAGGCCGGATCAATTAAAAGAGTGATCTGCCGATCGATTCTGTAAAAATATTACCGTGAAACTTGGGTGAAGTGAGTGGTCAATAGTGTTAATCCCTAACATCCTGCCGGTAGATTTGTGACAGTGACAGCTCACTTCACGCTCACTTCACCGAAGTTTCTCGTTGATCTTTTTACAGAATCGACCGACAGGAAATCTGCTCTCTGTGAGCAGGCTCAGTAAGTACTCGTATCTAAGCGTGAATCCACTAATGACTAATTGCGAGGCACTAAACGTAAGATTAAAAAAGATTTTTCCAAAAAAAAAAAAAAAAACGACTTAAAAAAAAAAACACTACAAAGTGAAAAGCGAAATAAAGTTTGTTTTTCACTTTGTAGTGTTTTTTTTTTGGAAGTCGTTAAATTATTTTTGTAAAAGTTTTTGTTTTTCACTGTATCGGAGACAAAACCGAAAATTAAAAACCAAAGACACCGACTTCCGCAATTAAAGTTATTTTTCACTTTGTAGTGTTTTTTTTGGAAGTCGGTTGATTTTTTTTCGTAAAAAGTTTGTTGCCTTTTCATTTTACTGGCTTTAATGGATTGGCTTAGTGGATTGTGTCGGGGATTAGCCCCGTATAAATGGTCCATTAGACGGGTACACCTCTCATTGTGGCATCTTACCTGGTAACGCAGCAGCTGCAAGAAGATCGAATGCTTTCTTCCTTCCCACCTTGTCGCTTGGAGGTTCCAGATCTAAAGACCCGTTTCTTGTTAGTAGACCTGCACAGAAAGTCATCATCATGAAATTATTAGCTGTTTGTTTTTTGACTGCCTCGCAAGCGCTACTACTAAGCATGAGGTCTTGGTTTAAATTCGCGGGTCATGCAATGTTACTGGGTTTTTCCATCTGGAATTTCCCAGTCTGGATTTGTGCCCGGTTGATGGCATTAGGCTCGCTCCCTATTACATGGGACTTAAACATAACTGGCGAAATGTGGGTGTGCAAATAGGTACACCTTTGCATTACCCCCAGATTGTCATTCAAGAATAGCCAAATGACAGATTGTCATTGTGAATCTGTCATTTTATCTATTTTTCCGTAAAGGTCTTGGACCAGCGGCACCGAATCGGTGCCAGCGCGCCACGCGCTACAACCGTCAAGCCCAATAGCGTCGATCCGGCGCGGGCACTTTTCCGATTAACCTAACGCTCAGCTCTCTCGCTTGCAACAACTAGGCCAACGAGACAGGCTATCCCACCATATTTAGTAAAAACCAAGGCTGGTGAAAAACATCGTGAGGAACCAAATAGACATGAGACATCCACTAACCCACACTGTGGCCTCATGGTCGGTTACCTATAGGGTTGCCGACCCTACTATATAACTTAGTACCCTGCTCTATTAGAGGCATAAATACTATATTTCTAAAGAAAAAATATAGTAGGCGAAACAACTAGGTATATTTCTATCTCAATACAAAATGGAGAAATGATCACAATAGGTACCAGTAATTAATCTCATAAAATCTGAATTAATGGTATTTTGGAACCTTAAAATATTGAGAGTGTAAAAATTGTTATGATATGTTAAAAAACAAAATCTGTCGGTCGATTCTGTAAACAACCAACCGGCTGTTAATAAAGGTTCATACTCATACTCGTAGTAGCAAAAAATATGCATATTTTAAATCAAACTCAAAGCATTTATTTTAAATAAACCAATTACCTACAGGCACTTTTGAATTATCAAGGGGGTCGGTCAGTCAGAAAGATGAAGCTAGTTGCCTATTCCAAAACGTAGTAGGTAGGTTCCTATGGAGAAGAACGGGCAAGAAGTTCCACGGACACTCTTTTAAATCAGAATATTGTTACATCATTCATGTTGAAATTATACATGTGAGAGCAATGTAGAAAGACGTACACGTTAAAAGCGTCTGTAATAAAAAGATAAAACAATTCAAAAATTAAAATAATGATAAAAAATGTTTTTGAAATATACCTACTATATTCTTCGCCTTCTACTATATTTTTACAGGTCTTCGAAAATATGATATAAAAAAAGTTGACAACCCTAGTTACCTACGGCCAGCTCCCTCTCACAGAGAGGAGGCCGGTGTCCCAGCAGTGGGAAAGTTATAGGCTGGTATAACTTACCTGTTCGAAAAATAGCTCTGCTTCGGAAAAGTTCTGGTGAACTTCGGCTCTTCTCGGCCCCAAGCAATGGTGATCGGTTTCTTGGCACTGCTAACTGCTCGAAGATGTCTCGTAGTTCTGATCGCATTACTAGGCTGTGAACAATGATCATTATTATTTTATAATGTTTGTATAAGAGGAGGCCCTTGCAGTGAGTTTATAAAAGTCAGTTCCCATTTCATAAGTGGAATAGTTCAAAATCTGTCTTTGATAAATTACTGATAGCCTATCACAGCGCTTCTTGGTTGTGTTTTGGCGATTTTGGAATTGACGGAATTTTTGACGGAGCCCTAAAATAATCAAAAACTGCGTTTTATGTTTTATTTCACTTTGACCAATCTGCTCCACCAGTTCCATCCGTGGGACAAAATGGATTGGTCACAGTTTTGTCGTCCACTGTGACCCACTAATTGATTTTGGTGGAGCAAATAACAGCCGCATAAACTCTGACTTCTCTTTCCCTACTAGGGCTGGCACTGTTGGATTTAATAAAATAGTATGGCGAAACTAAAAACAGTCTTAATAATGTTTTTTTTTTTTGTAATGTGCATTTAGTTTGTGAAGAATAAAAAAAAATAAAAAAAATATGTATATAGAATATAAACTATTCGTATTACATTAGTATGATAACGAAGCAGCTAAACTACCACAAAGCAATTACGTCCACTGCTGGCACATAGGCCATTGGCAAGTATTTTCGCGGAGCCCCCACAGAGGTTTTGCGGAGACCTAGGGCTCCGCGGAACACACTTTTAGTATGGCTGGTCTATCACTTGCAATCAGAAAAATAATGGATACACGATAAATCACAATCTGAATCATTTTGAAACAGATTGCTAACCCATTGCTTCAAAAGTTCGAAAAAAAATATCTGCTCAGCAACGTAAAACGCAATGGATGTTGTTGAACTGTCAAAATGAAACAGATTAGTCGTAATCATTTACGAAAATGTGCAGCGTAATAAAGATAGCGGATCGTTCTTTATTTGAGGTGTTTTGCCTTCAACCAGAGACGAAGTAGAAAGACGAAGAAATTTCATGTGTCAGAATTTTCAGGATGCCTTATAGAAATCGAAGCCGACAGCAGAAATATAGGAATGTAGTGGTGATACTTCCCCGGAAGAACTGTTTTTCAAGAAGCTTTGCTGAAAAGTTAGGTACCCACCTGAAACTCCTGAACAGTGTGACAAAATCCATGAAGTCCAGTTGTGTGTCATAGCCGACGGAGCCAGTTCTTAAGTGTTTCAGGTTCTCCCAAAACCGTTCACTGGTTTCTAGTCTTCTTAGACTGGGGAAGAATAATGAATACTTAAAACAAAATAGTTTTTAAAGAAACATGACGTTCTAGAAAGGAAGGGCTGTTTTTTGTAATTACGTAAATAAGTATTTGGAAACGAATTAATAATTCGTAATTCCACAATAAAGAAATGTACGTACTAAGTAAACAATTGATACTTCAAAAGAAAAAAAAAAAAAATTAACAATAACTTTATTGTCCTATTGTTGTTATGACATGTGTTTAAGAACTAAACAAGTCAAGACCAAAACAAACACACGGTATTGGTCAACAACAAAATATTTACGCATAGTTTAGAAGTTCAAGGTTACCTAGAAAACTAGGTCACAGTCTATTCTAAGGTCAGCATGTCAAAAGTCAAGGTCATTTCAACCAAACTGAAGCATGCTATACCAAAATACAAGGTCGTTAATTTATATTTATAGATGACTAAGCTGGGAATGGAAAATTAACAGAAATAGAATGAAATTTTACACACAACACACAAAATGCTTTTTATGTGATATGTAAATAATAAAAAGAAAATAACTAGAGATTTTAATAAATTTACTGTATAATTTCGACCTTTTTTTATTCCTCTAATTTTCAAACACTTTCTTAGTGGAGGTCATCATCTCAAAAGATCAAGGTCACAGGTCATCCTTACCTACTCCTGTTGGGTGATCCGGCCATGATGCTGGTGGCCGCAGCAGTCAGACTGCTGTGTCGAGGACCGTATGAGTGGTGGTGACTCATCATTGATGATGAATAGGAACTGCGGAGATTTATTTATTTATTTATTGGTAAGGCACCTCAACGACTTACTCACTAAAACATACACATACAGTTTTCGGTATTGCGAATTCATCACTTACAGAAGTGCACAGCACTAGCAAAGAACTTAATGATTAAAGGACGTTTTAGTTATCGTTAGTTCATTCAGATACAAAATAAAAATAAAATATGTTCACAAATTAATAGAAGTAGAGAAATATTTAATTAAATAACAAAAAAGACCTAAAAAGAAAATATAAGACTCGTGGTTTTAAGTTGGATCACCTGTTGTGGTATAGGGGTAAATTCTCATATTTTTGAGTACTGTAATATTCCTTCGTTTTTGTGCAGAATTAACTCGGGTGTCATTTTTGAATATAGTAATAACTAATAGAAGCGATATCCGGCAAAAAATCCGGCACTTGCAAATTGAGTCTATGAAAGCCGATTTTCAGCCCACCGTGCGCCGGGGCGACATCGGGGCGGCGGGAGGCGCGGTCAAATCTCAACTTGAATGGCGCGATTTGTACCGTGGTACGGACCCCTTGTGTCCGAGCCAGTCTTGCACTTGGCCGGCTTTTTATAACTATTCTTACCTATGTCGTGGTGATCCCTGTATTACTTCGTCTTCGCTTCGTGTCCCCGAAGTGTGGGTATACACGAAACTCTTTGGTGAACTTGTCTTTAGTTCCGATGTTGATTTGTTTTTCTGGAAGTACGAAATGTATAGTTATATAAGATGTTTTCAGAGGAACCACCTTTCGAAATTCGAATTCAAAATATCTTATTTCACATAAACCTACAAGGGCACTTATGAAACGTCAGAAGCTAGGTGCACGGTTCCAATTGGTCGTTTCCTATGGAGAAGAGCCGGCAAGAAACTCCACGGTTACTCTTTTAAAAGTAAATGGTTTTTACAATGTTTTCAAATTACAGTGTTAAAAGGTATGAGAGGACAGTGTAGGCCTGTCAACAAGTACCAATATGTGCAAACTAACTATATTTCAATCACGATATGGGCCCATGTCCAATTGTCTATACATATTTTCCATAGACTCCATAGTTTGAGGTAAGATTGTTATCAGTCACACGTTGAACAACTGTCTACATTTTTTGGTCCACAAAAATGAAATGTTTAAATTGAAAGTAAGAACGAAAATAAATTAATTTGACTCAGGTTAGCACACAATACACACTCAAAAAAAAAAAAAACAAAAAAAAAAAAAAAACTGTATTGTGTGCGTTACAGCTGCGCCAATAGGGCCAGTTCCGCATAAATGCCAGACAACTAGTGTCTGACGCTGGTTTTCAACTGGACCTTATGTTAAGAGGCCGTCTTACGGATGTAAATCAGTTTTCTTGGTGTATGTAAATATGATAATTGATAACTTTTTACTATAGTTTGCATGATGGCATACAGGGGCAGTGATAGCCTAGTGGTGTGGTCGGACTGCCAAGTCATAGATAGGTCTCGAGTTCGAACCCAAGGCACGCACCTCTGATTTTTCGGATTCATGTGCGTATTGTATAATTATCACTTGCTTCAAAAACTGTGAAGGAAAACATCGTGAGGAAACCGGCCTGAGAGATATTTCTTGACGGCTTGTGAAGCCAAGTCAGAGGCCCATTGGCGGCTTTAAAACTCTGACACCAGGTTAGTCACTAACCACACGAAAAGAAGAAGAAGATTTTCGTTACATGTCATTTATTCCGCGCGTTCGTGATAGGCTCATTGAAAGAACAGTACTAATTGTACATTGATTACAAATAATCTTTCTTACCTTGAATTTGATCCCTGAACTCCTGAGCGAGTCACAATGAGAATCGGTGTATCCCTTGACTGGTGTAGAGTGTGATGAGCTGCCGCAGGTTGATTCTCTGCCACCGAAGACCTGAAGATGAGAGAAACGGTTTTAATTGTTATCGACCTCTTAAGCCATACTAGCAATCTAATTACGTAACTCATTTTCGTAAATGATTAAGACTAATCTGTTTCATTTTGACAGCAATCTGTTTTAGCGATTTAAAATATCCGTTGGCCAGTTTTCGAGTTCTAAGGTGGCTCCTCAATTCAGACGTCAGGATTGAGGAGCCACCTCTAACGTCGTATAACTTTTTAAGGGTTTCACTACCAATTCTAGGATCCGGCCTACAAAATTGGCTAATTTACTACTAAATATTGGTAGTATCCTCGTTCAAATATGAGAAATGGCTCCTCAATCCATATGGACACTTAGATTGTGATTGGTCGAATTAGGGTATAGGATGGTTGTCTTTTGTAACAATCCACGTTAAAAAGCACGATTTTAGTTACTATTAAGAGCGTTTATCCTAAAAGTTGGCAACGTCGCAAACAGCTGTCAAATTTTTTTCCCTGTCAACACAGGGAAAAAATTAGTCAACACTAATTTGGCAATATTACTATATGAAAATAAGAAATGTTACTAACTAGCGGACTAGAATATTAATCATGAATTGCAATTATAACATTTAATTTGATGTTTTTCCCGTTTTAGGTGTAAAAAAGGCATTTGTAAAGTTTCCAAATACTTTTTTCACATCTAAAACTAAATATTAGGTGTTACGATATTAATTAGGTATTGCATTTCATAATCAATATTCTAGTTCGCTAGTTACCCACATTTCTTATTTCCATACAGTAATATTGCCAAATTAATCAAAACAGCGAAATATTTGACATATATTTGCGACGTTGCCAACTTTCAGAATTTAAACGCTCTTAAACCGAATAAAAATTATCTTGGAGGTTATCAAATTGCTTTTTTTTTATTCAGGTACCTTTTTTTTTTTTTTTTTTTTGAGGATGGGAAATTATCAAATAACTTCTCCCGCTCTGGGTGGAGCGGGAGGGCGTGTCAGACTTTTACTGACTAAAACCCACCCGTGTTCCTTCCGTTGCCTGTGTGCCGAGGTCGCGATATCCCTTTCAGACAAACCCGCAACCCCGGCAGGCATTAGCCCTTCCGGACCCCGTCACTTGGTGCTGACATCTCTTTGAGGCGCGCGTGGAACACAACGCGCCGTCGACCCGGGCCTGGTCTCTATCGGACGGCGAGCTACCCATTGCTCACTGTCCGCAAGCCCGCGCCTACGGTGGCCGGAAGTCAGCTCGCGACTCCCGACGCCCGGGGCGTCTCCTGCGGCGACTAGGGGCGCGAGGGGGCGCATTTTGCCTCTCCCTCGCGCGCTCCGCCTCCTCCTTCGCGAGCATTACTGCTTCGCAGAAGGAGGTGACGGCCTCCCATGCACTCTCGCTCCGGACCATGGCCTGAACCAAGGCCGGACGCGAGAGATCGCCGCCGCCGATCGCCTCCGTGAGGACACGGCGGTGCCCCGCCCAAGCTGGGCAGACCTCCACCGTATGCTCCACCGTGTCCTCCGGGCGATCCACACAGTGGTGACACCCGGGCGTTTCCTCCCGCTTTATCCTGAACAGGAACCTCCCGAAACAACCATGTCCGGTGAGGACCTGTGTCAGGCGGAAGGTGAGGACGCCGTGGCGCCTCTCTATCCACTCCTCAAAGAGGGGACTTATCGCCACAATTGTGGCGTGCCCAGCGCTGGGTTGCGACAATCGCACTCTCCATGCCGCCATGAGATCCCGCCGGAGCTCTGTCCGCTGTGCCGCGATTTCTCGCGGCAGCGGAGTTACGCCCCGGCTTTTCGCCTCCTCGCGCAACTCCCACATGTGCGCGAGGACTTTTGCCTCCAGATCCCATGGCGGTAGTCCGGCAAGGAGGCTCGCCGCCTCACGGGAGACCGTGCGGTATCCTCGTACCAGCCTGATGGCCATGACCCTTTGGGACGCGTTCAACCGCTGGGCTGGTCGCAGCCTCAATGAACGCGCCCACACCGGTGCCCCGTAAAGGGCCATGGACCGCACGATCCCCGCGTAGAGCCTCCGGCAGGAGGCGTTTGGACCCCCTAGATTGGGCAGAAGCCGCTTCAAAGCAGCCCCTGCCCTCTGCAGTTTGGGAGCCAAACGTCGGAAGTGCTCCACGAAGTTCCACCGGCTGTCGAGGACGAGTCCCAGGTACTTCATCGTCGACTCGACACCGATGTGAACCCCTCCTGCCGTTATCCGGGAACCCGACAGTGGCGCGTTCCGAGGACCATAAAAACACATGGCCTCGGACTTGTGCAAGGCCACCTCGAGTCCCAATTGCCGGATCCTATCGACGATTGTCGCAACCCCGCGTGTCGCCAGTTCGGCCGCCGCCTCATGCGACCTCCCCTGCGCCAGGACCAGCGTGTCGTCAGCGTAGCAGACTACACTGACGCCGCTAGGGAGGTCGGCGCGCAGCACCCAGTCGTAGCCGATGTCCCACAGATGCGGCCCCAGGACCGATCCCTGTGGGACACCGCACGACATCTCTCGCCGGTTCCACTCTCCGTGGTGACCGGGGTAGATGACGGCCCTGTCCGTCAAATAGGCCTCGACCACTCGACAGAGGTAGGTCGGCATCCGGTGATACCGGAGTGCCTCCCTAATGCAACTCCAGGGCAGGGTATTGAAGGCATTGGCGATGTCAAGAGACACCGCCAAGACGACCCCACCCCGGGCAACAGCATCCCCCGTCGTGGACGTCGTCGTACCGCCGGTCGTTTTATTCAGGTACCTGCCTACGAATCGGTGTTGTTTCAAACTAACTTCTTTGCATCATGTCTTAAGAGTCTATAATACCTCGAATTGCTTAGCATGATCTTCCGTTATTGTGCGTTTGCACTGGCGAAACATTCACAACAAAACATGTTGAAATCTCTGTTCTGTAAATTTTCCATACAATGTTTGACAGGGACTAGAGATTTCAACCTGTTTAGTTTTGTGAATGTTTCGCCAGTGCAAACGCACAGCTATACAGGGTGTCAGGGACATCGACGCGAAGCCGGTTACCATAGGGTCAGTACATGATTCTGAACACCCCTGCGTTGAAATTTTTGGTCGGTTATTTAAAAAAAAATCTGCTGTTTCATAGAAAAGTGCAATACCTACGCGGTCAAAATGTATGGAGCAGCTGTATTTTTTTAAAATAACTGACGAGAAATTTCAACGCAGGGGAGCTCAGAATCATGTACTGAATCGTGTTGATGGCCCTGCCACCATGTATAGTTAATTTTGAAATAAATATAAAGTTGAGGATTAATGTTAAGCATAGTAATGTTTGACGAAAAAACAATTCCATAACATTTTCTCAGTAGAAAAAAAACCCAAAGTTACCTCCAAACCGAACAATATACCTCTGTATTAAAAAAAAAACTTCAAATAAGATCATGAAACGTTGCATAATAACTGAATTAACTATAAAGCAGATATTATGTATTTTTTTAAATTACTATCTTTTTCGCCGTAAAAAGAAATTACCTAAACTATTGGAGCCTTCTCCCCGGCGCTCAGTCTCGCTCTCACAGTCTGCTCGCAGGATCGTACGAGCGAGATTAGGAGTGAATTTGAGCTGAGGTATTACGGACTCTTAACTAGAATAAAAGCATGCTTTTGACGTTTATATAGACTGGAATTCTTTTTTAATCCTTTACAGAAACGTTTGCAAAGACCCTCAAGATTTTTTTTAAAGATATTGCTTAAGAATTCATCTCTTTACCATATTATTGATAGAAAAAACTATTCGTTCGATACCCGTCTTAAATATAGCTAATCGTTCTACTTACCAGTGGTAAAATAAACGATTCGTTTTTTATAGGAATCCGGTATAGTTCAAAATACTCACTCGAATTGCATCAGAAACCAAAGGTTCGCAGCAGCATCCATCTTCATAATACAAAGCTGTGTACTTATTCTTAAGCCAAGCTAAACTCCGGTCTGCCAGCTTGGCTTGACTCATCAGGGCTCTTATGACGGAGTGGAGGCCTACTGCCCATACCCTGGAAGTAAAGAGATTGAAGTATAGATTCATATCCATCAAGTCTGTTGATAGTGTGGCGGCATCTACACCGCCACATGCGAATACGCATCAAAGACCTGACACACAAATCCTGCATCGCGCAAGCAGGGTTAACCGCGCGTCGAGTATATATACAACCTCCCGACATCAATCGTTGAGCAGACTCCCAATGTGGAGAACCCAATTCCCATTGGGAAAAAATTGGCAGGGGGTGACTTGCACACTCAATAATGGGCCCCCAAAAACTGTCGCTAGCACATAGTGACGTAGCGACAAGGGGGCAACATGTTCTGAGGTGCTTGAGAGGTGGAGAGGCATTCCACGGCTTTCAGAACATTATTTATTTATTATTATTAGTTATAAGTGATATGTGACGAGGATTCAATGGGAAAATGAAAAATATAATAACACATTCCTTGACACGGAGATCAAACCTCACGCTCAGTAAAACTGAAAATTCTAAAAAGACCCTAACTGGAGATCGAACCCGGGTCCACACAGCAGTCACGCATACGTTCACTAGACCAACGAGACAGTTGTAACATTAATAATCACACTCACTTAAAGTTTCAAAGTTTTGAGTATGAATGAAGAAGTAATGGGGATGACCAAAAAAACTTAGGTGTCTTGTGTGAAAGATAAAACGGTAAAACACGCTATATATGTGTGCCATCTTAGAAATCAAAAAGCGCTAAATTATACGCAAGGCGCTATAAAGCTTAGTCGCGCGAAATGTTCATCAAAAAAGCCCTAGATCTAGCGCCAAAAGCGCTAAACTAGCAACACTGACTGGTGGATCGCGGTATGGCGCAGTCAGTCGCAGGAGGCCCCGCGTGTCGGGGCCCTGCCGTAATTGAGATGCATGGCAGAAGACATGCTGCGTCAATCAACAATAAACTAAGAAAAGGGAGGAAGATGATAATAATGATGAATCAGTCTTACCTATAAGAATAAGCTGGTAACACAAAGTGCACGGTCCTATTATCGCTCAGCGTGCGTCCGTACACGAGTGATATGATGTGGGGTCCGTGAGCGCACGTCTCCAAACCGTGTCGTCGCGCACAGGCAGTCAGTTCTGCTATGTCGCGCGGTTCGAGGAGTTTGCCGCCGAGTCGCATGTCCTTTACGCATTGGAGGTCTATGAAGCTGGAAGGACAAGATTATGGGAATATTATGAGAATTTAAAATCTTAAATTTTTTAATTAAACATTTATTAAAACTTTTGTGGTGTCTTGGTTTAATTTGGTATGGACAATAAAACACTGTTTCCAATATATGCTATTCTCGCTGAGCGCGGCGCATTGCCAGTGCTGCCAGATCAAAATACCAATTCCGTGCTAACAGCAATTCAAAAAGCGCTAGATTTTATAAAATCAGCGTATCCAAAAAGCGCTAGATTGCGCGCTTAATTTATACGTTAACTGTAAAAAGAAATGCGATAAAAAAAATTATAAGTGCAGGCAGTGCGTTTTACCTATTCACGATTACACGACTTTGTCTCTTTCTGTCCAATCGTATACATTGTTTAATCGTATTCGAAAGAAAGAGAAGAAATCGTGTAATCGTGAATAGGTAAAAAGCACTGCCATGTCAGAAAATAAAGACTTAAATATTTTTGAAAATTAAAACATATCGCTAAAACGCTATAAATCTGTTGCAATCTTAGAAATCAAAAAGCGTTAGATTATCCGCTAGGCGCTAAGATTCCAGAGATTAGCGCGTTCAAACAAACAAACAAAAAACGAATTCTTCAGGTTTATTATTAGTATAGATTACCTAAGTACATGATTGAGAGATTTGATAGAGTAATTAAGAGAATACTATTATATAGAATCATTTTTTATTCTTTCTAACTGAACAGACAGCTGTGCTGCTGGGGAGTTTGTTGCGTCACTTCTTCTTCCCAGCTAACGCACTAGGAAGTGATGAAGGGCGTTTTGGGGGACTGTCTTATGTAATTTTGACGTTCGAAAAGTGCTGATTCTCAGCCTAGTTTGAATAAATGACTTTTGAATTTTTGAATTTTAATGTTGGTCATAAAACAAGTAGGTTTTATGCCTAATAATTATGAGCCCAATGAACAATTTTTTTTTTTTGGACTTAGTTATTACTAGAACCGTACCTATACTAGTTACTTACCCTTCTTCTCCAACGATCCCCGCTTCATTTTCATGTGCTAGGTTCGCGGTGTACTTCAAAGGTATGACTTCCTCAGGATTGTATGATAAACTCACTTCAGGTTGTGTCATGTTTTCTGATGGGGTTTCTCCTGAAAAACATAAACCATTTTGTTTAAGCGAAAACTAAAAAAAACTGCAAACGTGTCTAAAATAAAATAATGTAAGAACTCTGTCTTTCCTAGAGCAAGCAGGGCGCGTGCTCGCTCTAGTCTGAACTGAGCGAGCGTTCCGCACCAATCCGCATACTTACCATGTTGAGCATGCGGCTGATGTGCAGTCCTACACCACGCAAGCAGAGCGCACGCTCGCTCTAGTCAGAGCTGAGCGACTGTTCCGCCCCACTCCGCTTCTGTTACTACACATTGTACTTACCATGTTGAGCATGTGGCTGATGCGCAGTCCTACACCACGCAAGCAGAGCGCACGCTCGCTCTAGTCTGAGCTGAGCGAGCGTTCCGCCCCACTCTGCTTCTGATACTACACAGGTTGTGCCGTGATGCATTATCTGAAAAATATAACACAATAAATTAATGAATATTAAAGCATTAATGTTGGTTGATTCTATATATATGTGAAGAGGTATTTTCCCTGAAAGTGGTCAGGTAAAGGCCGGTAAAGGATTTTATTTGCCTTGAAATATCTCGGTCAACAACCAAATGACTGGTCAGGACATTTATAAACCTATCTTTGGTAAAAGCTATCAGAAATCAGTGGTGAATCGATGAACATTCTCACCTGCAAAATATGCCTATCCATCCTCTCCCCATTTTGTGGGGCTAGGGGAAACATGGTGACCCCATGATCATGGGGTAGTGGCTGCACAGGACAGTACCCCGTGCCTTCGAGTTCGTAAAGCGCTTCGTTCTCGAATTCTCCGTTAATCTTCGAGGTCGAATGTGAGAAGACGGGCTCCTCGCATGTTAACATTGCTGCTCTGAGGGAGAAACAAGTGATTAGGTTTTGAAGACGTTTTGTAGCAGAGTCGTGTTTATGGGTGAGCGACCCCCGGCGGTCGCCTGGGGCGCCGGTACATACAGGGCGCTGCGCACGCCAGCTTAACTTAACCACTTCATTTGAATACCTATCTCTATTTTAAAAGCTTTTATTTTAGTTTAATTATTGTGAATGTGAGGACTATGTAGATAATATATTTTTCTCAGTTAGTTTTAATGATAGTCTGGCAGTTTGAGTAGTTTATGCAGCCTACCCAAATGTCCTTTCTTTGGTATTGTTCGTTGAGTTGAGCACCACGATTACTGACAAATGCTTGCACTGACTGGACAGGTCCACTCAAATCTGTGTGCTTCTTTCCTCAAAAGACTATTTCAGACACTAATCTACATGGTTCTCATATGGCTTGACCAAGATTATGTCTAGACTTTAAAAGAGATTGCGACCGCTGAGTTTGTCTCGGCCTTTCTTCTCAGAGTAGACAGATAGGAAACGCCAAACTCATCTAGCTTATTTTTTAATATGACGTGTAAAAGTGATTCCGATATCCTATTCACAGAATAAACAATTTCATTTATTAAAAAAAACTGAATTTAGTTTTTCTTTATGAACTTATCCCATAAAAGTGAGTATGAGTATTAAGCATTTATTTACCACGACCTGTCATTTTGTTGCTTGTCTTGTCGTATCCCTCACTAACTTGGAGGACGGCGAATGCAGTATTTCTAAACTAAAGTTGATAAAAACGTACTTGCAGTCTGCGATGCTACAAATTAACTACTTTGGCCTCGTTGTCCATTGAAAATCACGTTGCAGAATATCTGGGTCGTTGTCGGTGGCAAATAACGAAAATTCGAAACCAAAGACACCGACTTCCGAAACTAAAGTTATTTTTTACTTTGTAGTGTTTTTTTTTGGAAGTTGGTTGTTTTTTTTTTCTCTTTTTAAGAGACGATATTTTACGATTATTTTTTTTACGATATATTGGAGCTGGCCCGCACTCTGCGCACAAGAGACGCGCAGCGCTTCCGCATGGTCGCATGAAAACATGTCCGTGCGCGGCCATGCGAACATACCCGAAGCGCTACAGTAGCGAGGCAGCCCCAACGTCGCTCTGAAAGTGTTGTTAAACTGAATGCGGAGGGTGCTGTAGCTTTTCTGCGTGTAATTAGCCCTTAGGCTGCAGGTGTACATGGCCGTGCGATATGCTCGGAAAAGAGTTATAAAATGAAGAGATGAGCGGTTATAAAATGACAGCCGTCCATATGGACGGCTGTCATTTTGGGGCGTGATGTGACGGCACCGCTTTCTTAGGACACAAAAGATTTTTAACCCCAACCAAAAATATCACCTTAAAAAATCTCCAAATATTGGTGCGTTACTCCTTGCCAACGCGTAGTGGTGTTGGTGGAAGCTCGCTATATGGTCCATGACGGCCTGGGTTCTGTACACCTTCTCCAGGTTGATGAGACCTTCGGGGCCGACTCGACGCCACCCTGGCGCCTGCTCTCCTTCCTCGTCGAATGATGCTATGTACTGGAAATTGAAAGTGGAATTTGATTTGTTTAAAATTTAGTTAATTGATTTAGGCGTGACCCATTACGTGCGGAAATCCATTATAAAATACAGTAGATGTGGATATATTTAGTACCGCTTAACTATTCCTAAAGAGTCATAAAAAGCCCTGTTTAAAATTTTTTTGCCCAGAATTTTTAAAATTGGTTAAGTAGTTTTGAGTTTATCCATTACAAACAAACAAACGTACAAAAAATCTAATCTTTTTTCTTTATAATTTTAGTTTAGATTTAGACCATTCAACCTTTTTTTTATAAACATAAACACGTTTCAGTCATGGTGTAGAGGGACGCAAGCAAAAATTATTTAGGTCTTAATTAAAACGTAATTCCAAGTTAACGATGTAGGTAGTTACTTTAGAATAAATTTGTAACTTCAGATGGGCCAATAACACAGGCCCGCGGGCCGCAGGTTGAGTATAGCTGATTTAGACTATAAGGGATAATTTTATTATCCTATACTATTAATTGAGCAATATTTGAAAATACATAAATATATTTGTAATCACATTCTCGAAAACGGCTCTAACGATTTCGATGAAAGTTGCAATTTACGTGAGCGATAAATCGATCTAGCTAGGTCTCATATCTGGGAAGATTTGTTTTCTCCGTATTTTAAACCAAGCAGAGCTCGGTTGCCCAAAGTTTAGATCAAGATGGCTACCTTAGAATAATGACATGGCAACATGGAATTAGTAAGTACCTACTATCATGGCAGCATGGAATTAGTATGTACTACACATGGAATTAGTATGAACTATCCTATACTATTAAATGAGCATTCTCTTTTTTCACCCGAGCAGAGCTTGCTCGACCAGGTACTAGGGATTTTAGTCATAAAAATAAACTTGATTCCCACCAGTGAGATAACTTACCACTTGCTTATTCGAGTCTGTGAGTCTGGAGTCTCGCTTGCAACTGTCTCTTAGGGGGCTAGTAGTCGTGCTCTGGTCCATTCGTTTACCGCTTTCTCTTCTTGTGTCACGTTTTAATGATCCTCTGGGGAATGAGAGGGAAGATATAAAAACATGGTGTTTAAAATAATGGGGTACATTCAGATGTGATATTTTAGTGTGAGATGCATTTAATTTAGGGTGAGTGTTGATAGTGGTGCCAAAAATCCGTGGGATTCCTCGATGTTGCGGAGGTGGATGCAGCTCCACGCTGAATTTTAATTTTATGTTTATCCGTGTCTGTACCTACTAACACTAGATGTTAAGTAAAATTGTTACTAACCCTATGGACTCTGTCCGAAATAAAATTATTCTATTCTATATTTACTTTTTGACCAGAATGATATTTAGCATAGAGTCGCTGCCTTATGCTGAGCGATGGCCGTTTTGCGTGTATTTGACGCAATTTTTCGCCCAACTTTTTCTTTTTGTGTTTGTGGTCTTTCTTTGCGTCATGTTTACCGCAAATAAACATATTTTATTTCTTTTTCTACCTATCAAACTTAATATTTGCATAGGAAATGGGTAGATTTTTCGTAATTTTTTCTCCCCTTCCATAGCTTCGTATTTCGGAACTTGGATTCTTACTCTTTCTCTCACTTGGGTATGATGATTCGTAGCGATGATTAACTAAGTATTGTGTCAGTTTCGCGGTCAGTGAACCGGTTCGGGCGACGATAACCGACTTTTAATGATTTTATACTGAAGATCACGTCTAAAGGAGCAGTGTTAATGATTTGGAACAAATATATGTTCTTAGGCTTTTATTAACATGTAAAGTTTTGTTTACGTTTAGTTTTTATTTCTGCCCGAGTGTAGGTCTCGATGATTTTGTTTGGTATATTGGCGTGTGCTACCTAACATATGAATAATAATTTAAATTAGGTTAATTATGTTGAATACTATTATATAGAATCATATATTTTTTTCTTTCTAACTGAACAAACAGCTGCTGGGGAGTTTGTTGCGCCACTTCTTCTTTCCAGCTAACGCACTAGGAAGTGGTGAAGGGTGGGCGTTATGGGGGACTGTCTTATGTAATTTTGACGTTCGAAAAGTGCTGATTCTCAGCCTAGTTTGAATAAATGAATTTTGAGTTTTGAATTTTGACCATACATGAGATGTTGCAGTGACTTGCAAGTCACCTACAGCGCCGGTCTGTGTTAGTGTTGATAGTGCGTTTTTTGTTGTGTTTTGTATTGTAATAATAATAATATAATATAAATTCTTTATTTTGGACGATATAAGATCCATTGTGTTAGTAAATAAATTATCTATAGGTGTCAGTGACATCGACGCAAAGCCGGTTACCATGAGGCCAGTACATGATTCTGAACGCCCCTGCGTTGAAACTTATGGTCGGTTATAAAAAAAAAAACAGCTGTTCGATACATTTTTACCGCGTTGGTATTGCACTTTCTATGAAACAGCTGACTTTTTTTTAAATGATCGACGACAAATTTAAACGCAGGGGGGTTCAGAATCATGTACTGATTCCATGGTAACCGGCTTCGCGTCGATGTCCCTGCCACCCTGTATAAATTCAAAGTTATTATTTGAGTTCGCTTCATGTGGACGATGCACAAGCGAACACAAAACGTCTCAGAATTGGAGAGTAGATGTTCTCCGTCACTGTCCTCAGAATACTGTTGTCACTGTCCCGCAGTCTTGTTATTAAGGACGAGTAAAAGAGACGAGAGAGAGTAAAAGTTGTCAGTTCGATTCAGCGCAAACGTAATGAAATAATGTATTATCTGTTGTGTTTGTAACGTATTAAATATTGAGTATGAGTCATGTAACTGTGAGTGAATAAACAATAAATAGTAATTAGTATAAATAATAATAAATAATAAAAATCTTTATTGCAGACCACATGATCCATTAAAAAAAAAAACGATACAAAAAAAATTTAAATAGCACAAACAATTTAAAAATAACAAAAATTCAAACTGTAAATTAAGCTTAAAAAAAATATTCTAATAATATGCTGTTATTTAAATTAGCTGCTTTAGGCTTTTAATTAAGCTTTATTTACTTTAACTTTAATTTCTTTATTTCTTTTTATTACTTCATTATTTTGATTTGTTTTTTTTTTTTAATTATTACTTTAACTTTAATTTCTTTTTATTACTTTATTATTTTTATTTGTTATTTTTTTTATTATTATTTATTATTCTTTTTTTTTCCTTTCTTTTTTTTTCTTTTTTTTATTATTATAAGTAGGTACATATTTTACGTACTAAAAGATGTCTTGTTCTTACCTCTCATCTTTGAGAGAATCCCTCTTGAACTCCCTCCTGTGTGTAGGCGTGGCTCCCACCGAGTGACTGCCCGTTAGAGATGGAGAGGCCGCCAGAATTTCTCTGAGAAAGAAATACACGTTATAATTTTACCTACACGAGTTGCATAAAAATAAAAATAAATATAAATAAACTCATAAAATTTCATAAACTCAGTGAAACTATATATTTATATTAATATGTGATTTATGAAGGAATGCGTAATTTGTCAAATGCGCGTTGTAATTGTACCTATTCACAAATAAATTTCAAACATCTTCGACTTGATTAAAACCACACATGTCATAGATTAGTACAGATGGGAAACTCCGCAACATAAAGCGACTTTTGCTACGACACAATAAAGTGCAATTCAGGTCGCACAGCGCTAATTACCACCAGAAAACGCGATAGAAAGAGAGGCAACTTACTGGTGAATATAAATTCACCAGGAAGTTGCCTCTCTTTCTATCGCGTAACTCTTATATCTTTTGACTACGTTACGTCCACTGAATTCGAAAAATCGAGCCCGCCACGTATAGGCTACTTGTAGCTTCATACCTAAAATATGAAGACTAAAACAAACTAAAAACGGACTAAAATCTTTTGAGTTAGTGTAGTGTAAAAGTGTAGAAATAAAAGTGGCAATGACACACCTATAACACATGAACAAAGTGTTTATAATATTATATCAGACTCTAAGAAAGTGGAACGGACTTGTATAAAGTACAATCAGCACTATTCTAAGTTTTAAAATAATTATCACGTAAAAAGTTAAGTTAGATTAAAATTGCTTATTAGTCTTATAGGCTAGATTGTAATTAATTATTAAGAACCTGGTTCTTTTTAATAAAGGATTTAAAAAAAAACCTTAAATGTGGAGTGTCCCGTCTGTGTTCATCTGTGGTATATATAGAATTACTGTAGAACATGTAGCTTCACGTATTGCGGTTTCGATTGTGTGGCCGGCAAGATTATAGAATAGAATAGAATAGAATTTTCTTTATTCGAGTAACCAAGACTCAACAACAAGATTATTAGTAAAACTGATGACTATGTTAGTAAGCTCAGACACTAAACAAAAACAAGGAAAACAATACAAAAAGTAACAATTATGAGGTCGTACGTCGAGAGACCAGACTTTTGCGGCTGTCATCAAATAAATGTCGACGGTTTTCACACAAGTGCGATAACAAAACCTTTACAGGACTGCGGTTTAAGATGGTAAAGTAACTTTTGTTTTGTTTTAGATATGTAACATTTTTCCTCTTGCGTTCCTGCAATCTGTGGGAGTGATTTCGTGAAAAGGGACGGAAGTATGTAACAGGAAGCCGGAGAAGCGCTTGCTATTTGATTTGATCAATGAACACGCGCGGTGTACCAACTGCCAAGAAGTTGGTCCTGTCAGCCAAGATCTCAGATATTACACATGTTATGCGACTACTGTAAGGCTCGCTATTTTTTTCGTTTATTCAAGAGTAACATAACATGACGCCTATTATCTCCGACTTGCAAGGCGGAGGTTATGTACATAATAGTACACCAATATTTCGTCAGTTATGTTTAAGTCCCATGAAAAGGGGTCGAGCCTATTACCAGGCACCAGGCAGACATCCGGACTCCGGGCTGCTACTCAGAAATTCCCGATGAAGACCCTAATATCACTTTTTCCAACCTGCAACTCCAATCCAGGACCTCATACTCAACAGTCGACTTTTATTTTAAAATTTTTTGTTACTTTGATCCTTTGTTGGTCGAAATAAATGAAATTTATTATTTTTAAAAAAACGTACCTAGTTTTCAAAAAACACACGCTTTTTACACGCACATAAAATTATAAATTAATTAAATTGTCTTCTATTTGTTACGATATAAGTACCTATGCATCTGGTCACTTTTTTATGCTCAATGATAAAATCAAAAATCGGCCAAGTGCGTGTCGGACCACGCACAATGAAGGGTTCCGTAGTTGGGATGAATTTGTCACAAGAACAAACTTAACATTGTAGTTGAAAAACATGTTCTCCCATACGGAATGTATGGGAGATCATGTTTTTCAAACTGCAAATTTAAGTTGATTGATTATTACTCGTTAACCTGTACAGCCTACTTAGCTCTGATAGTTTTCCTTTTAATTTCGTTACATATACTACTGCTGTGATTTTTTTCACCAATCCAAGTACAACCAGCTGGCAGGACACACACACTAGACTCTAACAAAAAATTTCATATTTCGCAAACCCTGAATCGAAAATGGTTTTCACAAACTTACAATATTTTTGAACGACCTTTCTAACGATATCCCACAACATGGGGTAGATGAGAAAAAAAAAACATCCCCGCTTTACGTGTAGGGGAGGTACCCTAAAAAAACAACAACCGGGCAACAGCACTGACGCGCCCACGCTATTTACCCTACAAAAAAACTGATTAGAATCTTAGTAAATAGTGGAGTCGCCGATAGCTGAAAACCCCACTTTCAGGAACTTAAGATTTTATCCCTAGCCTGTCTCTATATATTTGAAGGTTGTAAGTTCGTGCGTAAGTACCCAGAATTCTTTACAAAAAGAGAGAACATACAAACGAAAATTATTTCAAGACATAAAAATAGACTAAACTTACCAACATCGCGTCTAAAAATGCACTCCAATAGTAAATTTGTCATGTCTCTAAAATTTATAATAAGTTACCCGAAATAATAAAGAATTTAAATAAATATAACATCTTTACCAATAAATTGAAGCTTTTCCTTGTGAGCAAATGCTACTATAGTTTATGCGAATACTTAAATGATAAATTATAATTAACTTCATAACCATCTATTTGTATCTACAAATAATCACTATTAACGAAACGCTTACCTACTCATAATAGGAAAAATAAATTTTAAATAAATATGAAGCGTCTAATAAATAATTTACTTAGACATAATAAATATTAATTACGTAATAAATCAAAATAATAATAAGTAAATAAATAATAATGAATAATATTAAAGGTTTCTATAAAGTTACTAAATAAATAAACGTATATAAGTAATTTATAAAACAATAATTATAATTCTTAAATTAAATTCTGTTTTGCTAAAAGAGTATAACTTACTATTTAACTACTAATAAAATTTATCACATTAAACGCCCAGTGTTCTTCCTCCTCTCTCCTACTTGATCTATGCTGTGCCCGACAGGGTCCATAATTGTGACTAATATAATTATTTACCTACCAACTGTATACATTATGGTACGCAATAAAGAATTGAGAATTGAGTACTCGCCCATTTATAAGACCAATTAAGCCCAACATATAGAGATCGTAATAACAACATTACGCACAGTCAAGTATTTTTCGAGTACACGTTGAACTCGTTGCGGGTACTCGTGTAATTAAAAAACAACATGTCGAGTCAACCATTGAAGCGAAAATGTAGAGATGATTGATATTTTTATAGAGTTGGTAATACCACCCGCAGAAATTTTCTTTAAAATATGTTAGTGGAATAAAGACCAAGAAATAATAGAAATTATTTACAGTATTGTGAAACTATATACAAACTTGTTTATTTTTTTTTTGACTATCTTTTATGTTAAAAATGTGCTATATATCACTGAAAAAAAAAAAAAACTTGTAATAATCAGCCTATAATGTACTCACTGATGGGCCAAATGCCTCCACCACGCGTGCACAGTGAGGTTTGGTGGATGTCAGAACTTCGAATTTATGATTCTAGGATATGCCGGTTTCTTCACAATGTTTGCCCAGTGGTAACGACCCCGACTTAAGGCTGTAAAGTCCTAGGTTCAAACCTAGTTAGAAATACACTTTATTTTTGCAAGTTATTCCCTCTATAAGCTCTAAAAACAGATTTGAAGATTGCGAGACGAGCTTGACGCCTACATACAGAAGTGATCCACACTAGCTCAAGACAGAGAGTAGTGGAAAGGAGATCAGACTTAAAACAAATAAAAACAGTGAAGATAATAATAATTATTATAAAATCGAAAAATGTAGCTTACAGCGGCTGGATTAGTTTTGTGGTATTATCATCTCTATACAAATATTTAATCTGTAACTCATAAATACCTTCAGTTTTTCAGCGTATAAAAGGTACTCCAATGAATGGGTGAAATCAAGCGAATTTTGTTAATAATCCATTTCTGATAATATTACTTTGACCGCGAAAATTGCTTATGTTTTTCATAACAACAATATTTATTTTAAGTGCTTATTGGATTACGTTTTATTTTTTATTTACAATTGTTACAGTTGAAAATAATACTCTTGATTGCCTCGTTGGTCTAGTGCAAGGCTTCCCTAACTGTGCGTCTCGACGCCCTAGGGCGTCGCGAGGCGATGCCCTGTGACTCCAGCCGCTCCAATACGACAAAGACAAACAGCTTGAATTTTTGAGCTCAGTTTCTCATGAAGATCGTGCCATCATTACTGCAGCATTGAGGGTTCTATTAACATCTACGACATCGTACTCATGCGCAGTTGCAGCAATAAAGAACAAGTACAGGTAGCAAATATTTTATTTGGAGTTAAGTAATTTGTTACTAGGCTAGAACTACACACTGATAGTTTTGGCTAAAGGGGGGGGGGGTGGGGGCTGTGCGTCGCAATAAAATTGTAAACATGTTCATTTGAATACATATAAATTACATTTTTAAATATTAGGATATAAAGAAATTAATGAAAATAGATTCTATTCAGGCTGGAGGGGTTATTGGTGGGAAAGTTTGGCGTTGGAATAAGGAAAACGTTTTTTTCGGCATTACAGTTTTATTTGGCTACAGCCATTTTCTAGGTCACGTCTAGAGTAGGTTATACCTAGGAGAGATGGCTCGCCCCCTATTACATGAGACTTAAACATAACTGACGAAATTTGATTGTGCTGCGCACCCTACCTTTTTGGGAATACATGTGTGTGCTATGTTAGCTATTGAAAACTTACCTTAAAATCAAAATCAAAAGTTATTTATTAAAATTAAGAGGAACAATCTGCTTCACCTTTTCCCAACTATGTTGGGGTCGGCTTGCAGTCTAACGTGATGCAGCTGAATACCAATATTTTACACGGAGCGACTGTCTATCTGATTTCCACAACCCAGTTACTAGGTAACACGATACCCCTTGGTAAGACTGGTTGTCTGGTTGTAAAATTGAGCTGAAAAGTCACTTTTTGAACGTCAAAATTACATAAGACAGTCCCCCAAAACGCCCACCCTTCACCACTTCCTAGTGCTTTAGCTGGGAATAAGAAGTGGCAGTTAATAATAAGCTCGCCCCCTATTACATGGGCCAACTTAAACATAACTGACTGATGATCGTTGTACGCATGCTTACCCTTTCACGGAATGGAGCCGTAATGTTAAAAAAATACCAAAACATTACGTGTATATTCCTCGAAGGCTTAGGAGGAGGAGTAGACTTGGGGGGGGAGGATTTAAATACTATAGAAAACTTACCTTAATTCTCTAAGAAAGGCTCCAAAAAAAGGTATGAGCCGGCATTCGGGCATGGCCAGCGCTCTGCCCAACGCCCGCTCATACTCAGCCGATAATAGAGCTGCCGATAGGAAGTCCAATGCTGGTAGCGACTCATCTGATATACTGAACCAGAAGGATTTTAATTTGTTTGACCTGGAATGATAGAAAAACGAATATTTATAAATAAGATCGGCATGTATTTAATCGTACCCCAAATAATTCCGATTTTGATGTCAATACTCAATCTATACTTCTATACTATTATTTGTTTGTATGTAGGGGATAATCTTCGGAACTTCCAGTCGAATTAGAAATTTTTTTTTTTGCATTATTATACCTACCTATTATATCTTGACATCAATTATTATTTATTTGTTTTGTATTTTGTAATGAAATTTAGAATGACTTTATGTAAAATGCAGTAATTTTCTATACCTAAAAAATTTGTACGCCGTTATTGGCAAAACATGGATGAACACATCTATAAATAATTAAATACCTTGCATGTCTGATTACTCAGTTTATGTAAACGCATGTTTGACAAATAAATGATCTTTATCTTTATCTTTATTGGATAGCCCAATTCTTGAGGAAGGTAATAGGCTATGTAACATCACGCTACAACCTTTGGGAGCCGAGCAAAAATTAAAAAAGTCTGGAAGATCGCTAAGCGAAATAGCGCGGGCGGGCACTGGGATGAGACGCGGTGGCTCTGGGGCTGAAATTTCACGCGGACGAAGTCGCGGGCAGAAGCTAGTGCTCATTATTTATTTATTTGTATAACAATTGCTTGCTGCACTTACGATAAACACCAAAGCGTGCAGCAAGCCAACAAAAACATTTAGTTAAAAAACTTCATGCAAAATTTACTGCTACACATAAATATGTCAACATCGGGCTCCTGAGCAATTAGGGCGTTCAGCAGATTGATCGCCTGGGTTGTGGGGGCATATCGAGCAGTGTGGGTATGCACTAGCGGAGACGCGAACAGTCACCACTAGGCACAGGCGCGCGAGCAAATTAAAAAAATTCAAATTCAAAATATTTTATTTCACATAAACCTACAAGGGCACTTATGAAACGTCAGAAGCTAGGTGCACGGTTCCAATTGGTCGTTTCCTATGGAGAAGAGCCGGCAAGAAACTCCACGGTTACTCTTTTAAAAATAATGTTTTTTCCAAATTACAGTGTTAAAAGCTTCGATCAACTATACAGGTATGAGAGGACAGTGTAAGCCCATCAACATGTACCAGGTACTTAGCAAAATATAAAATGGTCCACAGATCTACAGTCTGTTATGTCTACAACGTTCTCACATTCACAAAATTTAAAAGAAAAAATGGTTGCCTGTAAAGTCGGTTTTACGGGCGAAGATTTTACGTGACAACGTCTTTTTATCGGCGGTGACTCATCGTAACAGACGTGAGCGGGCGTTACACTTTTTCATGAGTGACTCCGAGCCGCAACCTAATTTAAGACGTTGTCACGTCAAAATAATCTATATAAAAAATAAAAACCTATTTAAACCAAATGACAATGGTTGACACTACAGCTGTAACAAATCAAATTTAATAAAAAATATAGAATATTGTAAGTATACAATGTCAAATAATAAAAATACTATGTCAAGGAAATTTGTAAATTAAAATAAAACAAACAATGAACAGCGAGCTAGATTAGTCGCGTCATCGATCTTGTTATTGATATGTATTGCATTCCACAATGTGAACTAAGGTGGTAGGTTTTACAAAGACAATGATCGGTGTGGCCCTGTCATAGTAAAGTAGTGGAAGAGGGCTCTAATTTGACTATATTCGTATACTGTTAGGTACCTATGAAATCAGCGTTTTGTATGGAGAATTTTAAAGAAGTTGCATTTTTCATACTAACATTTTCTTAATTTATATAACAACCATGAACACTAATGTTTTAAAACTTTTATGCAGTAATGTTTAAAAACTAAGATAACGTAATATGCCACTTAGATTAAGTGACAAAAATAAGTTTTGGCTAAATTAAAACAAATAGTGGTCATTTCTGCTAACAAAATGAGGAGTCATTTTAAGGTATTTTTTATGTTTAGAAAACTATAAGTAATAAGGTTTTTTTTACTATTGGTAGTTATCTATGATGGTCATTATTCGATATAATACCAAGCAATTGATGAATATTTTAAATCAAAGAAGTGAGAAGTGAAGTGATTTCATAGGTGGGAACTCAATTTATGTCAAATATAATAAATATGCCTTTCTGTAAGTCTCAAATAATTAACATTTTGTTGTCCTAGAATTGAACATTATGGGCTGATTATGTTTTGTTACTTAATTATCTAAAATGCTACATGAAAAGACTCAAGAAATTACAACACGAGCCTAAAATAAATCAAATAGTTGGGGCTCGAAGCTACCAACTACGATCGCGTAGCAAGCCTACGCAATACGCCTACGCCGTAGTCTGCGCTTTCCGCCTACGCCGACGTCTACGCGTATGTCTACGCCGTAGCCAAGCGCCTACGCCGTAGCCTAATCGTAGCTTTTTCTTGTAATTGTCTGTTTTTTTTTTTTTTTAATAATTTTAAACGAAATAGTTTTAAAGATATTTAAGAAAATTAATGAAAATTGACCATTATCTTATCTCCGAAACTACAGAGCCTAAAATTTTGAAAAACATTCAGAGAATGGTTTTTTACCCATAGATTACAGGAAACCTATAAGAAGTCTATGGTCTCAAAATAACATAGTAAATCTCTCAATATTGTGTGTACAAACTTACATTTGCAGTTGGAATGTATGGGACAACATGTTTTTCAACTACAATGATAAGTTTGTTCTCGGGATTCATTCATCCCAACTACGGAACCCTTCATTGTGCGTGGTCCGACACGCACTTGGCCAGTTTTTACGATGGATGGACTGGCTGAAAATGTTGTATTGTATTGTATTTGTGAGGTGGTGCATATGGGATGTTGCATGAAATGGCGGGAGTCCATAATTTATTTCATTTAAAGATCGTTGTTAAATAAATTACAGTGTTGTCGCCATACAAAGAAATGTTTCTACAACTGCCAGCATTCAAATAAAATGTAATTCATTCCCGGCCACCGAATTTTGTTTTTATCCCAAGTCACCGAAAAAATGGGTGATCTCCTTTGTGAGTTTGTATGTAGGGTGTTTTTATCTTCAGAACTACTGATCTGATTTCGATTTTTTTTCACTAATGTGACGCTACAGTAATGCCGAGTAACATAGGATGAAGTTACGGGCAAAAGCAAGCTTATATAATTATACATATTATAAAACAAAGTCGCTTATCGTATGAGCTGTGCGACCACTTAGGTCTTTTTTTTTTTTGTGTCAGACTCTTACTGACTAAAACCCACCACTTAGGTCTAAACTGCACAATTGATTTTCACACGGTTTTCGCCTTCATTTAGAGCCAAGGTTTATATATATAATAGTTTAATATTTACCTTAAGTAAAGCAAACGAAATCTCAACGTTTTGGCATGTCGCCCGTGCGAAGCAGGGGCTTGTCACTAGTATAACTAATGATAGGTTCTTAATTACATACTTAAAGGGTAGTTATGGGGTACAACGTGTTAGATAACATCCCCCTTACAGAGTCAGAAGGGGACGACCCTATTAATGTTTATTTTATGTGTGTATTTTAGACATGTTAAATGATACTCTGGGACTAGCACGAATGAGCGAAGTGAATGTAATTTATTGCTTACAGTTTTTGAAGTTCAAGTTCTTCTGACTGAACAGAAAGCTGTGCTGGTGGGGAGATTGTTGCGCCACTTCTTCTACACAGCTAAAGCACTAGGAAGTGGTGAAGGGTGGGCGTTTTGGGGGACTGTCTTGCGTAATGTTGACAGCCTAATTTGCATAAATGACTTTTGATTTTGATTTAGAATCAGAAAAAGCAACTATCCGATAGTTTTTTAGTAGCAGCTCAGTGTCTAAATGACTGTTAACAATAGCCCCCTATTAGAATAGAATAATTTTATTTCGGACAGAGTCCATAGGGTTAGTAACAATTTTATTTAACATCTAGTGTTAGTAGGTACAGACACGGATTAACATAAAGTTAACAACAATTCCACCTCCGCAACATCGAGGAATCCCACCGATCTGCGAACACACTGAGAATACTGTTGGTGCCGCCGCGAACACGTGACATCAGGGATGCACATCTTTTTCGAATAATCGCGGCAAAACCATCAATGTTATTATCCGTAAACATCCCTGACGCACTACAACGCAACGGCAGCCGCAGCAGTACTCTCAGTGCATTATTGTACTGAACGCATAGGTCGCTGTATGCGCGCTGAGTGAAGTTGACCCACAGGCTGCATGTGTAGAAGGATTGGCAGTAAGCTTTAAAAAGCGTTACTTTGACTGCCCTCGTACATCAACAAAAAAACAAACCTGCGGGCCAGCTTGTTACAACGGACAGCCAGCGACCTACGTTCCCTTTCAATGTCACAGTTATCTTTAAGGTCTTCAGTAATCCAGTGGCCTAGATACTTAAACTTGTTCACTCTTCGCAAGGATTCTCCACACATTACATAGGACTTTAACCTAATTGCCGAAACGCGAGCTTACTACGCCTCAATCAATCAATCAATCATTTATTTGCAACGAATGTGGGTTACATTAAAATACAGTTGGGGTAGGTAGGAGTGAGCCATGTACATTCTGCCTTTAAATATGCACGCAAAAATTATAAAAATTGTTAAGAAGCTATCTAGAAATAAAATTAAAAATAAAACGTCACAGTTACAATTATTACAAATATACAAGTTTACATTACAATACAAGAATAAGAGGGTTTATCCTAAAAGTTGGCAACATAGCAAATAACTGTCAAATATTTACCTGTTTTGATTAATATAGCATTATATTGAGGAGCTCGTAGCTAAGTAAAAACAGCCGCATGATTCGATCCATCAGGTTAAGCTACGCTTGCCGGGTTTGGTCTGTGAATGGATGACCATCTTAATCTAACGATACTCCTCCGTGCCTCGGAAAGCACGTTAAGCTGCTGGTCCCGGCTATCATTCGTGGATCTTTTACAGTCGTTATGGGTCATCAGAAGCCCGAAAGTCTGACAACCAGTCTTACCATGGGGTATCGTATTATCCAGTTACTGGGTTGTGGAGGTCAGATAGGCAGTCGCTCCATGGAAAATACGGTATTCAGCTGCATCCAGTTAGACTAGAAGCCAACCCCAACATAGTTGGGAAAAGGCTAGGCAGATTGATTGATTAATATAGCAATATAACTGTACGGAATAAAAAATATGGCTAACTAGCGAACTAGAATATTAATTATGAATTGCAATTATAATATAATATTAAAGATGTTGTATCCGTTTTAGGTGTAAAAAAGGCATTTGGAAAGTTTCCGAATACTTTTTTTACATCTAAAACTAAATATTCGGTGTAACGATATTAATTATTGCATTTCATAATCAATATTCTAGTTCGCTAGTTAGCCACATTTCTTATTTCCATACAGTAATATTGCCAAATTAATCAAAACAGCAAAATTTTTGACATCTATTTGCGACGTTGCCCACTTGCAGAATAAACGCAAAAATGCTAAATTAAAATGTTACTATAGAGTAAAATTAAAAATAAATGTATATTAGGTACCCCTCTGTAGGCACCCCTTCATGAAAAACAGTCGCAATATTATATTTCACAGCGAGATTTTTTCCCTCGAAACACGATCCCTTTCCTCCTACTTTCAAATAAATTTCTTGTTACACTTCGTCTCGATAGATCGAAGGCTACGAAAGACATTAATACAAGGCGAACGGGGCGAAATCACAAATTGATTGGATTTATTTAGCAATTTATCGAAAAAGCGCCTTTCACTGCCTTATTAAATATTGGCGATGGTATATTGTTTTGTATTTTAGTGTAGTCTATACTTAAAGCCTCGTGCAGACTGGCGCTACGCGACAACGGTAATAGTGATGTTGACTGGTGACTTGTCGCCTTGCTGATCATGGTTTTGTTATTAGTAATTAACAGTTTATTTATTTTACCTCGATGGTCCTAGTTTATCATTTATAACTTACCAGTTACAGATATATAATATGTAAGCGGGCACGCCCTTTATGCCTGGATGCTTTTATTTAGCTATTAAGTTTTGTTTACGTTTAGTTTTTATTTCGGCCTGAGTATAGTTCTCGAGGATTTTTGTTTGTATATTGGCGTATGCTACTTGAAATATGGCTAATAATTTAAATTATTTTTTGTGTTGCGTAAAGTCAATTATTTTGCATACTGTTATATACTTTTTTTTTTCTAGCTGTACAGACCGCTGTGCTGCTGGGGAGTTTGTTGCGTCACTTCTTCTTCCCAGCTAACGCACTAGGAAGTGGTGAAGGGTGGGTGTTTTGGGTGACTGCCTTATGTAATTTTGCCTTTCGAAAAGTGCTGATTGTCAGCCTAGTTTGAATAAATGACTTTTGAATTTTTTATCTTTTTTGTCAGTTAGAGTATTAAAATATATTGGACATGTTGCGCCGATCACAAATAAATTTGGTTATGGGCAGGAGAATGATGAGTTAAGATTCTTTTTTATCTCTCTCTGTCTGTCAGTCTTTTGCCTTCTTACTATACCACTGAACCGATTGTTATAAAATTTGATAAAAATGGGTATTTATATTAAAAAAAGATTAAATATAAAATACACGTAGACGAAATTGCGAACAACTACATAGTTATTTAAGTTATTTTATTTTATTTAAATACATTATTATAGGTTCATGTTTGTGTTTTTGTTATAAATTAGCTTAACAAAGTCTCTTTGAAAGTCGAGACATTGTTTATGAGTTACCAAAGTTTATAAAGCAAAGTTTGTAATGGCGTTTTGAGGAAAACGTTTAAGAGCGTGCATTCTGAGAGTGGAGTTGTAAATAGATGTCAAATATTTTGCTGTTTTGATTAATTTGGGAATATTACTGTACGGAAATGAGAAATTTTGCCAACTAGCGAACTAGAATATTGATTATAAAATGCAATAATTAATATCGTAACCCTGAATATTTAGTTTTAGATGAAAAAAAAGTATTTGAAAACTTTTCAAATGCCTTTTATACACCTAAAACGGATACAACATCAAATTCAATGTTATATTTGTTTTTAATTGCAATTCATTATTAATATTCTAGTTCGCTAGTTAGCCACATTTCTTAGTCATTTGTCAGTCTGTCAAGACCCATTTTCTCAGGAACGCGTGGAGGTATCAAGTTGAAATTAATATCAAATAGGTACGTAGATCTATGTTTCCTTGGAGCTCTAAAAAATCAAGCTTCTATGTCAGCGCAATACAAAAATACGACCATTTATGTGACACATTTTGATACTCGCAAATAAATCAAAATTTTCAGTGTAATTCCCGTTGACCTAGAATCATGAAATTTGGCAGGAAGCAAGGTCTCACAGCACATGTAAAGGAAAAAATACGGATAATGACATTACAAACTTACATTTGCAGTTGGAAAATTGACTGTGACGTATTGACTGTGAAGTATGGGAGAATATACGTATGTTTTTCAACTACAATGTTAACTTTGTTTTTGGGATTATGTCATCCCAACTACGGAACCCTTCATTGTGCGTAGTCCGACACCCACCGGCCGGTTTTTTTTAATATTGTTAAGTACCTGGTGCTTGTTGATAGTCCTATACTGTCCTCCCATACCTATCAACACTGTAATTTGAAAACATTGTAAAAGCCAATTATTTTTAAAAGAGTAATCGTGGAGTTTCTTGCCGGCTCTTCTCCATAGGAAACGACCATTTGGAATCGTGCACCTAGCTTCTGACGTTTCATAAGTGCCCGTGTAGGTTTATGTGAAATAAAATATTTTGATTTTGTTTGCAGAACTTACCTGGACAAACTCTTTTACAAAAAACTCTTTATAGTAAAATCTTGGACTAAAGACTCGGCAGCTTATCTTAAAGCTACTTAACTATTAAAGCAGAATCTCTAATTAAAAGTGTCAACATTGGAACTCGACTTAATTTAGTTCAATGACATATCTTCTTTGTTACTTAAATCTAACAACTTTGACCACTTTATAGAAAATTCAGAAGTTTGATTTTTAGGTAATTTTTTCCAAAGTTTCGCATCTACTAACTACGGTTTACTAAAATAGTATATTTTGATGCAAGAATCGAATGACGATCTTCAACAAATTTGCAAGAAAATAAATACATACATTAAGAAAAAAAAAAATTACAAAAAAAAAATCAACCGACTTCCAAGAGTAACATTACAAAGTGAAAAATATCTGTAATATCAGAAGTCGGCATCTCGGTTTTAATTTTCGTTTTTTTGTGTTTAAGTTTAAAGATGGATTTTGTTTTGTGATTTTTTTATAATTTTTCACTTTTTAGTCGTGCTACCTACCACACACAAATTCGTATACCACCACTTGCTAAAATAACAGTGACAGAAAGTTACAACATCATCAACATTCAATAAGTGGGGAAAAATACGAATTTTTGAAGCTAACTCAAAAACCAACCATTTTATGGGACCACTCTATGAGTTATATTCTTTCAAAAAAGAAAATAATTTTCCAAATTGGTTTATAAATGACGGAGTTATGAGGTGACAAACAGTCAATCAATCTGCCTAGCCTTTTCCAACTACGAGTATGTTGGGGTTGGCTTCCAGTCTAACCGGATGCAGCTGAATACCGGTATTTTACATGGAGCTACTGTCTATCTGACCTCCACAATCCAGTAACTGAGTAATACGATAGCCCTTGGTAAGACTGGTTGTCAGACTTTCGGGCTTCTGACGACCCGTAACAACTGTCAAAGATCCACGAATGACAACCGAGACCAATTGATGAAATGATTTATTTGGCAATATTACCTACTGTATGGAAATATGAAATATCGCTAACTAGCTAATAATCTATTTGTGACGTTGCCCACTTTCAGAATGCTAGCTCCTAAGTCCCATGTAATTGGAGGCATGCCATTACTCGGGCTGCTACTGAGAAATTCCAAATGGGAAACCGGAACAGCGCTTTGCCAGACTTGAGCAAAACCTATACGTCCATTGCAGTTAATGCAAATTTCTTGGGAAATTGTAGGAAAATGCACTTTACCGTTTTCCATTACGATGTGGTGTTGATTTTTGAAAATATCTTTTATAGTTCACCTTTAACATAAGCATATTACAGGTAACGTTCCCAAAGCTGGGACACAGACCTCATCGAATTTTTGGTTCTAGGACATGCTGGTTTCCTCACGATTATTTGCTTCACCGTTTTGAGAGTGTGGCGGCATCTACATCGGCACATGCGAACTACACATCAAACTGACGTCAAGCAGAGATTATCGCGCGACTCGTATATATCCAACGTCCCGACATAAATCGTCGGGCAGTAACCCACCAGACACAACACTCGTCTGGTCGAGGATTCTCCCTTTTCTATGGAGGATGAGTGAACTTCATACGCTGTTCTTCATATCTCCCTCTATATGTATTATGAAAACAAGATGGCAGCATAATCAGCTTATAATGTTCCCACTGCTGGGACACAGGCCTCCTCTCGGTAAGAGGGAGAGGGTCGTAATCCACCACGCGGGGCCAGTGCGGGTGGTAGAGGTCACATGTCTTGGATTTTTTTCCATACCCATTTTCAAATTCAAAAATTCAAAAGTCATTTATTCAAACCAGGCTGAGAATCAGCACTTTTCGAACGTCAAAATTACATAAGACAGTCCCCCAAAACGCCCACCCTTCACCACTTCCTAGTGCTTTAGCTGGGAAGAAGAAGTGGCGCAACAAACTCCCCAGCAGAAAGTTTTGAGAGCAGTGGTGATGAAATAATTTACACAAAGTAAAGCATCTCTCCGGGTTCGAACATACGACCACTAGGCCACCTCTGCACAAGATGGCGGCGTTAGTTCCGATTTTGGTCACTCGCCAAAAGTCCATAAGTAACTCTTTAATAAGTAAACCTTTTTGAATGTTTTTGTATGTTGACCTCTGGCTGCGTGAAACTTCGAGATAAGAAGGCTTTGTTAATCCTATTCATTAATTACATCTGTATCTTCTCAGTGTAGCGTTTTTTGGGCTATTATAAGTCGTTTTGTTTACCAAGCCGAGCCATCCACTTCGTTAGGCCGTTGGGTTTACAAGATTCTGAGAAACTGTGTAATTTAATTATAAATATCTTCCCTCTTGTTAGAAAGCTATACGGTTGCCTGTTGGTTCGTGGATGAGTGACCATTAATTACATATCGATCATTCCGAGCCGCGGAAAGCACGTTAAGCCGTTGGTCCCGGCTGTCATTCGTAGATCTTTGACAGTCTTTACGGGTCGTCAGGAGCCCAAAAGTCTGACAACCAGTCTTACCAAGGGGTATTGTGTTACCCAGTAGCTGGGTTGTGGAGGTCAGATAGGCAGTCGCACCATATAAAATACTGGTATTCGGCTCCGTCTGGTAAGACTGGAACCAGAACCCAGCATAGTTCGGAAAAGGCTCGGCAGATGATGTGTTGTGAGTGAGCCGCTTTGGGGTCGCTGCTAGAGTCGGAGGCGGCATTGTCAACAATTTGCATACAAACCAAGCGTGTCATTACAACACAAGTGACGAATAGTAACTGATGGCTTTGAATAGAAAGTTATGCGCTCAACTCAACGCACTTTCAGCGCGTCGAATTTTAGTAGTAGCTCTATTTGAGACGCTGTTGGCGGGCGCGACGATCCCGTGTTCTGCGCTTTATACTATGTACTGTATGTACGTTGAAATATTTTAAGTATTTAACAAAGTCGCTATTGGGGCTCAAAAAATATTTAAGTTTTAGATTTTGTGGAGGTTATTTTGAAATAGCTTTTTTGTATATGTATTTAAATTTTTTACAATTCAAAATGCCGTAAAAAGATCACAAATGTGCATCAGCTCGGATGGTTATTTAACCGATATTTTTGTTTTGACATAATGTGTTGTGTATTTTACACTTTTAAATAATCTTTTCGTGAAAACAGAGTCCAATTTTTATCATTTTCTACAAAATGGCAGCCAATTCACATTATGACATTATTTGCCCCACCTTGTAAATGTGATGGCTTATAAGTATTCATCACGACTGCCATCCCCTTCAGGGAATTCAGGTCGTCACGTAAACGCACTTAAAACCTCTCATATTAAAAAGACACTTAATACAAATAAAAGGGAACACTCATACTATATAAAAATCTAAATTGATAGACCCAGGGCTGTCTCATATCACGTCTTTCGTGCCGGCTCGGCGGCGTCAAGCTGAGGGACGCCTATTAACGTCTGTGGCAGTGAAAGGTAGAGAGTAAATATGTCGCAGAAAGTTCCTCGGAACGTTTGGTCGATATACCTTTTACATAGAGCTAAGTTGTACGTTACTTTGTTCTGGATAAGTCTTGTTTTTTAACCTCTGACGGAAAAGGAGGGTTGTTTTAAGTTTAACGTATGTATTTGTGTATCTGTGTGTCTTGCAGCATCTTAGCTCCCAAACGGCTGAACCAATTTTGTTTTTTTATTGTTTTGTTTGAAAGGTGACTTGATGGAGAGCTATGAATCAAGAAACACAAAACCTACGAGGCATATACCTAGAAATTAATGAATGTATGCCGTTGTACAAACAGTCGGCGCTGTTCTACGAATTAGAATGACTATGAATTAGAATATTATTATGTATTATTAGGAAATATGTATTTTAATTGTACTTAAGCCCTTTACTTGTGCATGCCTTGTAATTGGCAAAATATGGCTGTTTCTGTATTTATATTATACCTTGACTTGTGCCCGTATTTGCAAAATAAAATATCTTTATCTTTATCTACTTTTATTAACAGTCCCCCGATGTGACGTCGCTTGGATCAAAATATTATCTACAGCTTATATTAAACTGCCGCGTTAGATTAGTGGTCGTAAGCGCTACTGCTGAGTATGACATTCTGGGTTAGATTCCCGGGTCAGGCAAAATGCTAATGGGTTTTTCCACCTGGAATTTCTCAGTACCAGCTCCGGGGTCTAGATTTGTGACCGGTTGATGGCAATACGCTCACCCCCTATTACATGGGAGTTGGGGAAATGAGGGTGTACTATAGGTACATCTCTGCCCAACCCATCCAGGATTACAGGCAACGGAACAACAAATCAACCAAATTTTTTGCTTAAAGATAGTTTATAGATCGGAACTGATAGGAGTTACTGTTTATTCCGTAAAAATGCTCCGTGCTCGACCTGGGAATCTAACCCAAGACATCGTTAGCTCAGTAGGTACTCGCCCGAGTCAGCAACATGGAGCTCAGTTTTCTTTAGTTACCTCTTTCGTAAATCCAATGGGTTATACTCGCACAGGTTCGAATCCAGCGAGATATATTTTTAACACACTCAAAAGAATATTTTAGAATAAGTCAACATAGGTAATAATTACAGAGTTCTTTATGACTCTTTAAGAACAGTTAAGCCGGTAGAAGCGTTTGCTCAACTAGACCAATGTACATTATATACAACTAGTCGTGCAAAACAACTCAAAGTTACTATGTTACTATGTTGGTGCCTTTTCCCAACTATGTTGGGTTCGGCTTCCAGTCTAACCGGTTGCAGTTGAATACCAGTATTTTACATGGAGCGACTGCCTATCTGACAACCCAGTAACTGGGTAAAACGATATTCCTTGGTAAGACTGGTTGTCAGATTTTCGACTTTCTGACGACTGTCAAAGATCCACGAAGGACAGCCGGGACCTACGGCTTAACGTGTTTTCAGAGGCACGGAGGAGTCTCGGTTTGTAAAGATGGTCACTCATCCACGGATCAACAAAGACAAAGACAAAGACATTTATTCGTCGGATATGGTACGTACAAGTTGGTTAGGTATAATTATGTTCAGGACACATCCGCTGCTAAAAGCGGCATACGAATATTTACATTTACATGGTCATAAAATCTAACTTATTACTACATAAACTCTAATAACTATACAAAAAACTTAGACTGTAGACATAAAGATACATTTAGACTCTATTATAATATAAAATTAAGATAAAACACAACAACAACAATATTTGTAGGTATTATAAAACTAAATAAATCTATTAGCCTTAGGTATATTAAAAAATAATCTTTTAGTGTAAAAAAAATATTGTTATATATACTATTGCTGTGAATTTTTTCACAAATCCAAGTACAACCATTTACCTGGCAGAGGGGGGGGGGACACTTGACTCTAACAAAAAAAAAACAGTTAATTGCTTAATATTTCGCAAACGGATCCCAGAATCCAAAAATGGTTTTCACAAACTCCCAATATTTTTGAACGACCTTTCTAACGATACCCCACAACATGGGGTAGATGAGAAAAAAAAACATCCCTACTTTACGTGTAACCGAGGTACCCTAAAAAAAATATATTTCTTGATTTTATTTTACCACTTTGTCGGCATGATTAATATGTATACATATGCCAAATTACAGCGTTCTAGTCCGTCTCTGAGCCAAGCCGCGGACAGACAGACGGACATGGCGAAACTATAAGGGTTCCTTGTTTACTACGGAACCCTAAAAAGAGTCTACAAAAGCCACATCTAGCGTCCCTATGTCCACGTAAACAATGAACGTATATCTTCAGTAAGCGCAATCCATTTTGACAGCCGGAGTCTCCCAGATTTCCCTCCCTTTGTTACGAATCGTTTAGCTATCCTCTACCAAATCAGAAGGCTTTTATAAATGTCAGAATGTATTCCAAACAAAATCCTTTGAACGGACGTTTTAAGGACGGGATCTTTTTCTAAGTAAGTACAGGGATAGCTTCATGAAAATAGGCTTTCTAATTTTATTCAGTACTACAGCTTTTGCCCGCCGTTTTCGCGTGGAGGTCGGCATTTATCATTAAATATTATAAATTCAAAATTCAAAAGTCATTTATTCAAACTAGGCTGAGAATCAGCACTTTTCGAACGTCAAAAATACATAAGACAGTCCCCCAAAACGCCCACCCTTCATCACTTCCTAGTGCGTTAGCTGGGAAGAAGAAGTGGCGCAACAAACTCCCCAGCAGCACAGCTGTCTGTTCAGTTAGAAAGAAAAAATGATTCTATTATAATAGTATTCAACATAATTAACCTAATTTAAATTATTATCCATATGTTAGCTAGCACACGCCAATATACCAAACAAAATTATCGAGAATAGGGCAGAAATAAAAACTAAACGTAAACAAAACTTAACATTTTAATAAAAGCCTCCAGGCATAAAGGGCGTGCCCGCTTACATAAAGCTGTAACTGGAAGTTATAAATGATAAACTAGGACCATCGAGGTAAAATAAATAAACAGTTAATCGTTAATAACAATAAATAATATGATCAATTGTCGAGGTCGCTAGTTAACCACATATTGCAATACAACTCATATAAAACAAAGTCCCTTCGTCGCGTGTCTGATTGAACGCGATAAACTCAAAAATTACCGATCTGATTTTC
Organism: Agrochola circellaris; assembly: GCA_914767755.1. NCBI lineage: Eukaryota > Metazoa > Arthropoda > Insecta > Lepidoptera > Noctuidae > Agrochola > Agrochola circellaris. The sequence goes on along the minus strand of OU611839.1, from coordinate 24,960,642 downwards.
ATACGGTTTTCACCAGTGGACGGAGTGATTCAAGAGGAAGATTATAGGCTATGTAACATCACGGTACGTCCCTAAGGAGCCGAGCAAAAAGACATAAAGTCAGCGCGGGTGGGCGATTTGACGCATTGGGTCGCGGGCTGAGAGAGTTTATAAAATGTGGCTGTTATTTTAGTATATTGTGTATATTACGATTTCCACGAGGACGTTATCGCAGCCAGCAGCTGGTACCACATAAAAGTATCTTAATGTCCTCATTTATCATCGGTCATGGCCTACCTATGTACCGAATTTCATCTAAATCCGTTCAGCCGTTAATGCGTAAAGATAACATGGCCAGAAAACCGGCCAAGTGCGTATCGGACAACGCACAATGAAGGGTTCCGGAGTTGGAATGAATTTATCCCAAGAACAAACTCAAAATTGTAGTTAAAAAAAAAACTCCCGTATATTGCAACTGCAAATATAAGTTTGTACGCACAATATTGCGAGATGACTACAAGATGAGTAGCGTCAGCACACATACACACACCCACACGCACACATTCACACACACATTTCCGATTTCACCATTGTCTCGGATGGTACCGTGAGCTCCTGCGCTTACGCACACATTCACAGCGTGTTCGTACACTTAGTTACCACAAGTAAACCGCGCGTCGATTCGTGACATAAAAATTCAGTTACTGGGTTGTGAAGGTCAGATGGGAAGTTCACTCCATGTAAAATACTTAATAAAATAATTCAGCTGCCTCCGGTTAGACTGGAAGCCGACCCCAACGTAGTTGCGAGAACGCTAGTCAGGTGATAATAGTACAGTAGAAATAACAGTGACAATAGTTGTTGGTCGAAATGTTCAGAATCATCTCTACATAGGTCTCGAGTTCGAACCCAAGGCACGGACCTCTGACTTTTCGGATTCATGTGCGTATTGTATAATTATCACTTGCTCAAAATACGGTGAAGGAAAACATCGTGAGGAAACCGGCATGCCTGAGAGATATTTCTCGACGGCATGTGAAGCCAAGTTAAGCCCATGGGTGGCTTTAAAACTCTGATACCAGGTTAGTCACCAACGACACGAATAGAAGAAGATATCTACAATGATATTGTTAGAACCTGATTGGTCGACAGTAGAACCCGACCGTGAAATTCCTTACGTTTTTTGCAATTTGCAGGTCAGTATCCGATTGAATGTTGATCTAAATATTATTTGCGGCCGTACCAAATATTTATTTATAGAATTTTAATCATAAAAATCATCAATACAAGTCTCTAAGTTCATATTACTTTATTGAAAAAAAAAAAGTTATAGTTATTTGCTTATTTAAATAAGCCTTACTATTAATATTTGCATGCCAAAATATGGCGAAATGTGTCATCGCACAAGAATACATATTTAACACCTTTGTAACCGCAGTTATAGCAAATAAATGACTTAGACTTTGACTTTGAAAGTCAATTCCATGAAATCGTGACATTTGAAGCCAATTCTAACTTTTAAAGTGTTGTATTGCAGATTCTAATGATTATAATTCTGAAAAGCAATATTTGTTACTGTCGCGAATCATATTTTAACTAACATACAACCTGATTCTGACCTGTAAATTGCAAAAAACGTGAGAAAATTTGATTTACGCGGGCTACCTTAGCGCATGACCCTTAAAGTCAGCCACACTTCCGACCACGAGGAGATACAAGGCCGGTAAATCTATACATATAAAATGCTTTGTCTTGAATGACTGACTGACTGACGGATCAACGCACAGCCTAAACCGCTGATCGTGGAGACCTGAAACTTGGAGGGTGTGTTCTTTGTATGACGTAGGCTTCCGATAAGAAAGGATTTTCCGAAATTCTACCCCTAAGGGGGTGAAAAAGGGGGGCAAAGTTTGTATGGGACAACGAGTTAATAAACTTGTAACTTGGCACAAAAAGTACTAGGCTTGCATGAATTCAAGATAGTATTTCAATCATTATGTTATGCTACTAACAGGATTTGGATGAGGCAGACAGATAGCTTATAACCTGGATTAACATATAGGATACTTTCCATTCCGGTAGTACGTTTCCATGGGATAATTTCCGACTTCCACGCGAGCTAAGCCGCGGGTAAAAGCTAGTAGAAGTATAACTATCCAACAACAGCCGAACATGATATTTTATTCAAGACGCCAATCGTTCGACGAGGAAAAACCTCACAAAAACACATGTAAAGGTAAGTGTCCAACGATTTTTGTCCCCATTAAGTTTCTTGGGGGTCATTTAGAACGGCCTCCGGGGTGTAGTTAACGTTAACTTTGAGGGCCGCTGGCCGTTCGATTTTATTGCCAATCTTTGTACAGGAAAAACACTTATTGTTTTTTTTGCAAAGTTTACGACTCGATATTGTGTTGATAAATCGAAAATTTTTTGACAACAGTTTGTCTTTTGTTATTGAATTTTAGTTTTGTTTGCTTGACAGAATTAAAACATTTGAAGATATGTTTGAAAATGGGAAGGTGCGTAATATGTCGCAAACGGTAGGTATGACTAGATGTATGTCATCTGTTTAGCCATGTCCCATAGTTGGCGTTGGCTGCTAGTCTAACCGGATGCCGGCAGCATGTGAAGCCAAGTCAGAGGCCTATGGGCGGCTTTAAAACTCTGACACCAGGTAAGTAACTAACCACACGAAAAGAAGATGATTTCATTTAAAAATCCAATCAATATGCCTAGCATTTTTCCAACTATGTTGGGGTTGGCTTCCAGTCTAACTGGCTGCAGCTAAATACCAGTATTTTACTTGGAGCGTCTGCCTATCTGACCTCCACAACCCAGTTACTGGGTAATACGATACCCCTTTGGTATGACTGGTTGTTAGACTTTCTTTGTTAGGCTTCTGACGACCCGTAACGACTGACAAAGATCCACGAATGACAGCCAACGAGTTTGGTTTGTAAAGATGGTGGATGATTGTTCCAATCGCGGTAAGCGTAGCTTAACCTGATCGATCGACCCGTGCGGCTGTTATTACTTAGCCACAAACGAACGTTAGAAAAAGTTTATTGATAGTTGTTAAAAATGATTTTATTTCTGTAAGCAGGTTTGTACAAACACTTTCACATGTCAAAAATATTAAAAAAAAAACTAGGTGAGGTCGGCGTTTCCTATCTGACTACTCTGAGAAGAAAGGCATTCTTTCTCCAGAATTAGCTTACTGACCGATTATATGAGTTTGTATAATTACTTATTTTAATTTAATTTTAATTTATTGTTGACATAATCTACTCATTACAATGTTTTTTTTATGAGTTGTATTGCAATATGTAACTAGTGACCTCGACAATTGATCATATTATTTATTGTTATTTGTAATTAATTATTTATTTATTTTACCTCGATGGTCCTAGTTTATCATTTATAACTTCCAGTTACAGCTTTATGTAAGCGGGCACGCCCTTTATGCCTGGAGGCTTTTATTAAGACGTTAAGTTTTGTTTACGTTTAGTTTTTATTTCTGCCCGAGTATAGTTCTCGATGATTTCGTTTGGTATATTGGCGTGTGCTAGCTAACATATGGATAATAATTAAAATTAGGTTAATTATGTTGAATACTATTATATAGAATCATTTTTTTTCTTTCTAACTGAATAGACAGCTGTGCTGCTGGGGAGTTTTTGCGCCACTTCTTCTTCCCAGCTAACGCACTAGGCAGTGGTGAAGGGTGGGCGTTTTGGGGGACTGTCTTATGTAATTTTGACGTTCGGAAAGTGCTGATTCTGAGCCTAGTTTGAATAAATGACTTTTGAATTTGTTTTTTTTTTTGGCCGAAACAATCTCAGAGGGCACACATAATCTTGATCAGATCATGAGAAGACCATGTAGATTGGTTTGAAATAGTCTTTTGAAGAAAGAACCACACAGATTGAGTAGATCTGTCCAGAATTTAAACATTTATTGCATAGAATGTAAGTATACAGATGAGTTGACATCATTATATTTGTTTCTAGATATAATCCTACTATATTGCATGCAAACATTTAGTATTTAGTATTTATTTATTATTGCATAATGTACACTCAGTTACAGGCTAGGCTAAAACTTATGAGTACATGACCCTGTTAAGGCGCAGCAAGTATTATTACATTTAACATTTTCTGCTTATTGCTTCGTTGCTTATTAACTGATACAATATCTTATTCAATGTATACAAAACAAAAGACGGAGCAAAAGAAATATGTACGTGATGATCTCTATTTCCACCCAACCCCCATTTTTTAAAAGGCGTGAATTCGCTCCATGATAAATATTAAAATTCAGCCGCATCTGGCTCAGAAGACGACCTCAACCTAGTTGCGAAGGCTTCTTATTATTTAACCTCATGTAAAGTCTTCTATGAAGAAAAGATTTTAGCTTAGGAAACTATGATAAATGGGATAACAGTATTATCCTTATGGTGTATAGAAAAGCCAATGGGAAACACCCTATTCATAATAAATGTTTTTAAAGAGGGTAGATTTATTTTCAACTAACTTATGCCCGCGGCTTCAACCGCGTGGATGTCGGAAAATGTCGCACGGGAAACGGGGATTAAAAGTTCATGTGATAATCCAGGTAAACAATGTATTCATTCCGTAATTTATTCAAAGTGATTTATTCAAAGTTCAAAGTTTTTATTAATGCGATTTTTGGTGATACAACAGGGTCTTAAAAATATTTTATAGTAGGTCAAAAATCGACCTTATAAACCATGCATTGTTAAATTACAATATTAGAGATTAAGTTATACATTACATGCAACATAAAGAACTAATTAATATCTATAGAAATTACAATTCAAGATTTAATCAATTGTAATAAATTAATGGACATATGTATAGTGTTATTACATTAAAACATAATTACAAAAAATCGTCAGTCACATGAAATTTTGTCAACTAGGAATTCGTTAATAGTATAGTAGCACTTGTCTATTAAAAAATTATTTAGTTTACGTTTAAATTGTGTCAAGTTTAAATCCTTTATGTCATTTGGTAGCTTATTAAAAAAAATTGGAGCCATGCAAAGTATGCTCTTGTGCATATAGCGGTTTTTGAACTTGTCAGGCATAATTCATGTCGATATTTTGGTCTTATGGATCGATAGCTTTGTTCCGAAGTTTTTTTAAATAAATCACCGTTTTTCTTTAATACATTGTTTTCATACAACGGTTTACGTGGCGCATGCTAGTAAAGCTCCCAGTCGAGATGATTTTTTCCGATCTTCGACAATCATCGTCATATTTCAGCCAATTTACACAAAACCTTAATGAATTATACATTTAAACCTTCCTCGTGAATCACTTCGTCCATTGGTGAAAAACGTATTAAAATCCGTTCGGTAGTTTTTGAGTTTATCGCGTTCAGACAGACGCGGCACAACGCTTAATATGTAATGAAGATGCAGTCCAGTGTGTTGTGGAAGGTTGGGTATCTACATGTTCGATATTATTATGTATGTCTTTATGAGTTCACTAGCTGCCGCCGTCGGCTTCGTCCGTGTGATATCTTTATAAATGATAGCGCGTTCAACACAATAACGCATTCAGGGTGCTGATGGTGTTGCCTCTATACTGCAGCGCATGCTTGTTGAAGCTCGCGTTGACTGATTCTACACTGTGATGCGGAAGCGGTGCGCGTCCCTGGTTAGTAGGGTAGCAGCAACTGCATCCTGTCTAAGATAGCGAGCAGGCTAGATTGTGTGTTTGTGAGCCACTGCTGCAAGGTATCAGCTAGGCCTGTCACCTTGCAGCAGTGATGTCACAAATAGTTTCTGTGTTAATGTTTTACTAACATATTTTGTAAGTTTTTTGTTACTAACATTATGAGTCTTGTTGCTTGAATTAAATGATTATATTAATTATTTAAGTTACTCAGTGATAATATAGCATTGTACTGTCGAAGGATTTTTTAAAATCGGTCCAGTATTTTTTGATTTTATTCATTACAAACATAAAATTATCTTTATGTTCATCAACATTAACAATTAGGTCACTATATGTCCTCCCAAGGTATAACTAAAGTAACCTTTGCGTAATTCCATGTAAGACATTCAAGACTTCTTTTTAAAGCTGGCCACACACGTAACTGCAAGCATGACACGCCTGCATGAACAATCATTTTGCGCAAGCATGCTTCCCTAATAGGCTACACACTGTGCAAGTAAGCTGGAACAGCAACAGTTTATGCTTGAGCGATGAACGACGACGACGTGCTTGCTTTAGCTGCATCAATTGCGTGCAACAGGCGTGCATATGATTCCGCAAGCTTAACCTGCATACACACGTTCAATAATGCTTGCAGAAGCGTGGCTTGTTCAAGCCAAATAATGAAAATTTTATCAATCTTCATGCCGCTTGCACAAGCAAGATGCTTGCACAAAATTATCATATGCTGCATGAACAATCTTACGACCACGAGCCATGTTACGAGCTATTGTTGAGGGGGTAGACAGTTAATACTACTCAATGATTTTAACACTGGTTTATTACTCTGGATATAAGATGTGCCAGCCTATGAGCGGTGACAATGGCACCAAAACATAACTAATTAAAACTAGCTTAACACTAAATAAGAAGTGCCAGGAGGGTTTTAGGCAGGTGACGGTAGGTGCATGGAACCCTTCCAGTCCTCAGTACTGCCGGCTGGCGTGAGTTTCCGCCACAGAACAATACCGGTAATAGATTATAACAATGAGAAAATTTTACATACGGTTAAGCATGTGCACTTTGGAAAATTTCCACAAGAATTCTTAAACAATCAAAGGCTTATCATGCTTGCAGTTACGTGTGTGGCCGCCTTAAGACACGCCACTGCCACTGTCTACACGCCTGTCAAGTTGTCACTGCTTTGGTCTTTAACTTTCAAGCTTACTGTTGATTTCACTGACTTTGTTTGACTTTGAGTTGGGACGGGGATGTAAATTATTATGATTACAAACGCCTCATTGTTTTGTTAATGAAATAAAAGGTGTTACCTACGGCTTTGGCCATGTGGAGTTATATTAACTTAAACAGTAGAACATAAGTAACGCTATATATTTAAAAGTAATGTATAAATTGAAAAAGTTGTGCTCGTGTTGTAAGAAAATTAATGGACAGACACCAGATAATAGGGATGTTGACTGGAAAAAAAAGAAACTATTAAATCCGTCAGTCAGATAATAAAAAAATATCAGACACGTATTTTTTGCTTTATCATATTAATAAAAAATGGTTTAGATAAAACGCATAAAATTTGGGGAGTAGCGAGCCCCCAGACTCGCTACGTCACAAGTCAGTATAAAATCTACCGGGGAGTGACGTCATGCCACATTTTAACTCAATGTATTGCCGTAATCTTTTGTTTAGATAAAAAAAGAAAAAAGACGTGCCCAATATTTTTTAATAATCTTCCTGAAGGAAAAAAAATGTCTTCCCTATTGCGATTTATTTAATAATTTTATATTTTATAGTACACCCACATTTCGCCAGTTCTGTTTAAATCCCATGTAATAGGGGGCGAGCCTATTGCCATCAACCGGGCACAAATCCAGACTCCGGGCTGCTACTGAGAAATGTCTGATGGCAAAACCCAATAACACTTTGCCCGCTCAGGACCTCATGCTCAGAAGTAAGCGCTTGCGACCGCTAAACCAGCAAAGTAGTCATATTATCATATTTTTCAGTCATATGTTACATTATTATTTATGTAGGTAACTATGATAGCAGCCCCAGTTTACAACTAACACTTTGAACCCTGTGTTTTTCGGAAGGGTTGGGTAGAGATGTATACCCTTGCTACGGTTCGCCAAGTTTTCATAAGTACCTCACGCAAAAGGGTCAACTTTATTGCCGGCCAAAAATCTGTTCTCGTAAACTGCACATATGGGGTAATGGAAAAATCACTCACAAGAATCGTTCTTGCTGGGTGCAAGCACGATTATACTTAAAATATGTGAAAAAAAACCTTCCGAAAGAGACATAATCGTCGTTGCGCGTGCAATAGTCGCTATGTGTTATTTCGTGATTTTCGGTTTTTTATGCAGTTTGAATCGTTATTTCAATACACAGATACTGTAAAAACAGCTATGTGATAAATGCAATATTTAAAGAGTTACGAATACAAACACAATACATCGAAAGTTCCATATAAACACGCTAAATATGTATTAAAGTAAAAGTAAATTATTTGAATACTCTGGGTGTTTTTTGAGAAAATCAGTTTTTTGCGTCTCCTGTAAAGTGTGTAAAAAACACGTAGCGATTATGGAAAGCGCAGCGACGATATTTTTTTTTTTTAATTTATTGCTATAAGTACAACCCTCATTTTTAATACAAAAATTACCGCATTTCCATTATAAATTTGCAATTTTTCAACAGGGGTCATAACTTATGACTTTAAGACACCCGCTAAATGACGGCCGGCCGCGCCCAATGTAATGAGCCGGTAAAATTCCACATAAAAAAAAAATGTGGAGAATTTTTTTTTTTTTTTCTTTCTTGAAATTACTCCATAAATACTCTCAGTACGATACCTAACAACATCCTCACGGATCGGGTAGGGATTTTTTACTTGTTGTATATCAAAGAAACTGTAATGTGTATATTCACAAGAATTATTTGTGTAAAAGCACCATCTTGTACCTTTTAATACCCCATTTTAACTAACTTTGAGCGCCACTGGCCTCCCATCTAATATGTTGAGTCAGGAAATTTATTATGAGCAGAGTTACGTCTCACTTTCTTTATTGTGACCGTAAATAAAGCTGCGAGGTCAGACGTATATGAGATACTCGTTGGTACTTAAGTCACGAGTGGCCCGTTGTCGACGGGTGCAGTTGCCTCTGCCGTTGACGCGTGCCGGTCGTGTATATGAGCCTTAAGAACCATGATTTAAGACTCCATATTACCTCGGCTCAATTACACTCCTTATTTCGCTCGCGGACCGAGACTGATCGACGGGGAGAAGGCTCCAAGGCGCCAATAGTTTAGGTTAATTTCTTTTTACGGGGAAAATGAAAGTAATTTTAAAAAACCACACAGTATCTATTTTATGGTTAGTTCAGTTATTATGCAAAGTTTCATGAACTAATTTGAAGTATTTTTTTTTAATACCAGCGGTTTATTGTTTGGTTTGGAAGTAACTTTGATTTTTTTTCTATCGAGAAACTTTTATGGAATCGAGTTTTCGTCGCACAAAGTACTTAACGTTAATCCTCAACTTTACCATATATTTATTTCAAAAAATGCTGCAGTATTTTCGATATAACGGAGAATCAAGCTATGAGGTACTATAGACTCTTACGGACTTGTCTTAGGTTGATTTTGAACACTTTTGTAGATCATTCGGTTCCCTACAAAATGGTTGAGGTCGATGGTGCTGATCCACGCGTCATGTTGGCGAACGGGCGCCGCGCGCCGTCCGTTGAGACTGGTCATCTCTTATCTGCCAGGGCTTGTTTTTAATCTCATACTTTGAATTGTTTTGGTTGTTTTTTTGTACATTGTTCTCACATGTAGAAGCAACAAGAATAATGTACCCAGGATTTTGTAATATCTATATTTAAAAGAGTGTCCTTGGAGTTTCTTGCCTGTTCTTCTCCATAGAGATCTACGTTTTGGAATGGGCAACTAGCTTCAAATTTCTGACTAACTGTAAATGGTTTAATTGAAATAAATGCTTTGAGTTTTTTTGGTACTGCTGCAATGTGTTTGGCGCTCGTAAGACGTCGACACGGTGGCGCTGTTGGTCAACATTTAGTGCAATTGTCTTGTGGCATGTATTCAAAAAACAAGATGGCCGCATTAGTTCCGATTTTGGCCGCGCGCCAAAGTTCCTTGTACAGCTTATTCATGGTAATTTTAACACTTTGAAGGACACTAAGCGCTCATAGCAATAATAAAATTAATATTTATATATAGTATGTTAATTAACGAAAGGCGTCCGTGGGAAAAGTGCGCGTGTTCAGAGTGTTTATATAAAATATAATTTAAATTATATATTTTTTAATAAAAACATATTACCAATATTTTTTTTATTTACTTTTTCAATAAAATAAACGCGCACTTGTCGTTCTTGTCTTTCCACGTTGAAATACAAGTACGCGTGTACAGTGTTTCTTTTATGTATCAATTTAATATTTTTTGTGAATATATAATTATAAATCGTGGCTAAGTAATAACAGCCGCACGGGTCGATCCTTCAGGTTAAGCTATGCTTACCGGAGTTGTTCCGTGGTTGGGTGACCATCTGTACATACCGAGACTCCTCCGTGCCTCGGAAAGCACGTTAAGCTGTTGGTCCCGGCCGTCATTTGTTACGGGTTGTCAGAAGCCCGAAAGTCTGACAACCAGTCTTACCAAGGGGTATCGTATTACTCAGTTACTGGGTTGTGAAGGTCAGATAGGCAGTCGCTCCATGTAAAATACTGGTATTCGGCAGAATCCGATTAGACTGGAAACCGATGCCAACATGGTTGGCAAAAGCCTCGGCAGGTTGAAGAGAACAAAGTATTCAATATACTTGTTCCAAATTCAAAATGTTTTTATTCACTCAGTGATTAAAAGAGAGTTTTATTCACTGTTAACGATTTAGAAAATGCTCTTTTCCTAGTGGCAATGGTAAAATAGTATATTGTGTTATTGTAAATAATGCAATTAGTGAATAAAGGACGGATTTAAAGCGAGGGCCATAGATGATTCAAGTGTTAGAATCCTGAGCGACGCGAGTAATTCATGGCCCTCGATATAAATCCGAGAGTTGCATACTATACTTTATACCATGACAACGAGAAAAATAAAGATTTAAGTGAAAATAGACATTTAATTAAGAAAAAAGGAAGGTTGAATTAATTAAAATGCACATTAAAATTGGAGCAATTACATGAACAATTAAATTAAAAGTCATTTTCTTATTATTACTAATAATAATCAACTTGTGAAGCGATATTTATTTCCTGTGTATCGAGTATGTTTTCGCAAGGAGGTTGTATAGCATTGAGATGGAGGTCGCATATATAGATGTGTTCTAAATTTAAACACCAAAACAGTGATTAAAAGTGCTTTTTATTCACTGAAAACTGAATAAAATAAGCTTTTTAGAGAGGGAAGAATAAAGTATAAAGTATTCAATATACTTGTTCCAAATTCAAAATGTTATTATTCACTCAGTGATTAAAAGAGAGTTTTAATCACTGTTAACGATGAAAAAATGCCTTTTTCGGGTGGCAATGGTAAAAAGTATTTTTTTTAGTGGTTTTTTTTTTTTGCATCTATTGATGCTATACTATTGAGGGTTAACGGGAAGGCCCTTTGTTGATTATCATACTGTATAACAATAAAAAAATTATTGTGTCTCTTTCAGTGTCCTTGAATGCGTTAAGTGATAATAAAATCTTCATGAGGGAAATACGTCAGAATTTTTTATATTATTCGTTTTTTTCATCGAAAAGGTAATTAAAGTTGGACTCAATCATCAATTTTTAATTGGAATTAAGGGTTCGACGACTTCTGATAACGTAGTTTTATTTTTAGGGTTCTGTACGTCCGAATGAGAAAACGGAACCCTTTTAGGATTACTCGTGTGTCTGTCTGGGGGTCTGTCTGTCTGTTCGTCTGTCACAGCCAATTTGCTCCGAATCTACTAGAGTTTAGACCAATTTAGTACACATATGAATATCTGTGACCCAAACACGGACGTGTAATAACGTAAATAAATGAATTTTTAATATGGGGTCACTTTTCGGGGATAAATTGAAAAAAAAAATGTTATTTGTTCCGTGTGATATATCAAATGAAAGGGCTTGTTGTGAGGATCTTAAATATATTTTTATAATGATTTAATTATTTTAAAGATATTTAAGAAAATAGATTAAAATTGACTCATTCCCCCCGCCATATCTCCGAAACGAATAAGCCTAAAATTTTGAAACAATACTGAGCGTGGTTCTTTACCAATTGATTACAGGAAATCTTTAAGATGTCTATGGTCTTATAATAACATGGTAAATCTCTCAATATTGTGCGTATAAACTTACAATTGCAGTTGTAATACGCAAAACATAAAAAAATATCGAAAATAAACTTTAAAAGTATACTTATCTTTTAAAAATTATCGAAAATAAACTTTAAAAGTATATCTTTTAAAGTTTATTTTCGATAATTTTTCAAAAAAAAACATTCATTCATTCAAAAGGTCATTTATTTACGTTACACTTCCGTGTAACGTAAATAAATTGGGAGGTGAGGAATGATATATGATATAAGGGGTGAGGAATGGTAAGGAATATTGTGCCGTCTTAAAAGGAATATGATTTGCTTACTGTCCGGTTATGAACGAATCCGAACGAAGCCGTCCAAGGACATGCCCTTAGGCAGCATTGTATATGGCGACACGAGCCCTTGAAACCCTGCTTTTAACGTTTATGAATGAGTACAGTATCTTTAAATAAAATGATGCGTTCATAACCGGACAGTAAGCAAATCATATTCCTTTTAAGACGACATAATATTCCGAACCATTCCTCACCCCTTAACATATACAGGACTAAGTGGAAATAAAAAACTTTCCCCGTTAACTCAATTTGTATGAAGAACGAGGGAAAAAGGGTTCAATAGAGATTCCCCGAGTTTTAGGGCTACTAATAATAACGTTATGAATCGCCCCAGTTTCCCAAAATTGGGGTGCTTGTCATGCTCAGGAAACAAGTGACGACACAAAGGGTTTGTTGTTAAATACATCCCGTATTTTATAATATAACATACTAATATGACGCCTATTTTTCCCTGAGGGTTAGGTAGAGGCCTATAGGTAGAATACTCGTTATTATTCGGTCTTCGGCATTACTCGTTTTTTTTTTGTTATTCGTCTAATTTCGATCATTAGTGTCTATTATTCGACATTCGGCGAATAGTTGTCGAAACATAACTGGCGAAATATGGGTGTGCTGTAGGTTCAAGCTTCGTGCAGACCAGCGCGACGCGATGACGCGACGCGACTTGAACAATACAATTTCTAAGAAACCTTGACTGTATAACAATAACCGGTGTCGCGTCGCGCTGTGGCGTCGCGCTAGTCTGCACGAAGCTTCAGATAGTGCCATCGTGGAAGACGCGTCCCACTCCGCGATTTCTGTACTCTAAGCTGTACTTTAGTACGGAGCGGAGCGGAGTGGGGCGCGTCTTGATGGATGGCACTATCTATACAACTCTGCCTAGCCCTTTGGGAGATATAGCCGTGATATTATGTGATGTTGTGTTATCCATACCTACATAATTTGGGTCAAATAAAATGCCGGCAATAACTCTGTGTACAAATTCTGAAAACATAAAAAGCAGCTCACATTTCAAATACGGATCTAAAACCACAAATAATTATAATTAACGTTCATTTATGTTGCCAACCAACAGAATGTGGATTATTTATTTTCATTTATGTCGGAAATACGGTACTGATTTGACTAATCAGGACGCCAGCACCGCATAGCGGCGCTCGACAAAGTCTACAACATAACGCTCGGACCGGCCAGAGCTAAACAGATTTCATCGGTGGTGGTCAAGCAATGAACACGTTTAGAAACTGTCGCCCGTTTCGAATAGTTGTGTCGTGTACCTGAGTAATGTCGAATACAGTGTGTGAATTGCTAGTGTGATTAATTTGATCGTAAATTATAATTTGATCTGAACTGCAATCGGTTTTTCTATTACGCAATAACCAAAACTATCTACAGTCCACCCACAGTAGTTAAAATATGGCTGATAATAATGAAAGAGGCACATACCCTCCTCCGCCATATATACAACCTTAGTTTTTGTTTACACTAAACCTCTAAAGGGGTCATTGTACTCATCATTATGAATAACTTTCACTATGGGACCGACGCTGAAATCGCGAAAAAAAAATCTACAATGACCCCTTAAGAGGTTTAGGATAAACCAAAACTAAGGTTGAATAATAAATAATCCACCGCCGTTGACGTCGTGGTGGGGCTTGCGCGCTCCTGAACTCTAGGTCTGTGCCGATAGAGTTTACTTTGCCTAAACAGGTCTAAAGTGAGGAGCCAGACCAAGAGAGATACATAAACCCGCAGCGCAGACTGTGGCGAGCTGTTGGGCAGTAGCGACCCCACGGACCCTATCTCCCCGGAGAAGTCTTGTTTGTCATCTGTGGCTGGCCTTTATTGGCCGGCTGGAGTGAACAGAGTTCCCATCTCTTTCATGCCTTTATTGGTCGGGTTGAGTGGAGATTCGCAAGAGCAAACGCGCTCGGAGGAGGGAAGTATTCCAGTAAGATGTTGGTAAGGGTTCTTGACCGTACTTCCGGGATTGTCCAGTTGGCCGTGGAATACCGCTTCACTCCTCATAAGTGCCTCAGAACATGTTGCCCCCTTGTCGCTACGACACTTTGTGCTAGCCACCGTTTTCGGGGGCCCATTATTGAGTGTGCAAGTCACCCCCTTTTTTTTTTTTTTTTTTTTTGAGGATGGGAAATTATCAAATAACTTCTCCCGCTCTGGGTGGAGCGGGAGGGCGTGTCAGACTTTTACTGACTAAAACCCACCCGTGTTCCTTCCGTTGCCTGTGTGCCGGGGTCGCGATATCCCTTTCGGACAAACTCGCAACCCCGGCAGAAAAGCAATACTACTGGATACGGCACGCATAGTAAGGAGTTTCCTCTCTCTAGACCACCGGCAGCTTGGACCCCGCTCCTGATGCCAATGGGCCACAATTTTTTATAAGTCACCCCCTGCCATTTTATCTGGGTATTGTATATTAAACATTCTTCAGGCAAGAGCCACAGTCTTTCCATAGTTCTCGATAACCAGTTCACTTAAGTCACCCAAACCCATAATCCAATAACTTTGTTTACTTATCCTGCAACAGTCCTACACTAACCGTCTTTGGGTGTACTTGCATGGTGCTAACTGGGATAATCGTCGGCTGGTGCCTGTAGCCTTCCAATCCAGCGATCGAAACCAGCGCTGGGATACCACTGGAATAATATGAACCGGCACTGGAATGCGTATACCCATTGACAGTGTACTTTTTCATACCAGGTCACCCATTCCAGAGCTACAGGAATAGTGTTGACGGCCAATCCAGTGCTGGATTAAACGTTGAACAGTAAACACGCATTGTTGTTTTTTGTCTGACTTACTGGAAAAAATGTAGACGATTCTGATCCAGTCTAGCACTGGACTGGACTGACTCGCTGGATTACTGAACTGGGCATCATAACCTTTCTATAGTAAATCCCTTTGAAAAAAATAAAAGAATATCGACTCGTCTAGGCAGATTAGATCCTCTTTCTGTCTTTTGAGCTAAAGGAGATATGATATGACATGGTAACATGAAGCGAGGATTCAAGGACAATCCCGACGGATCGGTTGAAATGGGTCCGAGGTACGCAGTAATACGGCCGAATAGTTTTCAAAGTTTTGCGGATGATCTTGTTCTATGATTTGTAGAGAGCAATCAAGTGGTGCCCAGTGGAAACGGCTGTGACTTAGTTGACGGTCATAGGTTCAAACCCAGACAGACAAAATTTTGTAAATTATTTCATCACCACGGTGGAGAAAAACATCGTGAGGAAACCGGCTTGTCCTAGAACCAAAAATTGGAAGACATTTGACATTAGTGGATATCACAAGTCTTCCACCCGGACCGGGCTGAGTGGTGGATTACGGCCCAATCTCTTTCACAGAGAGGAGGCCTGTGTCCCAGCAGTGAGAGCGATATACACAGATTTTGCTATTCTCTAATTTTTTTGAAATTCGAACGGTGTCTCGTTGTGAATCCGCGATGATTTACAATAGTGTTTCTCAAAGTGGGCGATAACGCCCCCTTGTGGGCGCTCGAGGCCTAGAGGGGGCGGTAAGGGGCGCAGACAAAATTGGGGGCTGCTGAAGTGGCTTATGGGGGCGATGGCTGATTTGTAATTTCATCAACTTAATATTTTAAAATTCACTGAAATTAAAACCACAAAATCGATTATTTAGTTCATATTTCTGCCCTGTTTGATTGTATAAAAACTAAAAATATTTAACAAATATTTCGTAGTTTTAACAAGTTTCTGTTAAAAAACGCGATTTGTGCAATTCTGTATCAATCGGCTGGTTCATCGATACTTGTTCTTACTTGATCAGTACGATTGAACGTCGAATGAGATAAACTAGTTTGCGTTCTAATTGCTCTCACTGGTAAATAAGTCTCGTTTAGAATGTAAATTTAAACTCCAGACCAGGCTAATATAGCACACTATAGTTAAATTAATGAATGTCTTTGTGGTAAGGTATAAAAAAATGGGGGGTGCTGAAAAATAATTAATTTTCAAAGTGGGCGGTAGATGAAATAAGTTTGAGAACCTCTGATTTACAACGGCACGTCACAGAGAGGAAGCCTGTGTTCCAGCAGTGAGAGCGTCATAGACAGATTTCACTATTCTCTAAAATCTTTTTGAAAATCGAACGGCGTCTCGCTGTGAATATTTGATGATTTATAACGACACTATACATAGAGGAGGCCCGGTCCCAGCAGTGGGAGCCTTAAAGGTTGATTATGCTATGCTTGCTTAAGACGCAGATTGACTTTGAGTGGTTAGCTTGCGTGTTCTGTACTAAGCTCACTCAACGCGTCGTACGTCCAGCCAGTAATAGGACACGCCCATCAACAAGCGCTGTCCCAAATTATATGCATTATTAATTTATTACACATAAAACAAAAGGTATTTTAATAAAAATACGTTTACTAAAAGATCAATAATTAAATTATCTTTAAAATAATGGTAAGGTTTTAGAAAAATACGCTTGATAGATTTTGCGTGATTCTCAGTTTTTTATTCGCGTTACATAACTTTACAAATTAATTTCAGTATGTAATATTAACATAATCTAAAATATTTATATATTAAGTTATTAAAAAAATGCTCTAATTTAACATAGATTTTTTCCAAATCATTAACATTAGTCGTTTAGACGTGATCTTCAGTATAAAATCATTAAAAGTTGGTTATCGTCGCCTAAAGTTATTATTTGTAACAAGTTTACATAAAATATGAAGATGGTGTAAAATGCGTACTACTCTACTAATTGCTCAAGAATATAAAACATTGTTATTAAGGAACTAACCGTGAAATAGCAAAAATAAAGTTTTCATTCATGTTTCATTTGTTTAGAGGGGCTCGTGGCTAAGTAATAACAGCCGCACGGGTCGATTGGTCAGGTTAAGCTACGCTCGCCGCGGTCAGTCCGTGGATGGGTGACCATCTTAATGCCATCTCCGTGGCTCGGAAAGCACGTTAAGCCGTTGTTCTCGGCTGTCATTCGTGGATCTTTGACAGTCGTTACGGCTCGTCAGAAGCCTGAAAGTCTGACAACCAGTCTTACCAAGAGGTATCATATTACCCAGTTACTGGGTTTCGGAGGTCAGATAGGCGGTCGCTGCATGTAAAATACAGGTATTCAACTGCATCCTGTTAGACTGGAAGCCGACCCCAACATAGTTGGGAAAAGGCTAGGCGGATTGATTGAACCGTATCCGAAATCTGTATAATATTATTTCTATATCCGTTTCCAATATTCAAATCCGCATATTCATAACATCCCTAGTCTAGCTAACTAAATCAGTACTCCAGTTGCGTAACACACTAGGAATTACCATTCCTTTAACTTTGACAATAATTACTACAAAATCCATTAAGACCGTTTATCCTACAAGTTGGCAACGTCGCAAACAGCTGTTAAATATTTACCTGTTTTCATTAATTTGGCAATATTACTGTATGGAAATATGAAATGTGGCTAACTATTGAACTAAAATATTGAATAAGAAATGCAATAATTAATATAGTAACACCGAATATTTAGTTTTAAATGTAAAAAAAGTATTTGGATACTTTCCAAATGCCTTTTTTATACCTTAAACGGTTACAACATCAAATTCAATCTGTTATAATTGCAATCCATTATAAATTCTAGTTCGCTAGTTAGCCATATATAAACAGTGAAATATTTGACATCTATTTGCGACGTTGCCCACTTTCAGAATAAACGCTTATGACCCATATTGGACAATTGTGTTATATAATTTGTAACAGAAGTAAAATGGCCTAAAAAGCGGGCGGGCATTGATAGTTTGAACTCGTTAGCATTCTTCTGGGGTTTACAACTTTTAGTTCCTAAGATACAAACTTTGAAATACGTAGCACACTGGAAAATGCAACTGTTTCATACGGATTGGGTAAGTATTAAAAGAGGAGAACCGAACATTTCAGTACGCAACCTGTAATGATACAATTGGTTACATTACAGTAGTGAATGGCTACCCGTGATAGAATTTGTAACATCAATGCGCATCGCTTGTAATGACCGTGTGGCGTCGCAGGCTCAGTGACATAGACTACAGATAAATGCTCGTCAGTCAGTGAGGCAGTATTGCAATGTTATGCTCAAAATAGAATGTTGGACTGTTACAATAGACGCGAATCTTACTTTTAAGATTCCAATCATATCTATTACAGTATTTTTATCTCACGAAGCGACGCGCGCTTTATTTGTGGTAACCAAGTGAATGTGTGCGTGAGCGCAGTAGTTCTCGGTACCGTTCGGGGGAAGTTGGAAGTGTGTGTGTTATGTGCTGACGCTCCTCGTCTTTACGCACACATTCGCAGCGGGTTTGTACACCTTGTTACCATAAGTAAAGCACGCGTTCTCTTGTCGCAAAAATTTAAACCATAATGCTACCGGATCACTCTATCTTTGATTCTAAGATCGTTAGAATTTACACGACATTTACGACACACGTTAGTGCTAGGGCTTCAGTTTTAAAACTAAATCTTCTTGACAGTTACAATCTTCTCTTCTGTTCTTCAATGTTGTATATAAGTAGAGTCAGCAAGTAGTTTCCGCCGGCCTACAGTCTCTCAACAGCTGAAGGCCGAAAGAAACCCCTGCTAACTGTACCGTGTTCTTCATTCTTCTGTATTTGATGTGTCTTCTTTCTTGAAATAATGATTAGATGTAGTATAGGCTATGAGTTGCACAGAGAGGCTAATAGACCGACTTCCAAACGGTTAGATCCGGTTAGGCCGAGAATCAGCAGTTTTCGGACATCAAAATAACATAAGACAGTCCCCCAAAACGCCCACCCTTCACCACTTCCTAGTGCTTTAGCTGGGAAGAAGAAGTGGCGCAGCAAACTCCCCAGCAGCACAGCTGTCTGTTCAGTTAGAAAAAAAATATTCTATATAATAGTATGCAAATTACGCAATACAAAACATAATTTAAATTGTTAGAAATATGTCAGCTAGCACACGCCAATATAACAATCAAAAACATCGAGAACTTTATTCTGGCAGAAATAATAAATGAAAAATAAACGTAAACAGAACTGAATATCTAAATAAAAGCCTCCAGATATATTACACATATATCTATATATCCCTTTCTCTTTTCCACACAAGTCTTTTCTGCCATTGCGGGCTTACTTATTTATTTAAAATAGGTACGCCAACAGTATATACATTGAACATTAAATATTAAAAGTTAACAGCTATGGGCTCCTATGTATGTATATACCAATTACAGGGGTACACGACATTCACACAAAACAAAGCAACATTCGTAAATTATATAAAATTAAAATATTGAGTACTTAAAATTAGAAACTAAATTATAAACAAAACAGCTTTGACTTGAGTCTAAAAATAAAACAAAAACTGACTTACACAAAAATCAATAAATATATCAAAATAAGCTTAACTAAGTATGCTATTTAAATGTTTGTTTAAATGACTGCGCAAGAGAGTTTTGAGTTGCGTCAGGGGAAAGACCAAAGAATACCTCTAAAACCGGTTTTATGTTGAGTTCGTTGAATTGAAAACAAATCCTAGATGTCGGCGAATGTCTTACATTCGCCGACAACGCAATCAATAACATAATCGTTACATATTAATACCCACATGAGTATTTCAGCACAATTCATTTAAAATCCGTGACCACAAACCGATCGTATAGCGGCGGGTCGACGACAAACCGCGCAAGCGGTGACTTCCACAATTAACCGCTTACCATCAGTAAATCGATGTACCGCTTGCGTCCGATAACGAATAGTTTTGCATACCAATAGTAGCTTTTGGCAATGGTGAAAATGTAAAATGTTCCTTTTGGGAAGACTACGGGAAAAGGTTTTTCTTGTTGTTCTGTATTTGGTTTAGTGGTAAATAGCGGAGAGCCCTGTATTGAAAAATAGTAGTCTCATTTGAGAATTTGCATCATCATGAGCCTTTAGCGATCCACTGCTGGACATAGGCCTCTCCAATCGCCATTTAACTTGGTCTTTACGTATTCTCATCCAGGTGCAATTAGAAGCAGGGCTCGGAAACCGGTTATTTTTACACACCAGTTTTGGACTTTGCCCGCTAATTAGAAACGATTGCAGTTTTGGGTTCGTTTACCCTGTATTTTAACCGGTTAGGGGGAGAAATCGTTTTTTTACAAAGAACGATTATGTTGAGCGAAGTTAACCGGTTAATTTGAGTTTCCATGGTATAAACGAGTTCTACCTACTACGCCATCTCTCTTACACATATAATAACAAAGCTCTCGCTCTATGCCAACTAATTCGCGAATTAATGTGACAAACGGCGGCGGCGGGCATGTGTCTGAGTAAAACCGGTTTATTTAGGTTAGCGCTAGTTTTAAAATTCTATTCTCTGTAATAACCGGTAACCAAAATTATTAAAATCAAAATTATTAATTTAGTCGAAACCGTTTTTGGTTAAATAGTTAATAAATAATGTTCATAAAGCCGTTTTATAACGGTTAACTGGATCGATGAGCGGTATTCGATTAACCAGTTAACCGTTATAAAACGGCTTTATGAACATTATTAACCGGTATTTCATAACCGGTTTCAAGCCCTGACTAGAAGTCATCCTTGCAAAGATTGTCGCTCTACTTAGCCTGAATGCGCCCCAACCTACGTATTCTTAACCAAAGCTAAACTAACTGAACTGAACGGCTAGAACTGCACCACGGTTCATGAACCAATCGGTTCTTAGGCTGGGGCCCATAGGGCGTTGCTGTCCTGGCCGTAAAAATAAATTCAGTATAAAAATCTCACTTACTTCAACCCAGCAACAATCTCCATAGCACCGTTGAAGTTGCCGATGTTCCAACAAGTCAGGGCTACTCGGAGTACACACGCGAGAGCCGCCTTCCGATCCTCAAGGGATGGATGGGAGAGTACCAGCTCTGTCACCCACGCTGATACCTGGGGACAAAGAGTAAGGAATTATTTATTTTGTTTTAACTTATAATTTATTTATTTTATTTTATTTTATTTTATTTTATTTTATTTTATTTTATTTTATTTGTTTTCGTAAGGCTTACAGACTAATAACATTATAGTAACAATAATATTTAACTAAATTGCTAATTACAAGCCCCCACAGATAAATACAGAGTGACAGATAAGATATAACTTAGACCATGAGGGAGTCTCATAGTCTATGTTGCATCTCATCTGTATATCTTCATTATATGTAAGCAAACTAAATTATTTCTATTCTATTCTATTCAAACAATAATTATTGTAATTTATTTTTTTATTAAAAATGACAAATCGCCGAAATGTATTTGTGTGCGTTATTTACGTTGTTGAGCAGACGAATCTAACAAACCTATGAAGCGATGGATTAGCAATATAATTTTATTATTTGCTACACTTATCTATCTACTTTTATTTAAATATAGAACACATACACACTATTTAACTAATTTACATCCGTAAGACGTCCTCGTAAACATATATAAGGTCACACAATATTATTTTAAGTTACGTTAATTTTTTCTGTTTTATAACATACTTCTAAAAGGAGGAGCTTATCAATTCGATTGTTAAACAACAGTACAATGTGAAATTTAATTCGTTTGCATCCTCTTAAGGGGTCATTGTACTCATCATTATGAACAACTTTCACTATGGGGCCAACCCTGAAATCGCGAAAAAAAAATAAGCTGTTCCCTACATTATAACGAGCTATGCGAACATAAATGTATGGAACAGCTGATTTTATTTCTCGATTTCAGGGTTGGCCCCATAGTGAAAGTTGTTGTATTGTAACGACTGTCAAAGATCTATGAATGACAGCCGGGACCAACGGCTTAACGTGCTTTCCGAGGCACGTATATAAAAATCGTCTCTCATCCTCAGGACTGACCGCGGCAAGCATAGCTTAACCTGATCGATCGACCCGTGCGGCTGTTAGCAT
The DNA here is from genome assembly GCA_914767755.1 of Agrochola circellaris. Taxonomy (NCBI): domain Eukaryota; kingdom Metazoa; phylum Arthropoda; class Insecta; order Lepidoptera; family Noctuidae; genus Agrochola; species Agrochola circellaris. Next base: position 24,938,377 of record OU611839.1, on the reverse strand, counting down.
TTAGTCACGAAAACTATCAAAAAACAAAATACAAGATCTACTTATAAAGTACTACCTGCGCCCCGCGGTTTCACCCGTATAAGTCTCGATCCCGTGGAAATATCGGGATAAAAGGTATCTTATGTCCTTTTCCAGGTCATGGTCTATCCATGTGCTAAATTTTATCCAAATCTGTTCAGCCGAAATAGCGTTAAAGCAGTGGTAATGATAGCCTAGTGGTATGACCGTTAGACTGCTAAGTCATAGGTCTCGAGTACGAATCCAAGGCACGCACCTCTGTTTTTTCGGATTCATGAGCGTATTGTATAATTATCACTTGTTTCAAAAACGGTGAAAGAAAACATCGTGAGGAAACCGGCATGCCTGAGAGATATTTCTCGACGGCATGTAAAGCCAAGTCAGAGGCCTATGGGCAGCTTTAAAGCTCTGACACCAGGTTAGTCGCTAATCACACGAAAAGAAGAAGAAGAAGGGAGAAAGCGTAACAAACAAACAAACAAATTCGCTTTCGCATTCATAATATTTGTAAAGTAAAGTATTTCTCGATTTGTGATCATAAAACATTAAGGGGGATGCGCTAAGGTAGCCCGCGATATTCAAATTTTCTTGAGTTTTTTCCATTTGTAGGTCAGTGTCAGGTTGTATGTTCATTAAAATATGATTCGCGACCGTAACAAATATGGCTTTACATAATTCAATCAGCAATACAACTCCATAAGTTAGCATAATTGTCAAATGTCATAATTTCATGAAATAGTCATTCAATGGGGTTAAATGAACTTAGAGAGTTGTATTGATAATTTTTATGATTATAATTCTATAATTAAACATTAGATACGGCCGCGAATCATATTTAGATCAACATAGAACATGATACTGACCTGCAAATTGCAAAAAACGTAAGAAAATTAGAATTTAGCGGGCTGCCTTGACGCTTTCGCCTTAACACAAAATTATTTAACAAAATACCATTATATTTGACACTTAAACCTGTGACAGAGAGAATCTCTTACCTAAACCAACTTGGGTACGTTTAAATTATTCAACACTGGGATGATGATCAGTATTGAAACACAGCGACTGGAATAAGCCTACCCTTAGTATAGGGTGACTGTGTTTTCAAGGGAAAGTGAGACAGTCATGTTAAAAATTTATTAGGAATAGAAAAAAAAAGCCATCTGCCTGCCTTTTTCTAACTATGTTGAAGTCAATTTCCAATCTAACCGAATGCAGCTAAATACCAGGAAAAAAAAACCACATAATCCTACAAGAGCACTTATGAAACGTCAGAAGCTAGGTGCACGGTTCCAATTGGTCGTTTCCTACGGAGAAGAGCCGGCAAGAAACTCCACGGTTACTCTTTTAAAAGTAAATGGTTTTTACAATGTTTTCAAATTACAGTGTTAAAAGGTATGAGAGGACAGTCAGTAGGCCTATCAACATGTACCAGGTACTTAGGAAAATATAAAATAGTCCACAGATCTACAGTCTGATATGCCTACAACGTTCTCACATTCACAAAATTTTAAAGAAAATAATCTAATTTAAAGATAAATAAAATAATAAAAATAAAGACCTATTTAACCCAAATGACATGATTGCAACTACAGCTACACAAATCAAATTTAATAAAAATATACTTTGAATATTGTAAGTATATAATGTCAAATCAGTATTTTACATAGAGCAAATGCCTATCTGGCCTTCACAACCCAGTAACTGGGTAACACGATACCGCTTGGTAAGAGTAGTTGTCAGACTGGGGAAAGTGAGACAGTTCTGTTAAAATAAATTGTAAATCGACAAAACTAACAAACAATTTTGTCCAGACTAGCCCACAGGGCCTACACAAAAACATACCATCACGTCTATAATTCCCGAAGGGCTAGGCAGAGATGTATCTACAATGTGAAATTTAATTCGTTTGCATCCTCTTAAGGGGTCATTGTACTCATCATTATGAACAACTTTCACTTTGGGGCCAACCCAAAAAAAATCAGCTGTTCCCTACATTATATAACGAGTTATGCGAACATAAATGTATGGAACAGCAGATTTTTTTTTCGCGATTTCAGAGTTGGCCCCATAGTGAAAGTTGTTCATAATGATGAGTACAATGACCCCTTTGAGGATGCAAACGAATTAAATTTCACATTGTATAGTACACCCACATTTCGCCAGTTATGTTTAAGTCCCATGTAATAGAGGGCGAGCCTATTGCCATAAACCCGGCACGAATCCAGAATCCGAGCTGTTACTGAGAAATTCCTGATGGAAAAACCCAATAACACTTTTCCCGACTTGGGAATCGAACCCAGGGCCTCAGTAGCGCTTGCCAACAAAGCAGTATTTAAGTTCACTAACCTTACAAAATTGCAATTATAATATTTAGTTTCAAATCTGCTTACTAGTATCATATACTGGTATTCAGCTGCATCCGGTTAGACTGGAAGCCGACCATAGTTGGGAAGAGGCTAGGCAGATCATGCAGTATTTTATCAAATTTAGATACGGTAATGTAATAAGTTTCTGACTACCACTAAAGACAGTCTGCGAGATAAAATAATGTAAACCCCTATATATTTTTAGAAGCGCTTGCGACCAACGAGCAAGCTGTTAATGATAACTTTGCTAATATTGCGTTTTTCACTATTTGTATTACATACTTTATTTTAATGACCGCCCGTGTTTTCATGATGTTTCTGTATATTCATGATTTTTTTTCGAAAATTAACTTTAAAATAATATTTTTCATGTTAATCAATTTTAATTTTTTGGGTAGCGTTTGTGACCTTGCTTTACATTTTTGACCATATCTCCGATATAATTGGCTCGATTTGGATTCTGTTTATTATTTCTAAAAGCTTATGAGTTAAGCTTTTACAAATAACAATAAGAATCCAAATCAAGCCTTCCTTTTAATGTTAATTTTCGATAATTTTTCATGAATATTCAGAAAAATACGGGCGGTCACATGCCCATGGCCGGCATTGTATATCTCTTCAGTGTAATTGGCTTTACGTACTTCTGGGTGCATAAATTAACATTAAATAAAATAGCTGGAAGTCGGGATGATGCAAGCGACAGTAATCAGAAGGCAATTTCCGTATAGACGTTCAAAATCTATTCGCAATTTCATTTCAGTGACAATCAATTGAGAACACTTGTCAACTATAACAAAACAGATTGTGGCGGCATCTACATCGCCACATGCGAAATACGCATCAAAGACCTGACGTCACACAACATCCTGACGTCACTCAAAATCCTGCATAGCGCAATTAGAGTTTACCGCGCGGTGGACATATATACAAGCTCTCGACTTCAACCTCTGGGCAGTTGCCCGCCAGACACGTCACCCGTCTGGTCGGAAGATCCTCCCTTTTCTGTGGTGGATGAGTGAACTTTACACCCTGTTCCTCATGCCCCTAAAAGATAAACTAGGTCTATTTTACACAGATTTGAATGCGACTGTTCTTAAAAATACGGGAATTGACCTCAAATTAAAAGTCTTTTATTCGAACTAGGCTGAGAATCAGAACTTTTCGAACGTCAAAATTACATAAGACAGTCCCCCAAATCGTCCGCCCTTCACCACTTCCTAGTGCTTTAGCTGGGAAGAAGTGGCGCGACAAACTCCCCAGCAGCACAGCAGCACAATTGCTCCTCTCGTTACTTCTGGGTACCATCGTAGACCCCTTAAATCGCGAGATCGAGGTGAATAAATTCATTTATTTCTTAGCTTAATTTTATCCCTTACATGTAGTTTTTATCTACTGTTTTGTGTTGTGTACTTTTTACGGTTCCGTACCTCGAAATGAAAAAATGGAACCCTTATAGGATCATTTCGTTGTCCGTCCATCCTTCTGTCAGTCTGACAATACCCCTTTTCTCAGGAATGCGTGGAGGTATCAAATTGAAATTAATATCAAATACGTAGGTCTTTGGTTCTATAGAATTAAAAAAAAATCAAGCTTCTAAGTCAACGCAATAACAAAATACGGCCATTTATGCGACATATTTTGATTCTCGCAAATAAATCAAAACCTACAGGATGATTCCCGTTGACATAGAATCATGAAATTTGGCAGGAAGTAAGGTCTCACAGCACATGTGAAGGAAAAAGACCGAAAATAGTTAATTTGACGTTACAACACACATTTTTTTTTTGCGATTACAATCTTACATTTGCTATTGGAGAATTGACCGTGACGTACATCGATGTATGGGAGAACATGTGTTTCAACTACAATGTTAATTTTCTTTTTGGAATAAATTCATCTCAACTACGGAACCCTTCATTGTGCGTAGTCCGGCAGGCACTTGGCAGGTTCATATTTATTTGTTAGCAATTTTAGTATTGTATTGTCGTGATGGCTCAGTGGTTAAGGTGTCACCTCTCATGCATGAGGTTGTGGGTTCAAATGCGGGAAAGTACCAATGTGACTTTTTCAATTCATATGTACTTTCTGAGTTTATCTTGGACATTACTGACATCGGTGAACAAAAACATCGTGAGGAAACCTGGACTTTATAGTTAATATAAGTCTGAATTCATCAGCCCGTTTTGAGCAAGCGTGGTGATCAATGCTTGTGCCTTCTCTGTATGAGAAGAGGCCTTTGCCCTGCAGTGGGACAGTAACAGGCTGGTATTAATGTTAGTATTGTCCATAAATAAGGTACAATAGAAGACGTATATTTAGTAACTTAGTCCGCGTAACTGTTCTTAAAGAGTCATAAAGAACCCTGTAAGAAATCGACACGTGTTTCACCTCTAAACGAGGCATCCTCAGGAAGGCCATTTACTTGTTTCGAACTCGGACCCGACGTGTGGTCACGTCAAGCGTCGAGCGCAGCGCACTGCTCTCGACGCTTGACGTGACCACACGTAAATCCGTTATAAAATACACCTCACCACGCCGCGTTACACTGCATTCGGCGCTTGACGTGGCAACACGTCTTGTCCGGGTTCGCAACTAGTCAATGGTCTTCCTGAGGATGCCTCGTTGAGAGGTGACACACGTGTCGATTTCTTACAGGGTTCTTTATGACTCTTTAAGAACAGTTACGCGGATTAAGTTACTAAATACACGTCTTCTATTGTTTTTATAATGGATTTCCGTAAAGTCACGCCTGAGTCAATTAACTATCATAAATAAGGTTAGTATTGTTAGGTGTAAGGGCTGCCTTTTGTGGTGAAAGCCTCTTCCAAACCATTCCAGGTGCCTTACCTGACCTTTTGCCCGTCTGGGCCGTAAGTTTCATGCATACGAGCTTAGGTCATAAGTTAGATACATTACTTAATAAAAAAACCTGCCAAGTAAGTGTCGGACCACGCACAATGACGGGTTCCGTAGTTGGGATGAATTTGTCCCAAAATTAAAATTAACATTTTAGTTGAAAAACATGTTCTCGCATACATAAACGTCACGGTAAATTCTCCAATTGCAAATGTAAGTTTGTAATCGCAAAAAAATATTTTTTGTTTGATAAATCTATAAATTTACAATTTTCGGCCTTTTTCCTTTACTGGTTCTGTGAGATCATGCTTCCTGCCAAATTTCATGATTCTAGGTCAACAGGAAGTACCCTGTAGGTTTTGATTTATTTGCGAGATCAAAATATGTCGCATAAATGGCCGTATTTTTTTATTGCGTTGACTTAGAAGCTTGATTCTTTTAGAGCTCTAAGGGACCGTAGATTAACTACGTATATGACATTAATTTCAAAATTTTCAGTTTGATTCCACGCCTTCCTGAGAAAAAGGGTCTTGAAAGACTGACAGACGGACGGACAACGAAGTGATTCTATAACGGTTCCGTTTTTTTCATTTTTAGGGACGGACCCCTAAAACTTACTGAACAGAAAATGAATTTTTATCGGGTTCGTAGTAAAATAACAGCTGCGCAGATCGAACGTTCTTCAAGGTGAAGCTGCACTGAAACTGCCAAGGTCAGTGCATAGATGGGTGTACATTATTTTATCTCGCAGACTGTCTTTAGTGGTAGTCAGAGACCTATTACACTGCCGTATCCAAGTTTGATAAAATGCTCCATCATCGGCCTAGCCTCTTCCCAACTATGTTGGGGTCGGCTTCCAGTCTAACCGGATGCAGCTGAATACCAGTATAAAATACTAGTAAGCAGATTTGAAACTAAATATTGTAATTGCAATTTTGCAAGGTTTTTTAAACCGTTAGTAAACTTAAATACTGCTTCGTTGGCAAGCGCTACTGAGGCCCTGGATTCGATTCCCAGGTCGGACAAAGACCCCGCTCCCCCGGGCGTCAGGAGTCGCAAGCCGATTTCCGGCCACCGTAGGCGCGGGCTTGCGGACGGTGAGCAATGGGTAGCTCGCCGTCCGATAGGGACCAGGCCCGGGTCGACGGCGCGTTGTGTTCCACGCGCGCCTCAAAGAGATGTCAGCACCAACTGACGGGGACCAAAGCCTGCCAGGGTGCGAGTTTGTTCGAAAGGGATATCGCGACCCCGGCACACAGGCAACGGAAGGAACACGGGTGGGTTTTAGTCAGTGAAAGTCTGACACGCCCTCCCACTCCGCCTAGAGCGGGAGAAGTTATTTGATAATAATTTCCCAACCTCAAAAAAAAAAGGTCGGACAGAGTGTTACTGGGTTTTTCCATTAGGAATTTCTCAGTAGCAGCCCGGAGTCTGAATTTGTGCCCGGTTGATGGTAATAGGCCCTATTACATGAGACTTAAATATAACCGGCGAAATGTTTTGTCTATAGGTACACCTCCGCCTAACAAAGAGTTAGGCAAAGGTTATCAGGAGTGTTGTTATGATTGTAATCTAAACTAAGTAGTAAGCTTAAGCATAAGTAAGCTTATGAGTTAAGCTTTTACAAATAACAATAAGAATCCAAATCAAGCCTTCCTTTTAATGTTAATTTTCGATAATTTTTCATGAATATTCAGAAAAATACGGGCGGTCACATGCCCATGGCCGGCATTGTATATCTCTTCAGTGTAATTGGCTTTACGTACTTCTGGGTGCATAAATTAACATTAAATAAAATAGCTGGAAGTCGGGATGATGCAAGCGACAGTAATCAGAAGGCAATTTCCGTATAGACGTTCAAAATCTATTCGCAATTTCATTTCAGTGACAATCAATTGAGAACACTTGTCAACTATAACAAAACAGATTGTGGCGGCATCTACATCGCCACATGCGAAATACGCATCAAAGACCTGACGTCACACAACATCCTGACGTCACTCAAAATCCTGCATAGCGCAATTAGAGTTTACCGCGCGGTGGACATATATACAAGCTCTCGACTTCAACCTCTGGGCAGTTGCCCGCCAGACACGTCACCCGTCTGGTCGGAAGATCCTCCCTTTTCTGTGGTGGATGAGTGAACTTTACACCCTGTTCCTCATGCCCCTAAAAGATAAACTAGGTCTATTTTACACAGATTTGAATGCGACTGTTCTTAAAAATACGGGAATTGACCTCAAATTAAAAGTCTTTTATTCGAACTAGGCTGAGAATCAGAACTTTTCGAACGTCAAAATTACATAAGACAGTCCCCCAAATCGTCCGCCCTTCACCACTTCCTAGTGCTTTAGCTGGGAAGAAGTGGCGCGACAAACTCCCCAGCAGCACAGCAGCACAATTGCTCCTCTCGTTACTTCTGGGTACCATCGTAGACCCCTTAAATCGCGAGATCGAGGTGAATAAATTCATTTATTTCTTAGCTTAATTTTATCCCTTACATGTAGTTTTTATCTACTGTTTTGTGTTGTGTACTTTTTACGGTTCCGTGCCTCGAAATGAAAAAATGGAACCCTTATAGGATCATTTCGTTGTCCGTCCATCCTTCTGTCAGTCTGACAATACCCCTTTTCTCAGGAATGCGTGGAGGTATCAAATTGAAATTAATATCAAATACGTAGGTCTTTGGTTCTATAGAATTAAAAAAAAATCAAGCTTCTAAGTCAACGCAATAACAAAATACGGCCATTTATGCGACATATTTTGATTCTCGCAAATAAATCAAAACCTACAGGATGATTCCCGTTGACATAGAATCATGAAATTTGGCAGGAAGTAAGGTCTCACAGCACATGTGAAGGAAAAAGACCGAAAATAGTTAATTTGTCGTTTCAACACACATTTTTTTTTTGCGATTACAATCTTACATTTGCTATTGGAGAATTGACCGTGACGTACATCGATGTATGGGAGAACATGTGTTTCAACTACAATGTTAATTTTCTTTTTGGAATAAATTCATCTCAACTACGGAACCCTTCATTGTGCGTAGTCCGGCAGGCACTTGGCAGGTTCATATTTATTTGTTAGCAATTTTAGTATTGTATTGTCGTGATGGCTCAGTGGTTAAGGTGTCACCTCTCATGCATGAGGTTGTGGGTTCAAATGCGGGAAAGTACCAATGTGACTTTTTCAATTCATATGTACTTTCTGAGTTTATCTTGGACATTACTGACATCGGTGAACAAAAACATCGTGAGGAAACCTGGACTTTATAGTTAATATAAGTCTGAATTCATCAGCCCGTTTTGAGCAAGCGTGGTGATCAATGCTTGTGCCTTCTCTGTATGAGAAGAGGCCTTTGCCCTGCAGTGGGACAGTAACAGGCTGGTATTAATGTTAGTATTGTCCATAAATAAGGTACAATAGAAGACGTATATTTAGTAACTTAGTCCGCGTAACTGTTCTTAAAGAGTCATAAAGAACCCTGTAAGAAATCGACACGTGTTTCACCTCTAAACGAGGCATCCTCAGGAAGGCCATTTACTTGTTTCGAACTCGGACCCGACGTGTGGTCACGTCAAGCGTCGAGCGCAGCGCACTGCTCTCGACGCTTGACGTGACCACACGTAAATCCGTTATAAAATACACCTCACCACGCCGCGTTACACTGCATTCGGCGCTTGACGTGGCAACACGTCTTGTCCGGGTTCGCAACTAGTCAATGGTCTTCCTGAGGATGCCTCGTTGAGAGGTGACACACGTGTCGATTTCTTACAGGGTTCTTTATGACTCTTTAAGAACAGTTACGCGGATTAAGTTACTAAATACACGTCTTCTATTGTTTTTATAATGGATTTCCGTAAAGTCACGCCTGAGTCAATTAACTATCATAAATAAGGTTAGTATTGTTAGGTGTAAGGGCTGCCTTTTGTGGTGAAAGCCTCTTCCAAACCATTCCAGGTGCCTTACCTGACCTTTTGCCCGTCTGGGCCGTAAGTTTCATGCATACGAGCTTAGGTCATAAGTTAGATACATTACTTAATAAAAAAACCTGCCAAGTAAGTGTCGGACCACGCACAATGACGGGTTCCGTAGTTGGGATGAATTTGTCCCAAAATTAAACTTAACATTTTAGTTGAAAAACATGTTCTCGCATACATAAACGTCACGGTAAATTCTCCAACTGAAAATGTAAGTTTGTAATTGCAAAAAATTATTTGTTTTTTTATAAATCTATTTTACAAATTTCGGCCTTTTTCCTTTACTGGTTTTGTGAGATCATGCTTCCTGCCAAATTTCATGATTCTAGGTCGACGGGAAGCACCCTACAGGTTTTGATTTATTTGCGAGATCAAAATATGTCGCATAAATGGGCGTATTTTTTTATTGAGTTTACTTAGAAGCTTGATGTTTTAGAGCTCTAAGGGACAGTAGACTTACTACGTATTTGACATTAATTTAAAAATTTCCAGCTTGATACCACGCGTTCCTGAGAAAAAGGGTCTTGAAAGACTGACAGACGGACGAACAACGAAGTGATTCTATAACGGTTCCGTTTTTTTCATTTTTAGGGACGGACCCCTAAAACTTACTGAACAGAAAATGAATTTTTATCGGGTTCGTAGTAAAATAACAGCTGCGCAGATCGAACGTTCTTCAAGGTGAAGCTGCACTGAAACTGCCAAGGTCAGTGCATAGATGGGTGTACATTATTTTATCTCGCAGACTGTCTTTAGTGGTAGTCAGAGACCTATTACATTGCGGTATCCAAGTTTGATAAAGTACTCCATCATCGGCCTAGCCTCTTCCCAACTATGTTGGGGTCGGCTTCCAGTCTAACCGGATGCAACTGAATACCAGTATAAGATACTAGTAAGCAGATTTGAAACTAAATATTGTAATTGCAATTTTGTAAGGTTTTTTAAACCGTTAGTAAACTTAAATACTGCTTCGTTGGCAAGCGCTACTGAGGCCCTGGATTCGATTCCCAGGTCGGACAAAGACCCCGCTCCCCCGGGCGTCGGGAGTCGCAAGCCGATTTCCGGCCACCGTAGGCGAGGGCTTGCGGACGGTGAGCAATCAAATGGGTAGCTCGCCGTCCGATAGGGACCAGGCCCGGGTCGACGGCGCGTTGTGTTCCACGCGCGCCTCAAAGAGATGTCAGCACCAACTGACGGGGACCAATGCCTGCCGGGGTTCCGAGTTTGTCCGAAAGGGATATCGCGACCCCGGCACACAGGCAACGGAAGGAACACGGGTGGGTTTTAGTCAGTAAAAGTCTGACACGCCCTCCCGCTCCGCCCAGAGCGGGAAAAGTTATTTGATAATATCCCACCCTCAAAAAAAAAAAAAGGTCGGACAAAGTTACTGGGTTTTTCCATTAGGAATTTCTCAGTAGCAGCCCGGAGTCTGGATTTGTGCCCGGTTGATGGCAATAGGCTCGCCCCCTATTACATGGGACTCAAACAGAACTGGCGAAATGTTCTGTCTATAGGTACACCTCCGCCTAACAAAGAGTTAGGCAAAGGTTATCAAGAGTGTTGTTATGATTGTAATCTAAAATAATTAATTCCTACGGATGTCCATTTACGGTCCAAATTAAAGAGAATTGCCCCCCGCAATTCCCCAAAACCACAGTCACCCTACTATCAATTCCAGACCAAGTCTTACTTTATAATATTTGAGACACTATGTGCGTAGTAAATATAAAGGCATTTACATATTTTATAATACAAACAAGATGGAAGGTTTTTCTAAAGTTTTTTATAATGGGATCTAAGAACACTGGTGTTGCATTATTCAAAGAAACTGTTGCGTGTCTCGGAGAGCATATTAATGCTTTTATGCAAGCTGAAAGGAAGGTTTTATGTAAGAAATTACTTTTATTGGCATAATTTTTAATTGGGAAAAAAGTAACTGAACTAAATAAACTATAATATAATATACTTGAGGTTCGGTTAACGACAATTATTTGCTTTTGATTATTGCCTTTTTCAATGTTGATAATTGGTCGCCCCTCTGAAAGTCGTTGGTCCCGGCCGTCATTCGTAGATCTTCGACAGTCGTTACGAATAGTTATAAGCCCGAAAGTCAGACAACCAGTCTTACCAAGGGGTATCGTATTACCCAGTTACTGGGTTGTGGAGGTCAGAAAGGTAGTCGCTCCATGTAAAATCTGGTATTCAGCTGCATCCTGTTAGACTGGAAGGCGACCCCAACATAGTTGGGAAAGCGCTACGCAGGCATTTTTTAATGTTTTTTTTTAAAAACTGATCCTTTAAAAACTTATCGACCTTCTAATGATGTCCTCTTTATAAAATTAATGTACCTCTAAAAACTTTTTGGCGCTTCTAATGATGATCACCTTTTTTTTTAATAACTGAGCCTCTTTTTAACTCTCAGACCTATTCTCAAAGTTTGTCGGAGTAATTAAACTAGGGCACCCCGACCAAATATAATAATAATAATTTATTTATTTGAGGTAAAAAGTACACATACAGAGTGACACTTAATCAAACGTGGAAATAGCTTGGTACAAAATTTTGATCAATGATCCCCTATGCTAGGAAAAACCTGTGTACAAGGCATGTTATAATAGTTACTTACAATTAAATAACGTGCACTTTTGTAAAAAAAATAAAAAAACAAATAAACTTATAGAATAACACAATTGATTTTGAGGATAAAAAAGCCCGGGTTAAAGTAGAAGAGGATTTAAATTAATAATACCAAGAAAAAGGTAGTATCTATTTGTCTGCCGGGTGTGTGTTGATTGTGAGTGTAGATATGTATAAGTGATTGTAGGTATGTATGTGGTGGGTGCCTGATTTGTTTAAGTTATGGTTTAAGAAAAGTAAATAGGTAACCTAACCTGGTTAGAACTGTGTCCAATCGCTACATTCAAGTTGGTCGCAGTTACTTGGCAATTTTTAAGACCCCAAAATAGAAATGATTTGTGGTTCACGAAAGAGGCGGAATCATTATACTAGAGTGTTCTATAATACTTTTAGGAATGCAAAATGGGAATGATTGGAGGTTCGATTAAATATTAGGTCCCCACCTATGAAATCAGCGTTTTGTATGGATAATTTTAAAGAAGTTGCATTTTTCATACTAACATTTTCTTGATTTATATAACACTATGAAACATGAAGACTAATGTCCTAAATCTTTTATGCACTAATGTTTAAAAACTAAGATAGCGTAATATGTCACTTAGATTAAGCGAGAAAAATAAGTTTTGGCTAAGTTAAAACAAATAGGGGTCATTTCTGCTAACAAAATGAGGAGTAATTTTTAAGGTATTATTTATGTTTAGAAAACTATAAGTAATAAGGTTTTTTTTACTATTCGTAGTTGTCTATGGTGGTCATGATTCGATATAATACCAAGAATAAAAAGATGAAATTGATGAATATTTTAAATCATAGAAGTGACAACACTTCTATGATTTAAAATATTCATCAATTGCTTGGTATTATATCGATATCAACTACCCACAGTTGTCACTTCTATGATTTAAAATATTCATCAATTGGTTCTCTATTTGTAGGTGGAACCCAATATATAAATAATAAAAAAAATTATGTTGGTGGAACCGATGACTGAAAACTTGTGTTGAAATCGGTTGTAATGTAAGTGAGAGTCCAGTGAGTGGTCTGATCAGCGGTGAGATGTCCGGCCGCGAGGTATTTTCCGTTCTACCTTGCCCATCACTTTTCAAGGTTGTCTGGTTCCCGACGTGCTCTGTGACCAAAGTAACCGAGAATCCTTTGGTAACAGATCGTGGATAATCTATCTCTTATGCGTAGTTGTTCGAGAATAGATTTTTTCGTTCCCTTGGCTTCTACTAAGTACTTATAATCAGCCTATAATGTTCCCACTGCTGGGACACAGGCTTCCTCTCTGTGAGAGGGAGTGGACTGTAATCTACTACGCGTGGGTTGGTAGATGTCACATGTGTTCTAATTTTTGATTCTAGGACGTGTCGGTTGATGACGATATTTTTCTTTTACCGTTTTGAGAGCATTAGTGATGAAACTGGGTTCATCTAGAACTCGTAAGTCGGGGCCGTCACCACTGGGCCACCATTACTCTCTACTAAGTCAAAAAAAATCAATTCAAAATTCAAAAGTCATTTATTCAAACTAGGCTGAGAATCAGCACTTTTCGAACGTCAAAATTACATAAGACAGTCCCCCAAAACGCCCATCCTTCACCACTTCCTAGTGCTTTAGCTGGGAAGAAGAAGTGGCGCAACAAGCTCCCCAGCAGCACTGCTTTCTATTCAGTTAGAAAAAAAATTACTTGATTCTATACTAATTTACATTATTCAACTCAAATCAGTAAATAAATTTATTTGCCATAATGACAGCTAGCACACGCCAATATACCTCATAACTTAATACCGGAATAAAAGCTTCCAGGCATAAAGGGCGTGTCCGCTTACATATGGCTAATAAAACTGTAACTCGAAGTCACTGATAAACTAGGACCATCGGGGTAAAAATAAATAATCAGTTAGGCAAAAATAATATATGATCAATTGTCAAGGTCGCTAGCTAACCTTATATCGCGATACAACACATTTAAAAAAAAATGTAATAAGTAGATTATGTCAATAACAAATAAAAATAAAATAAAAATCAATTGACTTGTACAGTCAAATAAAAATAAATAATTATATAACTCATATAACCTGTCAGTAGGTAAGCTAATTCTGGAGGAAGAACATGAACATTGTCTTGAATAAATCACAGCGACCAACCATTGTTATCGTTTAAGTAGTCGTTGATAGAATAGTATGCCTTTGAACAAAGGTTGGATTTTACTTTGGCTTTAAACGCATTAAAAGGCAAATATAACTTAAACTCTCTACTAAGTACTAATAATAACATCATTATTTATAGGTTTTCTACTTAATTCTCAGTCTGTATACCACAAACCTTGGAAGTCGTGAAGGTAAGTAAATAACGATTAATCTGTAGATTAGAAAGATGTGTGTTAATTATAGAGAAAGATGTGGGGGCTAAATTATAGCCGGTTTAGAGATGTGACTTTGCGAGAAGAATTTATCGACTATTGATATAATTTCTTTTTCGTTTGGATTTTTGAATGTAATCCTCTTCTTTTCGTGTGGTTAGTGACCAACCTGAAGGCCAATTTTCGTACTTAAAAAACGTTCACATTCAAGTCGCAATCTGTCAAACTTGTCAAAAATGTTGGTATTTTTGACAGATTGAGAATGAGATGCGATTGCGAATGGTCTTAAAAATTACGGGAAATGCCCCTCTGAACAAAAATTAGCATTTTAAAGCTTAATATTTCGCAAACGTATTCCAGATTTTTAAAATGACTTTCACACACCCACAATATTTTTAAACGCCCTTTCCTTCTGGATAGATGAGAAAAAAAAACAACCCCACTTTACGTGTAGGGGAGGTAAAAAAAAAATATTGATTTTATTTTACCACTTTGTCGGCGTGATTAATATGTATACCTATGCCAAATTACAGCTCTCTAGTACTCACCGTCTCTGAGCTAAGCCGCGGATAGACAGATAGACATGGCGAAACTATAAGAGTTCCTTGTTTACTACGGAACCCTAAAAACGAGCGAGCGAGCCTCAAAGTAGTCGCATATAATTTGTAACATCTGACATCTCACCTTGGTAATAAGCAACATTAAAGGGACTGGGCCTCGTCAAGGTCGTTTCTGACAGGGAACTCTTGCACCGCGCGCGCTCATTGGTCAAATCGCTTCCACGGCTTCCTGTTACACACTTCCGTCCCTTTTCACGAAATCACTCCCAAAGATTGCAGGAACGCGAGAGGAATCATGATAACATATCAATAATTGCAAACACGCAGTCTTCCAAACTGAAGTACCCATGTAATATGATACTCAATCCAACTCCATACAAAAACATGTCTATACTTTAGGAAAATTACCAGCTCATTCAAGATGCCATACAAATTCTTCAACAAATAACTTCAAGCTCCTACCTTTAGGTAATTGAGTCTTTATAACAGAACAAAGCCATTCAGTTTTACGTCACATTTGAACAAAGGACGAAGTCTCTATTGAATTCAACTTGAAAAGTTTAAAAACAATCTGATAGTTATTAATTTGTCCCTTTTGTCGATTTTAACAGTTAGCTTTCGGGATTATTTCGTTATCATTCGGGGATTGTTATGAAGTGGCTCGTGGCTAACTGATAACAGCTAAACGGGTCGATCGTAGTTTAAACTACGCTTACCGCGGTCGGTTTGTGGATGGGTGATCATCTATTACATATCGATACCCCTCCGTGTCTTGGAAAGCATGTCAAGCCCTTGGTTCCGGTAGTCATTTTTAGACCTTTGTCAGTCATTACGCGTAGTCAAAAGCTCAAAAGTCTGACAACCAGTCTTACCAAAGAGTACCATGTTATCCAGTAACTGGGTTGTGGAGGTCAGATAGGCACTTGCTCCATGTAAAATACTGGTATTCAGCTGCATCCAGTTAGACTGGAAGCCGACCACACCGTAGTTGGGAAAATGATAGGCAGGTGATGATATTATTATCGTTTTAAGGGTATGGACGGATTTGAGCAGAAGTTTAGGAGTTTTGCAATAAGTATTAATTTAGAGATTTGAAGTATTCTATCTACCTATACTAGGTAAGAATGAACACGACAAAGCCTACATGGCGCAGCCGTGAGGCACAATGCCCTGCTAATTTCTTACATCGCACTTTACACTTTTCATTTGATTTTCATTTCAATTGTTTTATCTGCTGCACCTATAATTATACTGTGTGCTGTTTAGTCTTAAATAAATGTATGTACTTAAAAAAAAAAGGAAATATTTTAGAATGACTAGTACTATAGAAAAATCCAAAAAATATTGAACTTTTTGTGAGGGTATTATTATGGGACATAAGTGGTCGTCATGGCCGTAAATATCAGCGGAGACCAGGCTTCGGCGCGGGATATATTATAGTGCACAAGTGTGTGCGCAGACACAGGTGCACTCTCTCTTCCCTCACTCTCATAGTCCGATGGGACGGAAATCCGACAGGACCAGAGAGTGATCAGGCGCAGGGCCAACGGGTTAACGTGGTTTCCGAGGCACGATGGTATCCCACCGCCAAGTTACAAACCGGGCTGTTACAAAGAAATTCTTAATAGAAAAACCCAATAATACTTTGCCCGACCCGGGTATCGAATCCAGGACCCCACGGTCAGCACTGGCGCTTACTACCACGAGACGAACTGGCAGTACATGGGACGTAAACAGAATTGACAAAATATGGGGTACACCTTTGCGGGCGTGTTATTAAAGTTATTTATAAAAAAAAAACCGGCCAAATGCGTGTCGGATTACGCACAATAAAGGGTTCCGTAGTTGAGTTGAATTTATTCCAAAAACAAACTTAACATTGTGGATGAAAAACATGTTCTCCCATACATCGGTATACGTCACGGTCAATTCTCCAACTGCAAAAGTAAGTTTGTAATCGCAAAAAAAACAATTGTTTTATAAAACTACAAATTAAAGATTTTCAGACATTTGCCTTTACATGTGCTGTGAGACCTTGCTTCCTGCCAAATTTCATGATTGTAGGTCAACGGGAAGTACCCTGTAAGTTTTGATTTATTTGCGAGTATCAAAACATTTCGCATAAATAGCCGTATTTTTTTATTGCGTTGACTTAGAATCTTGATTTTTTTAGAGCTCCAAGGGACCTACATATTTGATATTAATTTCAATTTGATACCTCCAAGCGTTCCTGAGAAGGTCTTGACAGACTGACAGACAGAAGGACGGAAGGACAACGAAGTGATCCTATAAGGGTTCCGTTTTTTCCTTTTAAGGTACGGAACCCCAAAAACGTATTTGTTTTCATGTTTGGAAACTAAATTACGATCGCAGTATATATCTCGTTCATTTCCTCATATCATACTTCATTTGTTTTTTTTTTCCGGAATGTAGCTGCGTTTCACAGTCGTTCCGTAAACGAGTGACTATTATTTATACATCAAGCCTCCCTCGTGCCTCGGAGAGCACATTAAAGGATGATTTGTGTTAGACCGTCCCGGGTCTGAGCCGGGACCGTGCCGGCTCCGAACTTAGGCACGAATGTGTCAAAAGCTACATATTTACATTTAACAATATCATAGCTCGTCTGAAAACGGAAATGTCTAGAATTATATTCAGTCACATATAACTATAATGAAAGCTGAAACCTTTTTACCAGCAAAATGAGGAAAACGTGATTTTACAGAGGAGTTGTGTAAAATAATTATATAGGTATATTGGAATATGCACTTACAGATACTTTGCTGTATTATTTCCAATCGTTAAAATATACTCAGTAGTTATAAAACTTCGCTCCGAAGCAATCTGAATTGGTAAAGAAACGAAGCGACTTTATACAATACCAATCAATTTAATAATAAAAGTCAATAAAAAGTTTTACATAAAAACAGAAATTGGATCAAATATTTAGTGATAGGCACTCAAAAGTTACAAATCTTGGTTCTAGGACATGCTGGTTTCCTCACGATGTTTTCCTTCACCGTTTTGAGAGCAGTGGTGATGACATAATTTACACAAAGTAAAGCAAACCCACGATCTAGAACTCGTGAGTCGCGGGAATTAGCACTAAGCCACCACAGCTCTCTGTAACGTATTTCCTCGTGTCTATACGGAAAGCCTTTACTATACAATGCCAGCGGGGTGTTTACGTAATATATAATACATGAAATGGCAATCGAGCGCAATTAATGCTTTTCATTCTGACAGTTCAGCCACGATCGTTGTGTTATTTACGTTGTTGAGCAAACGAATTTTTCAAAGCTATGAAGTGATATTATGGATAAGCCCGTAGTGCTAAGCTTGTAGTGTATTTTTTTTTAATGTATAATCTGGTGTTTAATAAAGTAGATAATTATAAATAAATAAATAAGCAATGTTTTAGGAATTTCCGTCAAAACCCTTGGATTATGAATTATTATGAATATGAAGATTATGTGGCGTTGTTTTTTTCTCAGTAAATTTATTCATGGTCTGGCAGTTTGAGTAATTTATGCGGCCTACCCAAACGTCCTTTGTTCGGTATCGTCGAATCGTTGAGTTCCTTAAATTCTGAGTTGAGCTCCACGATTACTGACAAACGCGTGCACTGACTGGATAGGTCCACTCAATCTATGTGGTACTTTCCTCAAAAGACTATTTCAGACACCAATCTACATGGTTTTCACACGCAAGATTATGTCTGGACTTTAAAAGTGACTGTGACCTCTGAGCTTGCTTCGGCCTTTCTTCTCAGAGTAGTCAGATAGGAAACGCAGACATTATCTAGTTAAAAAAAAAATGATTGACGTGTAGAAAAATCATTTATCATTTAATAAATTCTGTCACACAAGTAAGGTGCAGGTCAGCTTGTACTGAACACATATAGCTTAATATTTCGTCGTGTGTACGTTCGCGGCGTAGTAGATAACTACACAAGTTTGATATTCATGAAATTGCTGACTAGTCTAGGTTATTATTGTGTGTAAATTACTTGCATGTTCATTAAAACGTTGCTTGAATAACATGGAGTCGTGAATGTTTCTGCCGTGGTGACCCAGTGGAGCAGTGGTGGCCGTTTATTATGGTCGTCGGTGCGAACCCAGGCGGGCACTTTACTTTGTGTAAATAATTTCATCACCACTGCTCTCAGAACGGTGAAGGAAAACATCGTGAGGAAACCGGCATGTACTAGAACCAAAAATTCGAAGACATGTGACATCTACCAACCCGCACTGGGCCCGCGTGGTAGATTACAGCCCACTCCCTCTCACAGAGAGGAGGCCTGAGTCCCAGCAATGGGAACATTATAGGCTTATTATGCTGTGAATGTTTAAAATACGAATGGATTGCTCCGACTGTGTTTGCAAATAATATTAAAATATTATTTCGTTAGTGTCAGGGGGTGAGTTTTGTGAGCTTATTTTTTAGTTCAGGCTGTTTTTAGTTAATAAATCAGTTGAATTAATAAAATAAAACTGTCTTCTTTTAAAACATTGATAAAACAATAAAAGTATATTTAAAAAAATCAAAATATTTTTTGTTATTTCACATAAACCTACATGGGTACTTATGAAAAGTCAGAAGCTTGGTGCACGGTTCCAATTGGTCGTTTCCTACGGAGAAGAGCTGGCAAGAAAATCCATGGTTACTGTTTTTGGCAAATTAATTCATTACAATGTTAGGTATGAGACGACAGTGTACGCCTAGCTGTCTACAAGTACCAGAGGGGCAATTCCCGTAATTTTTAAGAACGTTTGCATTCGCATCTCATTCGCAATCTGTCAAAAATACAATCAATTTACCAAAATTTTTGACAAGTTTGACAGATTGCGACTAGAATGTGAACGTTTTTTATGTACAAGAATTGGCCTTCTGGTATTTAACTAAATAGAAAATGGCCTGCCAATCTACAGTCTGTTAAGCCGACATCTATACACATACCTACCTATTTGTGCCTAATTAATTAATAAAAGTTGCAAAATTATATACTAACTTAACTAAAACTATTTACAAACTAAAATATAGCATCGAAAAATTCATCCGCATCGCTGTTGACTGGTACAACGTGGCAATGCTTAGTCTCTGCCCAAGGTAAAAACCAGCCCTTGGGTCACGGGAAGTGTCAAATAGTCGTTTGGAGATTTCTCTAAAGAGGCCGTGAGCACTCGGACCCCACGGCCCGAGGGTTTCAACCCTTAATTAGTTATAAGTTGTTTGTACCCACATGTAAATAGTTTAATATTGATGTATAATAAAAATATTTTCCTATTTGTATGTATTAAGATTAGAGAAAAATCAAACATTTAAAGCAGCCTACTCTCGTGGGAAAACGGCGTGAGTGTATGTAAAAGCAATAAAAAAAAAAAAAACGTCAAAAACTTCCGTAACAAAAAAAAATTGTTACGTCGATAATTTTGCACGGCACATCACTATAGTACAGTATCAGTACAGTACACTTACGTGCCCGTAATGTCACGTGGTCTCGAGGCCTTACACTTAGGGACATGATAATTGTGCCAGTAATTAGATATTTTTCCGTACTCTCCCCACTTAGGACGATTTGTTTTTTTTTATCACAGAGTAATTTAGCGAATTTGTTGTTTGTTTTTGTTGAAATAGATTTCGTTAATGTTTTGGGGGAACATTAATATGTTTAATTCCACAAAAAGCTTTGACATGAATTTTGCTTTGAATTCGGTACATGTAACAGAGGGGCTCGGGGCTTAGTAATAACAGCCACACGGGTCGATTGGTCAGGTTAAGCTACGCTTGCCGAGGTTGGTCCGTGGATGGGTGACCATCTTTACATACCGAGACCCGTCCGTGCTTCAGAAAGCACGTTTAGCCGTTAGTTCCGGCTGTCATTCGTGAATCTTTGACTTACTACTTAGGAAACAGAAAACCCTAATCTTGGCTACGGCGTAGCAATCGTAGCAGCTACGAGCTACACAACCGTAGCAACCAACTACGCAACAGATTTTGCTGTAGCATCTTATTTTATTATTTTGACAGTCATTAAGGGTAGTCAGAAGCCTAAAAGTCTTACAACCAGTCTTACCAAGGGGTATCGTGTTACCCAGTAATTGGGTTGTGGAGGTCAGATAGGCAGTCGCTCCATGTAAAATGTTTATTTATGGTTAGACTGGACTCCGGTTATGACTAAGATACGCCTTTGTAAGACATATTACTGTAAGGGCCGATTTTTCAATCCTCAGTTAAATCGTTGAATAGTTACCTAGCGTATAAAATTATCTGGCTGTTTATCAGGCGAATAAATATTTTCAACTTTTCAATCGTATAATAACTGAAGAATAGTTATCTGTGGTCTTTGTTAACTAACTTCTCACTATGATGTGCAAGCGAGATACACAGATACAGTATTCAATGTGTTAGACAAGTATAGAAACAAAACGTATGTTTGACAATTGGACCAGATTTCTTATCTTTTGTTTAGATCCACAGATGGTCAGCAATAATGGCGACCTTTTTGTTTTTGTAGGTATCTTGATAGAAGTGGGTATGTGTTTAGTTAAAAAGGATCAGTTACAAATAAATTTTCTGTGTGTTAACGGTGTTTTCGGCTTGGTACTAAAAGTTGAGCCTAGTGGTTTTAAAATATATTGAATTTTTAAAATAATGTCGCCCCGAAAATGTGAGTAATATTTGAAGAAATAAAAAAAAAAAACTATCGTCAATTTAATCAAAAACATCAATTTTTTCATCAATACACATTAAAATGCACATTAAAACACCAAACAAAACAAATGTCAAAACATTATTTATTCCCTAGAATAACGTACTAACTGAGGCTTGGAGGGACAGTTAACTTTATTCCTCAGATATAATATGGGCTTTAACCGTCCGATACTGACTATCGGACTGTTGAAAAATCCAGAATCACGCCATCTATGGAATAAACGCTGTTCGATTCTTTATCTGAGGATTGAAAAATCGGCCCTAAATACCTTAAATAAATATTCTCTTGACTCTGTTCTGCTTGTTTTCCCTAAACTCTAAAATTATGAACATAATTCATGTGCAAACATGTAACAATTGAAAGTTACTCCTTCCCCTGGAAACATAATCACACATGTAACTTGTTTCTCGAGTGGATTCAGCCCATTATAACTTAGGCACGCACACATACCTACTCTAGTAGATAGGACTTTGTGGCGAGCAGCAACGCCTAGAGGCAAACATAACCTACTTCGGACGAGAGTGTAGCTCGAGTTTCACTACAGACTTGGTAAGATGGTTTTATGTTCAGTACGAGAATCTTAGCTCAAATCTGTTCTGCCCAAAGGTTTAGATTGATACAATACCAATGATGTGTGTCCGACGGTAATTAAGATGTATGTTGACTTGAAAGAGCATGGCAGTTGAGAGTATGGTCATGCTCACTTAAATGTCTCACTGATGGTGGCGACTGTGTTGGATCATTCGGTTCCCTACAAAATGGTTGAGCTGGATGTTGGCGAACGGGCGCCGTCAGTTGAGACTGGTCATCTCTTATCTGCCAGGGCTTATTTTTAATTTTATATTTTGAATTGTTTTGATTATTTTTTGTACATTGTTCTCACATAAAGAAGCAACAAGAATAATGTATCCAGGATTTTGTAATTTCTATATTTAAAAGAGTGTCCTTGGAGTTTCTTGCCCATTCTTCTCCATAAAGATCTACGTTGATGATTTTTCTGAAATATGTTTGATGAAAAATCTATCAATATACAACAATAAAATTGCGAAAGTAACTCTGTCTGTCAGTCTGTTAGTTACTTTCTTACGTCTCAACGGCTGCATGAATTTGGATGAAATTTGGCACCCAGGCACAGATTAATATAGATGATTCACTCCGCAACACCATTTAAATAAAAAGCGACTCATGCTTCGATACAAAAAACTGCATTTCAGGTCGCACAGCGCTAATTACCTACAGTTATATTCACCTAAAAGTTGCCTCTCTTTCAATCGCGTAACTCTTAAATCTTCTGACTACGTTACACTCACTGAATTGGCCCGACAAGTTGCGCCCGCAGCGTACTTGTTGCTGCATACCTAAAATGCGGAGTGCGTCTTCTGTAATATTCTGTAACACAGATAGACCATGACCTAGGTTTAGATATGATTTTCAATTGATTTTTTTAATCGCGGTAGAAGGTTCCCGTGGGATAAGTCCCGTTGGTACTTATAAGATTCAACCGTCCCGTTGGTACTTTTCGCAGATCGGTGGGATTCCTCGATGTTGCGGAGGTGGATGCAGCTCCACGCTGAATTGTAATTTTATGTTTATCCGTGTCTGTACCTACTAACACTAGATGTTAAGTAAAATTGTTACTAACCCTATGGACTCTGTCCGAAATAAAATTATTCTATTCTATAAGTCCCGTTGACACTTATAATACCATTTAAAAAAAACAAGTGACTTCCAAAAAATACACTACAAGGTGAAAAATAACTTTAATTGCGGAAGTCGCTGTATTTGAAGTTTCGTTTTTTGCCACCGACTTCCGAAATTCAAGTTATTTTTCACTTTGTAGTGATAGTTTCGGAAGACGATGGTTTTTCTTAAAAAAAAAAACATGCTGACGAACATAGAATCTACTCCTTTTTGGAAGTCGTTTAAAAAAGTAAGTAAATAATTTAAACTTACCGCGTTAAATCTCCGAATAAGAGCTCTGACAGAACTCCTGGAGGTGGTGTGTGTAGGAGGTGTTCTTCTGATCATGTGACGCTCATTCACGGCGCCCAGGACACCTTCTCCGCCAAGATCTAGCGTCACTTGTCGTAGGTAGTCGATTGGAGGAACCTGGGGACAAAAGTGAGGGTTAGAAAGAGTGAATAAGTTTTACTTCCAGTTACAGCTTTATGTAAGCGGGCACGCCCTTTATGCCTGGAGGCTTTTATTAAGTTCTGTTTACGTTTAGTTTTTATTTCTGCCCGAGTATAGTTTTCGATGATTTTGTTTGGTATATTGGCGTGTGCTAGCTAACATATGGATAATTTTTTTCTTTCTAACTGAATAGACAGCTGTGCTGCTGGGGAGTTTGTTGCGCCACTTCTTCTTCCCAGCTAACGCACTAGGAAGTGGTGAAGTGTGGGCGTTTTGGGGGACTGTCTTATGTAATTTTGACGTTCGAAAAGTGCTGATTCTCAGCGTAGTTTGAATAAATGACTTTTAAATTTGAATTTGAATATATACTTCAAAAGTATTTGATGAAAGTGTTAAGATACTGGGCAGATCAAATTCTTACACAATCGCTTACTAAAGGGAATTAGTAATACATTCATCTGTATTTACAAAGTTTTAACTTTAGATCTCAACAATAATTCCAACAATTTATTTGTAGGATAAGTACATAATTAATTTTATTTATTAAAAGTTATAAAAATAATTTCGGTTTTTTACGATCCTTCGGCCAGCGATGGTTAACGTTATTTGAGTATTCAATTGTAATTGAAAAATCATCGATGAAAATCAACCTCAATAACTGTCAATTAAAAACGTCTTTGGGTGATTTATATATACAATCAATCTGCCTAGCCTTTTCCCAACTATATTGGGGTCGACTTCCAGTCTAACCGGATGCAGCTGAATACCAGTATTTTACATGGAGCGACTGCCTATCTGACCTCCACAACTCAGTAACTGGGTAATACGATACCCCTTGGTAAGACTGGTTGTCAGACTTTCGGGCTTCTGATGACCCGTAACGACTGTCAAAGATCCACGAATGACAACCGGGACCAACGGCTTAACGACTTTCCGAGGCACGGAGGAGTCTCGCACAGACCAACCCCGGCAAGCGTAGCTTAACCTGATGGATCTACCCGTTCGGCTGTTATTACTCAGCTGCGAGCTCCTAAGTGATTTATATATACAAAATGTAAAAAAACCTTGTCCAATACGAAAGGGGCATATAGGTGCTGCAATAACATTACCAAAAAGTTTTTTTTTAATTATAATGTAAATAATACAATTATGTATTGCTATTTAAAATTCAGATTTTTGGTACCAAATTTATCCATAAAAATTTTGCAAATTTTCAACAGGGGTCATAAGTTATGACTTTTAGACACCCGCTAAACGACGGCCGCCCGCGTTCAATGTAATATAAAATAAAAATACCAACATTTTTTGTCAATGGGGAATTTTACAAAAGTTACACCATTTATTTTCAGGTCTGCAATACCATGAAATTCTATAGATTTTAATGCTTGTTTTTCTCTTTATGTGATTTTGCAGTCGGGTTTTAGATTTTATATATTATTTGTTTTATTTTAGATTTTTTTGTGTCCCGACACACTCTTATGAACAAAAACTGGTCTAACACAAACATGACTCATTTTTACGCTATCAAAACCTTTTAAGCCAATTTATTATTCGTAATTAAATTTAAACATATAACTTATATATATTTTTGTAATTTCTTTTTTTTCAAACTCCCTTGGGTTTTTAAGACGAATATAACGATACCTTAACTGTCGCAATCCATCCAGCCGTTTGGAAGATATGAGGTAATAAAAAAAATAACAAAATGTACCATCAACGAAGTTCATATCTAACCAGTTTCAAAACGAAATCCCGTGAACACGATGGCCACATCTGTTACCAGCCCGGTGCTATAGCCGCCGAGCGCTACAAGCAAGAATAGTCCTTACGGTGGTTAGATGTGAAGTTCTTTGATGGTACATACATACAATATACGCGCGAAAATCATAACCCTTCCTTCGCAGTCGGGTAAAACGAAACACCAACCGTTTCAAGAATTTATGATACGCTCAATTTCGCTTTTCCATCAAGAGTATGAGTATATTTACTTTCCTTTGCCACGACATAAGCCGCTAAACGGCCCTGTGTGACTCATCTGACATGAAAGAAAAAATCGCATCATTGAATTCTTGTAACATTACATACATTTACAAATCTGTTCGGCACACATTCAGAGTCGTATGTAGGCCGCTCAAATATTTGTCTTCAGGCTCTTGTTCATTGTTTCAGAATAACCATTGTTTCTGATGTGAATTATAATGTTTAAGGCTTTGATTCTGCGTTTGGGGACTACTAGTTAATTTCCCCTACATGAGACGTGGGCCTCATTGGAAGGCTGAAAATCACCAAAAGGGGAGATTGAAAATCACCCAATGGAGAGGGCTATGCTTGGAGCTTCCCAAATTATTATTATTTTTTAATTTTACGTTTAAAAGTGATTCCATTATCCTATTCACAGAATAAACAATTACATTTCATTTCATTTGTATTAATCTGTGGTTGAACACACAACTCCTGTCACACACCGCATTCAAAACAGTCCAGTTTTAATACGTCATTTGTGTCATAGTGGGAGTAAACGGTAACAGCTTTGTTTGTATGGAAACTGTTGACAATGCCGCCTATTGGCGCGGCCGCAGAGGCGTCTCCGTGCTCTGTGGTCGTGGTTGCTTGCGACCGCAAGCTTCAATCAATTCATTGCTGCGGTCAATCAGATGCGACTTTGCTTTGTGCGCTGTAATTGCTCTGTGGTTCGATTAGTACGTTAAGCATTGGTTTTGAATGTCATAATGGCAGTGGTTACTGTTAAACACGATTTGTAAGTGGCACCACAGATGAATACAGACGGGACACTTTGCATTTTAGGTATGAAGCTACAAGTACGGTTCGCGGCGGGCTCGACTTGTCGAATTCGGTGGGCGTAACGTTGTCAGAAGATATAAGAGTTACGCGATAGAAAGGGAGGCAACTTCTATGTGAATATAAATGTCGGTAAGTAGCGCTGTGCGACCTGAATTGCACTTTATTGTGTCGTAGCAAGAGTCGCTTTTTATTTAAATGATTTTGCGGAGTTTGCCATCTGTACCCACTACAAATTGGAATCCACAGTTTTTAGTGTCCATTTGTTTACATTTTTTTGAATTTTAATGTTAATTTTATTTAGATTTTAATTTGGATTTTATTTCTTATTAATTTTTAATTGTCATTCTGATTTTAATTTGATTTTGTTTTTCATTCCGATTTTAATTTGATTTTATTTTTGATTTTAATTTTAATCTAATTTTTATTTCTTATATAAAAAAATAATGATTTTGATTTAATTTTTTAATTAATTTTAATTTTGTTTTGTTTAATGGTAAATTTCTCACTTATGTATTGTTAATATAAACCAAAAGAACGGAAGTACCTAATACAAGCAATTTTTTGCTTAAAAGGTAGTTCCTTGTACATACGTTTTTGAAATAAAAGAAGTTTTTTTTTATAATTGCGTGAAGATAAGTAAATAAAATGTTTTGCCAGTAGTTTGGTTGCGCAGAGCATGTAGTATTCACCCTTCGCAAAAAACTCTTAGAATAAAAGAGAGCATCGCAGCAATTTTTCTAACTGCGATAACTGTAACAAAGGACTAACTGATTTGCGAGACCCAATTACTAGAAGATACCGATATTCTTACAGTAAAACGGTTGTTGCGTTAATCCATGCGTCATGTTCGTGAACGGGCGCCGTCAGTAGGGACTGGTCATCTCTTAGCTACCACGGCTTATTTTAATTTAATTTAATTTTTTGGATTGTTTATTTTTTTTCTTTCTGTTACGGACGCTTTTCACGTTTTGCATCGTTCTCACATGTATAACTTCAACATGAATGATGTAACCAATATTTTTGTAACCATATTATGATTTAAAAGAGTGTCCGTGGAGTTTCTTGCCCGTTCTTCTCCATAGGTACCTACTACGCTTTGGAATGGGCATCTAGCTTCATCTTTCTGACTGACCGACCCCCTTGACAATTCAAAAGTGCCTGTAATTGGTTTATTTGAAATAAATGCTTTGAGTTTGAGTTTGAGTTTGAGTTGACTTTTGAACTGTACAAGAACTCCTTCCAATGGAAATACTAGGTTAAAACCTGTCGGTCGAATTCGATTTCACAAATCGACCGGCAGGATGCTAGGGATTAACACTATTGACAGCTCACTTCACCTAAGTTTCACGGTGATATTTTTACAGAATCGACCGGCTGTAGTTTTATTGTCTACGCACTTTCATTCAAGTGGTTGTTCTTTAAGTAAATTGTCGTGGATTTACAACGAAACACGGTATGAATTTCGAAGTAGGTAATATTTAGAGAACACTACGCACTCTCCTTGTCATTTCGTATACTAAAATATCCGTAAATATTCGTCGTCGTAAATATCCGTCCGTCCGTGTGTCATTTCGTATATATAAAAAATATTTGTATTAAGTAAAGTGAAGTAAAGTAAACATTTATTTGCATAGATTGCAGGTACAGTAAATAAGATGTGACAGTTTGGTGGTTGATCCTTGTGCAATCTACCTTATAATAGGCATGCAACATTATTATAAAAGGAGACGGGGATTTCTGGGCCTGATTGTAATAAGTTGACGTATGGTTCAAAAAAAAGGTTATATTTTTCTATTACAAAATATGAAATATCAGCCCATTTTACAATCTGGAAATTGAGAAATCCAAAAATTAAGTTATGGCTACGAACAAAATGGAATATCGATTAAATTATAATCGACTATCGTGACCGAGTTCATACTATTTAAAAGATGCTTTTACCAGATGATTAATTCAAATACATTAATTATTAGAATTAACGTATTAAACAGTTTAAACAAATTAAATATCTATAAAGATAAATGTTAAAATCGATTAACGTTTTCTAATCGATTATTGTATTTTTAGTCTATGGTGACATGTCAGTCCGTCACTCGTTTCGTATCGTTTAGTGCGTGTGCGTTTTGAGTGTTTCCTCCCATAGTTTTATTGATATTTTCTGCGACCCCTGCTTTCTTTCTACGGACTTCTGATCTTACTTCTTGTACGACCCTTGCTGCCATACCGGACACGGAGAGCCTCGCTTTTACGTTGGACTTGGACTTGTTTTTTTGGATTCTACGACCAGCCTACCGATTGGATATTATCATAATGGATCGTTGTGTAAATATACAGTGCCACTAGCGGCACTGTATACACCTTCTATAATTGTAACAGTATCCTATCTTTAAAAAAAACAACTACCTATCGCACAATGAGGTTATACATCGCACTTCAAAAATCAGCTGTTTTGTTACGTAACCTCACTTTAACAAAATCTCTTTTAACTCGGCTCTCAGATTGCTAAAATCCGCAAAATTTTCAGTGATGGTTTGATAATATAGTAGCTATTAATTGACACCAATTTCATCTCTTTACATCCAGGCCCAAGATTGTATGAAAGCGTATCCGTCTCCTTTGAGAATTAACAATTGAATGTACGAGTAGCATTGCAGTGATGATATAGGTAGTTAAATTATTTTTGAGGTATTACAATTCAACAATAGTCGGCATGGTACATTCATAGTTATATATATTTTTTATTTTTTTTATTTTTCATTACTTAAGTCAGTGTCATTTAGAAAGTCATTCACAGAATAATAGCATTTTACAATTAATAATGCTGTCAGTTTCTTTTGAAAATTTTGTTTGTAATGAATAATCTCAAAGCCTCCAACCAAGCCGAGCAGAATATTTTGCCCCCACTGGGAATCGAACCCAGGACCTCTGGATCTGAGACAAGTGGTCTTACCACTCAAACTCAAAGCATTTATTTCAAATAAACCAATTACAGGTACTTTTGAATTGTCAAGAGGTCGGTTGGTCAGAAAGATGAAGCTAGTTACCTATTCCAAAGCGTAGTAGGTTCCTATGGAGAAGAAAGGGCAAGAAACTTCACGAACTACTCACTAGACCACAGAGGCTGTTGAAATTGAATAATAATTTATGATTAATTTGAGTCTGAGAAGGAAAATACTGGCTACACTATTTCGATCATAAGATGTTCATGAATAAAGGCATTACTTCTTTCAACCGTAAACCGTCTCAATTCAGAAAGAAATATCATCTAAATTAATATTTGACCGTCTACCTTTTATTATGAGATTTACCCAAAAGTTCTCGTCTAAGCACTTTGGCGTACGTAATAATACTATATTTATCGATTGATTGATTGAATGTAATAAATAGGATCACGGGTTATTAAGTACTCTCTCATGATACAAGTAATATCATAGATTAATACAGGTGGGGTACTCCGCAAAATCATTTAAATAAAAACCGGCCAAGTGCGTGTCGGACCACGCACAATGAGGGGTTCGGTAGTTGGGATGAATTTATTCCAAGACCAAACTTAACATTGTAACTGCAAATTTAAGTTGGTCGATTAGTACTCGTTAACTTATAAAGCCTACTTAGCTGTGATAGTTTTCCTTTTAATTTCGTTATATATACTACTACCGTGAATTTTTTCAGATTTCCAAAACCAACCATTTAGCTGGCAGGAGGGGGACACGTGACTCTGACAAAAAAATTCAGTTAAAAGCTTACTATTTTGCAATCGGATCCCTGAATCCAAAAATGGTTGTGACAAAATCACAATATTTTTGAACGACCTTTCTAACGATACCCCACAACATGTGGTAGATGAGAAAAAAAAAACATTCCCACTTTACGTGTAGGGGAGGTACCCTAAAAAAAATATTTTATTTACCACTTTGTCGGCATGATTAATATGTATACCCATGCCAAATTACAGCTTTCTAGTACTAACCGTCTCTGAGCTAAGCCGCGGACAGACAGACGAACATGGCGAAACTATAAGGGTTCCTTGTTTACTACGGAACCCTAAAAAAGCTGTACTTTATTTTGATGACTCTTGTCGTCATCAAAATAAAGTACATTTCAGGCCGCACAGCGCTAATAACCTACAGTTATATCCACCTAGAAGTTGCCTCTCTTTCTATCGCGTGACTGTTAGATCTTCTGACTACGTTACACTCACTGAATTGGCCCAGCAAGACGGGCCCACCGCGTACTTGTAGCTTCATACCTAAACTGCGGAGTGTCCCATCTGTATTTATCTGTGGTAATATGTCAATTTGATTCTCTATTTCATTATAGAGGCTCAAAATAAACTAGCTAGCGAAACGCCGCAGACATGATGTCATCGATGTCTAAATATGATAAAGCGAAACATAAATTAATTTGGTGATTTTTTTGTGGGTCATTAACCGCTGTGTAGTTGAAATATCAGTTTAGTTTTTTTGTTGTAAATATAACCTAAACACGAAAATACAAAAACAAAACAAAATGAGTTAAGGCTCGTACAACCAGCGCAACGCGACGGCGCGACGCGACTCGAACAATACAATTTCTAAGAAAACTTGACGGTATAACAATAACCAGTGTCGCATCGCGCTAGTCTGCACAAAGCTTTAGGCGCAGTTCGTGCCCGCGCAGCAGAGTTTCGTGAAAACGTCTGGTGAGATAGTAATACATTTCTTTAACGATGTTATTTAATAAAGACTTAAAAAAAAAAAAAAAAAAATGCACCCCTAATGATGCAAGCTTTCTTCGATTGGGATTTAAAAAAAATCTGAGCAGATTTACGGCCGTTATGAGTCTTTATATGAAATTATTTTGCTATTGTCACGCTTCCCCGCGCTTCCCCGGCTTCCTGTTACACTCTTCCGTCCCTTTTCACGAAATCACTCCCATAGATTTAATTATTTAGATTTAGATTTTGTATTCTAGGAAAGTGAGAGGAAATATGTTAATTAACCTCTCAGCTGTGATGACGTTTAAAAAACGTAATTTCGTAGTATGTGCTCATACGCCTGCGTAGTACGCGCGTAGTCGGCGATATCTCTAAAGTTACGATAGGTAGCTAGCTCTCTGCCAGTTATGTCGTTGGTATCGTTCTTAAATAAGTTTACACACTTTGAAAGGATTAGCACAAGTCTAACAACTTTTATTTTATCAATTCTAGACTGAAATCCAGGTTAGGAATTTTATTCAGCCTATTTTACAAGTCATTAAAACTAAAAAAAACAAGTGCGTGTCGGACCACGCACAATGAAGGGTTCCGTAGTTGGGATGAATAAA
Source organism: Agrochola circellaris (assembly GCA_914767755.1). Lineage (NCBI taxonomy): Eukaryota > Metazoa > Arthropoda > Insecta > Lepidoptera > Noctuidae > Agrochola > Agrochola circellaris. Next base: position 24,906,638 of record OU611839.1, on the reverse strand, counting down.
ATTTATCTCAAGAACAAACTTAATATTGTAGTTGAAAAACATGTTCCCCCATACTTTCCAACTGCAAATGTAAGTTTGTACGCACAATGTTGAGTGATTTACCATGGTATTTTAAGTCTATAGACTTCTTATAGCTTTTCCTGTAATCTATAAGCATAAAACTATTCTCTGTTTTTTTTGGAATTTTAAAATTTTTGGATCATTAGTTTCGGAGATAAGGGGGGGGAAAATGGTCAATTTTCATCAATTTTCTTAAATATCTTTAAAAGTATTCATTTTAAAATAATTAAAATCTGTATATGAGACCCTCGCAATACGCCCTTTCATTTTATATGTCACACAGTACATTTAGCAAAACTTTTTTTTTAAATTTTCTTATTTGCCCTCCAAAAGTGACCCCATATTCAAAATTCATTTATTTATGTTAAACGTCCGTGTTTGGGTCACAGAAATACATATGTGTACCAAATATCAACTTAATCGCTTAATTAGATTCGGAGCAAATTGGCTGTGACAGACGGACAGACAGACACACGAGTGATCCTAAAAGGGTTCCGTTTTTTTCCTTTTGAGGTACGAAACCCTAAAAATTACCAATATTTCGAAAAGATTTTGTTTCATTTACATAAATATACATTATTTTACATTAATCAACCTCCCCATACATTTTGTTCATACCACACAAGTTTACATATCCAAACAGATTTTCCTAACTCATACTTCAAGTAACAACACCGCCAGAGCGCGATGACCCCATAAAAAAAATCACACACGGAGGGAAAATACCTTTAATAACATTGAAGATAGCAAATTTTCCTCGAGGGGGACTTTATTTATTTTTTAACGAGGTTTTTTCCGCGTTCGCCTTATTCCGTCTTTGTTAGCTTTCTCTAGGGATTTTTTAATGAGATCTCTATACTTATAACAAAGCTGAAGAGTTCTTTTTTTATTGTTTTTAAGAAAGCTCTATAAAAAATGTGTGTCAAATTCTTGAAGAAGGCTATTTGACATCACGCTAGGAACACGAGGAGACCACAAAAAAAAAGTTTAAAAGACCGCTCAGTGAAAACGACGAAAAGACGCGGGCGGGGGGGCGATGGGATGCGACGCGTTAGGTCAGGAGCCAAAATTTCAGGCGGACGAAGTCAGCTAATAAGAAATAAATCTGGTGTGGTATTTCAGGGCTATTTCTATTTGCATGCCAAACATTCAAATCTGTAATGCTCTGCTGTAAAGTTTACTTGGAATTTCACTCAAGTGAGCGCACACCATTCGAAAGTGAACTGAGTTGAGCTGCACGATAAGTGACAAATGCGTACGCTGATTGGACAGGTCCACTTAAATCTGTGTGCTTCTTTCCTCAAAAGACCATTTCAGACACCAATCTACATGGTCCTCAAATAATCTGACCAAGGTTATGTCTGGACTTTCAAAGAGACTTTGAACTCTGAGTTTGTTTTGGTCTTTCGTCTCAGAGTAGTCAGATAGGAAATGCCGAACTCATCTAGTTTTTAAAATATTATTGACGTGTAAAAGTGTTTGTACAAAAGTCATGAGTTATCCCAAATATAGAGTTAAAGTTTTAGGGGTATGAGGAACAGGGTGTAAAGTTCACTCATCCACCATAGAAAAGAGAGGATCCTCTGACCAGACGGGTGTCGTGTCTGGCGGGCAACTGCCCAGAGCTTGAAGTCGAGAGATTGTATATATCTCCACCGCGCGGTAAACTCTAATTGCACGATGCAGGATTTGAGTGACGTCAGGATGTTGTGTGACGTCAGGTCTTTGATGCGTAGTTCGCATGTGGCGATGTAGATGCCGCCACAAAGTTAAACTTCTAAATATAACCCACTGATGTGGGAGAATAAACTCTGGGTTAGTGTAAGTTATTTCAAAATAAATTGACGTTATGAGGTCATGAGATACCGCTGATAACTTATTTTGTATTTTATATTGTTCGACGTAAATGAAAATTCGGTACTATATTTATTATGATAATATATTCATGAACTCTTATAAAAATAAATACAAATTATTAAAAAAAAAAACATATTTTTCCACAACTGACGTTTTCGCCAATCAATAAACTAAATCTCCATGGAAACCACATATTAAAATAAAATGTCAAATTCAAAGACAAGAAAGTAATACATAATTATCGTAATGTAGTGTAAAAGAGATGGGTATAAAATTTCCATTCATTGTTCGTTCATTCATTTTTGGTCGGAGGTCATACACGCACGCCGATTGCGAGTACTACGAACCTGCCGTGCTATTCTGTATACATCTCACCGTGAAAACTTGGGTGGAGTGAGCTGTCAATAGTGTCAATCTCTGTGGAATGACAGCTCACTCCACGCTCACTTCACCTAAGTTTTCACGGTCAGATGGTTACAGAATAGCACTGCTGAGCTTTCTGAAGAACGTCACCAATAAGGTCAGTATATTGGGTGAAAACCACCTATGAAATTGGCGTTTTATTCATCACAAATAGAGAACCTTGTCACGTCTATGTTTTAAAATATTCATCAATTGCTTGGTATTATATCGAATAATGACCATCATAGACAACTACCAATAGTAAAAAAAACCTTATTAATTATAGTTTTCTAAACATAAAAAATACCTTAAAAATGACTTCTCATTTTGTTAGCAGAAATGACCACTGTTTGTTTTAACTAAGACAAAAATTTTGTCGCTTAATCTAAGTGGCATATTACGTTATCTTAGTTTTTATACATTAGTGCATAACAGTTTTAAAACATTAGTGTTCATGGTTGTTATATAAATTACAAAATGTTAGTATGAAAAATGCAACGTCTTTAAAATTCTCCATACGAAACGCTGATATCATAGGTGGGGACCTAATATGTTCTCTGTGCGCGTCATTCCCGGCGTTTGCACTCACATTAGCCTTGTTTAAAACTCGATTTTAAAAAACAGTGTGCCGTTAAAATTGTAGGTTGTTAGTATTGAATTCACCCGCCCGGTCACCTCCTCAGTGCCCCGACGCCTCTTAAAGCTTCGTGCAGACCAGCGCGACGTATACCGTCAAGTTTTCTTAGAAATTCTATTGTTCGTGTCGCGGCGCGGCGTCGTCGCGTCGCGCTGGTCTGTACGAGCTTTAATACGGTCTATGCAACTCGTGTCGTGTCCACAGGCCTGACTTATTATTCATTAAGTTGTTATTAGTTAAACACTGTAATATTTTCACGTTGAAATGAAATGAAATGAAATTTATTTATTTGCCAGAATATAGGGACTTATATAATAACATGGTAAAATAATGTTAGTCTCACTATATTCGACTTATCAGCCGTGCAAATATTTACTAGTACATGCTTTAATAATTATCATGAAATTACATCAATGTCATTAGTCACACACATCATATTCAAAATAAAAACAGTCTATAATAACATTAATTAGGCACATTAATATTATAAAATATATTAAATTAGTTTATATCTCATGACAGTTCATCAATTTATTGTTTAGATTTATAAATAATGTCTATAATTATAATTTTAAATAAGTATTCGTAAATTTATAGTCAGGTATACATCATGTCTGTTTAAAATTTAAATAATCATCTATTGAATAAAAAAATCTGTCACAAAGCCAATTGTTTAAAGTTTTATTAAATTCTATTCCGTAGTAAACAAGTAACCATTATAATTTCGCCATGTCCGTCTGTCTGTCCACGGCTTAGCTCAGAGACGGTTTGTACTAGAAAGCTGTAATTTGGCATATGTATACATATTAATCATGCCGACAAAGTGATAAAATAAAATCAAGAAAAATATTTTTTTTAGGGTATCTACGTTCCCTAAACGTAAAGTGGGGATGTTTTTTTTCTCATCTATCCCATGTTGTAGGGTATCGTTACAAAGGTCGTTCAAAAATATTGTGATTTTGTGAAAATAATTTTTGGATTCAGGGATCCGTTTGCGAAATATTAAGCTTTTAACTGAATTTTTTTGTTAGAGTCAAGTGTCCCCCTGTCAGCTAAATTGTTGTACTTGGGTTTGTGAAAAAATTCACAGCAGTAGTATATACATGATCTCCCATACATTCCGTATGGGAGAACATGTGTTTCAACAACAATGTTAAGTTTGTTCTTGGGATAAATTTATCCCAACTACGGAACCCTTCATTGTGCGTGGTATGACAGGTACTTGGCCGGTTTTTTCTTATTTTTTCCGGTAGGTAATTTGTTATAAATTTTCACCGCCATGGTGTAGCAGTTTCTGTTTCATACCTTTAATCTGCTTCGAAGTTTTTGTACTATTTTCCTTTTAAATTGGGACTTATCATCCTGTTCTTATAGTGATAGGTGATTTCTAACGAATTTACACATTTCAAAAACGTATAGGGATGGAAGTGTTTGCTGATAATCGTCTACTTGACGTTTATCAGTGAATACTGGTCGGCACGAATCAGTCCACTTGCGACTATAAATTGACCTTATGCATTTTTTCTGGGCTTTAAAAGCTTTTTGGGCGTCTGTAGACTTTCCCCATATGATTATCCCATACCTCAATACTGAACATACATGACTGTGGTATACTAAAGCTGTTTCTTTATTAGTAACTTTTTTATTTTACGAAGTTTATTTTACCACGACGTTGCACAGTTATAAAAATCGGGTTGTATATTTAACTAAACATTTAGTTTATTGAAAAGCAATTTCTCTTTGCAAGAACTCTGAATTCTACCAAAAACCTTGAAACCAACAACAAACTTAATACAGCTAAGAACTTACAGCAAAAAGGTAAATGGAAAATGGCAACAGTGCAAAACATACAGTATACCAATGTATCAAAATCAATCTGTCTAAACTTTTCCGAACTAGTTAATTGAGTCAGGCGTGACCTTGCGGAAATCCATTATATAATACAATAGACGTAGATATATTTAGTAACCTATTCCGCTTAACTATTCCTGAGGAGTCATAAAAATCCCTGTAAGAAAACGACACGTGTTTCACCTCTCAACGAGGCATCCTCAGGATGACGATTGGCTTGCTAAGGTGAACCGCGCAGTAACCTATATAAGTGAGGTTGTCAAGCGGCATGGCTCACTCTGCGTCCGGCACTCGGCGTGGCGACACGCCGTGTTTGGGTTCGCGACAAGTCAATCGTCCAATCAAGCCAAACACAGTTACTGGGTAACACGATACCCCTAGGTAAGACTGGTTGTCAGACTTTTGGGCTTCTGACTCATCGTAACGCCTGTCAAAGATGTACGAATGCTGCTTTTCGAGGCACAGAGGGGTCTTGATGTGTAATGGACGGTCACCCATCCATGAACCAACCGCGGCAAGCGTAGCTTAACCTTCGATTATTTAGCCACGACCCGAACATTTCTTTTTTTTTCTCTCCGAGAGAAGCGTGTGAAGTAAGTCTTATTTATCGTTTACGCATTGAATCGATGTGAATTGTCGACCTTTTGAACGCAGGAAATAGGATTACGCTGGTAGAACCACAGAGCAGGAAGTTCAGTAGGATAACGTTAATAAACCATTCGAAGTCGGGTCGTAAATTATTATTTATGGTTACTTATTGCCAGATAGGGTAGTTGGAACGTGTAAAGCGAAGTAGGTACTTGTGTAGCAATAGGAATATCTGGAATTTAGTTGGCTGGTTGATTGCCAGGTTGGTGTAGTGGTTGCGAGCGCTACAGCTGAGCATGAGGTCCTTGGTTCGATTTCCGGGTCGGGCAAAGTGTTATTGGGTTTTTCCGTCTGCAATTTCTCAGTAGCAGCCCGGAGTTCAGATCTGTGCCCGGTTGATGGCAATATTCAAATTCAAAAGTCATTTATTCAAACTAGGCTGATGATCAGCACTTTTCGAACGTCAAAATTACATAAGACAGTACCCCAAAACGCCCATCCTTCACCACTTCCTAGTGCGTTAGCTGGGAAGAAGAAGTGGCGCAACAAACTCCCCAGCAGCACAGCTGTCTGTTCAGTTAGAAAGAAAAAAAAAAGATTCTATATAATAGTATTCAACATAATTAACCTAATTTATTATCAATATGTTAGCTAGCACACGCCAATACAATATACCAAACAAAATCATCGAGAACTATACTCGGGCAGAAATAAAAACTAAACGTAAACAAAACTTAACATCTTAATAAAAGCCTCCAGGCATAAAGGGCGTGCCCGCTTACATAAAGCTGTAACTGGAATAATAGGCTCACCCCCCTGTTACATTAGACTAAAATATGCGTGGTGATAAGTGGGTATACTGTAGGTAAAGCTAGGCAGGCGCTTTACTTGGTGTAAATCATTTCATGACCACTGCTCGTCACGGTGAAGTAAAACATCGTGAGGAAACCGCCATCTCCTAGAACCAAATATTCGAAGACATGTGACACGAAAAGGGGGGATTTCGTTTGTATGAAAAATCTTATTCCTTGAGTTAATAAAATTGAAACTTGGCACAAAAAGTACTAGGCTATCATGAATTCAAGATAGTATTTCAATCATTAGACGTTGTGCACAATTTCTGAGCGGTAACCTAACAAAAAGTACTAGGCTTGGATGAATTCACGATAGTATTCAATCATTATGTTATGCTACTAATAGGATTTGGATGAGGCACACAGATAGTTTATAACCTGGATTAATACATAGGATACTTTTTATCTCTGTAGTACGTTTCAATACGATAATTTCCGACATCCACGCGAGCAAAGCCGCGGGAAGAAACTATTCTATCATCCTTCATCAACGCAATTGTTACGTCATGGATAATTATACATATCACACACATAGACATACATAAAATTACGCCGTTGTCCCTTGGGGGTAGGTAGACACTATAGAATGCCATCTGGTGCGATCCTTACATAGGTACTCTTTTTGGTTCACAAAACAATCACTCTCTCTCTGTCTTCTACTACTCGTATACAACATATTATAGACTATTAAATGAGCAATATTCGTATAAATATTATATTTGTAATCACGATCTCGAAAACGGCTTTAACGATTTCGAAGAAAGTTGCAATATAGGGGGCGAAAAATCGATCTAGCTAGGTCTCATATCTGGGAAAGTTCGTTTGTATTTTCGTCCGTATTTTCACTCGAGCAGAGCTCGGTCGCCCGAAGTTTAGAACAAGATGGCTGCCTTAGAATACTGACATGGCGGCATGGAGTAAGTAAGTACCTACTATCATGGCAGCATGGAGTTAGTATGTACTATCATGGCAGCATGGAATTAGTATGTACTATCATGGCAGCATGGAATTAGTATGAACTTTCCTAAACTATGTATTTAATGATCATTCTCTATTTTCACCAGAGCAGAGCTCGGTCGCTCAGGTACTATCATATTATCGACCTACCCCATTTAGAAATAACAATGACTTACTTATACGCAACTATAAAAATGGTTGGATTCCCCACTACACTTTCCTTCACTCTGTGGCTTCCGCCTTCCTGTATTGGCTAAAAGCTCCCATTTTGAACATTTATTCTACTCTTTGTCAAAGTGACAGATGGTCCAAATAAGCGGCGTTTTTTATTTCGATGTTGACTGCGAATGTACTACTACATTGGGTACCAACCCAATGCAGTATGCATTATCTTAGCTGTCTATAATAATAAAATGAATGTATGCAAAATATTGTAAAACATTTTAAAAGAGTACCTAACGGTGGAGTTTAATTTCCATTCTTCTCCATACAAAAACTACCTTTTTGAAGAGGCCACTAGAATCAATTCCATTTGCTTGTTATTTTGCCGTTCAAAAGTGCCTTTTACGAATATGTGCCCTATTTGAAATAAATTATTTGACTTTAACTTTGCTAGGCTTAGGTCCCCCGCCGTCGCCTCGTTGATCTATGGTGCTACTGCTGATCATGAGGTCCCGGGTTCGATTCCTGGGTCGCGCAAACTGTATTCGGTTTTCCCAAAAAAAAAAAAACAATTTGACTTCGCCCGACCCGGGAATCAGTAGTAGCTACTACCAAGGAGGCACAACAAAAAAATGAGTAAACCTATTTATTATTTCCAGATTTTATGATGACAAAACACACGAAATGGTATATAATTTACAAGGTAAATGTGGGTGAAAGCGCCGGGACGCCCTAGGCGGACATGTCACCTATTCCTCGGACATTAGCCGCTAATAACTCTCTCCTGAACTCAAACACAGATTTTCATATGTTTGTATGTTTGTTACGTGTATGTTTGATATGTTTTTTTAATGGAAGATTATGCCGTCAGAATGATTGAATCTTTTTGAGAAGAATGCATTTCTGTGGTAAATTAATTATATGTTTAAATAGTGTTATAATTGGCTTCGGCCGTTCTATCTAAATAAATAAATAAATAGTGACCTTATTGGTGATGTTCTTCAGAAAGGTCAGGTGCGTAATACTCGCAACCAGCGCGCGTGTATGACCAGTCGATTCATTCTGTAAAATTCTCACCGTGAAGAGTGAGATCGTGTCAATCCCTAGCATTATGTGCAATGACAGCTCACATAAACCGGTTAATTCCTCTCAACAGAATCGGAAATTGATAAAAATTTAACGGGTTCTCCATTAACCGGTTAAAATACCGGTAACCGAAAGCTAAACCGCAATCGTTTCTGGTTCGAGATCAATGACAAAAACCGGAATGGAAAATTAACTGGCTTTGGAACCCGTTTTTAACCCTGCAATAACACGTTTATTGGGTACACAAAGCTGCGTCGGTGACATTTTGACAAGCATTGATGGATTATAAGCTCGTTTCCGCTTGAGTATAGTTTTCAATGTTGGCGTGTACTAGCTGACATATGTCAAATAATTCAATTGAATGTGCGCTGTGAATTGGCTGTGCTGCTGGGAAGTTTGTTGCGCCACTTCTTCTTCCTAGCTAAATCAGAAGTGACGAATGGCGGGCATTTGAGGAACTGTCTATGAAAAACACAACAAAGTGCCTAAAAAAATGCCTGAGAGATATTTCTCGACGGCATGTGAAGCCAAGTCAGAGGCCCTTCGGCGGCTTTAAAACTCTGACACCAGTTTAGTCACTAACCATACGAAAAGAATAAGAGTTACATTTATTTTTTTGTAAAAGTGACGACTATTTATGAATAAAATCCTATATTATTAAACGAGCAATATTTGTACATATATATGTATTTGTAATCACGTTTACGAAAACGGCTCTAACGATTTCGATGAAAGCTGCAATATAGGGGTTTACGGGGAAAAATCGATCTAGCTAGGTGTCATAACTCGGAAAATTCGTTTTCTCCGTATTTTCATCCGAGCAGAGCTCGGTCGCCCAAAGTTTAGAACGAGACATTGATAACATGTCAATAATGACATGGCAGCATAGAATTGTACCCTACTATCATGGCAGAATGGAATTAGTATGTGTACTATTAAATGAGCATTCTCCATTATCATTCGAGCAGAGCTCGGTCGACCAGGAACTTAAATGAATACGAGCTTATTTCTCTCAAACAATAACAATATTGGTGTTATCCGAATACATTTTCCACAAAAACAGCCATAAATTCTCTTGAAAACTAGACCATTTTGCCACTGCCACGGCAATATGCGACCAGAATAGATTTAAAACACATTGTGACCGACTTAGTAAGCCGCCTAGTTTAAGGGACCTCTCTCACGACGCGGTCGCGACCACGACTGGCTGTGGTCGTGGTCGCAAACTTGGTCGCAGAAGCTCAGATCAAGATGTTGACGTTCATTCTAAGAGCAAGATTCACAGACCGTATATTGAATTTTGCTAAGTAAACTAAGCATCGCTTAAATAATTTACAAAAAGTAAATGTGTCAGAGTTTGAACGTACGAGAGTGAAGCACAGGATTTTTTCATTTAAAACCGACGACCCGTATAGGTATAATAATAAATAATTATAGTTAGTCAATAATGTTCCCTCTGCTTGGACACAGGCCTCCTCTCGTTGAGAGGGAGTAGACCGTAATCCACCACGCGGGCCTAGTGCGGGTTGATGTCACATGTCTCTCTTTACAAAAAAAATAAAGTAATGAATATAACACAAACATACATATATAACACATGCATACTAATTCGAAAAATACTAAATAAAAATATAACCTTCACAAAAAATATTAAAAAACACAAAATGAAACTGAGACGTGAACAAGACTTTTTTAAACTACACCCAACCCGCACAAACTACGGAATAAAAACTATCGTGTACGAAGGATCTAAAATATTTAATAAATTACCAAGAGACATCAAGGAATCTAAATCCAAAACAACTTTTAAACAGCTACTTAAACAATTTATAGAAAAAAAATCACATTCCCTACTATAGTGTCGAGCCACATCCAGTTGGCGTTTATTGAGTGTTACACGGATACTTGTTTGCATGTATCGAACGAACATTTTGAGTGGCCAAAAGATTTATAACCTACCGAAACATTTTAGATAATCGAGGTCTAAACTTTGTAATACCCCCAACTTTATGCAATTTTTAAGTGTTTAGTTTTAATATTCTCATGTAAGTGAATAGTGTTGTGTTGTGTAATGATCTTAAACCAGATGTCTTCGAAGTTTTGGTTCTAGGACATGGGCGTTTCCATATGATGTTTTCCATCACCGTTTTGAGAGCAGTGCTGATGAAATAATTACACAAAGTAAAGTTTGGAACCTACGACGTACAACTCGTAAAACTCGTAAGTCCCGGCTGTTACTGGGCCACCACTGCTCAACTGGGCTACCGGCTCTGTGCTGCCAAGTGCACGACACATACGTATTGGATTGCTTTACGATACTTTGTTTGGTCGCTGTCTCTGGTTGTGGTCGTCACCGCGTAGTGCGCGAGGCCCCTAAAATATCGACCCGGTCTAATTTTGTACGCAGTCGAGCTATTGTTATTATAACTTCGTGATTGTTTTGAAATGAAATATCTACTGGAAAATAGAGGCTTATTTTAATGATAATGTTTTTCTATAATTAAGTATAGGTTACCTCTAGAGAAGTGGGGTCCCAGTGGTAATGGACGAGTTGTACGTCGTAGGTTGGAACTCACACAGGCGCCGGCCATATTAGCGATGAGGACATAAAAGCGATGACCGATGGGGTAGACGTGTTCTTGGGTGGAGACCGCGAATAGACAAACATAAGGTAGGACGCCATCAGGCTAGGTGGAGCGACGATCTTCGGAGAGTAGCTGGTACAGATTGCTATACCATTACACATTAGTTCGAAAATAAAATCTGCTCAACAACGTAAATACCGCAATGAATGTTGTTGAACTGTCAAATGAAACAGATTAGTCGTAATCATTTACCGAAAATTGTTACGCAATTAGATAGCTGATTTTATATTGATACATCTAAGTCTGTATATTTATTCGTCGGCATTTTAAAATGTATATTTATCCTTATATTTATTTCTGTATCTATCCGTGACATAACTGCGGGCTCTATCAGAATGCCAGCGCTGCGACATTTTTATTTTTTTTAAATGGCGCGGCATCATGCTGAGATAGGAGCTTTTGGCCTCGTACAGGACTTTCTGCTGTTATTTTAATTTTACTATGTTTTTTATTTCTATTGTTTTTTTTAAATTTATGTATCTATCAGTGTGTTTTAGTTTAATTTGTGATCTCCAGTGCGAGTCTCAACAAATACTTTTTCTTTCTTTTATTTCTTTTCTTTATTTTATTTCTTTTCTTTCTTTTATTTCTTTTCCTTCTTTTCTTTCTTTTTTCTTTCTTTTCTTTCTTTTCTTTTCTTTTCTTTCTTTCTTTTAGTCTCCATCTCAGATTTAACATCCATCCTAGCCACATCATCTTTCACACAATCCATCCATACTTTATTTGGTCTGCCTCTTTTCTTAAATATAATCGAAGTTGTCGAACAAAATATTCAAATTTGAACCGAAGTGGGCCGTTAGGGTACTTAATACTGGCCTTGAATCTTTTGGAGCGAGACGAATTGGCATTTGAAGATTTATTCTGGTGGATTGATGTCACAGGAGAAAAATGGTATTCCATCCATCTAGCATCAGGCCTAAGTCTTAGGTGACAAATATTTGGCATTGGTCTCCGTTGCCAAAACGATAGAACGATAACCATTTGGCCACGAGCCGTACGGGTCGATCGAAGCTTACCACGTTCAATGCATGGACGGTTCACCTAGTCGCTTATGGGATGCCGGGAGCCTCATTTTAAATGTCGGTTTTTCTTAATTAAATAATACTGCAATATAAACCGTGAAAATGATAAAATCTGATGTATATTTTAACTAGATTTTTTAGGTTGGTTTTAAAATACAAGCATTTTTTTTTTGTTCATGGTTTCAAATATACACAAAAAAATTAAAAGGTTGGAAACTACGTTTAGCAACAAGGCCCCCTAAAAACATTAATTTACTTCGTTTTACAGTGTTTTATAACAAGGTTTTAAACCTGATGCCGTAGACCGTCCACGATGGTTAACTTAAGCGTAAACGTTATACTGGTAACCCTCCCGGAGGGTTCACTTCGGGTATGAGTTCTATGACAAGTGGGTAGAGTCTAAATGTTAAGCTAAGGAAGCTTGCCGCTGTCGATTTGTGGATGGGTGAACATCCGTTACATTAATATCGAGACACCTCCGTGCCTCAGAAAGCACGTCAAGCGGTTGGTCCCGGCTGTCATTTGTAGATCTTTGACAGTCGTTACGGGTCGTCAGAAGCCCAAAAGTCTGACAACCAGACTTACTAAGGGGTATCGTGTTACCTAGTAACTGGGTCGTGGAGGTCAGATAGGCAATCGCTCCATACTGGTATTCAGTTGCATCCTGTTAAATTGGAAAACGACCCCGACATAGTAGGGAGAAGGCTAGGCAGGTTGATTGGTCTCACCACATTTTTTTTATTACCAGACGTTGATATAAAAATTTAGTTTTTCCTAATTATGTTAAAGTTATGGTCGGCTTTTTCCAATGTTCTCATTTATCATCAATAGACGGTCTTCATCAAAGCATTTAAAAGCTGTGCACATTTGTTTTAAATATGGTTTACAAGGTCTACCCAACAAATAAATATTTTACTACACTGTGACAAGTGAGAGAGAGAATGATAGAGTTTCAAGTCTCGATTGAATAGAATACTTCTAGGTCAGCATGCACCATTGTTGTTAACACTATCGCTTACTATCTGGTGGGATAGTCATCAAACGCAAGCCTACTCAACATTGCATACTGTGTCTATTTGTGTTCAAGACTCAATCAATTTTAACGAAGTTTAGCACGGACTTTGAACGTTATGTCTAGCGTTCGAGGTCTGTGCTTAAAGTTTAATAAAAAAAGTATCCTAAATTCTTCCCTACAGCGCCGAATTTTGGATACTTTTTACTAAAGTTTATAAAGTTAGTGTTGGTAAAGTAAATAGGATGCGATTGAAAACGCGCGTAGAAGCTAGTCATCATTTGTTTAGCCATTTCGCAACAATTTTTCAGTCGGCCTAAATCAACTGGATGTTATGGAACACCAGAATTTTACACAAAACAATTGCATCTAACTTCCATAACCCAGCTATTGAGAAACCGACACCCTAGTCTAATCAAGAGGACTATGCTTACAGCTAGTAATTATATAAAAAAGGTCTACGAATGCCTTACTTGATAGAAGAGCTGGTATTCAGTATCGGTCAACCTGAGAGCCACTTCCTCAGGGAAACGGAGAATATTCTTCAAAGATGCCAACTCTTCGTCATTAGTCGTCTCCTCTGGTGCTGAAGAACCTGGAAGAGAATCTGGTATTAGACGCTGATTTGTTAAACAATATTTCCAGTTCTGAATCCGAGAATTTGATTGATAAAACTGTTAATTCGTCAGTAAGTCGTTGTTGTTGGTATGTATTAAAATTACAGAAGATTTTATAGCTATAAACGTAGCCATTTAACTTGATATAATAACTTAATACTAGATTTAGAAACAGAATATTAAAATTTAATAGGCTTTTGAAATCGGAGGGTCTTCAGTTTCCAAGACTGTTTAGTTAGATTTTTGAGCACGATTAAGTAATATTATTTTTTACGGGGTAATTGTTATACATGGATGTGTGTGTGTCAAGCTTTGGTTTCATAAGAAAACGGGGAACAGTTACACAATAACGACTATCCAAATACAGAGCATATTGCCACCTTAAGAGGCAGCTATCCGGCAGTGACCTCGAGTGGTTAGCTTGCGTGTTCTGTACTGAGCATATGCAACGCGTCGCAAGTCCAGCCAGTAATAGGACTCGCTCATCAAGAAGCCTGTCCCAAATTAGACGCCTTATTAATTTATTACACATAAAAGAAAAGGTATTTTAATAAAACAGGTATACTAAAAGATCAATAATTAAATTATCTTTAAAATGGTGAATGTTTCAGAAAAATACGCTTGATATATTTTGCGTGAGTCTCGGTTTTTTATCCGCGTTAGATATGTCTAACGCGGATAAAAAACCGAGACTCACTCAAAACTCATGTTACAGATTAATTTGACTATGTAATATAAATATAATCTAAAATATTCATATACAAAGTTATTAAAAAATGCTCTTAATTATTATATATTTTTTCCAAATCATTAACACTACTCGTTTAGACGTGATGTTCAGTATAAAATCATTAAAAGTCGGTTATCGTCGCCTTAATTTAATGTCAAAATATACTGGTGAAAATGTCAGATTTTTATGATGCCCGGTGTAATATGAGGGAACCACATTCCCAGGACACCAAACCTTAACAGACTTCTCGACAGCCTTATAAATTCCTAGTTAAAGTTGTCATTGAAATAAATGCTCTGACTTCTAAACAAAAACTTTTATATTTGAAACTCAATTCACCCGAAATAGAGGTGTTACACAACACTTTTATACTCAACCTTTTGCCAAACTCAAGATCTAAAAAAAAGTCTCTCAAGCTATCCGTTTACGGAATACAATTTCAAGTTATAAAGTTTGTAAGTAACAAGACTCTAGGCCGAACCTTTTCTTTGAATTCCGATCGATGTTTCAAAGTATTTCGAGGCCAAACCAACTTGGCTTGGTCTGACTGAATTTGGTTTCGGCCGTTACGGCCAAAAGCAGTTTTTGTTCTCGGAAGTGGAAATCAGATAGTATTGTGATTATTAAGGGCCGATTTTTCAATCCTCAGATAATGAATCGAATAGCGTTTATTCCATAAATAGCATGATTCTGGATTTTTCAACAGTCAGATAGTCAGTATCGGACGGTTAAAGCCCATATCTGAGGAATAAAGTTAACTGTCCCTCCAAGCCTCAGTTAGTACGTTATTCTAGGGAATAAATAATTTTTTGACATTTGTTTTGTTTGGGGTTTTATTGTGCTTTGCCTCTGCGTGTTTTGATGCTCTTGTGTTGATGAGAAAATGGATGTTTTTGATTCAATTGACGATAGTTTTATTTTATATCACTTAACTTACATTTTCAGGGCGACATTATTTTAAGAATTCAATATATTTTAAAACCACTAGGCTCAACTTTTAGTACCAAGTCGAAAACACCGTTAACACAGAAAATTTATTGGTAACTGATCCTTTTTAACTAAACACATACCCACTTCTATCAAGATACCTACAAAAACAAAAAGGTCGCCATTATTGCTGACCATCTGTGGATCTAAACAAAAGATAAAGAAATCTCGTCAAATTGTCAAACATACGTTTAGTTTCTATTCTTGTCTAACACGTTGAATACTGTATCTGTGCATCTCGCTTGCACATCATAGTGTGAAGTTAGTTAACAAAGACCACAGATAACTATTCTTCAGTTATTTGTTATACAATTGAAAAATTGAAAATATTTATTCGCCTGATAAACAGCCAGATAATTTTATACGCTAGATAACTATTCAACGATTTAACTGAGGATTAAAAAATCGGCCCTAAGGGTCAGGCAGAGGTGTACCTTATTGTATACCCACATTTGTCCAGTTATATTTAAGGCCACTCGCCCACGCGCGACAGCATCGCTACAAAAAGTCGCCGTGGGCGAGTGGCCTAAGTCCCATGTAATAAAGAGCGAGCCTATTGCCATCAACAGGGCACAAATCCAGACTCCGTGCTGCTACTGAGAAGTGCCTCTCAACGAGGCATCCTCCCGCCGAAATTCTGCGTTCGGCGCTTGGCGTGGCAACACGTCGTGTCCGGGTTCGTAACAAGTCAATCGTCATCCTAAGGATGCCTCGTTGAGACGTGAAACACGAGTCGATTTCTTGGAGGGTTCTTTATGCCTCTTTAAGAACAGTTAAGCGGATTAGGTTACTAAATATACCTCGTCTATTGTTTTATGCAAGGTGTAATTGAAACAAAAAGAGTATATATATACATCATTATGAAAAACTTTTACTATGGGTCTCTCTGACACTCACTCACTCACTCTGAAATCGGCAGGTATAGTCACGAGCATAAATATATCAGCTTCAAACAGATGTGTCATAATACAATAATATTGGACATGTCTTGCGGTATAAATATCTGCTTAGTCAGTTAAATTCAGAAGAATGTGATACCTCTTTGTGATAAAAAATATCTGACATCACTTCGGCAGCATATAAACCTGACAGAAAAATGTTTCTCGCTCATATTGCAAAAAAAAATTACACCCCGCTGGCAGCATAAATATCTGACAGTAATGTTTAAAAGTAGAAATGTCTCTAATAAGTGTATTTTTTTATTTTTAGCAACTGTGCCGATGTCGGATATTCTGCCAGTACCTTTTAATTTCATAGTCAATGCAGTATTTAGGCAAAAATTTTGAAACTTATACACCTGCCGTGCTATTCTGTAAACATCTCACCGTGATAACTTGGGTGAAGTGAGCTTGATGTGAGCTGTCATTGCACCTAAAGCTAGGGATTGACACTATAGACAGCTCGTTTCATGCTCACTTCACCCAAATTATCACGGTGAGATGTTTACAGAATAGCACGGCTGGTATACCTACAAACTGAAGCATTAATATAATTATGTTGGGTTTTTATTAGACTTCTTAATTTTTGGGCCGAAAATGCAGCTTACCTATATCGAAAATTCGGTGACAAATTTTACCTTGACAAGTAAAGATTGGCAAAAACATGATTTGTTATTTCATCACTAAACAACAACAAGTTTATCAAATAATTCACTTAAGAAAATAATTATCCGATAAACTATTTTTTTTAAACGTATTATTTGACAAACAATTCATTATTATTCATGTTATCTCATAAAACAATGTTTGGAATAAAAACGTTTTACATATTGCATTACGTAATTTCCTTAAAAATGATGCTCATTAAATACGCAAACGGGTAGTTTTTTAATCTATTTAAATTATTTCATAAAAATATTTAAATGCCGGAAACGACTTGTGCTAACAGAAAAATAATATTATTTTAGTTGGCTACCCGGAACTGAACTAGTTAGATTAGGTTAAATATTTTTATTCGCAAAAAAAGGTTAGGTTAGAACTGTGACCCCTACGCCAAAAACGACTAGAATTTATAGAAAAAAAAAACTTATATTAGGTCCGACCTATGAAATCAGCGTTTTGTATGGAGAATTTTAAAGAAGTTGCATTCTTCATACTAACATTTTCTTAATTTATTTATCAACCATGAACACTAATGTTGTAAAACTTTTATGCACTAATGTTTAAAAACTAAGATAACGTAATATGCCACTTAGATTAAGCGACAAAAATAAGTTCTTGCTAGGTTAAAACAAATAGTGGTCATTTCTGCTAACAAAATGAGGAGTAATTTTTAAGGTATTTTTTATGTTTAGAAAACTATAAGTAATAAGGTTTTTTTTTACTATTGGTAGTTGTCTATGATGGTCATTATTCGATATAATACCAAGCAATTGATGAATATTTTAAATCATAGAAGTAACGAGGTTCTCTATTTGTGAGAAAAAAAACGCCAATTTCATAGGTGGGAACCCAATAGTACATTTAAAGAACTTCAGTACTTGCCCGTAAATTATTTGTCCCAAATGGAAATTGCAACCCTGTACCCTAATTACGTAATACACGATCAATCAGAATCTGAATCGTTTTGAAACAGATTACTAATCCATAGCCCCGAACGTTCGAATAAAAAATCTGCTCAACAACGTAAATAACACAATGAATGTTGTTGACCTGTCAAATTGAAACAGATTAGTCGGAATTGTCAACGAAAATGGTCACTTTGTGACTGGCTTAGGAAATTTATTATAAAATGATATTTTGTATAAACGTGATTTTTCCAAAAGAATCTAAATATGATTAAATATCATGCGAAACATTTGTAAACAGAAGCATTCACTAAATAAATGTTTGTAAAGCGAGTGTCTATAAAATAAAACATTTCTGGAATAAGTTATTTGTAAAATAAATAGTATAGGTACGAAACGTTGGTTGTAAACTAAAAATTTGTCAATGGTGTTTTGGTGAAACATTAGTGAACCCAAAAATTCAGTTCGTTTTCTATCAAAAAGAAAAATCCATTTTAGGCCAATCCCTACCGGATTGCTGAAAAGAAAAGAGGACCCTCAATACGACACGGCCTCCAAATAAATATTCAAGGAACTGGCGAACCGGAAACTTAAGGATTCGTCTCTCGAGTCTCCAGTTCGGATCTGATAAGTACCTACTAATAATTGAGAAATTTTTCATGGAAGGGCAAATGCCTCTTTGCATACAGAGTAGGGACGCACTGTGGGCCTAGCTCAGACGGGCGAAGAACGGGACGACGGACGGACGGGGGATTATGTGAGTGAAAATAAATGTTATAAATGAATATAATTAAATAGTAAATAAAGAAAGAAAGAAAGAAAAAATATTTTATTTGGGACACGCACAGGAAATACAAACAGTAAGTAATAATAAAAATTATAAAATAAAAAACAAAAAAGGAAAATTTAAAAACAGAATAATAACGACCTGTGCGAGGCCAAAAAGGCTCCTATCTCAGCATAATGCGGCGATATTTAAAAATTAAATAAATACCGCAGCGCTGGTATTCTGATAGGGCCCACTGTGATGCCACGGACACACCTACGGACTAAGATAAATCCCACTATGGGATGTAAAAATAAATAAAGCAGTTAAAAAAAAAAAAAACCCAACAATATCATTGGAAAATTAACTATTACTAATAATAATATACTTTTAGGAACAACCTGTATCAATCTAAATCACCTTCCTCCACCACTTTTTGTCTTAAGGACGATCAGATTGGTCACCGATGTTCGCTCGTAAGTAATAGATAAATATTTCGCTTATTACCCTCGTTGCTGTATTTGTTAAGTACTGTATCATTTTATAATTGTGAACTTAAGAGCGTTTACCCTAAAAGTTGGCAACGTCGCAAATAGCTGTCAAAAATTTACCTGTTTTGATTAATATGGCAATATTACTGTATGGAAATAAGAAATGTGGCTAGCTAGCGAACTAGAACATTAATAATTCATTTAAATTATAACATTGAATTTGATGTTCTACCCGTTTTAGGTGTAAAAAAGGCATTTGGAAACTTTCCAAATACGTTTTTTACATCTAAAACTAAATAATTGGTGTTACAATATTAATTATTGGATGTCATCATCAATATTCTAGTTAGCCACATTTCTTAGTTCCATACAGTAATACTGCCAAATTAATCAAAACAGCGAAATATTTGACATCTATTTGCGACGTTACCCACTTTCAGAGTAAGCGCTCTTAAGTTTGTTTTGATTGTCTAAATTATGTGGTCGATGATTTTGGTGCACTGTAAAACTCTAATGAGTTTATGTTTGCACCAACTTATTATGTATAAAGATGTTAGTACTGAATGAATAAATAAATAAGTAAAGGTATCAAAAATTCTAAAAAAAATTAAATAACATTTTGTTCGAATTTACGTTACGAATTTTTCATTCCTTCTCTATATGAGAGGTACCAAGTGTCTTGGAGAGGGACTATCAGGCGCTTTGCTCATACACGTTTATCTTGCCGTGAAAAATTACGGTCGTCAGTGTTGTATGGATCACTAAAGCGTGTCGATCATGAGTGCCGAGAGGGGAGGTGCAAGGGGGTGCACTTGCACCTCAAAATAAAATATCGGTAAAAAAACATTCAGAACTAAAGAAATATCTGAAAAGGCCTAACACAATATCGACAACTTAACTTATTCGAGGCGAGATCCAAAAATTATCGCAACATTCTGAAAAAATCTCTGAATTCTAAAGCTTTCTGTGGATTAGTCGCCAAAGTACCGAACTCCTATTTACAAAAATCTAATTTGCTATTATTATCGAGCTTGTTTACTCTATATTAACTTTTAAGCTTCTTTGTCTTCATTCATATGTTGACACATTTAGTCCTCTTTCTGTAAAAATAGACAAAATAAAACTTATCCCATTCGAGGCGAGACGGAAAAATCTCTTATTTTTTTAACTTTTCTGCATAAGTCTTTAGGGGTATGAGGAACAGGGTGTAAAGTTCACTCATCCACCATAGAAAAGGGAGACGACGGACAGACGGGTGTCATGTCTGGCGGGCAATTGCCCAGAGGTTGAAGTCGTGAGCTTGTATATATGTCCACCGCGCGGTAAACTCTAATTGCGCGATGCAGGATTTGAGTGACGTCAGGATGTTGTGTGACGTCAGGTCTTTGGTGCGTAGTTCGCATGTGGCGGTGTAGATGCCGCCACAAGTCCATAAAGTTGCTCCTTGAATGAAATGGACAAACGATTACCTAACATTTCCGAGGTGAACTGCAAAAATGATTGAGCTCGCTTCGTGGAGCTGAATATGCAACCCCCTGAAAATATACCTGCCGGCGCCCATGGCGTTTACAGACACGTTTTTTCTACGGCGCGGTTTAACCGCTGTACCCTAAAGAAAACGTGTCGTGTACAAAAGGCCTTATTGTCTGCCTCTTACCTTATTAAGATTCGATGATAAGACGAACTTTCTAAAATGCTCTCAAAAAATTTATCGAAAAGGAGCCCCTTTTTAAAGGGTTGTAGGTACAAGGTCCGTCTCTGACTGATCTAGTAAAGGACCTTGGCCCCCCAATTGCGAGACTCAATCAAAATCTCTTTCATTTTAAGAGGCGTATTACAAAAATGCGCGTAGATGCATGATTTCCTCGTTGAAATTGAATACTATTCGTTGGTTAGTATAAATATCAATTACTTGGTGAAAAATTGTTCGTTTTCTCTTCTACAATAATAATAAAGCGATTTTTTAAATTATTTATTTTGTTATCTAGCAATAATCGTTCTCCTGATGCATGTTTTGGCAAAAACTCATGTAGAGCTCATTTGAGAGCTCTAATTTGCGGATTCTGTTGAATATAATTTATATTCATCAAAAAAAATATTCTCATCTTACAAATATCCGATACTTTTATAATAATAGAATATATTTTTGTTATATGACTTTTATATAAAGAAAAAATTACTGGACCTAATTCAATTTTCTACTGAAAAGGTTTGGAAACAAGTCTTTTTATGTCCGAAGTTCTACATCATTTGGACGTAGTATTTATACTAAAATAATGTCCAACATTAGCTTAAAAACAACCATTTTTTTTTTTTGTTGTTTTTGTCAGGGACAGTGTGTCAGGGACATCGACGCGAAGCCGGTTACCATGGAATCAGTACATGATTCTGAGCCCCCCTGAGCTGAAATTGTTCGTCGGTTATTAAAAAAAAAAACAGCTGTTTCATAGAAAAGTGCAATACCTGCGCGGTCAAAATGTATGGAACAGCTATTTTATTTTTACCGGCTTCGCGTCGATGTCCCTGACACCCTGTTTAATTCACTGCGCCGGCGATGTGCGCTCAGTATCGCAAGAACGCTTTAGCGCAGCGTCGAAATGTAAGAGGGCTCTTAAACAGAATGCTGAATCCTTTATTTCATACTTATGTTTGAAAATTTCGTCTACGCGACATCCGAATCCTAACTAATTTTATTTTTATTATAAATACGAAAGTAAGTTTGTTTGTTACGCTTTCACACTAAAACGGCCAAACAGATTTGGATGAAATTTGGCACTTATGTAGAGTATGACCTGGAAAAGGACATAGGCTACTTTTTATCCTGGATCGCAGACAAAGTCACGGGCAACAGCTACTCGTAAGTAACGCAATGCTGCGCGTCATTTTCGTGAATGGGCGACGCGACGTCAATTGGGACTGGTTATCTTTTTTTGTTACAAAATATTGGTTTCATCATCTATTTTGGAACTACTATACCAATATAATACTCGTAGCTATGTATATGAGAACAATGTAGAAACAAAGAGGGGAAAAAGTAGATAAAAAAATCCATTCAGAAATAAAATACGTAATTAAAATAAGTCGTGTCAGCTAAGGGCTCGATCACACGTACCACACCACAACCACATCACATCCACGCCACATCCACAACCACACCACAGCAACGCCACGTGAACGGGCGCTTATTTGTATAAAAATGAATAGTCTGCAATATCGTAGCCACAACGCAACCACAACGATCTGTAAACTAAGGCATGTCGCGTGCTTTCCTGCGAGAAATCGTTGAATCGACATGGCGAGAATAGCTCGACTCAATTTTTACGAGGGAAAACATGATTTTTACGAGGGAAAAGTAGAAATCGAGCGACAATAACGAATGCGAGTTGCGCGAGAATTGCCTTCCTGTCTGTCTGCAAACACTAGCCATAACGTAACCACATCGCAACTCCTAGCGACAACACAACCGCAACGCAACTGCAAAAATTTGCAGCGACACTTTTCACACGTAACCACTGCTTGGCCACATTTAGCTGGTCGTAAATAACGCAATGCTGCGCGTCATGTTCGTGAATGAGCGACGCGACGTCAGTTGGGACTGGTCATCTTTGAGAGCGACAAAATGTGGCCAAGCAGTGGATTACGTGTGAAAAGTGTCGCAAATTTTTGCTGTTGCGTTGCGTGTATTTTTATTATCATGTTTTTTAATGACATTTAAAAAAAATATATTATTGTATACGAGATTGTGACTAAATACTACCTATTCGTTTATTTGCCGTCTTATTTTATTATTATTATTAACTATTAGTGTTTGGCATGAAATTGTGACATCTTGATTTTATATTTTTATTTCCATTCCACATTTAATTACGTACCTAAATAATTTTGTATGCCTTCTGGTGGGACGAAGTATGGACCGACATTTATCTTTATAATTGTTACTCAATGTTCACAAAATTAATAAATAAATTGAATTGAATTGACAATTCAAAAGTGCCTGTAAATGGCATAATTGGAATAGTTGCGTTGAGTTTGAGTTTGAATATTGTTGAATTGTTATCATTAAAAGGTTTGTGAGTTTGTTACGCAATTAGGCTGCGGATCATCAACACGTTTGCTAAGCATAGTGCTAATAGATCAATCAAATAAATCATTACTGCACTTTAGTCTGATGTTGACGTCAATATACGTATTCTACTTGACTCGATTTAACAGCAAACTAATGTAGACTGACATGTGGCTCAAAAATTTTGTAATCACGGGATCAAGTTACAAGTGGCTTGAAAAATAAATATTGTAACATAAATACTGATGATGATGTCCAGTAGTTTTTGATTGTATTCATTACAAGCTGCGCCCCGCGGTTTTACCCGCATAAGTCTCGATCCCATGGGAGTAACGAGATCAAAAGTATGTCCTACCCAATCCGTTCAGCTGCTATAGCGTAAAAGCGTAACAAACAAACAAACAAAAATACTTTTTTTCCTCTTTATTATATTATATACTAGCTGCGCCCCGCGGTTTCACCCACATAAGTCTAAATCCCGTGGGAATATCGGCATGAAAAATATTCTATGTCTTAACCCAGGTCATGTTCTACCAATGTGCAAAATTTCAGCCATTTTAGCGTGAAAGCAAATAAAGATACTCACTTTCGCATTTATAAAATTAGTTAGGATTATAGTGTGGAAAGAGTATTTATGAACGATCTGTCTTTTTGTTGGAACCGGGAAAAAATATTAAAAAGAACTCACCTTCATCATCAAAACCCTGGCCAGTCGCTGAGCCACTAGGCTTAGGTTTAGATCCGTCTCGCATCTCACTCGCACTTATCACAAAATAATATTTATATCTCACTCTAACACTTCACATAACAATGTTCGTAGCGACATCTAGCGGAGTTTCATGATGGTTGTAACAGCGCCATCTTTTGGTTTGGTAGTAACAACTCTTGGTCTACTGCCATTTTTGTATGTTGTTTTTCTTTTCTGTAACAAAAGAAAGGATAAATATTAGAAAACTACAATACAAAAATAAGATCACGCCTATGATTCCCGAAAGAGTAGGCAGAGGTTTTAATACACCCACATTTTCTTATGTTCTTTTTCCGGAGAAGACCTCGTGGCTAAGTAATAACAGCCGCACGGGCCGAACCATCAGGTTAAGCTACGCTTGCCGGGGTTGGTCCGTGGATGATTTATTTTATTTTATTGTAACAATTTATTTTATTTAAAAGAGTGTCCGTGGAGTTTCTTGCCCGTTCTTCTCTATAGGTACCTACTACGCTTTGGAATGGGCAACTAGCTTCATATTTTTGACTGACCGATTCCTTGACAATTCAATGTAAATGGTTTAATTGAAATAAATGCTTTGAGTTTGAGTTTGATGAGTGACCATCTTTACATACCGAGACTCCTCCGTACCTCGCAAAGCACGTTAAGCTGTTGGTGCCGGCTGTCATTCGTAAATCATGTACAGTAGTAACGGGTCGTCAGATCCCCGAAAGTCTGATAATCAGTCTTACCAAGGTATCGTATTACCCAGGTACTGGTTTGTGGAGGTCAGATAGGCAGTCGCTCAATCTAAACTATATTATTATTATTATATTATTATATTATTATTTATTATTTTATTATCTAAACTAATATTATAAAGCTGAAGAGTTTGTTTGTTTGTTTGTTTGAACGCGCTAATCTCAGGAACTGCTGGTCCGATTTGAAAAATTATTTTAGTGTTAGATAGCCCATTTATTGAGGAAGGCTATAGGCTATATATCATCACGCTAAGACTAATAGGAGCGGAGCACCAATGAAGAATGTTTCAAAATCGGGGGATTTTTTCCTATTGAGAGCTTCCGCTGCGTGCGCTGCGTAAACGGTTAAAGTTTCTCAAAAATTATGTATGATAGAATTGTTCCCCTTTAAAAGTTCTAAAAAAAAGTCCGCGACAGCATATGTCTATCTTTTAAGGTTAGCTCACTATAACGTTTTTTATGCTAACCAAAATTCCTCTTAAATAATGCATTATTTGCGAAGGTGTTTTTTATAAACATTATTAATCCTTATTCAAATAAATACGTTATTCATCACAAGTATTTAATTTAAAACAAAATTGCCCTTTATAAGAGTGTTTTTCGCACGGGCAACTATATGTTGCCCTATCGAGATCTGGTTCTGGTAAAAATCAATATCTACTTCTGGCGGAAGAAAACAAAACTAAAAATATAGTGTACGCAGACGTACTTTAAAATAACATTAGTTTAGTTTTTTTGAGAATAACCTACAATCTACATGATATAAGATTATAAGACCCAGTACTTTAGTTACTTCATCACCTATATAAACGAAGTCGCGGGTTAAAGTTAGCGTTAGCTCAAAGTAACTATTCCACGCGGACGAAGTCGCGGGCGGAAGCTAGTTTAAAATACTGGTATTCAGCAGCATTCGTTTAGACTGGAAGCCGACCACAACAATTGTCAATTTATTTAATTTCTTATTGAGAAATAAATTTCTTTAACCATAATTTATTTTCATTTATTATCGACCAATGTTTTTATTTTATGATTTGTGTTGCAATTTGTGGTAAATAATTTTTCGTAAGTAATTTCGACGAGATATACGAACATAAATGTATGGAACAGCTGTTTTTTTTCGCGATTTCAGCGTTGGTCCCATAGTGAAAGTTGTTCATAATAATGAGTACAATAACCCCTTAAGAGGTTTAGGGTAAACAAAAACTAAGGTTGTATATGTGTGTACTTACATAAATAAATAAATCATTTTCAACAACCTGCCAAGTATACCGTACCTTTTTATCTATTTGCGCTTTTTATAGCACAAAAGTCGTAACTACCCGTAATATCAATGCAAATTCCCACCCCCACCCTATTGACATTTAAATTCCCATTTTCACCCCACCCCGTAGCGAGGTGTTAATCAGTCATATCACGCGTCACACAGCAAGTTCGAAAAGTTTTGAACTTTAAGTTCGACATCTCAGCAAAGTTCTTACGAGTTTATTAATGGCTCATTTAAACACGCTTTTGTACAAATTCTCGCTTCGAATAGGCTAGGCAGGAAATAAAAAAGTTGACTTCAGTAAGGGAGTTGTCCCACCGACGAGGAAGCAAAGCTATCAACGATTTCCTTGCTCAAGAAACGTACAAAAGATTATAGGTCTCGTGTTGGTATATAAACAGTTGTTCGCTGATTGTGCACCGTCAGCGAGTAGTTTGTAGCAGCGATAAGAGTTATCAAAGACAGTGCTCACGCAGTGGCGATTGCTTGCCAGGCAAAACACACGCCGAGAGAAGTGAGACACTCACGCTTGGTGCATATGCAAATCAGAGTGTAATCGCTCGTCACCGTCGCGCACTCTCTGCTCGTTGCTCGCCAACTCGTTTAAGTTGTTAGCTCTTCTCACTTCTCGTTAATTGCCAGCGGTGGGGCAGATGCCTATACAGTACCTCCGTACAATAATCGCGTGTCAAAAGGCAACAATTGCTTCGGCTTTCAAAACTGTCAACTGTCACCTTGGAAATGACACACGGAATTTTCGAAAAACTTCGACTTTGTACTCCGTCATCTCGGCTACTTTTACATGACATGCTTGGCACCCTGTGTTAAAAACTCCATGAGTTTTATCGACGACCGTCAACTGATACTGGTTTTCGAGTTGTTAAATTGTCAAACTCAAACTTAAATTATTTATTTCAATTAAATTATTTACAGGCACTTTGGAGTCAGTCATTCAGAAAGATGAAGCTAGTTGCCCATTTCAAACCGTAGTAGGTTCCTATGGAGAAGAATGGGCAAGAAACTCCTTGGACTCTCATTTAAATGATTGTTATAGAAAAGAATAGTTACAATATCATTAATGTTAAATTCATAATTATATGTGTCTATCGATAAGTGCATGTAAATGATTTAATTTAAATAAATACCTTTAGTTTGAGATTGAGTTACCTAACTGACTGCGAAAAAAAATTAAAAACAAACTCAGTGTTCAAGCAGTTGGTGACAGTTATTTTTGTTGAATCTTAGATTTATGCCGTCAACTGCATCAGACAACTTGAAAAGTGAGTTTGTTTTGAACTTTGTGGTTGCAGCCGAGTTTTTAACCGACTTCCAAAAAGGAGGAGGTTATATGTTCGTTGCGTATGTACGTTTTTTTTTGTATTTTTTTTATGTATGTCCGCCGATTTCTCCGTCAATTGCGGACCGATTTTGAAAAATCTTTTAAATTTTTTTTTTTTTTTTTTTTTAGGTAGGGCATCTCATAGCTGACCTCTGAGGTCATGACTATTTAACCGGTCAATCCTGTGGCTGCCTTAAGCTTCTACACTTAAAAGCCTCCGGCCAGGGGCAAAACTATGCTAATTAAAACTAGGCGAACGCTCGCTAAGGGCACCCCCTGTGGGGTACGAACCTCGGCTTAGGGCGTTCGCTGGGGGGAGGACAGCAAGAGGGACAGGCTGGATCAAGGCTATTTCATGATTATTAGACGGGGAATTTAAAGCTACGCGCTCAGCTGCGACGCGGGCTGGCGCATCGTCGAGCAAGGGTCGGGGGGGAGTATCATTTACTCGGGCGGGTCGCGATCGCGGACCTCGGCGGCGAGGTCGGAAAGTGTGTCGGAGTGTGTGTATGCGAGCTGTACTGGTTTCCCTATTGCTCTCCTGGAGGAGTGTTATAGGGTCATCGGGGTCGAGAAGGATTTGCCTCGGACGGCGGGTTCTACTCATCTGACTTGGGACATAACTAGCGGCCTCGACAACCAGAGGGTTGCGGTGAGTGAGGGCTGAGTCAAAGAAACGCTTGGAATTGCGTTTGAGAAACTGGTGGATTGTGGGGAGTTTAAAATCTACGTGGAGGGTTTCGTTCCTACAGAACCAAGGGGCTCCGGTGGCTTTACGAAGGAATCTGTTCTGCATCACTTGCATTCTATGGATTTGTCGGGGTTTTGAATGTGCGAACACGACGCCCGCATAGGTCATGATAGGGCGAATGCACGTTGTGTAGATTCGCAATTTGCACCTGAGTGACAATTTGCTACGTACATTTAATATGGAGTGGAGTCTACTGAGAGCGAAAGCGGCCCGCGCGCGAGCCTGCTTTATGTGCTCTGTGAAGGAAAGATTTTCATCTAAGATGACACCTAGGTACTTGGCTCGCCTCCCCCAAGGGATCGGCTTGCCGAGCATGGTGATGGGTCGGGGAGGCGGTGGTCTGAAGCGTCTTTTCTGCTTAGAGAATAAGACCGCTTGACTCTTATCCGGATTGACTTCGATCCTCCACTTTCTAAACCACGCGCCGAGCTTGTCGACTGCGGTCTGGAGAGTGCGAGCTATCGAGTCGGGGCCAGCGCCCTTGTAGTAGATGGCCGTATCGTCTGCGAACAGAGCCAACTGCGCCTTTCTACTCTTCGGGATATCGCTGGTGAACAGGGTGAAAATGAGCGGGGCGAGTACGGAGCCCTGAGGGACTCCGGCCCGGATGGGGCGGGGAGAGGAGAGTGCTCCCTCGATGCGATAGCGAAAGGTGCGGTTCAACAAAAAGTCTCGCAAGATGAGCACGAGACGATCTGGCACACCGAGTTTGTATAGCTTGTATATCAAGCCGTTGTGCCAGACTTTGTCGAACGCTTTCGCTACGTCGAAGAATACTGCACCGGTCGTCAGACCACGCTGGAAGCCAGCGCTTATGTGTTCGACGATCCGGTGGGCCTGATGCACGCTAGAGTGCTGGGTTCTGAACCCAAACTGTTCGTTGGGGATGAGGCCCTTGGTCTCGGCGTAGTCTCTGAGGCGCTTATAAATAAGCTCTCATAGACCTTACCGAGGACCTTGAGCAGACTGATGGGGCGGTAGCTGGTCGGCTCGGACTTGGGCTTGCCGGGCTTTGGGATACCGATAACGGTGGCGTCTTTCCACGCTTGGGGGAAGAAGTTATTGCTTAGCGCACCATTGAAGATGGTGGTCAGAAGCATTATCAAGTGGGCTGGGAATAGTTGGACCACCCTATTGGTGATTCCATCTGAGCCGGGGGCCTTTCGGACTTTGAGACCTTTGATGATGTCTTGCACTTCGTCCGGAGTGACGGGAGGCAGAGGACTCTCAGGGTCTTCGACGGGAGGGAGGGAGGCTCTACGTTCGACTTCGGCGTCGACCTCTTCGAGGTGAGCTTGGTCTACTGGTAAAGAGCTGGGCGAGCATTGTGCCTCTAGACTGTCGGCTAGGCATTCCGCCTTGTCGATGTCGTCGAAAGCTATGGTCTTATCGGGACGGATCAGGGGAGGTGTGGAGGCGACCTGCTGGGACCTGAGTTTCCTCTGGAGTTCCCAGAAGGCTAGGTGGGTCGGCTCTAGGTCGCTCAGCATCTTGTCCCAGCCCGCGTCCCGCAGCTCCTGTATGCGTGTCTTTACAGATCTCTGTAAATAGCGCATATGGGCCTTGTTAGCGGCGCAGGGAAAGTTGCTGTATGCACGAATAGCTGCGTTCTTCTCAGTCAGCAGATCACGCACTTCGTCAGGTAGTTTCCAGCGGGGGTCTTCCCCCACTGGAACCTCCTTCGAGCAGTCGCTCACGACGGATTGTACGTGATCTGTGAGTGAGTCGATCGCGGCCGTTGTTGCTGCGATAGAGTCGAATTGGTCGGGGATAGAGTCCAATTGGGGGGACGTGTTGGATTTCAGCTGGGTGCCTACTTTCCTCCAGTCCGTTACCTTTTTGGTAGCTGGGGGGCGATTGGGGTCGGGGAGACCTATGCGGGGGTCTAGTTTTAGGATTACCGGACGGTGGTCAGAGTGAAGCTCGTCTACCGTCTCTATCGAGTCTAGTCGTAGGTTGACGTTCTTAAGGATCGCCAAGTCTAATACGTCGGGGGTATGATTTACGTTATGGGGATAGTGAGTGGGATTCATCGGGGCGATGATATCAATATTGAGGGAGTTTGAGAGGTTGAACAAGTGTCGCCCTCTCATCGAGGCCCTAGTGCTATTCCAGGAGGGATGTTTGGCATTGAGGTCGCCCGCTATGATAACGGAGTCGCTCATATTTAACAAGATAGAGAGGTCATTAGTGAAAGGTTGAAAGTCCTCCGTACCGGTAGGGGGAGATACGTAGGCTGAGACTATCTGGATCGGCTGATGGCCTGTCATGCCTAAGCGGCAGATTGAAACTTCTAGATATGCTAGAGGAGGAGGGTCCATAGGGATGCAGTACAGATCCTTTTTATAATAAATTAGAGTGCCGCCCTTGTGACAGCGAACCCTGTCATTGCGAACCACGCGGTAGTTTGCAATGCCAGGGTCACGGTTGAAGGGTTTTAAAAATGATTCCTGGATGAGGAGGATGTCGATTTGATGGTCGCGGAGGAAAGTCGCGATCTCATCTTTTTGACCATTGATGCCATTGGCATTGAAAAAACCTAACTTTAGGGATCGGGGTTTAATCTTTTTAAGCTATTGCATAGCTTTTATCGGAGACTCTGAGCGCGGCGACCGAATGTAGAAATTCCGTAACGAAAAAAAAACCTGACGCGAAAGTTTGTGAGGATGGATGGATGGATGTTTGTTACTCTTTCACGCAAAAACTACCGAACGGATTTTAATGAAACTTTACAGTAATGTGGCTTATATATCAGAATAACACATAGGCTACAATTTATAAAGATTTTATGTGATTTAGCCATAATATAACGATAAGTATCCAGTAAGTCGGAAAAAATCCTGCCCTCTGAGATCTATCTTTGCGTGCGCTGCCTAAACCGCTGGAGTTACATGAAAAGAATGTATTGTGGGGTTGTTTGTCTTAAAGAGTTCTAAATAAAAGTCCGCGACAGCATATATCTACCTTTTATGTGGAAGCCATTATAGCCAAAATAGTGAGCTATAAATACATTTAAATTGAATACTTTTTTTAAGTTGCATATTTTAGAGTATTTAGTTAATTCGTATCAAAATAAATACCTTCATCGCTTTCGGTATTTAATGTAGATAAAATTTGTCTTTTACACTAAGTAATTTGGACTAATATTTTAAAAGTTAGAACGATAAGAATGACCTGCGATGAGTCGACGGCGGGCGCGCAGAACGAGGGTGGAGGGGCGGGATAGGCAATGACGCGCGATCGCCGAGTGCGCGACCCGAACGCGGGCAGACGCGTGAGGGCAGACGTCATTGACGGTTGTGTAAATTCTGCGATTTAGGGGGGGGGTATAGGGGTATTTTTTTAAAAAAATATTTTAAATCAACAATATTATCTTCTTATTTTTGAATATATGCTATGCAATAGCTTTACCGCGGCAGTCCTCGAGTGCCACACGTATTTTTTGTATGAAAGTGTATGCTCCCAAGTTGGTCTCATATACATTTTATTAACTTTGCTTGGCTTGGATAGTTTTTGAGTAAGCTTCAATAGTACGTATTTTTCCCACTTCCACACTTACAGGAAGTTATTGTCCCACATGTATATGTGGATGATATGATGATAACTTCCTTTCACTGTTATTTACATAGCAGGTAGTGGTATTTGAATTTGTGTGGGGTAGGTACCACAACTAAAAAGTGAAAAATAAAAAGGTTAATTTTTTATTTTTATTCATTTGCAACCATTTAGTCTACAGTATGTACACTTAAAAAAGAGAAAATATTTGTATTTTTGTAATGAATAAACTCAAAAACTACTGCACCTGTCTTAAAAATTCTTTCACCAGTAGTTTGCTATATTATCACATATCACTGAGTGACATCTAACAACTATAATATTATAAATGCTAAAGTGAGTTTGTTTGTTTGTTACGCTAAAACGGCTGAACGGATTTGGATGAAATTTAGCACAGGGGTAGATCATGACTTGGGTTAGGACATAGACCACTTTTTATCCCGGTAGAATGTTCCCGTGGGGTAATTTTCGACCTCCAAGCGGGCGTGGAGCTTTTTGTCGTGTAAAAAATTAATCAATCCGCCTAGTCTCTTTCGGGTCGGCTTCCAGCCTAACCAGATGCAGCTGAATACCAATATATTACACGGAGCAACTGCCTATCTGACCTCCACGACCCAGGTACTGGGTATCACTATAACCTTGGTAAGACTTACCAGTCTTTTGGGCTTCTGACTACAGGTAACGACTGTCAAAGATCTACGAATGACAGCCGAGACCATCAGCTTAACGTGCTTTTCGAGGCACGGATGTGTTACGATATGTTATGAATGGTCATCCATGCACAAACTAATCGCGGTAAGCGTTTAGGGGTATGAGGAACAGGGTGTAAAGTTCACTCATCCACCATAGAAAAGGGAGGATCCTCCGACCAGACGGGTGTCGTGTCTGGCGGACGACTGCCCAGAGGTTGATGTCGGTAGCTTGTACAAATATCCATCGCGCAGTAAACTCTAATTGCGCGATGCAGGATTTGTGTGACGTCAGGTCTTTGATGCGTAGTTCGCATGTGGCGATGTAGATGGCGAGCTTGCGCATGAGCAAGCGACTCTTAGCCTTCAATCGACCCGCGCATGTGTTATAATTTAGCCACAACCCCTACCACAAAATTTCCCTGAGTGAATGAGCTTCAAATACAAGTTAGAGTAAGTAATTACGTATGCATGTGTTGTAAGTTTACGATTCGTCATGGCTTTCAAAGTTAGAGGTGGTTAGGGGTCGTTAGATCTTGATTGAGGCAGTCTGTTGACATCATTTTGATAGTATTATATTATATATGGTTTATGTTTATGAGATTTGTAACGTTCTTTGGTCGCTTTTAAGAGCGTTTATCCTGCTGCTCCTATTTTTTGCAGCCGTGGGGCACACACTGTTATTGTTAAAATATGTTCACGTTTTTATTTTGTATTTCACGAACTGTGTCCAAATAAACATTATTCTTTCTTTCTTTAAAATTTGGCAACGTCGCATTTAGCTGTCAAAAATTTACATGTTTTGATAAATTTGCCAATATTACTGTATGGAAATAAGAAATGTACTAACGAACTAACTAAGAAATTAATATTCTAGTTATATTAATTATGAATTGCAAATATAACATTGAATTAGATTTTGTATCCGTTTTAGGTGTAAAAAAGGCATTTGGAAAGTTTCAAATACTTATTTTTATTACATCTCAAACTAAATATTCAGTGTTACAATATTAATAATTGCATTTCATAATCAATATTCCAGTTCGCTAGTTAGCCACATTTCTTATTTCCATACGTATACGTACGTAATATTGCTAAATTAATGAAAACAACGAAATATTTGACATCGATTTGCGACGTTGCCAACTTTCAGAATAAACGCTCTTAGCGCTAGTTAAATTAACCAATGATGCTGATTCATTTGTTCACGAAACCCTATACTATTAACTGAGGAATATTTGTATATGTATATATATGACGGAGGGTTTGAACATCTCTTTCGTTGTTATCAGCCGTATTTTAACTACTGTGGGCGTACTGTGGGTAGTGTTGGTTATTGTGCAATAGAAAACCCGATTACAGTTCAGATCAAATAATAATTTACGATCAATTTAATCACACTAGCAATTCACACACTGTAGGTACACGACAGCTATTCGGAATGCGCGACAATTTCTAAACGTCTTCACTGCTTGACCGCCACCCACGAAGACGGAAACGGCTCCAACGATTACGATTTTGACAAATAGCAATATAGGGGTTTACGGGGGCGAAAAATTGATCTAGTTAGGTCTTATATCTGGGAAAATCCGTTTTCTCTGTATTTTCATCCGAGCAGAGCTCGGTCGCCCAATAATGAACAGACTAAAAAAATAAAATTAAAATAATCCGGAGTCACACGTAATTCATTCGATTAATGCCCTAACACGTGTGACTCCGGATTTTTTATTAGTCTGTCTGTGATGTCTTGTTTATACCTTTTTAGTTGACTTTTTTGTCGTAGTTGGGTTTTAGTTTCGATAACTTTTATTTTTATTTAAACTATTTTGGGGTTATAATATATATGTATATTTGAAATGTGCCCTTTCATTTGATACTCAACACAGCATTTTTTTTTTTTCAATTCTTGACTTTATGTCCTCTAGAAGGCGCCATATTGAATTTAAAATGACGTCACATAGCATATAGCCAGCGGATGATCAAGTCGCTTCCAACGATACCTCACTTGTCAAATTATGATCAGTAGTTTAGAAGTTACAAGGTAACAGATGAACATTCAAACATAGGTCAAAATCATAACCCTCCTTCCTGCTTGGTCGTAGTTGAGTAAACTATAGGTCAAATGCCGTTTATTCCGAGCAAAACTACACTTACTGAGAACAGCATGATTGATTATCTGTCCGCACGTTAAGAAAACTCTATCAAAGAAAAGCCTATTAATCATTCTCCCCCTCCCCTCAATTACTAGCCTCACATCTCTCAGGTAAACTTACTAAACTGAATTAGTAATTAGTAAGTAATTAGATACGTTTGGGGAACTTGATTGGAAGGAGGTCCATTCGAGCGAAGAGTTGCAGAGCTAAACATAAACAGGGAGCCAGTAATTGGGTTGTAGAGGTCAGATAGACAGTCGCTCCATTCTTTCAACTCCTGCCGTCGATTTCGTCATAATACTAGCCTATTACTGACCGGGAAATCTCTTAACCTACAGAGAAGGCACGAGCATTGATCACCATGCTTGCTTAAGACGGGTTGGCGATTTCAGACTTATATTAACTACACAAGTTGAAGTTTCCTCAAAAATTTTTTTTTTCACCGATGTCAGTAATGTCCAAGATAAAATCAAAACCCACAACCTCGTGCATTAGAGGCAACTTCGTCAGTCAACAATATATTCCATGACACACGGCAATACCTGTCGATTTCCATTACTGAAAGAATTTTCGAAATCGAATCCGTAGTTTCAAAGAATACTAGGGAGTATTCTTTGAAACTACGGATTCGATTTCATGCAAACTCACAAATTTTACTTCTTTATGATATTATAAGTATAGATTGTCATATTGCATGCCAGCGATGTAGATACATGTCATCATAAGATTCTGAGTACCGTTAGTTAACAATCTATCTACAAGATTTTAACTATTGACAACACCAATAATTCGCTTACTTATTTATTATCGCATCTGCTCGACGTCCGTATGTCACTGCAGGGATCCAACAGAATATCAGCGTCAGGTATATTTGCCTGACACATGCTGAGTTGGACTCCCATTTGGTGCAACCTTGAGACGCACACCGCACTTTGTATGTTTCACTATTTTAAAGTGTGTTAGCCAATAGTCATCACAATGTCTTAATTTTTTTCTTTATTTTATTTTTTTGTATATTGGCACCTTATTATATTCATGAATTTAGTTATTATTTAATCGTGTTTTTGTATTTTATGCTGTCTTTAGTGTGCACCAAATAAACGATTTATCTATCTATCTATCTATTGAAAAATTGTGAACTGTTACAACGCATTCATTGTCGGCAGTTTATAATCTATCAATATCAAATCGTCAAATAACGAACCTGCACTTATCGACAGCGTTCATAACCTGTCCGATTTATCACCTGTAAAATTGAAAAAATGGCCGTGATTGCTCGGTCGTTTCTTTCTAGTGTGCCGCAGTTACATAGTTATTTACCGACTATGGCGAAGCAAAAAGAAAGTTCATAATTTTGACAGGTATGTATGTATGTATTGTTCATCTGTTCCCTCATAACTTGTAAACAACTCATCATAGTTTGACAAATGAGGTATCGTTGGAAGCGTCTGGATTGTCCGCTGGTTATGTGTATTGGCTATGTGTATAGAACTTTCGATAGAGTGTGTTATAGGTTCTATAGTAGATGAAATGAAAATTTTCAGTCAGTATAACACAATGAATTTAATATGAAGTTAATATAACTAAACACGGTTTATAAACAAGTAACTTAGAATAGGTAGGATAATATAGAATGACGCGGGACGAAGATAGTGACTGCTTATGTGACGTGTCGTATTGGAACTGAAATTCGAACTGCCTGAACTCAGAGACGGCGACACGACGTCTTAAGCTTTGTGCAGACTAGCGCGACGCGACAGCGCGACGCGACACCGGTTATTGTTATACCGTCAAGTTTTCTTAGAAATTGTATTATTCGAGTCGCGTCGCGCCGTCGCGTCGCGCTGGTGTGTACGAGCCTTTAAGTACTTGAGTTCGCAGGTTGTGTGCATGTGTGGGTTACATACCACTACATGTGACTTCATATTAAATTGAATGCGGCGTTCTTTAGAGGACAATAAACTTGCCATGTTGGGTACCAAATGAAATTTCAAAAACATATAACCCCAAAATAATAAAAATAAAAATAGAAGTTATAAAACTCGAACCCAACTACGACAAAAAAGTCAACTAAAAAGGTATATAAACAAGACATCACAAACAGACAAATTAAAAATCCGGAGTCACACGTAATCTGTTCGTTTTAACACGTGTGACTTCGGATTTTATTAGTATTAACGATAACAGTGCTAGTAGTCTGTTTATTTATTTATTTAAACTTTTCACACTCAAAAAATTACAAAGGCGGACTTAATGTCTTACGCATTCTCTACCAGTCAACTAAGGGTGATGAAGAGATTACATGGCAGGTGCTCTATTTGAGAGGAACAAAGGAAAAATTAAAAAAATACGCGTTCGTAATATGCTTTCGTCCCATGCAAGGTAGATACCAGCCATGCTATTCTGTAAACATCTCACCGTGAAAACTTGGGTGAAGTGAGCTGTCAATAGTGTCAATCCCTGTGGAATGACAGCTCACTCCACGCTCACTTCACCTAAGTTTTAACGGTGAGATGGTTACAGAATAGCACCGCTGTTCACAATTTGTCAGTTTACACTGGACAGATTCTAAATTATCTAAAAATAATGCAATACATTGTAAATGGTTTGTTGCAGTTCACAATTTTTCGATAGTAAGTATATAATCTCGCTAGATAGATAATAAACTAACGATGTTAGTAACCATACGGTGACATACATATGCAGTAAATTCTGGGCCGTTTTCACTGTTTCGCTAATCGCTCCGCTCCACTGGATAGGCAACCTTAGCCATAATAAGTTTGGGTTATAAGTGCCTAAGAGGGAAATTGAGCTCTCGATTCAAGTGTAAAGAACGCTCATGTCTTTGTTTGCCCTCTTGGAGAACCCTTCTCTCGAAGAGCACCCCAATTAGCACTTGTTTATTGAAGAGCTCCAATTATAAAGGGCCTTTTATTGTTGTATGATTAAAATTGATTGTTCTTAGTGCGATGTTTTAGTGGCTCGAAGATTTGAGGGTTTGGTTTTTATATTTATTTGTAGTTGTAGGAAATGAAAGTCCTGCTGGGGTTGCGGGAAAGTCCGAAAGGGATACCGTGGCCCCTGGCAACGTACAGGCAACTGAAGGAACACGGGTGGGTTTTTGTCAGAGTCTGACACGCCCTCGCGGAGCGCACGAAGTTATTTGATAATTTCCCACCAAAAAAAAAAAGGGAATAAAAGTCGCAAGGGCCATATTGTGTTTTCTTTTTAATTTCAATTTAGTAGATATTTAGAGTTACCCATTTTTGAAAATAGGAGAATGTCTGAAGGCAATCATTGCTTGGATTATAGTCACCGCCAGTGCTAACCGGCTGAGGTATGTGAGCGGTGAAACGGAGGAGGTAGACAAAGGCCAAGCTAACTCAGTCTGACAATTTTGTCAATGGCGCCCTCGCTCACCGCGGACATACCTCAGGCGGTGACTAGCAGTCGCGCGCGAATTATACATATTAGAATTCAAGGGCATAAAATTGCAAGAAATCATAAGCCGACTGGAAGACTAGTCAGCTAACAGCCGATTCCTATAATTTACGGACCGTTATTGGTTAAAATGCAGTCTTGTATCTTTACCAATAATGAAGCTAAGACCTCATAGCTTTGCATAGTAGACCATCCCTTATGGAAGTAGCTATCACAAGTACAATTAGATTACGAATCTATTTAAATGCCCAGTTAGGCAAAAAAATAATTCTTAATTTTTTCTTTCTTGCTATCTTTTCTTAATTTTTTTCTTTTTTTTCTTTCTTGCTCTTTTCTTTGTTTTTTTCTTTCTTGCTCTTTTCTTTTTTTCTTTCTTGCTATCTTTTCTTTTCTTTCTTGCTATCTTTTCTTATTTTTTCTTTTCTTCCTTTCTTTTTGCTTTTTTTGTAAAAAGTTTTTATTGTTTATAAGAACCGAGGGTTAGTCGATCATTACTTACGATGGAAATCGGGTGTATAAAACCGAAACTGTGATTCTAAAACAAACAACATAACCTCGTTCGTTCTTTATTAAAAGTTGTGGGAACGCTCATTTAGAACTTTAGTTCAATTATTGACTACCAAAGCCTATTTTTAAGTACAAAAATAAGAAGAAGGTAAACGCTTTTTGCCGAATAATTGCTGATTACAAATATGGCCACACAGTCGGTTTTCCCGACTAGTCGGCGACTACATCGCGCTACACAATCTATTTGTCACAGCCATATGGTTAAATTAGCCAGCTAATTGGATGCCTAGGCCGATATTTAATTGAACTAGAATCATTCAACGTTTAACAACTTGGCGTATTGAAAGTCAGCCCTTTGGCTGTCTCACATGGCTGTCTTGTTCAGTCATCTTGACTGAACAAGACAGCCATGTGATTCAAATGGTGAAAAAAAATCTCTGAGCAACTTGGAAATAGCGCTCGCCGGCCGCTGCGTCGGCACCGCTCGCTACCCCTGCTCGGCTCGCGCACGGTTGGTCACAGTTCTAACCTAACCTATTTCACCCACTTTAACTAAATGAGTACACGACATTCAGCCATCTGGTTAAATGTTGCGCTCAATGACTTGGCTAGTTGTCCTTCGGCTATTTAATTGGATGCCAGCGTTTAATGGCTCAGTTTAATTTAGCCAGATGGCTGCGATATATCCATGTGATCTATCTAGGAATTGCCTACGCTTTTATCCTACTTCCTACATATAATATAATATAATACAGGGTGTCCGGGACATCGACGCGAAGCCGGTTACCATGGATTCAGTACATGATTCTGAGCCCCCCTGCGTTGAAATTACTCGTCGGTTATTAAAAAAAAAAAAAAAAACAGTTGTTCCATACATTTTGACCGCGTAGGTATTGCACTTTTCTATGAAACAGCAGTTTTTTTTTTAATAACCGACGAAAAATTTCAGAGCCGGGGGGGCTCAGAATCATGTACTGAATCCATGGTAGCCGGCTT
This sequence comes from Agrochola circellaris, assembly GCA_914767755.1. Classification (NCBI taxonomy): domain Eukaryota; kingdom Metazoa; phylum Arthropoda; class Insecta; order Lepidoptera; family Noctuidae; genus Agrochola; species Agrochola circellaris. The sequence goes on along the minus strand of OU611839.1, from coordinate 24,867,183 downwards.
CGCGTCGATGTCCCTGCCACTTTGTATAATATAATATATATAATATTATAAACGCTAAAGTTTGTGAGGATGGATGGATGGATGTTTGTTACTCTTTCACGCAAAAACTACTGAAAGGATTTGAATGAAATTTAGCATACAGGTAGTTTATAACCTGGATTAACACAAAAAATACTTTTTATCCCGATAATCCTACGGGACCAAGAGTTATGTGGGTGAAACCGCGGGCCGCTTCTAGTACGTTATTATAAATTTGTAAAAAGCGGATAATCTCAAGGGGAAAAGAGTGTCCTTTTGTCATCTTATATCCATTGCTTCACACTGCTATCAAATATGCAACAATGTCTCGAAGGGGCAAAAGTGTATTATTATAAATTCATTGGAAAATGACGTAGCATAATTTTGTCCCCGGTTTCTGAAAGCATGTCAGCTTGTTGTCAATATCTTATGTCAATCTATTATGGGTATGGTTTGTTCCAAAAGTAACGGATGAAAATGTAAACAAAGTGGATGACAATTTGTATTGTCACTTCAAAATTGAGTGCTTTGATTTGATTATTTGAAAATTGAGGTTAATTTCATAATTTCAATTTTCGTCGATGATTTTTTAATAATGTTATTCAAACAAAAAATTATGGGAAAATGTGTTAATGCGCAACATTTAACCAGATGGCTGAATGTCGTGTACTCATTTAGTTAAAGTGGGTGAAATAGGTTAGGTTAGAACTGTGACCAACCGTGCGCGAGCCGAGCAGGGGTAGCGAGCGGTGCCGACGCAGCGGCCGGCGAGCGCTATTTCCAAGTTGCTCAGAGATTTTTTTTCACCATTTGAATCACATGGCTGTCTTGTTCAGTCAAGATGACTGAACAAGACAGCCATGTGAGACAGCCAAAGGCTGACTTTCAATACGCCAAGTTGTTAAACGTTGAATGATTCTAGTTCAATTAAATATCGGCCTAGGCATCCAATTGGATGCCGGCGTTTAATGAACGGCCTAGGCGTCCAATTAGCTGGCAAATTTAACCATATGGCTGTGACAAATAGATTGTGTAGCGCGATGTAGTCGCCGACTAGTCGGGAAAACCGACTGTGTGGCCATATTTGTAATCAGCAATTATTCGGCAAAAAGCGTTTACCTTCTTCTTATTTTTGTACTTAAAAATAGGCTTTGGTAGTCAATAATTGAACTAAAGTTCTAAATGAGCGTTCCCACAACTTTTAATAAAGAACGAACGAGGTTATGTTGTTTGTTTTAGAATCACAGTTTCGGTTTTATACACCCGATTTCCATCGTAAGTAATGATCGACTAACCCTCGGTTCTTATAAACAATAAAAACTTTTTACAAAAAAAGCACTTCACGCCCACTTCACCTTAGTTTCACGGTGATATTTTTACAGAATCGACCGGCTGGTGTCAAAGTTTTCATCCCGCCCATAGGCCTTTGACTTGGCTTCTCATGCCGTCGAGAAATATCTCTCAGGCATGCCGGTTTCCTCACGATGTTTTCCTTCACAGTTTTTGAAGCAAGTGATAATTATAAAATACGCACATGAATCTGAAAAGTCAGAGGTTAGGCCTTGGGTTCGAACTCGAGACCTATGACCTGGCAGTCTGACGGTCACACAACACGTTAAAAAAAAATTCTGAAAAATAGTGTATCCAATTATTTTGGCTCTATTTAGATCACACGTTTATCCTATACTATTAAACGAGCAATATTTCTAAATATATATATTTATAAACACTTTCTCGAAAACTGCTCTAACAATTTCAATGAAAGTTGCAATATAGGGGTTTACGGGGGCGAAAACTCAATCTACCTAGTTCTCATATCTGGGAAAATTCGTTTTCTCCGTATTTTCACCCGAGCTGAGCTCGGTCGCCCAAAGTTTAGAACAAGATGACTACCTTAGAATAATGACATGGCAGCATGGAATTAGTAAATACCTACTCATATGGCAGCATGGAATTAGTATGAACAGTCCTGTACTATTAAATGAACATTCTTTTTTTTACCAGAAAAGAGCTCAGTCGCCCAGGTACTGAGTTTCAAACAGTTTTAAGACTTCTGTTGATGCCTGAACTGTGGATACGAGAAAAGAACAAAAAAAGTTAACGTTCTTGTAATCTTAGATTTTATAGGCGTCCTTATTTTCACCCCCGTTTGGGGTATAATTGTAAACGAAAATTTATAACGTTAATACCAGCCTAAAGTTTAATTAAAAATGTTTTTAGTGAATTGGGGTCTTAAAAACTCGTTAAGAGGGTGTTTTATTATCAGGGTTAGTTTGTTTTATGAGCTTGGTTAGGACTGCTACAACTTACCCCCGATTAACTTCTGGAGGGAGGTGGGCTGGTTGGAATAACCACCAAACGGCCGCCATGACCGCGCGTGACGCACAATGGTCCATCTGACGGACTAAGTGCGGAAACCAAACCCTTTAACATAGAACATAGATCTAACTTAACCCCGATTTCTTAAAACCCTGAGCATCAAAATCGGATCTACTATCTTGAAAAGTTCACTCAAGTGAGCGTACTCAATTCGAAACCGAATTCATTTTTTTAAATAGTAAATCATTGTGGATTCAAAACGAGACGCAGTTCGTATTTCGAAGTGATGTTCGGAGAATTTGACAGCTGTCAAATATCATGCCAGCTGTTGTGATGGTTAACGAAAATAACAACAGCTAATTTCTGTTCCAACAGTATCTGATGGAGTGTAAACGAATCCTGTTCAGGTTAAATTGTTACTCAATCACTCTCTAATGGAAATTATTAACACATTTTCCCATAATTTTTTGTTTGAATAACGTTATTAAAAAATCATCGACGAAAATTGAAATTATGAAATTAACCTCAATTTTCAAATAATCAAATCAAAGCACTCAATTTTGAAGTGACAATACAAATTGTCATCCACTTTGTTTACATTTTCATCCGTTACTTTTGGAACAAACCATACCCATAATAGATTGACATAAGATATTGACAACAAGCTGACATGCTTTCAGAAACCGGGGACAAAATTATGCTACGTCATTTTCCAATGAATTTATAATAATACACTTTTGCCCCTTCGAGACATTGTTGCATATTTGATAGCAGTGTGAAGCAATGGATATAAGATGACAAAAGGACACTCTTTTCCCCTTGAGATTATCCGCTTTTTACAAATTTATAATAACGTACTAGAAGCGGCCCGCGGTTTCACCCACATAACTCTTGGTCCCGTAGGATTATCGGGATAAAAAGTATTTTTTGTGTTAATCCAGGTTATAAACTACCTGTATGCTAAATTTCATTCAAATCCTTTCAGTAGTTTTTGCGTGAAAGAGTAACAAACATCCATCCATCCATCCTCACAAACTTTAGCGTTTATAATATTATATATATTATATTATACAAAGTGGCAGGGACATCGACGCGAAGCCGGCTACCATGGATTCAGTACATGATTCTGAGCCCCCCCGGCTCTGAAATTTTTCGTCGGTTATTAAAAAAAAAACTGCTGTTTCATAGAAAAGTGCAATACCTACGCGGTCAAAATGTATGGAACAACTGTTTTTTTTTTTTTCAATAGTGCTAATCCCTAGCATCCTGCTGGTTGATTTGTGACAGTGACAGCTCACTTCACGCTCACTTTACCTAAGTTTCACGTTGATATTTTTTCAGAATCGACCGACAGCATCCAAAGTCGTAACACTTCAGTTTATTCAAACATTATTTTCGTGTATTTTTTTATTTTTTATGGTAGCGTACGTTAAATTCAGATTTAAAAAAAGCGAGCCTTACAGTAGTCGCATATTATTGTAACATCTGACATCTCACCTTGGTAATAAGCAGAGTATGAGTGAACTTTACACCCTGTTTCTCATGCCTTTAAAATGGCAATAGGCTCCCCGCTTCTCCTTCTCAGCTTGTCGATGACAATTTAAATAGAGTCGGACCAAGATTTCGCAACGAGTTTGCCACCGTCGGTAGCGTCCACACCAGGGCATGCTTGACATATTTACAATAACTGGTGAAAAGTGGGTACAATACAATACACCACCTCTGCTCAACCCTTTGAGGTTTACAGGCGTTATGATCCTACTTCCTACTCAAAGCGTTTATTTCAATTAAACCATTTACAGGCACTTTTGAATTGTCAAGGAATCGGTCAGTCAAAAATATGAAGCTAGTTGCCCATTCCAAAGCGTAGTAGGTACCTATGGAGAAGAACGGGCAAGAAACTCCACGGACACTCTTTTAAATAAAATAAATTGTTACAAAGTATTGGTTACATCATTCATGTTAAAATTATACACGTGAGAACAATGTAGAAAGACGTGCACGTTAGAAGCGTCCGTAATAAAAAGATAAAAGAAAGAACAATTAAAAAATTAAAATCAGCAATGGCCGCTAAGATTTGACCAATCCCAACTGACGGCGCCCGTTCACGACCATGACGCATGGATCAATGACGCCATTTAAATCAATACTAATATTCTAAATTTAAGTTTTTATGTTTGGATGTTTACTCTATCATCCAATTACGGCTGAACGGATTTGGATTTTTGGCACACAGATAGTTTATAGCCTGGATTAACATAATAGGATACTTTTTATCCCCGTAGTCCCGTGGGATAATTTCCGACCCGTGCGGACGAAGCCGCGTGCGAAAGCCAGTATGTAAATAAAAACAACTTTTTCTCATAAATCCCTCTAACAACCTACTGTTGACATACTGACAAAATCTTCATACCCATTTACCCGACCTACATACATCCGGATGACCACAATACACCCTGTATATTGTACTAGAAGCCTGTAACTGAAGTCTTTTAAACGTAAGGTCTCTTCCGTAGCGTGTATATAACATGATACAGGCTGGTTCGTTCGGCAAACCAAGTTTTCATTTTATTGTGGACACATTTTTTATTGGAGAGATTTTATCCTGTCATAAATATACCTACAGATTTACTATTTAACCCTAATTAATTTTATAAATGCGAAAGTGAGTTTGTTTATTAATTAAGAAGAAAGAAAATACGTTTATTTGCGGTACACATGACGCAAGGAAAGGACAAAACACGAAAATAAACAATTTGCGGGAAAATATGCGTCACATCCACGCAAAACGGCCATCGCTCAGCTTGATGCTGCGACCCTATGCGAGACAGAGCCCCAGCGCTGGTTTTCAGCGACAGCCGGCGTTGACGTGATGATGTGAACCGGTGCAGCGTATAGACAAAAATAAAATGAATAAATACAATAGTTAGTCCTAAATGTTTATATAAAATATAATGTTTATAGAAAAATAATAACAGCCGCATCGGGCGATCAAAGGCTAAGTTTGTGGATGGGTGGGCATTCATTACATATCGATACGCCTCCGTACCTCGGAAAGCACATTTAGCCGTTGGTTCCGGCTGTCATTCGTAGATCTTTGACAGTCGTTACGGGTAGTCAAAAACCCAAGTCTGACAACAAGTCTTACTAAAGCTGAATCGGGTATACTCGGCTCCAGTCGGTCGATGACGCTGCATCGCGTATACTCGTCGCTAAATCGCGTATACTCGACTTCAGTCGTAAGTTTTCAATCCTATCGTGGCGAGCAGTGGTGGCCCAGTGGTGGTTCGAACCCCGACAGGCGCTTTACTTTGTGTAAATTCTTTCACCACCACTGCTCTCAAAACGGTGAAGGAAGACATCGTCAGGAAACCGGCATGTCCTAGAACCAAACATTCGAAGACATGTGACATCTACCAACCACCCGCACTGCGCACGCGTGGTAGATTACGGCCCTCTCCGTCCCACAGAGAGGAGGCCTGTGTCCCAGCAGTGGGAACATTATATGCTGATTATGTGTAGTCATGAGCACATCCCATTTTTATTTTCATCAGTATTTTCCTGTAAGAGAAATCGTTTATACCGCTTACTTTAAAATATTAAATGGGCCTCTTTCGACTAAAATTACTTGTCTGAAAAATTAAGGTACTTTTCATAACAATTGTTTCTCCATCCTGTATATCTCGAGAGCCCCCTGTATCTGTCGTTTCGCCGCACAACAATAAATAAACGTGCGTATTGTGTAGGTATCCTTTTCTTACCATTTTCATTCTTCGAATATATTTTTTTTCGCAATATTTTTCAGAGGTTATAACGGTTAGCCTCTTTTATATCGAGCGATGTTTTTTACGGTTACTGGATATCGTTTCGGTTAATAAAAGAATGGGATATCTTGTACTTACAAGCTGTCAGTTTTATGCCGGTTTGCCGCTGTCATTTTAGAAAGAAAAATAAGTTCATTTGTCACAGAAACAGGGCCATAAAAAAAAAACTCGAGTAGAAAATAAGAAAATAAAACACAATATATTAAAATACAATAACGAGCTCAAAACAGAAATAGTCGGCAGCCACTGGCACGTCATGACTGTGTCAGGCTTCCACTCAGCATGATGCTGTGCTATGGGGACCCTCAGCACAGCGCTGATTTTCAGTGGTCACCCGAAAAAGACATACGGAAATCAAGTCAGGTTTAAAGAATTATACATAAATATAATATAAAATAAATATTACTTATAATATACTGCTACTATACAACCATTAGTATTAATAAAATTATTAAATAACATATAGATAATTATCCGCAGGCATCGCCGTGCGTGCATAAAACATGTAGCCACCTAAAACACCATTATCAATACCTACAAGAATATTCAGTGTTTTGTTTCGCTCCCACCATCACCTTCGCGTCGCCTGCGCACGCGCTCACAATAATAAAGAACAAAGTACAGTTTGCATTGCCCAATTATTGTGTTTGCTGTATTTCGGTACAGGCTACCACATGCTTGCACTGACTGCACAGGTCCACTCAAATCTGTGTGGTTCTTTCCTCAAAAGACCGTTTCAGACACTAATGTACGTGGTCTTCACATGATCTGACCAGGATTATTCTGAACTTTAAAACATCCTTGCTGAGTTTGTTTTGCCATTTATTCTCAGGGGTAGTCGCATAAAAAATTTCGACTTAATCTTGCTTATTTTATTTTGTTACTAGCAGCACCCCGCGGTTTCACCCGCATAAGTCTCGATTCCATAAGAATATCGGGATAAAAATATTCTATGTGTTAATCCAGATTATAAACTATTTGTGTGCCAAATTTCATCCAAATCCGATTTGTAGTTTTTGCGTGAAAGAGTAACAAACATTCATCCATCCTCACAATTTTTTTGCGTTTGTAATATTAGTAGGTTATGATGTGTAAAATTGGTTCCGATATCCTATTTAAAATTTCATTTAATTTAATTTCACGTCCATCTAAAACATTTTGACATTGACGGCGCCTAAGTCATAAAGACGTCGTCTTTATAAGGATAGTTTTTTTAGGAAAATTTATCAAAATATTTAGTAAAATCGTACGAGTTGTAAAGTGGTTAGTTCGAAAGCAGGCAAGCACTTTACTTTGTGTAATTTTTCATCACCACGGCTCTCAAAAAGTGTGGTGAAAAACATCGTGAGGAAACCGGAATAACCTAGAACCAGAAATTCGAAGACATGTGACATCTACCAGCCCGCGGGGTGGCTTACGGCCCACTCCCTCTCACAAAGAGGAGGCCTGCGTCCCAACAGTAGGAACATTACAGGCTGATTACACATGGTAGAATACCAAGACAGGTAAAGTGTTAGCGGGTTTTTCTGTCATGAATTTCTCAGTAGCAGCCCGAAATCTGCTTTGTGCCCGGTTGATAGTAACAGACTCGTCCCGTATTACATGGGACTAAAACATAACTGGCGAAATGCGAGTGTATTATAGGTACACATCTGCTTAATCCTTCATAGATTACAGGTGGGATGTTATGTGTTATACGAGTATTAGTAGAATCACCATCTAGAAGGACGCAGGTGACAGAACCAACAGCTGTTATCTTTTAAGACGCAGATATATGCCAGTGACCTTGAGTGGTAAGCTTGCGTGTTCTGTACTGAGCTCACGCAACGCGTCGTACGTCCAGCCAGGACTTGCCCATCGAGGAGCGCTGTCCTAAATTAGACGCATTCTTAATTTATTATACATAAAACAAAAGGTATTTTAATAAAATACGTATACAACAAGATCAATAATTAAATTATCTTTAAAATGGTGAAGGTTTCAGAAAAATACGCTTGATAGATTTTGTGTGATTCTCCGATTTTTATAAGCGTTATACACAACTTTACAAATTAATTTCACTATGTAATATAAACATAATCTAAAATATTCTTATATTAAATTATTAAGAAAATGCTCTAATTTAACATATATTTTTTCCAAATCATTTACACTATTCGTTTAGTCGTTTAAATCATTAAAAGCCGGTTATCGTGGCCTTAAGTGGAAATGACCCGAATATTGAACTCACTAACGATTTGAGTGGTTGAGCAGTTAGCCGTTAGTTCAAACTAATTGCTTAATACAAGCAAGTTTAAGTTTTATTACTTGAGCAATAAAGCTTAAACTAATAATAAGTAATAAATTACTTAGTGGAATCCCCGAATCAATCTGAGGAGAAAGTTTTAGTCTATGGTTAAGCTTATTAAATTGTTGTTTTGAGTCAAATTCTTGATTTTGGTATCATCTGTGTATTTTTGATGAAAAATGGTTTCTTGCGAAATCTATGGAAGCAGTACTATCATAGTTAATGGATTCAAAAACTCTGTGAGAAATCGACACGCGTTTCGTTTGTGTGACGTCAGGTTTTTGATGCGTAATTCGCATGTGGCGATGTAGATGCCGCCACAAGATAAATATTATTCGAGAATGGAAAAGTAGGGACTTATTTGCATGTACCTGCAAGGTAATATAATCTCAACCTTATCTATAATAGGCGACGACCAGGGATTTCAACATTTAAAAAAATTGGCCAAGTGCGAGTCGGAATCTCACACGACGGGTTGCGTACTGTACTAAGATCGAGCAAAAAATGCTGAAAAAATACATGTGTCTTGTATGGGGTCCCCATATAAGAAACATGTTCTTTTTATAATGTTTTAATTTAATTTTGTGTAATTTCATCTAATTTTGCCTAATCTTGAATAATTTCATTTAATTTCAACAAATGTCTACTTTTAAGGGCAATTCAAAATATATACACAATCTTAGATCTAATATACAACTAACACTAAAATATATAAATTATAAACAAGTATGAAGAGGAAATAAATAAATAAAGGAAGAGCTCATTGGGCATCAAAAAATTCGTCGGCATCGCTGTCAGTGGGAAAAGTGCCCAAGAGGCTGGCAGCATTGCCACGTTGGGTGGCAATGATGATTCTTTGACCTGAAAATTGGCCATCACTTTTAAGTAATTTAATATAATTTTATGATTGAATGTGTTATTACTAATAGATACAAGACCTATATCTTGTATGTGTGGTGGAAACTTAATATAAGTTGGATTTTTTAATATAAATAAATACAATCTGTGAAAATTTCAACTGTTACGGTACATGAGATACAACCCGCTGACAGACGGACGGACGAACAGCAGAGGCTTAGTAATAGGGTTCCATTTGACACCCTTCGTGTACGAAACCCTAAAAAGCAGACGAGTGCATCATACATATAACCAGTAACGGTCGGTAAGTTATAAGAACAGCCGGTCGATTCTGTAAAAATATCACCGTGAAACTTAGGTGAAGTGAGCTTGAGGTGAGCTGTCTATATTGTTAATCCGTAGCATCCTGCCGGTCGATTCTGACAGTGACAGCTCACTTCACGCTCACTTCACCTAAGTTTCACGTTGATATTTTCACAGAATCGACCGACAGGATATTAAGCTCAAAACACACTCAAAGCACGTGCGTGTCGGGCGCGGGTCGGGACGGGAGTACAGCGGGCTTGTATACAGGGTGATTGGAAGATGGGTGCAAAGTTTTAAGGCGAAGATAGTACAGACAATTTAGAACCATTTAAGCCATGGTTGTCTTAGACGAAGTCTTACCAAATATTTTTAACCAAATTTTTAAGTTTTTTTTCGGAAATTCTCAAAATTTAATGTAAACTGCATAATTATGGCCAAATTGAATGATAAATGAATTCATTTTTTATTTAATTAATTAAAGTAATGTGTAAGCAATCAAGCAAAACATGTTTTAGGCTTCTGTGTCATTAGACATTTTTTTTTACAGACATTTAAAGCTCAGAAAAAATAAAAAAATTGTACAATACGTCTTTTAAACCATATTAAAAAAAAAAAAAATTGGTAAGACTTCGTCTAAGACAACCATGGCTTAAATGGTTCTAAATTGTCTATACTATCTTCACCTTAAAACTTTGCACCCATCTTCCAATCACCCTGTATATTGTAATTACGTGGATGTCAGCACACGAAAAGCGTGCGCGGGTTGGGCGCGGAGCGGGTCGGGAGCGGCAGCCGTCTACAAGCCCGCCGTACTCCCGTCCCGACCCGCGCCCGACACGCACCCGCTTTGTGTATGTTTTGAGATTTAGTTTTAGTCTACGTATAGAGATAGCCTTAAAGCTACAATGTTGTGCTCTGAGACATCGTAAAGCGAGTTCTTCGACTTTTAAATTATGTAGGAACCACGGGGGGCAATAAAGTCCCACTATTTTGTACTTTAAAATGTAGTGAATTTGTTGTTCTTTCGTTTTCGTGTGAGTGACTAACCTTGTGTCAGAATTTTTATGACGCCCATGGGCCTCTGACTTGGCTTCACATGCCGTCGAGATATATATATATATATCTCTCACGATGTTTTCCTTCACCGTTTTTGAAGCAAGTGATAATTATACAATACGCACATGAACCCGAAAAGTCAGAGGTCGTGGCTTGAGTTTTAACTCGAGAACACTAGGCTACTGGTGTCATTTGAGGCTAATTTGTTGTAGTCAACGTCTGCTATAGGTAGTAATTTCTGTTATGTCTAAAGGTGGGTACTGACTGGTGTTACGGGCCGTAATGTACCATTCGCAGCGAAGATGTTACGTTACGCCGTGTCCTAAAATCCGTGTAACATGCTCATTTCGAACTCTTTATTCGCCCGTGCTACAAATTCTAAATACAATAGCTAAGAATCGAAGCGTGTGGCACTTGCGCTCGTGACGTCTTGTTGCAGGCGTACTGACTAAACCGCGCAACACTCGCCAAAAAACTGACAGCGGGCGGAGCACTCGAAACGAGCAACGAGCGGCTCGGTGCTCGGGTGTTCGTGCTCGTTTCCACGTACTGACCGCACGAATGCTCGCTTTAGAACATGTTACATTACACCCCGTAACACATTTCAGTACCCACCTTGGAATTGAAGGCTGGTTCTCAGACAGAGAAGGCTCTTATATTCACATCCAAAGGAAACTACTTACTTCAAGCAGGATGGAAAGTATTCGATATGTTCAGGGTACGGTTCATAGCTGTATGTCTACTACTGTTATGGGCGTCTACTCTCTAAGTCCGTCAACGAAGATACGGGCCCGCCTAAAAGTAGTTGATCCGTCAAACTAGTGTACTGTACAACTGTGTTCTTAATGTCCCTCGGGAATCATCGTATTTCCGAAAACAATCGAATGCTAATTTCCAATAAGAAACCAATCGAATAATAATTTGAATTCAGAACTACTTTATTGTTGTTTTGTTTTGATTTTCGTGTGAACTATATAGAGCTAAAGTGCTTAGTTCACGTTAAATCTAATTGATGGAAGAAAATAGTTGTACTGTAAATTTCAATTTTTCGGACAGCCAAAACACATCGGGAGTAGGGACAACTGTCAAATCGTTTTGTCATTCAATCTTAGTTCGTACACAGATCTAATTTTATGTCCGTAAGTGACACTGAATAGCAAATGCCTGTAACTTCGACCGAAACTACGGATTTCGTGCGTAGGGAGCAGACAATAAAAAAATTGCAGGATAATTTGAAAAAATCCTAGGATTATTGCAAAGGATTATTGGAAAAAAAAGAACGATTTTCCAAATTATACGAGCTAAAATCACAATCATTGAAAAAATCCAACTTTTCTTAGGTTACATCGGGGGCAACGATTTCTCTGCGACCCTCGTAATCATTAAGCGCAGGCCACACCGCCAGCTAGCGGGCGGGCGGGCTTGGCGGGCGAACATCGTTTCACCTCTTTACATGGTTAGTCGGTAGCTCGCGGTGTGAACCGAAGTATGTATGTAAAGAGGTGAAACGATGTTCGCCCGCCTAGCCCGCCCGCCCGCTAGCTGGCGGTGTGGCCTGCGCTTTATACGTAATTCTTTTGTCATTTTCTTTTTTTGGTAGTAGAAGCCCGCGCTTTTGTTCAAGATGAAAGAATTCTAAGTATGTTTGTTATTGTTCTTATTTATATGTTATTTAATCATTTTAAGTATTCATACTATTGGTTGTATATTGACAGTATATTTTATGTAGGTACTATTTGTTTTATTTTATATTTATGTAAAATTCATTAAACCTGACTTGGTCTCCGTACGTCTCTTTCGGGTGAACACTGAAAATCAGCGCTGTGCTGTGGGTCTCCATAGCACAGCATCATGCTGAGTGGAAGCCTTCTTGTCACAGTCATCACGTGCCAGCAGCTGCCGACTATTTCTGTTTTGTGCTCGTTATTGTATTTAAATCTATTGTGTTTCATTTTCTTATTTTCTACTCGAGTTTATCATCTTTTTTTTTTAAGCACTAGTTTCTGTGGCAAATAAACTTATTTTTCTTTCTTTCTTTCTAATAGTGTGAAGAATGATATTGAAAAGGGAGTGAATGATAGCGTGGCGGTTGATAGGGGAGAGTTGAAGAAGTAAACGTGGTCCGCCGACCCCACGTACACGGGACGAGGGCAGCGAGATGATGATGGTTGTGTATTTGTAACCAGCTTCAATCAATCATAGACAAACTGTAATATTTATCCGGGTAGATAAAGAACATACCTAGTTCCCATAGGATGTAAATTAAGCCGACAACTACTGCTTGTCTCAAAACTCCAAAATCGATCTGCCTAGCCTTTTCCTAACTCAAATTCAAATTCAAAATATTTTACCTACAAGGGCACTTATGAAACGTCAGAAGCTAGGTGCACGGTTCCAATTGGTCGTTTCCTATGGAGAAGAGCCGGCAAGAAACTCCACGGTTACTCTTTTAAAAGTATTTTTTTTTACAATTTTTCCAAATTACAGTGTTAAAAGCTTCGATCAACTATACAGGTATGAGAGGACAGTGTAGGCCCATCAACATGTACCAGGTACCAACCAGGTACCAGGTAAAATATAAAATGGTCCAAAGATCTTATTGTTGTGTCTAAAATGTTCTCACAAAATTTTTAAGAAAATAATCTATATAAAAGATAAATAAAATAATAAAAATAAAACTATATTGGGGGTCGGCTTCCAGTCTAACCGGATGCAGCTGAATACCAGTATTTTACATGGAGCGACTCTGACCTCCACAACCCAGTTACTGGGTAACACGATACTCCTTGGTAAGACTGGTTGTTAGATTTTCGGGCTAGATACTTCTGACGACTCTTAACGACTGTCAAAAATCCACGAATGACAACCGGGACCACCGGCTTAACGTGCTTTCCGAGACACAGAGGAGTCTCGATATATAAAGATGGTCACCCAATCACGGACCAACCCCGGCAAGCGTAGCGTTAACCAGACGGATCGACCCGTGCGGCTGTGATTACTAAGCCAAGAGCTCCTCAAAACTTCAACTCACATAAATCCCTTCCTTTTTAATATGTCTCTATTAGCATGCACGATATTACCCCCAACATTGACATATGCGTCTCCCTCTGTCCGCTCTCCTCGATTAGTATTCAGCCGGAGTCTGCCCCCAAAATTAACGTGTCGCTGCGAAGCTGTTGTTCAGACTAGACAAATTGCATTTTGAGTACTGTGTTCTTTTGTTCTGTCGGCACGACTTATACGAGATACAAAAATAACTCGTGCTGTGGTGGTGAGGTTGGGCTGGCAAGTTAAGTTGATAGCGGGATTGAAATAGATTCATGTTTCTGACTGAATGACAACAATTTACGTAGCCGTTTTCCCAGTATTTTTGGGGTCAGCTTCCAGTCTAACCGGATGCAGAAGTATAGGGATGTTGACAAAATTGTTTTTTGTCCGTCATGTAGATTATAAAAAAATATTGGACACGAATTTTTTATTTTTTTACGTAGTTAAAAGATTACGGTAATACATTGTGTAGGCAATGCGTTAAAATGTGGCATGACGTCACTTGGCTGTTGATTTTATACTGACTTGTGACGTAGCGAGCCCCCACTCCCCAACTTTAATGCGTTTTATCAAAATTATTTTTTATTAATATGATAAAGCAAAAAATACGTGTCAAATATTTTTTTATTATCTGACTGACGGATTAAATAGTTTTTTTTTTTGCTCCACTCAACATCCTTTTATCAGTATTTTACACGGAGCGACTGCCTATCTAACTTCCAAAACCCAGTTAATGAGTAACACGATACTCTCGACTCCTTGACAATTCAAAAGTGGCTGGAAATGATTTAATTGAAATAAATTATTTGAGTTCGAGCACAATTAGTACAGATGAGTCACTCCGTAAAATAATTTAAATAAAAAGCGACTCTTGCAACGACACAATAAAGTGCAATTCAGGTCGCACAGCGCTAATTACCTACAGTTATATTCACCTAAAAGTTGCCTCTCTTTCTATCGCGTAACTCTTATACCTTCTGACTACGTTACGCCCACTGAATTCGACAAGTCGAGCCTGCCGCGCACCTACTTGTAGCTTCATACATAAAATGCGGAGTGTCCCTTCTGTATTCATCAGTGGTTTGAGTTTGAATGACGTGCTAAGATCTACTGCTTATGTGTGGACACTCAAGGATGATCTACATAAAATCGCCGCTCCACTGAAGCCCTCGGTTAAGCTACGCATGTGTATCTAGCTTTGTTTTGTAAAAAAGTAGGCAGGACCGACCACTACGATCCACGGCCACGCTACTCACGAATACGTGGCTGGTAAACAAATGAACCGCGCAACTAACGTGGGTAACCTATTCGTGCTCGAATTTGTGTTCGAGGAAGCGACCAATTGGAACCGTGCACCTAGCTTCTGACGTTTCATAAGTGCCCATGTAGGTTTATGTGGAATAAAATATTTTGATTAGATTTTGATTGTAAAGGGGGTCCCCTAGTCGAACCGAAGTCACGAGCAAAAGCAAGTTCGATATCATTTATTTTCTATACCCTCATTATAATACTCTAAAACGATTTTATCGAGTTTGACGCCCGCCTAACTTACAGTCGAACCTCGAGATCGATTTTTCATCCCATTTCCGTAATCGGATTGAGCTGAAATTTTGCACAGCCGTGTAGTTCTGACGACATTATAATATTAAGGTTTCATATAGTCTGATAAGGACATGAAAGATGCCAGAATTTTATGAATGATTTTAATACGTACATACAAAAATTCACGCCTATTTTCATGGGGGTAGATAGAAACTGTAGAATGCTATCTGCTAAATGATCTTTACATGCTCCTTTTGATTCGTTTCAGTACACAAATATGGTCATTCATGCACGCCAGTTGCGAGTACTACGCACCTCATGTTATTGGGTGGCAAAGCGCCTGGTGGTTGGATCACCGCCATCTAAGGACAGTTGCAATACTAGAGGCAAAAATATCTAATGTCCCTGTAATTTGGTACACCCATAAATAATTGACAGAGTTTATCATAGATATTATAGACATCGATGTAGGAAAAACATCGTGAAGAAACTTGGAGTTGACTAATACATCCACGAAGAAGCGCCCCACTCCGCTCCGCTCCGTACTAAAGTGCAGCTTAAAATATAGTTGCCCCGGAGTGGGGCGCGTCTTCGTCGATAGCACACCATGCTTTATTATATGTATCAAAAAGGTGTGGTCTTTAAAAAAGTTGTTCAGTTTGAGGGTCTGTACCGGGTGTGATGCAGACCATCAAACTGAACTACTTTCTCCATGGGACGGACATCGTTATCGCGACAAAAATATCTGATGTCCCATATATTTGGGACGAGTACGTATTGAAGTAAATAAAGGTATATTTCATACCTTTATTTACTTCAATTCTTATTCGCCTTTCCCCATGGGACGGACATCGTTATCGCGACAAAAATATCTGCTGTCCCACACATTTGGGGCGAGTACGTATTGAAGTAAAAAAGGTAGATATTTCATGAATGAAAACCAAATACTACCTACTATGTTATTTATAAGCACTGCTTCAGATCTTTTTGTTACTTCGACACATGTTCACGACTCTTCGATCATTATTATTCCGACCGTGCGTGGCCCGCTCTGATATAGTGACTTTAATGAAGTCAAAATCGATACCAGCTTTGTTCAAATACAATCTTGTACTAGAAGTTCTTGTCAGAGAGTTTATTTGTTTGTTTTTTAACCGACTTCCAAAAAGGAGGAGGTTGTATGTTCGTCGCGTTTTTATTTGAATCTCCAAAGATTTCTCCGTCAATTGTGGATCGATTTAAAAAATCTTTTTTTGTATGAAAGGGTCTGCTCCCAAATTGGTCCTATATAAATTTTATTAACTTTGCTTGGATAGTTTTTTAGTAAGCTTCAATAATGCGTAGTTTTCCCACTTAGTATATGTGGATGATATGATGATACCTATCGTGGTGCAGTAATCTTATTCTAGATGCATCGTCTTCACATATACTTAATTAATGTATACAAAATATTGTAAAAACATTTTAAAAGAGTAACGGTGCAGTCTCTTGCCCATTCTTCTCCATACGAGAACTACCTTTTGGAAGGGGCGACTAGAATCAATTCTATTTTGTGTAAAATTGACGTTCATAAGTGTCTAATTGAAATAAATTGTTTGACTTTGACTTTGATAACTTCCTGTCACTGTTATTTACATAGCAGGTAGTCATATTCGAATTTGTGTGGGGAAGGTACCACAACCAAAAACGGAAAAAAAAAATACAAAAAAAAAAAAAAAAACTACCGACTTCTAAAAAAAAATAACACTACAAAGTGAAAAATTACTTTAATTTCGGAAGTCGGTGTCTTTGGTTTAGAATTTTCGTTTTTTGCCCGACACCGACTTCCGAACGAATGTATAATATTTGGTTATGTGACTTAATGCGTTTGCGTAAAGATCATTTTCACCTAAAGCTACTATAAAAAGGGTGATTTTGAAGGCGTACTCAGTTCAGATGGTGATCGGTTTTACGAATTTTGCCGATGCTACACGCTGTTGCTGCTTACTGTACCTACTATTGAATTTTGCTGAACTTGACATAATTTCAGACGATATGTATATAATGTTACTGAAATAATGCACATTGTGAAAATAGTTTGTTCAGATTCGTTTACTGAATCGATTTCTGACAAGAGTTTCTTGCCGGCTCTTCTCCATAGGCAACGACCAATTGGAACCGTGCACCTGACGTTTCATAAGTGCTCATGTGTTATGTGAAATAAAATATTTTAATTTTGATATTTTTAATGTAAGTAATTCGAAAGAGTAACAATTTGTTTTTAAAAGTATATAAGGCATGACAGGGTGTAAAGTTCACTCATACTCTATAGAAAAGGGAGGATCGTCCGACCAGGTGGATGTCGTGTCTTGTGGGCAACTGCCCGACGATTGATATCAGGATGTTGTATATACAATGTGGCCAAACCTGAAATTGCGAAAAAAACATCTGCTGTTCCCTACATTATAACGAGCTATGCGAACATAAATGTATGGAACAGCTGATTTTTTTTCGCGATTTCAGGTTTGGCCCCATAGTGAAAGTTGTTCATAATGACGAGTACAATGATCCCTTAAGAGGATGCAAACGAATTAAATTTCACATTGTATATCGGTCACACGGTTAACTCTGCTTGCGTGATGCAGGACTTGTGTGACGTCAGGTCTTTGATGCGTAGTTCGCATGATAGTGGCGTTGTAGATGCCGCCACAGACGCGTACGTACGGCGATTTCTAACAAATGCCAGTCGCTTGCACTCGCTATACCTACGTGAAGCGTCTCTGTATGTGTGCGTGCGTTTTCGCTCGTATACGTGATATAGAGAAAAGCGCTTACAGTGCTATTCTGTAACCGTCTAACCGTGAAAACTTAGGTGAGGTGAGCGTGGAGTGAGCTGTCATTCCACAGGGATTGACACTATTGACAGCTCACTTCACCCAAGTTTTCACGGTGAGATGTTTACAGAATCGCATGGCAGAAGAGTAATAAAATACACCCACAATTCACCTGTAAACTACTTACTGTCTTCAAATCTTTGAAAGCGAACATCGTCTCTTTTTCCCCAGGCTTTTGTGACATGTGATATGCTAACCAAACTACCTGAGTTTAAAGGATAAAATTCTCACAATACCCTCGGGAATTTTCCTGGTATAATTTACTTTTTGGACGCTTTTTTTTAGCTAAAATAACCTTCCGTTAAAGCCAGTGTTTCCCGGGGGCCTTAAAATTACGGAATATATTTTTTGTCGAATCGAGCCGTCTCCCTTATTATAGTTTTAGAATGCTAATTTGGAGGTCTTTGATTTGAATTTTTAGGTTAAAAACGAGTGATGGATACCTGGTTTTATAATAGTAGTAGGACGACGGCGCGTTGTGTTCCACGCGCACCTCTAAGAGATGTCAGCACAACAGAAGGGGTCTGCTAGGACCGATGCCTGCCGGGGTCGCGGGAAAGTCCTAAAGGGATACCGTGGCCCCTGGCAACATACAGGCAACACTGAATACGCGTGAGTTTTAGTCAGTAAGAGTCTGACACGCCCCCCCGCTCCGACCAGAGCGGGAGAGGTTATTTGATGAAACAAAAAGCCTGTCTATATTTGCGTGCGATTTTGGTCGTTGTAAGAAATGAAATGAAATTGTTTATTCTGTAAATAGGATATCGGAATCACTTTTACACGTCATATTTAAAAAAAAATAGGCTAGATGAGTTCGGCGTTTCCTATCTGACTACTCTGAGAAGAAAGTCTGAAACAAACTCAGAGGTCGTAGTCTCTTTTAAAGTCCAGACATAATCTTGGTCAAGCTTGAAAGGACCATATAGATTAGTGTCTGAAATGGTATTTTGAGGAAAGAACCATACGGATTTGAGTGGACCTGTCCAGTCATTACAAGCATTTGTTAGTAATCGTGGAGCTCAACTCAGAACTTACGGAGCTCAAGGACAGACAGACCTCATCACCTGCCTGCCTTTTCTTCCAGTCTAACCGGATGCAGCTGAATACCAGTATATTACATGGAGCGACTGACTATCTGACCTCTATAACACAGTCACTGGGTAACACGATACTCCTTAGCAAGACTGGTCTAACATAAAAATCAAGCTAAAACTTTTGTGGTTTACATCAATGACAATGACACACTACATGCAATGTAGATCTAAAAATTAATTCCGTCAAGAAAACAGTACCTACATAAGGTTTTTATTTAAAACCTCTGGTAATGGCGTCACGTAGAGCCTTATTTTGTAGAAGCGACTCTACGTAGAGATCTTTTATTGAAAGATATTTGATACCATAGAGCTTTGTTGGAGAGCTGAGAAAGTGTACGCAGATTAGCGACCGTCTCTCAGATCTTCACAACCCAGTTACTGGGTAACGCGATACCCCTAGGCTCTTGGCTCAGACGACCTTCTGTAGAAGTACTCATAGACAAATATAAGGCTTTATATTAAAGCATTATTTCCTCCCTGGAGATAATAATTTAAATGAAGGGTGGAAATCAAATTACTTTCTATTTACTATTAAAATGGGAACGTAAGTCAATTAAGTCGAGATATTATGTTTAATTAAATTACGAATAATTATGTTTATTCTGTTTTCACCTACTAATTATTTTAGGGTTCCGTACCTCAAAAGGAAAAAAACGGAATACCCTTATAGGATCACTTTGTTCTTGTCAAGACCCTTTCTTAGGAACGCGTAAAGGTATATTGAAATTAATATCAAATACGTAGGTATATGGTCCTTTGGAGCTCAAAAAAAATCAAGCTTCTAAGTCAACGCAATAAAAAATACGGCTATTTATGCGACATATTTTGATACTCGCAAATAGATCAAAACTACAGGGTACTTCCCGTTATGCCTGCCGGGGTTGCGAGTTTGTCCGAAAGGGATATCGCGACCCCGGCACACAGGCAATGGAAGGAACACGGGTGGGTTTTAGTCAGTAAAAGTCTGACACGCCCTCCCGCTCCGCCCAGAGTGGGAGAAGTGATTTGATAATTTCCGACACTAAAAAAAAAAAAAGGGTACTTTCCGTTGACCTAGAATTATGAAACTTGGAAGGAGGCAAGATTAATTGACTTGATCATTGACAAGAGAAGATGAATTGACTTGTTTTTTTTTTTTTCTGATTTTAATGTAATTCGGATGTAATGATTTAAATATAGATTGCATGCATGATGTTTCATATATAGGTATTTAGTTATAGATATTCAAACACGCTGTAAAAATTGTTATTGAATAAATGAATTGAATTGAAATGAATATAGACTTTGAAATTATAATAACAAAAGGAAAAAAAGTTCATTTGTCACAGAAACAAGTGCATGCAAAAAGGTCTCAAACTCTAATAATAAAGAAATTAAAAATCTTGACTTGGCTCGCGAGGTTGTCGCCATGTGGGATGTGGACTCAGTGATCATTGTGCCGATAGTCGTATCAGCCAATAGCTTAATTGCCAAGAGCCTCGACCAACACCTAAGGAGGCTCTCGTTGGGCAGCTGGATCAAGGGCTTGATTCAGAAAGCGGTACTCCTAGACACGGCTCGCATTGTCAGGAGGTTCCTCTCTCTGGAGCCCTGACCGCCGGTAGCGTGGACCCGGTTCCCGATACCGGTGGGCTACTATTTTTTATATTTTTAAATGTTTTAATATTTTTTTATATTCTAATATTTAAAAATGTTATTTATAAGTGTTTTAAATGAAATAAAAGAAAATAAAAAGACAATAAATCTATAATCACGAGCACAAAACAGAAATACTCGACAGCTGCACGTCGCGCGTCCTGACTGTGACAAGAAAGCTTCCACTCAGCATAATGCTGTGCTATAGCCCATAGCACAGCGCTGATTTTCTGTGGTCACCCGACATGTCAGATTTCATACGTCAATAAAGATATTATCTGAAGGTGTTGAAAGATACCATAAAATGAACCGCACGTATTCTTTAATACTCGACAGGATCGTAAACAAGAAAATCTGGTATTCTCGAGCATTTTTCCGCATGATTCTTCAATTTCATTCATTCCTTTGGGAGGAGGAATGCCGAAGTGGAAAGTTATGTCAGCCATTTTTTGTGCGGAAATAAATATGGCATTTTACTTTTGGGTTTGAAGCCAGCGATTTGCCTTAAGTACTTCTCGTCGAGTTCTTAATTTATTATGTTAAATTATGAAATTGATATAATTTTCTGTAGCTTTTTTATTTGTTTTTATTCTGTCCATCAAACTGTCAGCGAGTTTTAAATAAACGTCTGAAATAGATATTAATTTCAACTTTATACCATTCAATCTGCCTAGCCTTTTCCCAACTATATTGGGGTCGGCTTCCAGTCTAACTGGATGCAGCTGAATACCAGTATTTTACATGGAGCGACTGCCTATCTGACCTCATCAACCCAGTAACCGGGTAATACGATTCCCCTTGGTAAGACTGGTTGTCAGACTTTCGGGCTTCTGACGACCCGTAACGATTGTCAAAGATCCACGAATGACAGCCGGGATCAACGGCTTAACGTGCTTTCCGATATATACGGTGGATGTTACTTTTAATACGAAATCGCCAAGACTGTATTATATAATTTTGGAAAAATATCTGGTAATTATCGTTTGTAATAAAAATAATCTTATTTTAAAGTTGTATACTTCCGAATTGGCCACCCTGTTGAAATAATCCCAAATATTAAAAAAATGGAAGCCTATATTTCAACCAAAATTATAAAAAGCAGTGATACGAGTAACCGGACAGTGACCGTCGAACTGCCAAGTCATAGGCCTCGAGTTCGAACCGAAGGCACGCACCTCTGACTTTTCGGATTCATGAGCGTATTGTATAATTATCACTTGCAAAAACGGTGAAGGAAACCGGCACGTCTGAGCGATATCTCTCGACGGCATGTGAAGCCAAGTCAGAGGCCCATAGGCGACATATAAACTCTGACACCAGTTTAGTCACTAACCACATGAAAAAAAAAAAATACGTGTGGCACTCGAGGACTGCCGCGGTAAAGCTATTGCATAGCATATATTCAAAAATAAGAAGATAATATTGTAGATTTAAAATATTTTTTTTTAAAAATACCCCTATACCCCCCCCTAAATCGCAGAATTTACACAACCGTCAATGACGTCTGCCCTCACCCGTCTGCCCGCGTTCGGGTCGCGCACTCGGCGATCGCGCGTCATTGCCTATCCCGCCCCTCCACCCTCGTTCTGCGCGCCCGCCGTCGACTCATCGCAGGTCATTCTTATCGTTCTAACTTTTAAAATATTAGTCCAAATTACTTAGTGTAAAAGACAAATTTTATCTACATTAAATACCGAAAGCGATGAAGGTATTTATTTTGATACGAATTAACTAAATACTCTAAAATATGCAACTTAAAAAAAGTATTCAATTTAAATTTATTTATAGCTCACTATTTTGGCTATAATGGCTTCCACATAAAAGGTAGATATATGCTGTCGCGGACTTTTATTTAGAACTCTTTAAGACAAACAACCCCACAATACATTCTTTTCATGTAACTCCAGCGGTTTAGGCAGCGCACGCAAAGATAGATCTCAGAGGGCAGGATTTTTTCCGACTTACTGGATACTTATCGTTATATTATGGCTAAATCACATAAAATCTTTATAAATTGTAGCCTATGTGTTATTCTGATATATAAGCCACATTACTGTAAAGTTTCATTAAAATCCGTTCGGTAGTTTTTGCGTGAAAGAGTAACAAACATCCATCCATCCATCCTCACAAACTTTCGCGTCAGGTTTTTTTTTCGTTACGGAATTTCTACATTCGGTCGCCGCGCTCAGAGTCTCCGATAAAAGCTATGCAATAGCTTAAAAGAAAGAACCATAATTATGGGAAAAAATGCCTCCGCAGAAGATGTGTGATGATCTACCTAATTGAAAATTTTAGTTGACAGTCGAATGCATCGCAGATTCGCAGTGCGCCCGCGTCCCTTCGCTTGTCATCATAGATAATAGTCTATACTATGGACAAGTGATGTTGGAACGTCGGGCGTGAATAGATTAAATTATTTATTACTTAGAAAAAGTTTTTTTTTTTTTTTGGTGTATCCCATAGTGGGATTTATCTTAGTCCGTAGGTGTGTCCGTGGCATCACAGTGGGCCGGCCCTATCAGAATACCAGCGCTGCGGTATTTATTTATTTTTTAAATATCGCCGCATTATGCTGAGATAGGAGCCTTTTTGGCCTCGCACAGGTCGTTATTATTCTGTTTTTAAATTCTCCTTTTTTTGTTTTTTATTTTTATTATTACTTTCTGTTTGTATTTCCTGTGCGTATCCCAAATAAAATATTTTTCTTTCTTCTTTCTTTCTGTACCTCTAATTGTACATTGCACGAAACATATTCAATAAACACTTGTGAGAATATCATAAATTAAGTGAGCGCCGCCGTCTGTAAATTCACTTACGCCGCCACGCTCCGGCTTTTACGGGCAATAATTTTGTAAAACTGCCTGAAATTGTGTTACTTGTGTGATAAAATCATTTCCTTTCAGCGTATGTTTATTTCTTGGTCTTATATTTTTAGTATAAAAATAAAAACTGGCCAAGTGCGTGTCGGACCACGCACAATAAAGGGTTCCGTAGTTGGGATGAATGAATTCCAAGAAAAACATGTTGTCCAATACATTTCAACTGCAAATGTAAGTTTGTACGCACAATATTGAGAGATTTACTATGTTATTTTGAGACCTTAGACTTCTTATAGATTTTCTTGTAATCTATGAATAAAGAACCATTCCCTGTATTTTTTTCAAAATTTTAGGCTCAGTAGTTTCGGAGATAAGGGGGGGAATGGTAAATTTTCATCAATTTTCTTAAATATCTTTAAAAGTATTTTGTCAAAAATTATTACAAAAATATATTTGAGATCCTCGCAACAACTTCTTTCATTTGATATGTCACACGGTTCAGTGTGCAAAACGTTTTATTTTTATTTTGTTTTTTTCCGCCAAAAGTAACCTCCATATTCAAAATTCATATATTTACGTTACACGTCCGTGTTTGGGTCACAGAAATACATATGTGTATCAAATTTCAACTTAATCGGTCCATTAGATTCGGAGCAAATTGGCTGTGACAGACGGACAGTCAGACAGACAGACACGAGTGATCCTATAAGGGTTCCGTCTTTCCTTTTGAGGTTCGGAATCCTAAAAAAAAGTATAAAGTGCGTTGTAAGAGATTAGAAGAAATGTGTGCCTCGCGACTGCGCCAAATAGGCACATTTCAGCAGAAATGCCAGACAACTAGTGCCTGAGACGTTACAGTGCCAGTATGTATGATAGAATATAAATCAATCTGCCTAGCCTTTTCCCAACTATCGTAGGGTCGGCTTCCAGTCTTCCACAAATCTGCTATATAAATCCTGCAACGTGCTGAATGTTCGCCAACTTTTCATTATGCACTGAGTATTAAAACAACACACCATGCTTACCTACACTGCTGACAATACTAACAAGAGACGGAATGATATAATATGCACATCTAATGCAACCTCAAAACATGTCTTTTTAGAAAGATTTTACATTCTTAGGTCAATTTTTGTACAATAGATTAAATAGAAAATTAAGTATGTATAAATTAAATTACTTTAGCGGTAAAAAAAATATACTTGAATATTTACTAACCATAGATTATGCGCAGACAGAAGATCTACTTGTTGTCTGCAAATAGAACCGCTAGCATGCTTTTTTACTATTATTTACCGAATTTTAATTTAATTTATACTTTATACTCATTGTTAATTTATTACATTAAGTATTTATGCTCTTCCTAGCCTGAAACACAGGTTCAACCTAGTTCAGGCAAATAAGCAGCTGTGCTCTATTTGAATGATTAAGTTACTTATTGTAAATGTGCCCCTTTTTATAAATAAACGATTTTATTATCTTAACCGGATCCAGCTGAATAACAGTATTTTACATGGAGCGACTGCCTATCTGATCCCCACAACCCTGTTATTGGGTAACACAATACCCCTTGGTAAGACTGTTTGTCAGAATTTTGGGCTTCTGATTACCCATAACGACTGCCGAAGATCTACGAATGACAGTCCCGACCAACGGCTTAACGTGGTTTCTCAGACACGGAGTGGTTTCCCCATCCACGAACCGACCCTATCAAGTAAATAGTGCAGCTGTAATCATTTAGCATCGACATGAATGATGCTAAATAGCACTTCGAATTCGGAACATTGTGCCTAAGTCTTATACCTTATTGCAAGCGAAGCTTTAGGTGTAAAACTCACATCTAATTTCCAATTCTATAAAATATTTATTAAGCCTAATTATTATATAAAATCATGAAAACTGTTCCCTAACTCATTAAGAGTGTTTATTCTGAAAGTGGGCAAAGTCGCAAATAGATGTCAAATATTTCGCTGTTTTAATTAAGAGCGTTTATCCTAAAAGTTGGCAACGTCGCAAATAGCTGTCTAAAATTAACCTGATTTGATTAATTTGGCAATATTACTGTATGGAAATAGGAAATGTGGCTAACTAGTGAACTAGAATATTAATAATGAATTGCAATTATAACATTGAATTTGATGTTGTACCCGTTTTAGGTGTAAAAAAGGCATTTGGTAAGTTACCAAATACTTTTTTTACATCTAAAACGAAATATTTGTTGTTACGATATTAATTATTGGATTTCTTAATCAATATTCTAGTTCGCTAGTGAGCCATATTTCTTATTTCCATACAGTAATATTACCAAATTAATCAAAACAGCGAAATATTTGACAGCTATTTGCGACGTTGCCCACTTTCAAAATAAACGCTCTTAATTTGGCAATATTACTGTATGGAAATATAAAATATGGCTAACTAGTGAACTAAAATATTGATTATGAAATGCAATAATTAATATCGTAAGATAAGATAAGATAAGATTTATTTATTTGCATAGAATGTAGGTAACGAATACATTTAGGTGTTACAATATTTTGAGATCCTTATACATTCTGCCTCATGGCATGCAAAAATTTTTATTAGCTTTTAAATGTAAATTAATTATTAACTTATTACAGTTTCTTTATAAAAAGTTATTTACTTATACAATATGTTATTTACTATTTTTATTATTTAATTTATTTAGAGGTACTTATTTGTTTAATATATGTACAATAGTTATTAAAAAGACTTGTCATTTAAGAAATCTGTTATAGAGTAGTAGCATTTTTTTACTAGTAATATTTTCAAGTACTTTTTAAATATTCTTAGGGGTTGCTCTTTAATATTTCTAGGTATATGGTTATAAATAAGAGGAGCCATACACATAACACTTTTCCTCAATAAAGCAGTTTTATATTTACCTAAGCATAACTTGTCTTCGTATTGGGTTCTTAAACTTGTAGTCCTATTTCTAGTATTTTTTAAAGTCGGGAATAAGTGAGTATTTGTTTTAACAAAAATAGCCATTTCTAATATATATAGACATGTAAATGTAAGCAGATTATTTTGTTTAAATACAGGTACACAGCTGTCGGTTACTTTAAGGTCAAAAATACATCTAATACAGCGTTTTTGCGCCTTAAAAATATTTTCTCTTTCACTGCAGTTGCCCCAGAATATTATACCAAACCTCAATACAGAAACAACTAGACTGTGATATGCTATCAATACTGTCTGTAAATTAACTTTTTTTGATAAACTATATAATGCGTAAGCGGCTGAACTTAATTTTTTGCATACGTCATCTGCTTGAGTTTTCCAAGTCAGTTGGCTATCAATTGATATTCCTAAAAATTTTGTAACATTGGCCTTCTCTATTGTTTGTCCATTATAATTTATATTCATATTTGTGTCTAGTATTCTTTGATAGAAATGCATTACTTTTGTTTTGTCTAAATTTATAATTAAATTATTTTCATCCAGCCAATTCACGAATTTATTAAGCGTACTATTGATATTAGCTTCATAACTATCTTTATCGTTACATTTAATTATTAAAGTGCTGTCATCAGCAAAAAGGACCATTGGGTTTGGTATTTGGCTTGGTAGATCATTTACATACAGTAAAAATAATAAGGGGCCGACAACGCTGCCCTGTGGGACACCAAATTTAATATTTCTGCTGGAAGAAGTGTACTTTTCTTCTTTTTTTGATTTTGCGCAAACTCTAGAAATTTCTGTAAATTGTTTGCGTCCTTTTAGATAAGTTGTAATAAGATTATGCACATTTCCTCGTATACCGTATCTATGAATTTTATTCAAAAGGATGTCATGATTTACGTAATCAAAAGCTTTTGACAGATCCGTGAATAATGCACATATAGGTATTTTTTTATCAATACTTGGCATTATGATATTCAGAAAGTCGAAAATAGCCATATTAATGTTAGTGTTTTTTCTAAAACCTTTCTGCTCGTTACATAGGATATTAAATTTTGTCAAAAAGGCGTAAATTGAATTATAGATTATCTTTTCTATTATTTTGGAAAAAATTGAAATTAACGAAATTGGTCTATAGTTTGTGATTTCATCTCTGGCGTTCTTTTTATATAGAGGCTTTACCTTAACGATTTTAAGTTGTTCTGGAAATTTGCCAGCTGATATGCATGCATTAATTATATGAGCCAAAGGTGCGGCTATATAACTATCGACATATTTAATTGCCTTTGTGGAGACACCATCATAGCCAAAGCTTTTTTTGTCTTTCAAAGATTTAATTATGCGTATGATGTCTTGAGGAATTACTGGAGGTATATAAATAGAGTGTGGATTTTCCTTCACAACATTAATAAACTCACTTTGTGATACTGTAGCAACTTGATCAACGAAAAAATTATTAAAAGATTCTGCTAAGACATAAGGATCAGATAGGACTGTATTATTGTGTTTTATTTGCGAGATAGGTTCACTTATACTTTTATTTTTATTTATTATTTGCCAGACTGTTTTAGGTTTATTTTTAGAATGATTAATTAAGTAATTATTTTGCGATTTTTGAGTTAATTTTATAATTTTCTTAAAAGTACGCGAATAATTATGGTATAATATCTTATTTTCTTTTGATGGTTTTAATCTCTGTTGCCAAAGTAGATGTCGTTGTTTCCGGCTACAAGTACGTATGCCACGTGATATCCAAGTGATCTTTTTTTGAGATTTTATTGTGACTTTTTTAAAAGGAAAACATAAATTGTGTAATAAGTGAAAAATATCCATGAAATTATTATACGATTCATCAGGATCTTCTACGTTGTACACGTCACAAAATGATAAATTTTTGAGATGATTTCTAAAAGTTTCAAGATTTTCCTTGGAAATATCTCTTTGCATAATGTGCCAAGATTTTATTAAGCAAGTTTTGTTAGTTTTCACATTTATAATTTGTGCAGTATGATCTGACAATCCAAAATCCTTTATTTTATATTGACCACATTGTTTGAAATTGTGAGCAAAATTATCAAGACAGGTATTGCTAGCAAGTCGAGTTGGTTCATTAATTTGTAACTTCAAATTGTAGCTTAAGAGAAAGTATTCAAATTCCAATGAATGTCTATTATTTTTTAAAATATCGATATTGAAATCCCCACATATAATTAGTTTTTTATTTTTAATACATATTTTTTTTAAAATGGCATCTAAAATTTCATAAAATTTATTTATATTTGTAAACTTGGGGGGTCTATACACACAAATTATAATCAACTTTTGTTGCGTAAGTTCAACAGCGCAACACTCAATTATTCCCGCTATAGAGAAATTCATAATCTCTGGTAATTCTTTAAATTCGTAACCGTTTTTGACCAAGATACAGGAACCACCTCGTTTTATATTACTCCTTGCATAACTCGCTGCAAGTTTATAATTCGGCAAATAAAGTAACTTTTCCTGACCTGAAATTATGAAGTGCTCAGTTATACATATAACATCTATCAATATTTTTTCGCTTGACAACTCTTGAATATATACAGTCAAAAGATCTGACTTGTTTAAAAGTCCAGCAATATTTTGATGAAAAATACATAAATTATTAGAGAAAAAACTGGTTAGAATTCAGATCAATTACATTGTCTTGCGGTTGGACAGCTTTGTTGTTGTTAACAAGTAGCAATAAATGATCAAAAACGTTTTTCATTCCTAGATTATTCAATTTTCTATCATACTTAGCAAAAATAGTAAAATCGTATAATAGGTCTAAATTAGAGTCCAATACCATGGCGTAATTATGACACTGCAAATCCAAATCAAGTAAGCTGTTAAAAGTTTCTATGCGCCAGTTAAACATTGTCGAATAATTGCTTAATTTAAAAGTTGGTACGCACAATATTACATTAGTATGTTGAATCTTTTGCAATTCATTTCTAAGTGCTACTACAATCTCAACATAATTTTCAGTTCTTTTGAAGTCTTCTTCTCCTATTAAGACTATACAATAGTCGTCCATTGCAAAATCTTTAACTTTTTGATCCAAATTACGAATAAGCTGAATGGTTCCACAATTTGGTGTGACATAATGACATACTTGCGAAAATTTAAAAGTTTCCTCGGCAATTGATAAAACATCATTATTTTTATTAGAGCTAATGATGCAAATTTGATTTTTGTAATACTGATTTTTTGTAATACTGAATATTTAATTGTAGATGTAAAAGAAGTATTTGGAAACTTTCCAAATGCCTTTTTTACACCTAAAACGGTTACAACATCAAATTCAATGATTTCTTTGCAAAATATTTGACATTGACATTGGTAAATATTTGACAGCTATTTGCGACGTTGCCAACTTTTAGGATAAACGCTCATAAAGTACGTGAAAAAATCATTGTGTGTTACCAAATTATTGTAGCCTGTATGAATAAGTATAGGTACATGAGTATTTTAGGCAGTGGTGAACGATATATCCTAGAAAATATAGGCAACATTAAGAGTGCGGAAGCAGGAAAGGTCGAAAAAGATCCTTAATTAAATACTTTTCCTCAATATTACAAAAAAACTAATATCTTACTGTCCTCGGTTTCCTCAATATTAAAAGCTATTAACTGTCCTATTTACGAACTACATATCGCACCTTTGGTAGAACAAGGGCATAATTGTCAAAAATTGCCAAACGAATGTTTTTGTCCCTCCAGTTCAAAGGGCCTTTTTAAAGCATTTCTACATATTTAAGTCATTTTGGCAATTTATGACAATTATGCCCTTGTTCTACCAAAGGTGCGATATGGCTACCTTTTTTTTTTTTTTTTTGGATGGGAAATTATCAAATAACTTCTCCCGCTCTGGGTGGAGCGGGAGGGCGTGTCAGACTTTTACTGACTAAAACCCACCCGTGTTCCTTCCGTTGCCTGTGTGCCGAGGTCGCGATATCCCTTTCAGACAAACCCGCGACCCCGGCAGGCATTGGCCCTTCCGGACCCCGTCAGTTGGTGCTGACATCTCTTTGAGGCGCGCGTGGAACACAACGCGCCGTCGACCCGGGCCTGGTCCCTATCGGACGGCGAGCTACCCATTGCTCACCGTCCGCAAGCCCGCGCCTACGGTGGCCGGAAGTCGGCTCGCGACTCCCGACGCCCGGGGCGTCTCCTGCGGCGACTAGGGGCGCGAGGGGGCGCATTTTGCCTCTCCCTCGCGCGCTCCGCCTCCTCCTTCGCGAGCATTACTGCTTCGCAGAAGGAGGTGACGGCCTCCCATGCACTCTCGCTCCGGACCATGGCCTGAACCAGGGCCGGACGCGAGAGATCGCCGCCGCCGATCGCCTCCGTGAGGACACGGCGGTGCTCCGCCCAAGCTGGGCAGACCTCCACCGTATGCTCCACCGTGTCCTCCGGGCGATCCACACAGTGGTGACACCCGGGCGTTTCCTCCCGCTTTATCCTGAACAGGAACCTCCCGAAACAACCATGTCCGGTGAGGACCTGTGTCAGGCGGAAGGTGAGGACGCCGTGGCGCCTCTCTAGCCACTCCTCAAAGAGGGGACTTATCGCCACAATTGTGGCGTGCCCAGCGCTGGGTTGCGACAATCGCACTCTCCATGCCGCCATGAGATCCCGCCGGAGCTCTGTCCGCTGTGCCGCGATTTCTCGCATATGGCTACCTAATGCTGTTATTAAAATACTAGCTGTTGCCCGCGTTTTCTTCTGCAATCCAGGATAAAAAGTAGCTTAGGTCCTGCTCCAGGTCATGGTCTACCTATGTGCCAAATTTCATCCAAATCCGTTCAGCCGTTTTAGCGTGAAAGCGTAACTAAGAAATAAACAAATCCAGTCTCGCATTAATAATATTAGTCAGGATTAGCCCATCACCCACGCCAAGTCATAGGTCTCGAGTTCGAACCCAAGGCACCTCTGACCTTTCGGATTCATTTGCGTATTGTATATCTCACTTGCTTCAACAACGGTCAAGGAAAACATCGTGAGGAAACCGGCATGCCTGTGAGGTATTTCTGACGGCAGGTGATGCCAAGTCAGAGGCCCATTAGCGGCTTTGAACTCTGACATCAGGTTAGTCACTAACCACACGAAAAGCTTATCAGCAATGTGCGGAACTGCCCTCATGTCCATGAGATAATCATGGACATGAGGATGGCATAGTCTTTCCTCAGCCAGTTGGAAGGCGATTCAAAATAGTTGGGACTATGTTGGAATCGCCTTCCAGTCTAACTCATGGAACGCCTGATCTACGCAACGCAGTTACTGCAAGGCGGTATGGCCATGCAGTAACTGCCTTGGTTGTCAGGCGTTCGGGCTTCTAACTACCCGTAACGACTGTCAAAGATCTACGAATGACAGCCGGGAACAACGGCTTAACGTGCTTTCCGAGGCACGGAGGGGTCTCGATTGTAATGGATGGTTACCCATCCATGAACAAAACGCGGCAATAGTAGCTTAACCATCGACCGACCCTTGCCGCTGTTATCATTTAGACACGAGCTCTAAACAAAACAAAAAAGGACCTATGAAGTACAAAATTTTAATTAAAAATAGCACTTCAAAAGACAATCATCTCTTTTCAAGTTACCTACCTCAGAGGTCAAAAATTTGTGACCGTCCTACCACTTAAACCCCTTAGCACTATGGTTCCCTTCGTGGGTCGAAAGGGACCCACGCAATATAGGTACCCTTCACGCGTCCAGCGGCACAAGAATAACCCTTACAAATTGTTTGCACTTGACCCCTTGTATTATTAAAAATAATGTCATGGCTTTAATATTATAATGGGTTTGTATTATTTTATTGTGTTATTAGAAGCCATTAATTTTTTATGGTCAGTTTACAAACATTTTCTTTTCTATGAATTGATAAATTGAGCCATGTAGATTTATAGATTCCGAACAACGCTGCACGCAGCAGTGCTGCCTGCCGCGTGAGGCCGCTTGTAAACGTCCGTTTTTTTCACCGGACAACGGAACGTTTTTTTTCCCGGATTTGCGCTGGTGTATGGTTTATAATGAATGTGTGCACATGCACCGGACGCCGGACCGGTGGCCAACTCATACAAATATGAAAAACACGGTCCGTGGTCCGATGGAAAAAACGTGCGTCTTCAAGCGGCCTGATTCCAAGCACCGCTGCGCGGCACGTTTGTGGTTTACTTCTGAACAGTTATCAACATTCACGTGTTATTGCTGTGATTAACGCCGCACTACTGGTCTGCCGTGCAGTAGTGTCGTTGCAGCAATATCGCGCAGCATTGCTGCAACGACACTACTGAAACTTAGGTGAAGTGAGCGTGAAGTGAGCTGTCAATAGTGCTAATCCCTAGCATCCTGCCGGTCAATTTGTGACAGTGACAGCTCACTTCACCTAAGTTTCACGTTGATATTTTTACAGAATCGACCGACAGGTTAGTCACTAACCACACGAAAACAAGATGGTTTACTGCCTCATTGGTCTAGTGGTGGCAAGCCCTACTGCTGAACATGAAAATTGGTATTAGGTTTTTCGTAATGGAAAACTCTGGAGTCTCGATTTGTGCCTCTTGCATAAGGCCTTTCGTGGTATACAAGCGTGATGTTATGCTAAGTATTTTGTTTTTATTAGTTGTAACGTAGTCGAGTAAAATAGTGTTCAAGATAACTTTAAATTGCGTTGATTTCTCATAACTGAGCTCAGAACACCTCTAAAGTATACATGAGCTAGCCGAGATAAGCCCTGGGGACTCGTCGTGTTGTAAACTGTGGAATCTAAAACTTGTAAACTTAGATTGAACGACATTTATCATCACTATTAAAGGCTTAGTTGTAGGGATAGTTTTAATTGAGTATTCCAGCTTCGCTAAATTAAGTAAGCCCTATGAAATGGAGTTACCGTGTAGTAAAGAATAGCACCATCCCATTTCTTCCCGTGGGTGTCGTAAAAGGCGACTAAAGGACTCACTAGAGAATGGGCAGCAGCGTTCTCTGTACATTTTAACGCCATACTGCGATCGCCAACCCGCCTGCCAAGCGTGGCGATTATGCCAACCCCCAAATATGATTTGACCAAGATTATGTCTGAACTTTAAAAGAGACTGCGACCTCTGAGTTTGTTTCGGCCTTTCTTCTCGGAGTAGTCAGATAGGAAAAGCCAACCTCATCTAGTTTAAAAAAATATGATTGACGTGTAAAAGTGTTTTGTACAAACCTACTTACAGAAATAAAAATAATTTATCATAAGTGCCCATGTAGGTTTATGTGAAATAAAATATTTTGAATTTTGAACAAACTGGGTTGTGGAGTTCAGATAGGCAGTCGCTTCATGTAAAATACTTGTATTCAGCTGCATCTGGTTAGACTGGAAGCCGACTCCAACGTAGTTGGGAAAAAGCTAGGCAGATTGATTATGACATGGACCGACTGCCTATCTGACCTCCACAACCCCGTTACTAGGTGCCATCCCTTGGTAAGACTGGTTGTCAGACTTTCGGGCTTCTGACGACTCGTAACCACTGTCAAAGACCCAAGACTTAACGTGCTTTCGGAGGCACGGAGAGGTCTCTGTAAATTAAGATGGACACGCATCTACGGACTGACCGCGGCAAGCGTAGCTTAACCTGATCTATCGACCCGTGCGGCTGTTATTACTTAGCCACGAGCTTACCACAGCCGCTTATGAAACATTTTAAACCGTTTAACATCCCACAACAACGTGCGGTAGACCGGACGTTGCGTGGCTGTATACAAGAAAATAAAATATTTATGAGTTTAAAAATAAATCTACACGCGATGTAGATTTATTTTTAAACGCATGGTTTATCAAATTAAATTATGTATTTAAATAAAAATCCGGATTTCTTTGTTTAGTTATCAATTGTTATTGTGAACTTAAAAAGGATCTCCATGATCAGTTAGTAAACAAGTGCTACTACTCTATAAAAGACTGTGGCGGCATCTACATCGCCACATGCGAACTACGCATCAGAGACCTGACGTCACACAACATCCTGACGTCACACAAATCCTGCATCGCGCAATTAGAGTTTACCGCGCGGTGGACATATATACAAGCTCCCGACTTCAACATCTGGGCAATTGCCCGCCAGACATGACACCCGACTGGTCGGAGGATCCTCCCT
The DNA here is from genome assembly GCA_914767755.1 of Agrochola circellaris. Taxonomy (NCBI): domain Eukaryota; kingdom Metazoa; phylum Arthropoda; class Insecta; order Lepidoptera; family Noctuidae; genus Agrochola; species Agrochola circellaris. The sequence goes on along the minus strand of OU611839.1, from coordinate 24,832,416 downwards.
TTTCTATGGTGAACGAGTGAACTTTACACCCTGTTCCTCATTCCCCTAAAACTTCATTACATACAAATCACTTCTCCAATACAGTCCCCCTCAGTCATGATGCGTTCAGTGTCCCACTGTTGTGTACCTACCTAAATTCGGTCTGATTTTATTTTTATCTTTTTATTTTATTTTATTTCTGTGTAACTATTGTATATAGGCCGGATATAGCTGATCACAATTTAATTATTTAATAAGACCTGTGTTATGTACCTACCTATGATCCACAGTAAAGATATTTGATTGATTTGATTGAACTGCTTATGTTTGTGGCGTTATAGTTTGACTAGTCGTGTGTATGGGATTGTTTGTTTGTGTAAGTATTGTAAAGAGCTTATCGCAAGTTAAATAAATGAATAAGATCTTTATTTCACCAAAAGATCTTAACAATAAATTATCCTTTTGACTAAAACATAAAAGACTTAATACAAAGGTCAATAATTAAATATTCTGCTCCTAAACTAGGTGTAATCTGCGTTCGCAATTCATTTGCCAAAAATATAAACAAACACGAGTTTTAGGAAAAACAACTGTAATGCCGACCTATAAGGTTCAGTTTGCGCTACAACTTCATATTTTGAATGACTTTTTCAACCGTACCAGTCGGTCTAAAATCAACTTTATTTACATTTGGATAAAGTTGATGTTTGTTTAGGTGAAAAATTGGTGTTTGTTTACATGTTTGGCAAATAAATTGCGAACGCAGTATTAAGTTCTTGTGACTTTAGGGGTCAGTTTGTTTGTCAACAAAGCTATAAAATTTGAATGGTAGAAAACAGAATTATAATTTTTATAAAGAAATAAAAAAGAAAAATATACATAAATACATAGTATACTACATACTACTACAAATAAATAAAACTGAAATGTCTGTTTTAAATATCATTTTTAGGGTTCCGTACCTCAAAAGGAAAAAACGAAACCCTTATAGGATCATTCCTGTGTCTGTCTGTCCGTCTGTCACAGCCAATTTGCTCTGAATCTAATGTACCGATTAAGTTGAAATTTGGTACACGTTACATATACGTACGACTAATTCGCACTCAGTCTGCGCGCTCCCTTAGTACTTGGAAGGTCGGGATCGTTCGTGCGTGTTCGTATGTGTTCGCACGAGTAAATATTCGTTCGAAAACGCGTCTAAAGTGCGCATGGCCTACCGCTACCATGAGTCACAGCGCCGGCCCTGACGAGAGGAGCGATCTCTTTAGGCGCCAATAAGCCAAATGGGTGGTAGAAGTGTAGTGACTGATTGAAATTAACACTAAATATTAATTTAATTATAAAGAAGTAAAGCTTTCTTAATGTTAAAGAAGCTAGTATACTAATTAAAGCTATTTAATTAACTTTAAATGTGAGCAGTGATAGCCAAGTGGACCGTCAGACTGCGAAGTAATAGGTCTCGTGGTCGAACCCAAAAATAAATAAAAATTCAAAAGTCATTTATTCAAACTAGGCTGAGAATCAGCACTTTTCGAACGTCAAAATTCCATAAGACAGTCCCTCAAAAACGCTCACCCTTCGCCACTTCCTAGTGCTTAAGCTGGGAAGACGAAGTGGCGCAACAAACTGCCCAGCAGCACAGCTGTCTGTTCAGTTGGAAAAACTTGATTGTATACAGGGTGATTGGAAGATGGATGCAAAGCTTTAAGGCGAAGATAGTACAGACAATTTAGAACCATTTAAGCCATGGTTGTCTTAGACGAAGTCTTACCAAATATTTTTAACCAAATTTTTAAGTTTTTTTTCGGAAATTCTCAAAATTTTATGTAAATTGCATAATTATGTCCAAATTGAATGATAAATTAATTCATTTTTTATTTATTTAATTAAAGTAATGTGTAAGCAATCAAGCAAAACATGTTTTAGGCTTCTGTGTCATTAGACATTTTTTTTACAGACTTTTAAAGCTCACAAAAAATTAAAAATTTGTACAATACGTCTTTTAAACCTTATTAAAAAAAAAAAATTGGTAAGGCTTCGTCTAAGACAACCATGGCTTAAATGGTTCTAAATTGTCTATACTACATATCTTCACCTTAAAGCTTTGCACCCATCTTCCAATCACCCTGTATAATAATGCTTTAAATGTAAAAATAATTTACATTACCACAAATTGCAATCAACTCATAAAATAAAAACATTTTAATGAGTAGATTATGTCAACAATAAATGAAAACAAAAATTAAAATAAATTGACTTACAGTCAAATAAAATAATCCAAACAATTTTATGAGCTCATATAGTATCATGTAGTCTTTGATTCTAAAAGGCCAAGGCACGTAATCAGTGGTAGTATGTCGAAAACTAGGCTTCCGGTATCTACATTGCATACTAGAAATAAAACGTTTTTCATTTTGATGAGAAGAGTTTGAGCAGTGTCAGCCATGTGGTGTGACCGTCAGACTGCCAAGTCATAGGTGTCGAGTTCGAACCCAAGGCACCTCTGACTTTTCGAATTCATGTGCGTATTGTATAATTATCACTTGCTTTAAAAACGGTGAAAGAAAACATCGTGCGGAAACCGACTTGCCTGAGAGATATTTCTCGACGGCATGTGAAGCCAAGTCAGAGGCCCATGGGCGGCTTTAAAACTCTAACACAAGGTTAGTCACTAACCACACGAAAAGAAGAAGTTTAACTTTAAATTCAATAAGTTTATATTTGCAATAAAAGTCGATTTTTGAGGGTTTATTATTTATTTAACATAAAACCGAGGTCGAATTTACTTCGATCAAAGGGCGCCGTAAGACAATCTCGCTCTAACCTTAATCAAGGGTAGGGCCGGTGCTGTTCACAGTTAGCTACAAATTCGCCTCAAGGCATTGTGGACCGCTTGTTTTAGTTCAAAGTTGAACCTTGCTAGAAGTTAATTTATATAACATTTTAAATGTTGTTGTAACATTGGGGGGCTAGGCTTAGTTAGCCCGGAGGCTAGTCTCTGTGTAAATCATTCATTTAGCTTCTAAGGTGACTTTACCTAACTATGTTGCGGTCTGCTTCCAGTTTAACCAAGTGCCAGTGAATATCATCAATACATACAGGGTGGAGTTTTGAGATGGGGTAGTAAAGGCAGCTACGTTAACCGTTAACTGTTACAGGAAAATGGTCTTAGGAGACTGTTCTTAACTTTTTGAGAAATTTTGATCTGCATTCACAGATTTTGAAAAAAAAATACAGTCTTCAAAAAAAAAATTTGGATCCCAATCGATCCCGTTTGTTATAAGGATAAAAAAAAAATTTTTTTTGGGCCAACTGAGGTTTCAGTAGTAGATAAGTCAGAAATCGCAAATAACTTTTCCCATACATTTCGTAGGCCTCTAACCTAGTTTTCACGGTGAATAGACTGGCCGAAAATAAACTAACACAAGTGCGTGTCGGAAAACGCACACTGAAGGGTTCCGTAGTTGGGATGTAGTTACTCGTATTTATCCCAAGAAAAAACTTAACATTGTAGTTGAAAAACATTTTCTCCCATACGGAATGTATGGGAGATCATGATTTGCAAACTGCAAATTGAAGTTGGTCGATTATTACTCGTTAACCTGTAAAGCCTACTGAGCTATGATAGTTTTCTTTTTAACTTCGTTACTGCTGGAAATTTTCACAAATTCAAGTACAACCATTTAGCTGGCAGGACTTGACTCTAACAAAAAATTGCACTTTAAAGTTTAATGTTTCGCAAACGGATCAATGAATCTAAAAATAGTTTCCACAAACTCACAATATTTTTAAACGACACCCCCCACACCATGGGATAAATGAGAAAAAAAACAACGGATGTTTTTTTTGTTTTTTCCCTATTTTTTTAAAATTATGTTTACCCATGCCAAATTAAGGCTTACTAGTACTAACCGTCTCTGAGCTAAGCTACTGACAGACGGACGGACAGACAGACATGGTGAAACTATAAGGGTTCCCTGTTTACTACGGAACCCTAAAAAAAATTATATTATACAATTTTATAATATTTTATAATTGTATAATTTGATAGAATAATTCTGTTTATTGAATTCGGTTGTTTATTTTTGTTTCTATTGTTCTTTTTTTATTATTATTTATTAACGATTACGTCTGACTGATTTTTCTTGTGTTTGTTATGGAGTTGTATACTTTTATATTTTTTATCTTACCAGTCAGTATTTGGATTTTTGGTGTTTTAATTTCTTCATATATGGTCAATGTACTTAATTTAATTTATTTTATTTTAGTCTAAAGCGTCGTGCAAACCGGCGCGACGCGACACCTGTTATTGTTATACCGTGAAGTTTTCTTAGAAATTGTATTGTTAAAATCGCGTCGCGCCGTCGCGTCGCGCTGGTCTGCACGAGCCTTAATTCATAATGTAATTTTAATATCAATTTATCATTCAATCTGTATCTTGTCTACTCGTTTATGATCTAATTTATTAATTTAATTTTCACACTTTTTTTTTAATCTTTTGTAATTTAGTCATTAATGGTTTTACCACTGTTTTCTGTGCTAGCGGTGTTAACCTATAATTAATTGTTGCACCCGAAACTGTATCCTATTATAAATAATACACTGCTAATGTACCGGTGTAAACAATTGTTGGTTAACCTTAATAAATAAATAAATAAATTTTCATCAGAGCAGAGCTCGGTTGACCAGGTACTAGTAGATAAATACACTTATAACTGGCAAAAAGTGGGTGTACTACAGAAAGAAACAAAAGAAGGAAAAAATAGTTTATTTGTCACAGAAACACGTGCATAAAAAAAAGACAATAAACTCGAGTAGAACAAAGAAATAAACCACAAGAGATTTAAATACAATAACGAAATACAATACAGAAATAGTCGGCAACTGCTGGCACGTCATGACTGATACGACTGACTGCGTACTGACTGTTTACTGATATGTAAACCTTTGCCTATCCCTTCGGGAAAATACAGTCGTGATCATAAATATTTTGCGTGCAGTTGTAGAAAATCCAACATTTTACTAAATACTTCGACCTACACGAAAGCAAAAGCGACCACTATAAAAAAAAAAGCCTCAAAATACAGCGCGGCGTAAAATCTACAACATTAATCAAAAGGTAACAAGATACGCTCGCCCCGGAAACTGCTGCCCGGCAGCCGGATACACCGGACGTCCGGTCGTCCGGCGCCGGAGACGGCTGATTGGAGCGACAGCAGCCGTCAACTACAATATGTACGGAGTTAATCACTTTATGTAGACTAGTTGGTAAGTGAGGAGTTTGTGGATGAACTAGCCGTAACCGCTTGCGTATTTGTACTGTGTTCGTGATTTCATTTCCGAATATGTAAACAAATTATGTGTCTTTCGAAAAATTACTTTAATACCGACACATAAAGTACAGTTTGCGCTACAGTTTTTTTTTACGTTTATTGTTGTACTAATAATTTTGAAATCAACCTTATTTACAACACTAGTTTTTAAAATATTATTTGTTGTAGAGTTATTTGTTTAAGGCGACGATAACCGACTGTTAATGATTTTATACTGAAGATCACGTCTAAACAAGTAGTGTTAATGATTTTGAAAATATATGTGTTAAATTAGAGCATTTTCTTAATAACTTAATATAGGAATATTTTAGATTATGTTTATATTACATAGTGAAAAAAAATTTTTCACTATGTAATACAAGCGTTGGTCCCATAGTGAAAGTTGTTCATAATAATGAGTACAATGACCCCTTAAGAAGTTTAGGGTAAACAAAAACTAAGGTTGTATGTATATATATTATGTACGTACAAGTACGTAAAGGAAAAAAAAAATGGTTCATATGCTCTAAAAAAAAAATCTGCTCAACAAAATACATAACGCAATGAATGTTCTTGAACTCTCAAATTGCATTTATACAGTAAGTGTGTAACGCAATTACCCCGCTGTGTAGTGATATAAAATTCAGCCTGTTTGTACGGAAAAATTTAACAGAGAATGATTTATTTATTTATTTAAACTTTTCGCACTCAAAAAAGTACAAAGGCGGACTTAATGCCTTAGGCATTCACTACCAGTCAACCCAGGGTGGTGAAGAGATTAGATGGCAGGTGCTCTGTTTGCGAGGAACAAAGAAAAAAAAAGAAAAAAAATATTCTAATGCATTATAACTAAAATAGGTACAATAATACATAAATAGAGCGCATTGCATAGCACATGTGTGAGTACTATGTACCGACTATAAAGCTACCATTTAGGTACAGGGTATGTCTTTCATTGACTTGAATGTGTCCTGGCGGCTGAGAGTATGTCATGCTCACTCTAATGTCTCGCTCACGGTGGCGCGTGTGTTGGATCATTTAGCTCCCTTCAAAAGGGTTGAGCTGAATGGTGCTAATCCATGCGTCATGTTCGTGAACGGGCGCCTTCAGTAGGGACTGGTCATGTCTTAGCTACCACGGCTTATTTTAATTTAATTTAATTTTGGATTGTTTATTTTTTATTTCTGTTACGGACGCTTTTCACGTTTTGCATCGTTCTCACATGTATAACTTCAACATGAATGATGTAACCAATATTTTGTAACCATAATCATGATTTAAAAGAGTGTCCGTGGAGTTTCTTGCCCGTTCTTCTCCATAGGTACCTACTACGCTTTGGAATGGGCATCTAGCTTCATCTTTCTGACTGACCCCCTTGACAATTCAAAAGTGCCTGTAATTTGTTTATTTAAAATAAATGCTTTGAGTTTGAGTTTGATAGGTTACAAACTACATATACATACATACATATTTACTATAATATATACCTATATTAAATATATACATACTCGCCGCGGCTTAGCTCGCGTGAAAGTCGGAAATTATCCCATGGAAACGTAGTACCGGGATGAAAAGTATCCTGTGTTAATCCAGGTTATAAACTATCTGTCTGCCTCATCCAAATCCTATTAGTAGCATAACATAATGCTTGAATACTATAGTGAATTCATGCATGCCTAGTACTTTTTGTTAGGTTACTGCTCAGAAATTGTGCACGTTTAATGATTGAAATACTATCTTGAATTCATGCAAGCCTAGTGCTTTTTGTGCCAAGTTTCAAGTTTATTAACTCAAGGAATCACGTTATCCCATACAAACGTTGCCCCCCTTTTTCACCCCCTTAGGGATAGAATATCGACAAATCCTTTCTTATCGGATGTCTACGTCATACAAAGAACACAGCCTCCAAGTTTCAGGTCTCTACGATCAGCGGTTTAGGCTGTGCGTTGTTCCGTTAGTCAGTCAGTCATTCAGGACAAAGCATTTTATATGTTTATACGAAATCAAGGGAGAGAGGTGTTGAGATGACTCTACTCTATTTATTTTTAAAAATAGTTCTACAATTTCCGCTTAAATGCATCCCGACTTGTGCCCGGTGAAATCAACGAATGATTAAATCTAGTATTTCTGTTAACCCGTCAAACTCAGCCAATTACGCTAGTCCACTTGAACAATGCAAGTCACGAGCGCGCCCGCCGGTCGGACGCCTTATTCGAGTCTATATGAAATGCCTTTATCAAGAGCCTTAAGAAATACTAGTCACCCTGTATTTCATGGATACAGAGTGTAGTAGTTAATCTAAAACTAAACTACCTAATATTATAAAGAAACAAATGCGTGTCGGACCACGCACAATGAAGGGTTCCATCGATGGGATGAATTTATCCCAAGAACAAACTTAACAGTGTAGTTGAAAAACATGCTTTCCCATACGGAATGAACTTGTAGAGCCTACTTAGCGGTGATAGTTTTCCTTTTAATTTCGTTATATATACTAATTCTGTAATTTTTTCCACCTATCCAGAACCAATCATTTAGCTGGCAGGGGGGGGACACTTTACTCTAACAAAAATTTGCACCATCAACCGGGCACAAATCAGACTCCGGACTGCTACTAAGAAATTCCTGATGAAAAAATCCAATAACACTTTGCTCAACCTGGGAATCGAACCCATGGCCTCATGCTCAGAAGTTGCGCTTGCGACCACTAGACCCATTGAGGCAGTCATTAGCGAGGTAGTCAGTTAATGAATAGGTGCTTAATTATCATTTTCTTTACAGACTTGATCTTCAGGTCTCAGTGTCGTTGAATAAAATAATACAGGCTGGTATTTTGATGTGAAAACGTCCTTTCGTTCGGACTACTGGTAGTAGTCAAAAACATGTAAGATTTCAATCGCTAATAACTACAAGACTTTTAATACTAGAGTAATGGTTGAGCACGCAAAAGATAGGTCATATTTATAACAATTTTGAGGCAGGATATAATTTGCCCATGACGTCACATCGCGCGACCAGGCTTACGCGCGCGACTCTCTATTTTTCACTATATGTCGAAATTCCAAATTGTATAGTGCAAAAGCGTGTTCAGCTAGAACGTTGATTCTGATGTCGTTCCCAAGAGTTGATAAAGAACTACCAGGACCAAAAATATTTCGTAAAATAGGGGTAAAAATGCTTATGAAGTTGACAATAGCAAAATAATTTCATAAATAATGACTCATTACGGCCGTAAATCTACTCAGAAATTTAAGAAATCCCAATTGAAGAAAGCTTGCATCATAAGGAATGCAATGAATCTAAAAAATCTAGTGCTCAGGAAATAAAGTAGCAACCGTATCAGAAATCGTAAGAAAATCTGTTGCAAATTTAAGATGTCGTCTCACATCACAATCGATGAAAGCTTGCATCATTAGGAATGCAACAAACATAATTTTCTGTAAGTCGTTGTAAAGTTACTCTCTTTTCCAAACGTTTTCACGAAATTCTGCGGCGCGGGCTCGTAGCCCAACTCAATTTTTTATATTGAATTGATCGTGTTATTTTTGCTGATGCTTTTTCAAAAAGATATACACACTGTGTATTGTCAAAATTAAGGCCATGGTTTCATAAAGAACTTAGCTCTATGTATCATAGATTCGATTTTATCAGTCTCATTTGAAAAATTCACGCTGTATACGGCTCGAGCTGCTGACTCACTCAGGCACTTGTATGGCTCGGAACTCGAGCATAAAATATTCCGCGATAAGAATGTACATTTTGGCATATATCCAATATTTTGTCATTGGAAATGGCTGCGGGGGACTTCACAACTTTTTGCAGTAAAGCTATAAGCAAATGTACAAATAAGTAGTTAATGACTTTTCTTCCCGGAGTTGTTCATACATCACGCCTGAGTTCGAAGGCTCCACATTTCTCCAGTTATATTTAAGTACCATGTAATAAGGGGAGAGCCTATTGCTATCCACCGGGCAAATATCTGTATTAGGTTCTAGAATCCTACTCCTGAGAAATTCCAAATGGAAAAACCCAAGAACACTTTACCCGACCCGGGAATCGAACCCAGGACCTCGAGCTCAGTAGTAGCACCTGCGACCACTACAGCAACGACGCAGTCAATACCTAGGCTAACTATTTTTTATACTTAGGTATGAAGAGTGTCTTAAAAATTACCTGAAGTGGTCACCACCACTTGTGGTAGGTGGGTCGATGCAAGAAAAGCCTGCTCAGGTGGAGATTCACAGATGACTCCGCCCTGGAGTGTAAACGCAGTGCTGTCCTACAAACAATGGAGCACTTAATATTGTGTCCAATGTGTCCTGTTGCCTGCACGATGCAGGAGCAGATTTATTTAAAAGAGTGTCCGTGGAGTTTCTTGCCCGTTCTTCTCCATAGGAACCTACTACGCTTTGGAATGGGCAATTAGCGTCATCTTTCTGACTGACCGACCCCTTGACAATTCAAAAGTGCCTGTAATTGGTTTATTTGAAATAAATGCTTAGAGTTTGAGTTTGAAGCAGTCCCTACCAAGGTTTATTCATGGATGGGTGACCATAAAATTCAAAAGTCATTTATTCAAACTAGGCTAAGAATCAGCACATTTCGAACGTCAAAATTACATAAGACAGTCCTCCAAAAACGCCCACCCTTCACTTACTTCATACCCTCATTAAAGTTCAAACTTACCTTTAATGACTACTCTATCGCTTGGAAACTAATCAAAATCCTATTTACAGACATACAATCGTTGTGCTATCATAAGAACAATGGAATTAATCTATAAAGTATCTAGACTGAAGCCCAGGTCGGTATTGTTTCACAGATCTAGCCGATTATTTATCTGCGGGAATTGAATAGAAGATTGTTTACATGAAGCGACGGCTATTTGACCTCCACGGCTTAAAATGGGCATAACTTAAAGGATAAAACAATAGGGGTATTGATTGGGGAAAAAAAAAACAATTTAGTCCGTCAGTCAGATAATAAAAAAATATTGGACACGTATTTTTTGCTTTATCATATTAATAAAAAATGGTTTAGATAAAACGCATTAAAGTTGGGGAGTGGGGGCTCGCTACGTCACAATTCAGTATAAAATCTACCGGAGAGTGACGTCATGCCACATTTTAACTCAACGTTTTACCGACCTTAAGAACCAAAAAAATACGTGTCCAATATGTTTTAATAATCTATCTGACGGACATAAAATAATTCTTAGTCAGACTTTCAGGTTTCTGAAGTTCTGACTACCCGAAAATACTGTAATTTATTTTGTAACAAAATACGTTGTATTTTAATCATTACAGTGCGAGCATTTGTGTTTAATAATTTAATTTAGTAATACCTACTGACAAATGATTTAAAACAACTAAATATTTGACAGCTCTTTGCAACGATATCATCTTTCTGAATCACTCTTAAGTTAACGTATGAACACCAATATTTCACCAGTATACCACGTTCAGTCCCGGGAGCCCTCCTCGAGGATTCACTCTAGTCGCATATGGGATGCCGGGAGCCCTCACAGCCCTCCGCGAGGCATTTTAAATGCAGATTTTTCTTAGCGAATTCGGCATTATAAACTGTGAAAATAAAATCAGTTGTATATTTTAACAAGATTTCAAACCTTATGCCGGTGACACTCCTTGAATATTAACTTTAGCGCAAACGTAATGCCGGTGACCCACCTGGAGTCAACTTGCAATATTTATGGCGGCATGGCGTATGAGCTCTATGAAAAATGGGTGGGGTCGAAAGTGTTAAGTACTTTATAATTTCCATGGAATACACCAAAACCACTCCCTCTTACAGAGAGAAGGAATGTGTCCCAGCAGTAGGAATATTATGGGCTGATTATAGTTTTTGGAGCCACAAATACAAATTGTAAAAATAAACACAGGAATCACGCTTGTGACCACTAGGTTAAGATCATCATTCAAGCTGCTATACTCGTAATATTTCTCAATGTCAATTAATCTGCCTAGCCTTTTCCCAACTGAATACCAGTATTTTACATGAAACGACTGAGTATCTGACCTCCACAAGCGACCTCCCCTTGTTAACACTGGTTACCTGGTTCAGAATTAAATATAGAGACTTTTCATCCGGCGACATTCATTGTCAGACCTGAATTTATTGACCTTTACTTACTTGGTGACCTTTTTAATTTATTGACGTTTGTAATTGAATTTATTGATATTTGTAATCGAATTTAGTGACATTTGTAATAGAATTTTTTGACATTTTTAATTTAATTTGTTGATTTTGTAATTGTATTTTCTGTAATTTTTTTAAATTTATTCTTTTGACATTTGTGCTTAATTTCGTTTTTTTTTTAGATAATTTAGTACCTAGCTTTAATAACGATAGTAAGGTTGCTTAGTGAATAGAATGTTTTTTGTTTGTTTTTTTCTTTTTTATTATGTTTGTGTATGTTTTTGTCTGGTAAATGTATATATTAAATAATTTTGCATGCCGTAAGGCAAAATTTATCGGGACTCTCATCAAAATAACCACTATATCTGTATAGCTACATTATTGGCAAATAAATTATTTCTATTTAGGACTGTCAAAGAGCTACGAACGCCAGCAGGGACCAAAGGGGTAACGTGTTTTCCGAGGCATGGCCGAGTCTCGGTATGTAATGGATGGTCACCCATCCGCGAACCGACCGCGGCAAGCGTAGCTTAACCTTTCATCAACCTGTGTAACTGTGATTATTTAGCCACGAGCTCCAAAATTTTCTCCATGTCAAACCAAGTAATTACATCCTTTCACTCCTCATTTACCACGAAAAGATGAAAAAATATCGTTAATCATAACTCTAAAGATGATTTCCGATTGCCCCTCCTGACTCCGACAGCTTCCGACGACCGGATGTTAAAGAGAAGAGCTTTAGAGTAAACTTACTAACGATTTGTAAGAAAAAACGATGACGGAGTGACAATTTTTGATAATCTAGGAGATTATTTTAATTCTAGAATGTAATGGCAAAGATTCTGTTAGAAACAGACATACTAAATTATCAAAAAAAAATAGTTGTTAGAAGACTTTTGAAAATAAAGCTTTTAATGGTGTAGCTTGTTCTTATTAAATTAAATTATAACTTACAAAATAATTTGACTTATTGTCATAAAGTCCCCATAATTATTAAGGTTGTCATCAGTTTAAATAACCTCTCATAAGCTCTGAAAGGCGAATCGCTAGCCTCATAAAGTGCCTCAAATATAAAATGTTAATTTAGTTTAGTATAAATTCGTGCGTTTTGTTAATTGTTATTATGGTAAATAAAGATATTTTAAATTAATAAAGCTTTGCTATTCAACATGTATACGTTATACATATTATATGATAGCAAAATATGTGGACATAGATCGAAAACTGCACTTATGCGCAAAAGTGTTTTTTGCATGGCACCAATTATCTACAACAAATTGCCCAAAAGTTGGAAAGAGCAAACTATACCTAAACTTAAACACACACTAAAATTGTTTTTGGCGCAAAAAGCATATTCCAGAATTTTTAAACGACAAGGATTTTTAAATAATTAAATATAACTAACATAATAGTAATTAAGGTCATGTAGTAGTGGAGAACTTATATGTACCTACCTATATTATAATTGAATGCCTATTAAAAGTGATGTAAATCGTCATTGCGATAATTGTAATTGGTATTAATAGACAATGAAAAATAATAATAAATAATTGGATAATGTAAATGATTGAATAGAATAAATTTATTTAACTGTTATTATTGTTTAATGTATAAGTGTAAAAAATATTAATCAATTCAATAGTAATAATTTGTAATGAATATTTGCACGCTATGAAAAATGGCAGACATGTCGTGAGCCACTCTTATTTTAAGATCTTGCATGTATGTATTGTTTTGTATCTGAATGTATACACATGTCCGAGCAAATAAAATTTCTTTCTTTCTTTCTTTCTTTCTTATGGTCAAGACTAAGTCTACCAAACGTGGAAGGAACAATTTGAACGGACGAAACGGATCCGATCGATCTGACCGCAGAATTCGGTTACGAACTTGACTGCTCATTCAGACCGTGGTCACAGTTCGCTATCCTATTGTAAGCGTGTAGGTATACCTCAAGATGATTCCACTAGTGCAGTTCTGTCATAAGTCTAACTAGCTTCTGGCCGCGACTTCGTTCGAGGTTTACCGTTTCAACATAATACATAGCCTATAATATTCAGATGAATATAGCTTTCTATAAGTGAAATAATTTTCGGAATTTGTTCGGTAGTTCCTACATACAAAATCACTAATTCTACCTCTATAAAATATTAGTATAAATACAAAATGGTGGCCCAGTGGTAACGGCCCTGACTTACCGAGTTGTAGGTCATGGGTTCGAACCCAGACAGGCGCTTTACATTGTAAATAATTTCATCACCACTGCTCTCAAAACATAACATAGTTAGAAAAGGCTACGCAGATGATGAGGTCCCTCACATTCTGTTCACTTACTTAGATTTTCATTCGATGATTAATTATTGATAAGTCATCGATATTATTTATCAACATTGTTTTTTTTTTGTGCGATGTAACGTTATTGCGAATTTTATTGCATCTTCGATTTTCATTTGTGCTGCAAATAAATAGTACTTATCGAGAAAAATCTTGATATTTTTTGATGAGCTCTTCTCCTTATAATATAATATATCTTTTATTATCAGCTATATTTTAACTACTGTGTCATATTATAATTTAGTATCTGTTTATAATTTACTATCAAATTAATCACAGTAGCAATTCACACACTGTAGGTACACGACACAACTATACGGAACGCACGACAGTTTCTAAACGTGTTCATTGCTTGACCGCCAACGATGAACCTGCTTAGCTCCGGCCGGTCCGAGTGTTATGTAGTGAGGCGCTGATGTCCCGATTAATCAACTCAGTACCGTATTTCCGACCAACATAATTATTATTGTATATTTTACTGTTAGTATTGTATTATGTATTTAAGAAAGAAAAAGTGTTAATTCTGCACAAGCCAAACGCACATTACAAAAAAAAAAAAACAAAACTAAATACCACTTTCCTAATTAGCCAAAAGCCTCGTATCCATTATTAACACAGAAGAGTTTGACAATTTTTATCTATTGCTTGCTGTCAGGGCAAGAGGCCAAAGACAATTTACTATAATTACATAATGAATTGCGACATTTACAAAATGAAAACAAACAATCAAATCTACAAAATGCTGATAGTCCAGTCAAAATAGATTAAATTATGATTCCAGTTTGCATTAATTCCCAACAAGCTGGATTTTTGTGCAGGCCTTGAATACGTCATTACAAATGATATGTCAAAAGTCCCCATCGATCCCGCTTGTGCATTGTTTTTTATTCGAGGTCAAAGGTCACAAATTAGCGTTTTTTGCGTACATCTCTGAAACAATGAGAGCTACCGAAAAATAGTTCAAACAAAGTTTGTAGATCGTAAAATTGTCAACAAAAAAGATCTCGACACTTTTTCTTCTACGGTGCACTGTTCTCGAATTATGGCTATTTTAAACATAAAAAATACGAATATGCACTCATACGTGGCCAGTATGCATCATCGGGTTAACCATTTGAACAAAAAATATTAGAACATCTTCATTGTCTGATACCGTTTCTGATCGATCAATGACTGCTCCGACAAAGCAACAGCAGTTTCTTGCTAATAGTCATAATAAATCTCGTTTAATTTCGATGTTATGTGAAGAATTTGCAGCTGCCAATATTGTTGTGAAACAAACTCAAAATGACGCTGATGTCCTCATTATTGAAACCGCAATTGAACAATTCAGTAGCACCAATCCAACTATCGTTGTTGGAGAAGATGTAGATTTGTTAATAATATTAACTGCACGAACATCTAGTGATAAGATCATTTACTTTTTAAAACCTGGGAGAGCTCAAGTTCAAACAAAAATATATTCTTCACAAAGTTTAACTGCATATCCAAAATGTCAGCCTCATATATTATTCCTTCATGCGATAACTGGCTGCGATACGACATCAGCAATTTTCAAAAGAGGCAAAAATACAGTATTCAAATTGTTTGAAAAACGTGAAGACTTGATTGATAATGCAAAAGTATTTCCAAATATTAACTCGTCAGCAGATGTTATCTTCACCAATGGAATTCGTGTTCTCCTTGCTATGTATGGACTCCAAAAAAATGGAATCGATAGACACAGAAAAATACAAGAAACAATAAGAGAGTGCAGTTATCTTGTCTCCCTCCAACATCTGCTTCTGCTTATCAACACTTGTTTCGTGTGTTCTACCAAGTGCAAGTGTGGCTAGGCAATGATCTAAATCCTGAAGATTGGGGCTGGAAATTGATGAATAATAGTTTGGAGCCAATCCAGACTTTACTGCCACCTGCTCCAGAAAAATGACTCAATACAATTTTTTGTAATTGCAAAAAAGGCTGCACAAACAATTGCGGGTGCAGAAAAGTTGGATTGTATTGTTCATTGGTATGTACCAATTGCCGAGGCCAATCTTGCACCAACATTAAATCAAATGCAACAGATGAAGATCGTTTCGAAATTGATGAGGATATAACTGATATATCTCTCTTCTTGGAGCAGTCTATACAAATCGAGCAAGAAGAGGAAGAAGAGAGTGAAGAGGAAGAAGAGAGTGAAGAGGAAGAAACGAGTGACTATGAAGAATTTGATGATGAATGATGATGTAATTTTCTTGCTGTTAAAATTTTCGTTAAATTTTAATAAATAAAAATTTCATCAATAAAATAGTGTCCCATTACATTCTCTCGATTAAAATATATTGTGGAGTATTCCTACTGAGTATTCCTATTCGTTAAAAAAAAAGCGCCGTGTACACTACCTCAGAAGTGGTGCGGAAATGTGTGCATATAGTCGAAAATACGACTTTCCTGCGGTCTAAAGTCACGATATCTCGAAAGCGATGCTTTGTAGAAGAAAAGTGTTGAGATCTTTTTGTAGACAATTTTACGATCTACAAACTTTATTTGAACTATTTTTCGGTAGCTCTCATTGTTTCAGAGATATACGCAAAAAACGCAAATTTGTGACCTTTGACCTCGAATAAAAAACAACGCACAAGCGGGATCGATGGGGACTTTTGACATATCATTTGTAATGACGTATTCAAGGCCTGCACAAAAATCCAGCTTGTTGGGAATTAATGCAAACTGGAATGTCTATATTGACTGGACTATGATTGCAAATTGAGAAGGGTGGGTGCTGATTCAAGTATATTTCGCTGTAAATCCTAACTAATATTTTATATGTGAAAGTTAGTTTGTTTGTTACGCTTTCACGCTTAAACGGCTGAACGGATTTGGATGAAACATGGCACACTTTTTATCCCGATATTCCCAGGGGATCGATACTTATGCGGGTGAAATCGCGGGGCGCAGCTAGTAAGTAAATAAAGGTATTGTTACCATTCCCCCTCTAAAAAGCTTATTTTATTCACTATTTTCAGTGAATAAAAAGCACTTTTAATCACTATTTTGGTGTTTGAATTTAGAACACATCTATATATGCGACCTCCATCTCAATGCTATACAACCTCCTTGCGAAAACATACTCGATACACAGGAAATAAATATCGCTTCACAAGTTGATTATTATTAAATTAGTAATAATAAGAAAATTACTCTTAATTTTAGTAATTGTTCCAATTTTAATGTGCATTTTAATTAATTCAACCTTCCTATTTTCTTCATTAAATGTCTATTTTCGCTTAAATCTTTCTTTTTCTCGTAGTTATGGTATAAAGTATAGTATGCAACTTTTGAATAAAACGGATTTATATCGAGGGCCATGAATTACTCGCGCCGCTCGGGATTCTAACACTTGAATCACTCGCTACGCTCGCGATTCATCTATGGCCCTCGCTTTAAATCTGTCCTTTATTCACTAATTGCATAATATACCTACATTTTTAATAATGACTGTATCGCTATTTTGTTTTATTATCACCAAAACAGTGAAGGCAAACATCGTGAGGAAACTGGCGTGTCTTTGAACCAAAAATTTAAAGATAATATATAATGTGACATTCGCCTACCCGTACTCGATTTGGTAGATTACGGCCCACTCCCTCTCACCGAAAGGAGGCCCGTGTCCCAGCAGTGGGAACATTAGGCTGATTATAATTTTGTTATGTACTCACCGATTTTAGGAGTTATCCATTGTTTCTGAAACAACAAAAAAAACATACGTTATTTTTTAAAATAATATAATTCATTTGCTTAACGTTAGACTACGCCTAAGCTCGTTTTTTATGAACATACTCAGTTTTGTAACTAAATTACAATCTGACATTTCTCTAACAAATCCCTACTCAAATAAAACAAGATCCATTTCTGAGAATACGGCTCTGAAAGGTCGACATTTTAAATAAAATAAATAATAATCTTTATGTATACAAAATAGACATGTAACAGTAAACACAAAGTGTGTATAATTTATTCTCTGACAATCAAGTGGATGACGGGCTGCTCTCCTTGCATGGCTACAAAATAGCCTGCATTAAGGAGTAACAGTGCCGATCCCCTCTAATTGTACGAGTATTACTACAATTTTATATTATATTTACAAGTTTTTTTTTTACGCTTAGATACAGGTATTAGTAAAAAATGCGAGTGCATTCGTGTGTGTGAGTGTGCAAGTGTGCTGTGTGTACGTGTATGGATATGTGTGTGTGTGCCTGTGAAGGTGTATGAGCGTGAGCGTTGGCTGTGTAAGCGTGCGTAAGTAAGGGTATTTGATTAGCGTGGGTCTATGTTTTGGGTGAGTGGCACAATTACCAACTTATCATAAATTAATTATATTAAATATTTATCTGTTTCGTCGTAGGTTTTATCTTGAAGGAATGTGCGTGAATGTGTATTTTCTTTCCATACAAAATATAAATTAAACTTGTAAAACGACATGGAAAGGTACGATTTACATCAATGTAAAACAAAGTACCCCCGCTGCGTCTGTCTAACTGTCTATTTCAATGCGATAAACTCAAAAACTACCGAACGGATTTTCATACGGGTTTCACCAATGGACGGAGTGATTTATAAGGAAGGTTTAAGTATATAATTCATTAAGGTTTTATGTAAATTGCCTGAAATATGACGTTGATTGTTAAAGGTGTCGGAAAAGTCATGCCGATTGGGAGCTTAACTGGCGTGCGCCTCGTAAACCAATAGAAAATAATGTATTAAGGAATTATTCCACTTAAAAAGATCTATTAAACTGCAGCAACGCTATCTGTCTATCGACTTTTTTAATTTCTGTCTGGACCCAATTCTAAGAAAAGTCCACGCAGACGAAGTCGCGGGCAGAAGCCAGTTACATAATAAAGTAAACTATTTGAGTAAATAACAAATGTTTCGTAAACTTTTTATTCCGTGCTCAAGTAAAAGGAATTCTTCTACTTGATACAGGAATAACTTGGTTAAAAACAAGGCATTGTTCATGTGTGTTGTTGTGTGTGTGTGTGTTGTTGTGTGTGTGTGTATGTGTTGTTGTGTGTTGTTGTGTGTGTGTTGTTGTATGTTTCAGGAATGGAGGGGAATGTTTTAAAGTGTGCATGAAAGTTGGCCAAACGAGTAGCGATAGTTTAACTCCACCTCTGCCGTATCGTGGACCTCGTAATTGGTTTATACATTTTGACAACAATTCAAAGTAAATCGAAAGTAGAACGAAGTGTTGACACATAACGAATATTATATGCAAAAACACAGACACACAAGCTCTTGGGTACTTATATTTTGGCAATGTCCCTCTTAATTGCTCCCTTAATTTGGGTACACTAGATTACCTACGCGACGGCGTCCAGAATCTCTAACTGAATTATACATATTATTTCTATGCATTGGGTAAAAATGCAACATTAGTACTTTAATAACGGAAAAGTAGACTGTTTATAAGTTAAAAGCTGACTTAAGCTTTATTGCCTTGTAATAAGGGTTATAACAGAACGATCAACGCTTCCAACGATATCTTTGGCCAATAACTAGCGGACGATCACGCTTCCAACGATACCTCATTTGTCCAATATGATCAGTAGTTTAGAAGTTATGAGGTAACAGATGAACATACGTACATATCGGTCAAAATCATAACCCCTGTTTTGTTTCGCCGTAGTCGGGTAAAAGTTCTTTCAATAAACATCAATACAACAAACTCAGAACTAGCTCATCTCAATCCTAGCACAGCACCGCTCATTCCTAGCTCGCATTCCTTCGACCATTGCTCCAACACAATGAAATTCTATTACAAAAGTTCACAGAAGCCCGTGATTCTGTTCTTGTTTGAATAGCTTTTATGTTTTGCAATTGATTCGAATTTAAGCGTCGGCGTAGACTGGGTTACTGAGAAAGCAAGAAAAAGTATTTATTCAGATCTTGCTCAGGAAATTACCCCCTTGGTCTAGGGGTTGAAACACGACGTATTAGTGCCCGGTTGATGGCAATAGGCTCGCCCTATACTACATGGAACTTAAAAATAACTGGAAAAATGTGGGTGGACTACAGTTACACCTAAACCTATCCCTTTCAGGTAGTGAATTGATGCAGGCGTGACCTGGCGGAAATCCATTATAAAATACAATAGACGTAGATATATTTAGTAACCTATTCCGCTTAACTATTCCTAAAGAGTCATAAAAAACCCTCTAAGAAATCGACACGTGTTTCACCTCTCAACGAGGCATCCTCAGGATGACGATTGACTTATCGCGAACCCGACCACGGCGTGTTGCCATGCCGAGCGCCGGAGGCAGGCCGCGGAGGTGGAGGTGAATAGGTTACTAAATATATCTACGTCTATTGTATTTTTCCTCAGTTTTCAAATCATACAGTATGCGTATTTCGAAGAGGTTAGTCTCAAAAAAATGCGATACTTAGGATTCACACATTCATAACATTCCCCGTAGGGTAAGACAAACGTATACTTACAGAACACACTCATTCTGCCAGTTATATTTAAGTCCCTTATAACAGGGGGCGAGCCTATTGCCATCAACCGGGCACAAATCCAGACTCCGGGCTGCTACTGAGAAATTGTTGAAAGAAAATCCCAATAAAACCTTGGCCGACTTGGGAATAGAACTGTATACTACTAGCATCTAGTTTTATGAAACTTCTACGACATATTTCGACCACAGACTTTTAAATTGCTTGGTCGCTGAGCTAAGCTAACAGAAGTTGCTTGGTGTGCAGCTGCGCGAACGTAAAAATAGCTTTTATTCTTGCAATTGTTTCCAACTCGCAACGCACTCAACAAGTATTGATTGGGCGTATTTCTGTATCTGAAACTAGGCTCTGCTTCGACCCCAACATAGTCGAGCTCGAACTCAAAGCATTTTTTTTATTAAACCAATTACAGGCACTTTTGAGTTATTAAGTTAAGTGCTGTGCTCTAAAACACAAATCGCTGACGTCACCCAAAAAGCAGTCAAGCTTAATTGGGACTGGGCCGGACACGTCAGCCACTGGTCAAATGAATCATGGGCCTAATGTACCACGATGTGGGTATCAGAAAACGTCTGTCGACATCGAGGTAGACCCAGGAGAAGATGGCGAGTCAAGCTTGATGCCTACAGACAGGATTGGTCCACACTAGCTCTGTCGCTCAAGACAGAGAGGTATCGAAAGGAGAAAGGGAGGCTTTTGCTCTGCAGTGTCACAACATAGGCTAAAAATAAAATAAAATAATTTGAATTTATCAGTGAGTACGGTGGTCAGAAAGGTAAAGCTAGTTGCCCATTCCAAACCGTAGTAGGTATCTATGGAGAAATACGGGCAAGAAACTCCACGGAGTTGAGTATCTGATATCTTTTAAATGTTATATTGCTTTACAGAATGGAATTTTTTTTTACGTTGGCGTCAGCTAATTCGTAAATAGTTTGTGCCAATACGAGAACAGAAGATGAAGGAAATTTTTTGGCAACGCATTACATAATAAGGTACTCTTTTCGATAATCTTTGGATCAAATGTGGTTTGTTGAATTGCTAATAGGAGTTACCAACTAAAAGGGCCGTGATTCCCAAGGTTTTTAACAGACCATTAAAACTGTTGTAACAATAAGTTTGTCAACGAAATATAAATAGTGAAGCCTTAGATTATCACAAGGACGGATGTTATGCGTCGCCAACAGTTTCTATGAATTTTCTTTATATCTATAAAAAAATACCCCAACGCAGAAAAAAAAGCGAACTTTTAAAGTTAAACTGCTATTATTTTTTCAAGAGTGTACTGGAGTGCTAGAGATCCTGGCTGCAGCATCAGCTCATCGTATTACCACCATTGTATTGTATGTAGAATTAAATACCGATCAAAACGAATCCAAACACGACACATCTGCAAATTTTTTTTCAAGACTGTACTATTGTGCTGGATTACCTGGCTGCAGCATCAGACCAAGAATTACATGATGGTGGATAGTTATATAGCATACATGGGTGTTAGCGGTCGAACTTATAATACCCATTTTTTGCGTCGGGAGCTAAAACTCAACCCCTGAACAGTCTGAAACTAAAGTTTGCATTCAAAGAAGAGTCAAATCAAAAGCTTTTAGCCATCTACAACATGAGATAAACATCCTTTCCTTTATATACCTACACTTACAGCTTCACATAGCTCCATGCAAGCCCTGATTGTCGTCTATAATGCAATTACAGACCCCTAAGCGAGCAATATAGCCCTGTTACTAGTTCTATACATCTCACAGGTGGATAACTTGATTTTCTCCAATAATGGGTAGGATGTTAGGAGGACGTATCGGAAACCAAGCCAGGACGGGAATTAACGCCATCAACCGGGCACAAATCGAGACTCCAGGCTGCTACGGCGGCCGGGGTCGCGGGTTTGTCTGAAAGGGATATCGCGACCTCGGCACACAGGCAACGGAAGGAACACGGGTGGGTTTTAGTCAGTAAAAGTCTGACACGCCCTCCCGCTCCACCCAGAGCGGGAGAAGTTATTTGATAATTTCCCATCCTCAAAAAAAAAAAAAAAAAGGACGGGAATTATGTAGGTTATTGTTTCTCGTGTGTTTTTTGAGATTTTCCAGTGGGTATTTTTTTAATGTGAATATTCAGATAACATAATAGGATGGAGGGCCTGTTGGCTAAGTAAAAAAATGGCAAGTGCGAGTCTCCGTACCACCGTATAATATGTACGTTTTTACTTTAGTGGTTTTTCCAACTGAACAGACAGCTGTGCTGCTGGGGAGTTGCTGCGCCACTTTTTCTTCCCAGCTTAAGCTCTAGGAAGTGTTGATGGGTGTGCGTTTTTGAGGGACTGTCTTATGTAATTTTGACTTTTGAAAAGTGCTGATTCTCAGCCTAGTTTGAATAAATGACTTTTTTATTTTATTTTTTAACTTAAAAAAAATCTTATTTGTTGCTATAGCGGCAATGGAAATACACAATTGGTTCATGAGATACAGCCCGCTGACAAATTGACGAACGGATAGAAGGACGGACAGCGGTGCCTTAGTAATAGGGTTCCGTTTGGCACCTTTCGGGTACGGAACCCTAAAAAATAATATGGAATATTTTAAAATGTTTTTTACTCCTAAAACTATCTCAATATTACAACACATCATTCAGTGTTATTCTTGAAATTCACTATCAATATTTCAGTGCACTCTATAGCGATATTTCATAATTTTATTTAGTAACAATGACAAAGTAAGTAATTAAAACATCGAAATATTGGACAGCTTTTGGCGACGTTGCCAGCTTACAGAATGCACCCTCTTAAGCGAGGGTGTAAAATAAACCAAGGCGAGAGAGAAACCGAGCCTAATGCCATTAACCGACTCAATGTCACACTCTTGGCTGCTAATGAGTTTCTCTTGGAAATCCTAAAAACGCGTTCTTTTTCAGCTAATTTCTGTGTTCATAGCTATTTAAAAACCACGTGTGAATGAAAAACCAGAACGTTTTTCATGAGATATAACAACAGTATGTAGGTCGAGCACGAACCCACGGAGTAAACGTAATTTGACATGATTTTTGTGTCGCAAATACTCACTACTAACGTATTATAGTATTTTTCAATAAGCGGCAAGAGCAATTAATACTCATTAAATTCTGAGTTGAGCGACCCGACTACTGGTTGAACAGGTCCACTAAAATCTGTGAAAGACCATTGCAGACACTAATCTATGGTCCTCATTGAAGATTATATTGTCTGTACTTTAAAAGAGACTGTGACCTCTGAGGAAACGCCGACCTTATCTAGTTTTAAAACATAATATTTTATTTATGACGTGTTAGTGTTTGTACAAACCTATGTACTTACAGATATGAAACCATAATGAAAAGTCATTTATTCAAACAAAGCTGAGAATCAGCACTTTTCGAGCGTCAAAATTACATAAGAAAGTCTGTCAAACGCCCGCCCTTCACCATTTCCTACTGCTTAAGCTGGGAAGAAGAAGTGGCGCAACAAACTCCCCAGCAGCTCAAATCATTTATCGATATCACACATAGATATGAAAAATGTCTTAAAACTGAGTAAATATCATGTACGGAACGAGTATTTCCAATTCAAAAAATCATTTGAATTTACGTAACGTTTACTTCGTGCGTTGGTGCTGCTAGGCGTCGAGATTAATTTCAAAAGGCTTTCAGAAAGCCGGTGTTGCGAATTGACTACCCGGTGTGAATAGTCTGAATTCTAAAATCCGCTATGAAAGACCTATTTCTTTGCAATTTGACACCTAAGTATATATGTAGTTGATTGTTGCCCTACTCTGTATAATAGGTTATTCAAATATCACAGCTGTGTCCTGACCTTTTACTAGCAAACAATGATATAGGATTTGTACTTTGGAACTGCGTATTATGTTTTTTTTTTTGCAAAATTGGCCTGCCTTTGACCTAGATCTTGACTAGTGGACAGCGATGGATGAAGTCTACGATGGAACGAGCAAGTGAGGATGCCTATTCACTCTTGCTTTGGGTTATATGTGAAAGGGAATATCTAAAAGATCATAACATAAAACCCCTGTTGCTAATTTTTAATGGAGTTGGGGTAATTTTGATAATAAAAATGAGAATTTTAAACAGCAATAACTTTTTCGTTTTTAATAATAATAAGACTTTTTATTACATTTTGGTTATGTTATTGCAGTACCTGTGTGCCCGTTTCGTATCAGACAGTTCTTTTTACGTGTTGTTCATATAAATCCTTTTTAATAAATATTTCCTTTTTGAATGTATTGCGTTTGGTATTGTTTACGTCACGCGTCCGTGCTAGGTCCTCTGATGACTACTTAATTTTTTGCGTATCAAGAGTGTACTCGTCAACAGGTTACGATCAGTATCAAAACGCCCCGTAGTATACTGGAACCCTGCACTAGATCACTAGATGGCTGTATACAAATTAAGTACGATCGATCGAACTATAAATATTTTATGAGCATTTTACTAGCTACGTAATTACTTAGGAACTGTGCCCTATATTTGTGGGGCTCGTGGCTCGAACAGCCACGTGGAGATTTGTGAGGTTAAGCTGTACTAGACGCGTGGTTTGTTTTTGGATGAGTTGAATGGTGCTGATCCATGCGTCATGTTCGTGAACGGGCGCCGTCAGTTGGGACTGGTCAACTCTTAGCGGCCATGGCTGATTTAAATTTTTGAATTGTTCTTTGTTTTATCTTTGTATTACGGACGCTTCTAACGCGCACGTCTTTCTAAATTGTTCTCACATGTATAATTTCAACATGAATGATGTAACCAATACTTTGTAAAAAATATTTTATTTAAAAGAGTGTCCGTGGAGTTTCTTGCCCGTTCTTCTCCATAGGTACCTACTACGCTTTGGAATGGGCAAATAGCTTCATATTTTTGACTGACCGATTCCTTGACAATTCAAAAGTGCCTGTAATGGGTTAATTGAAATAAATGCTTTGAGTTTGGTTTGAGTTTGAGTTTATGTATAATTTCAACATCAAAGTCAAAGTCATTTATTCGCTTTAAATGCGGTGTTACAGAGGTGGTAGATACCTAAATAAATATTCTTGTGCGATACAAAGAAAAGAAAGAAAGAAAAATAATTTATTCTGCACAAAAAAAACCCACATATAAAGACATAAAATACACACGCACAAAAGTAGCCAAAGGTCTCGTATTCAACCAATAGATAAAAATAAAAACAAAGTTGTTCATTGGTTGATTTCAAGGCCACGGATCAAAGACAATATTGCGTAATTACTCTTGCGACATTGGCAAATGACAACAAAAACAAAATGCTGATTGCAGAGATAATTACTTTTGTAAAAAATAATAAGAAAAATTATGCTGTGAGTCGCATCTGTGCAAGAACAAGTCATTGCTCAGCGAAATGCTGTGAATTCGGACGAACCTAACGTCAACAGCGCTGGTTTTCAGCAATTACCTATGCAATGACATATTGACGTCCCCCTGCGTGACTTATTTATAATCGGGTTAGTATTATTTTTCGCTGAAATATGTGTGATAATACATAAGTAATAAAAATATATATCTGTATTTGTGCATAACATAAATTTAAGAAATAATATATGCACACATGCAAATATTAATAGTAAGGTAAATATTAATAGCAACATGAATGTTGTAACCAAAATATTGTAATAATATTTTGATTTAAGAGATCCCTGAAGTTTTCTGCCCGTTCTTCTCACTAGGAACCTACTAAGCTATGGAATGGGCAACTAGCTTCATCTTTCTGACTGACCGACTCCTTGACAATTCAAAAGTGCCTGTAATTGGTTTCTTTGAAATAAATGCTTTGAGTTTCAATAGTATGATACAAATGTTTGATTCTAAAAATAGCTCGCCTAAATAATGTAGCAACCTTACAAGTACGTGGTAAAACTGTTAACCTACTTGACAAAAATGTCAATCAATACCACGTACTTTTGGAAATGTACGAAATGGAAACCGTTAAGGGGAATGTGACTCTGTTCGTAATATAATACCAACCCATTATATTTACCCACGCGGCCGGGAGGTCACCGATGAGGAGGACCAATCTAATTCAATCGACGGTTGGAGGCCCTGTTAATGAATGCCAAAAAACAAAATCAAAAGTCACTTATTCAACCTAGGCTGAGAATCAGCATTTTTCGAACGTCAAAATTACATAAGACAGTCCCCCAAAACGCCCACTCGTGACCACTTCCTAGTGCTTTAGCTGGGAAGAAGCAGTGGCGCAACACTTCATTTCCCCAGTAGCACAGCTGTCTATTCAGTTAGAAAAACTTGATTCTATACAAGTAACATAATTTACATTACGCAACACAAAACATTAAATAAAATTATTTGCCATTCATTAAAATATATGTCTGCTAATCACGCCAATATACCAACAAAAAACATCGAAATCAAGCGAAAATAAAAAGTACTGACTGACTGTTCTAAGAGAACCAAACGGAGAGAGATCGTGAGACGAGCTACGACTACACCAGCGATAGGACACACTTCATCGTGACCACGACCGCTCTGTCAAGAGCAAAGCGAAGAAGAAGAACAAGACCAGCCTATTATGACAGCCCATTGGTCTCGTGGTCACAAGCGCGACTGCTGAGCGTGGGGTTCTGGGTATGATTTCCAGTTCAGGTTAAGTGTTATTGGGTTTTTGCTTTATGAATTTGTCAGTAACAGTTGGTTATTATTGTAGTTTCGAAGTTGGCGATGTGATACCTTGCCTCAGAATGCACGTTACGTTAGCCCAGCGCCTGATCTCTCTCGGGTCGTGCCGGATTTTCGTTTCAAAAGTCTGACAATTACTCTTACCAAGGGGTATTAAAATACGAGTGTGTTAATACCTAGTTATGTGCAGTTTCATACACTACTTTATCTACTCTCATACATTGGGATTGAACCTAATAAAATAAGAAGAGCACAGGTGTGAGTACTATGTACTAAAGAGCTACCATTTACTGGGTAATACTTTTTTTTATTGACTTGAATGTGCCCTGGCGGCTGTGAGTATGTCATGCTCACTCAGATGTCTCGCTGATGGTGGGGCGTGTGTTGGATCATTTAGCTCCCTTCAAAATGGTTGAGCTGAATGGTGCTGATCCATACGTCATGTTCGTGAACGGGCGCCGTCAGTTGGGACTGGTCAACTCTTAGCGGCCATGGCTGATTTTTAATTTTTTAATTGTTCTTTGTTTTTATCTTTGTATTACGGACGCTTCTAACGTGCACGTCTTTCTACATTGTTCTCACATGTATAATTTCAACATGAATGATGTAACCAATACTTTGTAACAATTTATTTAATTTAAAAGAGTGTCCGTGGAGTTTCTTGCCGTTCTTCTCCATAGGTACCTACTACGCTTTGGAATGGGCAACTAGCTTCATATTTTTGACTGACCGATTCCTTGACAATTCAAAAGTGCCTGTAATGGTTTAATTGAAATAAATGATTTGAGTTTTGAGTTTGAGTTTGAGTTTGAGAATAAAAGATCAAAGTAAAAGATCAAGAATAAAAAATTCCCACGAAATTCAGTACAACTTCACGTATGAATGGCGCCTGCACACATCACCGCGCATGCTCTAGAGCGGTGCCGTTGTCCCCGCTAACGTTCCATTACAAAAGTTGATGGAAACTCCTTGGTGATATTAACTTCTTGGATTTGCCCTGTATCGTAATAGAAATAAAATTGTTTTATAGCATTATTTTGTTAGAGAAAAAGTTTTATAAAATGATTCTATTTTTAAATTTCAGTATTGTGTTTATAAAATATGTAAATATAAACTCATTTTGAAGTTTATAATTCCAATATTACGATATGAGAGTAGATAAAAGTCTATTTAATTCGTGGAACGTAACGGCGATGGCTTCACCTTAATATAATTAAACTTTGTCAATTTTACTTCGTGGAGTTTACTGTCTTCGACATAAAGGCCTGAGCCCACACAATTGCTTCATTCATTCATCTATCATTCATTATTGTTCATCATTCGTTCTCTGTTGTTTGTTACGCTTTCACGCTAAAACGGCTGAACGAATTTGGATGAAATTTGGCGCATGAATAGGCCATGAGCTAAGTTAGGATATAAAATACTTTTTATCCCGATATTTTTACTTGATCGAGACTTATGCGGATGAAACCGCAGGGCACAGCTATAATATTATCAATGCGAAAGTGAGTTTGTTTGTTACACTTTCACGCTAAAACGGCTTTACGGATTTAGATGAAATTTGGCACATGAGTAGACCATGACCTAACTTAGGACATTGAATACTTTTTATCCCGATATTCTTACGGAATCCAGACTTATGCGGGTGAAACCGCAGGGCGCAGCTTGTAGTCCATAAATTTCACCTTTTCATTCCGTTAGTGTATTCTGTTCCCTTTTCCTCAGGGATTACTAACATTATTTGTGTAATTCAATGACTTTTGTAGCTATTAATAAAATAAGGTCATCGCATAACTCCCCTTGGTCTCGTTAACTAATGTTATTATTACGTAATGAGGGATCAGTGAAATATTAATTAATTGTGTTTCACAAAATTGAATATTGTTATTATCATACTATGACGTAACAGAGGGCTAAATAATAACAGTAACATCGGTCGAGGTGAAGTTACACTTGCCGCGGTCGGTTCGTGGATGGTCGATCATTCATTAGATATACAGACTCCTCCGAGTCTCGGTGAAGCACGTTAAGCTGTTGGTCCGAGCTGTCATTTGTACATCTTCGGCAGTCAGAAGCTCGAAAGTCTGACAACCAGTCTTACCAAGGGGTATCGTGTTACCCAGTTACTGGGTTGTGGAGGTCAGATAGGCAGTCGCTCCATGTGAAATACTGTAAGCTGTATCTGACCTGTCCTTTCGAAGCTTCGCATTGCCTGATAAGAATGATGAAATAAGTGCCAAGAACTGCCACAAATCGATATTCGATACAGTGATAAGATTAGCAGTTCTTATCAATAAGCGTCGATAATATCGTTAACAAATAAAAATATTACATATCTGTTATTACTTTATTGAGGGACTGTTGACCTCTACTCTCATGACATTATAGAACTTTTGGTAGGATCTGGTAGAGGTTCTATAGTAAATGAAATTAAATGTTCATTCTGTATTCTTCATTTTAGACGTCTATCAGATGTAGTACCCCGCAATAGACGCGTTAATAGTGTGCTGTGTCTGGAGTCAGCTAAGACAGCACTTATGTGCAAAAGTATCAACAGCACGGCTCCAGTCATTGATAACAAATCGCTTTAAAAGAGACTCCGAAGCTTTTTAGTGGCAAAAGCATATTATAATATTTAGGAGTTCCTAATTGAGAAAGAATTTTTAAGCTAGTGTAGGTATTTAAATTATTTTTTGTACTTAGTTAATTGTGTAATATTTTAGAATTGTATTGAATTACTTAGTTACAAGCTTTTGCCCGCGGCTTCAACCGCGTAGATGTCGGAAAATATCACATGGGTACCAGGGGCGCAGCTAACCAATAACCCGATTCCTGTCGGCTTCCCTTAGGAAATTATGACAGTCAGTAGTTCTCAGCAGTGTTTAATAATCACACTGAATGTATTACTTATTTAATACTTACACCATAAAATTAAAGTATTACAAAACCCTAACCTACATTAAAAAAATTGTCTTTATATTCCATCGAAAGCAAAACATTTAAAGTGCGCGCCAATTTTGCTCTAGTGCCTCCAGTATAACTCGTTGTCCGCCCGGGTTATGAAAACTTAAATTTCTATACAAAATAATCTCGTCATGACGTCACTTCAGGTCACGTGACACGCTGTTTTTTGAGGCAATAGTAAGCCGTAAAAAGTCGAGTTATGATAGGTACAGTGTAGGAATCCATTCGCTGAATTTCGTAAGCGTTCGGTTTGGTTCGGGACGGGGGGAGGGACAAACTTCGCTCGACGCTTGTTGACGATCAAAGACTACAATAGTATGTTGACGATTGACGTAAATAGTTAATAGAATTTATAACCTTTAATTTTGTTGATACTTGTAGTTAATTAGCATTTTGTTCGTTGTATTCATATAAGTTATTAGTGTGGTATTAGTGTAACAATTAGAATTGGATAATCGTGAGTTTGTTGTGAAATTGTGCGTTCGCCGTCGTTGTAATTAGGAATTTGTGGTAAGTCGATAGATTAGCAAGTTGAAATTACTTTTTTAGAGTAGATTTGAAAAGTTATTAGTAGGATGGCGGCATTAATAGTTTTAGATTGTTGTGTGACAGATTATTTGCTTCGTGAGGAAACATGCTTTTTAGGGTTAAGTTTTGAAAATAAGAAACACATAATTAGGCTAGGTCGTGCTCGACCAGATATGACTATAAACTACAAACGACGTGATGGGTTGGAATGTTTCCCTTTATGATAAATATCAATGGCTGACTGGTAGTTGTAAATTAAATAAGATGTTTTATTTTCCATGTTTACTTTTCTCAGATTCTAGTAGTTTATGGAATAAAGGGGGTTTTACATATATTAATAATCTGACGAATTCATCAAAAAAACATGTGCAGACTGAAAAGCATATTCGTAGCTGTTTAGATTTACATGACTTCGGGAATAGAACCATTTTTCACCATTTCGTTTGAAGCTCATAATAGGAAAGTAGCTCGAAATAGGAATTTAATGAAACGGTTTATTGACACCGTTATTTTGTAACTGGACTACGTGCGCCACGTCCGGGCTAGGCAAGCTTTTTTTTTTTTTTTTGTTTTTGCTCCGGCTTACCTTTCTCATAAACTCACCCTTCGCCACTGATGGGTACGTACTACCGGGATTCGATTAATTCGTCAACGATCACGGCGTGCCGACCCCGCCTCGCCGCGCATTCCTAAGGCGCGGTACAGTGGTCTCGGTCAAACTATACTACTCGCAAACATACCTACTCATACACTCCATCCTTGTCTTAGGCATCCAAACGATTTTTTAACAAAATTGGCAATAATCGATCATAAAACGTCCAATTTTAGTGGCACGTTTACGTCGAAATTTTTAAGGAGGAGCTCGTGACTAAGTCATAATAGCCGCACGGGTTGATCCATCAGGTTAAGTTACGCTTGCCGGGGTTGGTCCGTGGATGGGTAACCATTTTTACATTCCGAGACTCATCCATGCCTCGGAAAGCACGTTAAGCACGTTGATCACGGCTGTCATTCTTGGATCTTTTACAGTAGTTACAGGTCGTCAGAAGCCCGAAATTCTAAAAACCAGTCTTACCAAGGGGTATTGTGTTACCCAGTAACTGGGTTGTGGAGGCCAGATAGGCAGTTGCTCTTTGTAAAATACTGGCATTCAGTCAGACTCGAAGCCGACCCCAACAGGCTAGGCACTAGGCAGATGGTTTACGTTGAAATTTTGGATTCCATTTTGTTTTTGTCACCCGATTTAATATTGGTCGTCTGTTATGTTATTTAATCCTCCTCACTTTAAGCTTTACTACTATTACTATTTAGTTTCCAGCGTGTACCTAGTTTATAATAATATGAAGTTAGTTTATACTCAGCCTAACCAAAGTGAAATGTTCTCAAAAGCCAAAATGTTAGAATACTCAAGATTCTTGGATTGTTAAAATATGCAAGAGTTCGTTGTGTAAACAAGACAGTGAGTGTCTTTGTAGGCAAGTAGATAGGGAACTTGAAAATAATGTTATCGCGAATGATTATATAAGTATAGTGTGATAATGAAAGGATAGTATATCTCGATTTTTCTAACTGTGCGCTTGGAGCTGTCAAAGTCGTAGGTTGTTAGTGTAGAATTTACCCGCCCCCTTACCTTCTAAGGGCCTGACGCCTCTTAAGGCGACGATAACCGACTTTTAATTATTTTATACTGAAGATCACGTCGAAACGAGTAGTGTTAATGATTTGGAAAAAATATGTGTTAAATTAGAGCATTTTCTTAGTAACTCAATATATTAATATTTTATATTATTCTTATATTACATTATGAAATTAATTTGAATTAATTTGTAAAGTTAGATCTATCGCGGATAAAAAACTGAGAATCACGCAAAATCTATTAAGTGTAATTTTCTAAAACTTTCACAATTTTAAAGATAATTTAATTATTAATCTTTTAGTATAGATATGTGTTTTATTAAAATACCTTTTTTATGTATAATAAATTAATAATGCGTCTAATTTGGGACAGCGCTCCTGGATTACGACTTCTTTTACTGGCTGGACGTATGACGCGTTGCCTGAGCTCAGTACAGAACACGCAAGCTAACCACTCAAGGTCACTGGCATATATCTGCGTCTTAATACGGTCTACACAATTCGTGTCGTCTCCACAGTTTTGTCTTCTTATTTGTTAAGTTGTTATTGTTATTATTTTAACCACATACACTGTAATATTTTGACGTTGACAAGCGCACAGTTAGAAAAATCGGGTTATAACAAACAGTACATTTTGATGCAAGTGTACAAAGTTTATTATTGCACTCGAGGTGGGATTGTAGCCCGAGCCATACCGAGGGCATAATGGAGCCGAGAGAGTACATTTATTTAACAGACTAAAAGCGCACAGTTTGACTAGTCGGTATATAATTATCTGTGGCGCACTTTGTCACACTAGTGCGGGAAACAAAATAAAAAGCACGCGTGTTAAAAACTGCATTGTGAAAGTAAAAAAAGTGCAATAAGAGCAACTTTACGAGCAAGTGTGTTGAAAATTAATTTATGCAACGCCAAATTCAATTCAATGGCGAGACCTGGGTAGGTAGAGCGGTAGGAGAATGTAAAAGTTCTAGCAGGTGCGTTCTGTGTTTTCTGTCTACCTCCCATGGGGAAAGCCGTGAGGTTATATATATGTCATTTACACGCCAGTCTCGAAGTTTTGTGGATGCTTATACTAGTATAAAAGTATGTTTTATTGTAACCCGTCTCTTTTCCGACGCTTGCGAATATTCTATAAGTTTATGATCGGCATCTGAGTAACCCAAATGATTTGAAATAGGTTTAACATACTTTATAGCTGAATACGATAGTAGGTTTTTAGCGATAGACTGAAGAGAGATAGATAAAAAATTACAGAATATTCTTCTTCTTTTCGTGACTAACCTGGTGTCAGAGTTTTAAACCCGCCCATGGGCCTCTGACTTGGCTTCACATGCCGTCGAGAAATATCGCTCAGGCATTGAATAATAATTGATGCTGATATATAAAATTAAAAGAAAGGTTAAATTCACAAAAAACTATCCATATTTTAATCAAGTGATATTAACAACTTTTTCATCTAAATTGGGTGTTGGCAATCAACTAGGCGGCCTACTTGATTGCTTACCGCCGCTTGTGGATGTCTGCTATACCAGAGATATCGCAGGTGCCCGTACCAGAGATAAAGGTCTAATGTCTCATGTGCCTTGCCTGGCCGGTCGCGATGTATTATTAATGAAATCACGTCTACGTTGCATCTATGTTGCATCTACGTTGCATCTACGTTGCATCTACGTTGCAACTACGTTGCATCTACGTTTCATCTACGTTGCATCTACGTTGCATCTACGTTGCATCTACGTTGCATCTACGTTGCATCTACGTTGCATCTACGTTGCATCTACGTTGCTTCTACGTAGCATCTAAGTTGCGTCACCGCGACGTCAACGCCTACCCGTAATACCAAGAAACTCATTTATAAATCCACTCTACATTATCAAATTAAAACCACACTATGAAAACCAGCAACTCCAGTTCAAAAAGCATTAAAACAGAAAACATTTCCTAGAGCTCGACCTCAAAAAAAGCAATGAATCCTTTGGTTTTCAATTGAAATACCTCACCGAAGTCCATTTGATAGAATCCGGGCCAACAAAAGTGGTAAAAAAAAGTTGGTAAAAAGTTTTTTTATCGGCATGCGAACTCTTTGGAAAGTGTTCGATAAAACAGTATTCATTTGTTTTAAAAAGAATTGTTATTTTTGGGCCGCATTTATGTAGAAAGCTGGTAGCCGGTGCTGATATACCAGCGTTGACAACCAGCGCTTGTTGGTGCCGATAAGCGCTGGCATACCGGCGCCGGTTACCAGCGTTCTACATGAATACGGCCTTAAAAGATCATGTGGGCGTTTGTCAAAGATTTAAATCTTTATATTTGTCCTCACGAAAACACAATAGGTAATAATAGTGCTTCCATCACAATCAAGTCAGGTCTCTGCGACATTGTTTATGTCAGAGGTGTCCAAACCAAACAGAAAGGCGGTCATCTTTTGACCAAATAAAAAAACTAAGACGGAGCGGAGTGAGGGGAGTTTGATTGCAAATGTGTGCGTGTGAGCGTGTATACACAGAGCGGAGGTGTAGTTTTGGCATGCTTCACTATACAGGGTGGCAGGGACATCGACACGAAAACTTTTACCATGGATTCAGTACATAATTCTGAACCCCGCCGCGTTGAATTTTTTTGTCGGTTATTTTTTTAAATACTGCTGTTTCAAAGAAAAGTGCAATACCTACGCGGTCAAGATGCATGGAGGAACAGCAGATTTTTTTGAATAATCGACGAAATATTTCAACGCAGAAACGCGTTTAGCACTTACTCAATGCATCGCAGCACTGTATCTTGGTTTTTTATTTGGTCTGAGGCGGTAGAGTGAAATTTTAGTATATTGTGGAGTGATCGTTATTTTGTTTCCTAATTTTAATTTTATTTTAATAATTAATTTTATACTACTGCCCTACAGGGTCTGTTATGTCACCTTCGTTTTAAGCCAATATTTTAAACATTATTTAATGCAAATAACGATATGAATATTAATCTTACGACTTCCACGCGAACGAAGTCACAGGTAGAAGCTAATAGTATTTATAGCCAAGCAACATTGCTGTGTTTCTTAACAGTCTAGCTCTTTGCCTATAAAAAAGGAATTCTCAATCGACAGAATAACATAAAGGGTAGACTATTGTAAATACATCAAGTACAGAATAATATTGGTCCTGAATTTAAATGCTTTGTTGGTTTGTTTAGACAATTTGTGTTACGGAGCTAAAATGCGGGTCCACACCTGAGCACGCGCACGAAAGAAAGAAAGAAAAATATTTTATTTGGGACACGCACAGGAAATACAAACAGTAAGTAATAATAAAAATAAATTATAAAATAAAACACAAAAAAGGAGAATTAAGTACTACACTACTACTTTGTTTTATTCGCACGAACAGTGCGATTCGCGTGCATCTTTAGAATATAGTATGTACACCTTTGGACATGTTCGCGAGCCGTTATCGAATGGTTCGCGAGAGACATTCAAAACAATCCATGCCATGTACAGTACACACAGCTACACATCAAGCTATACATTTCCAGTTTATGCTTATCTCGCATTGTATAGGATTTCCGTACAATGCGAGGTTAGCTTATAATGGAAATGTATAAGCTTGATGTGTGCCTGTGCTATATCGGAGGTGTTCAGTAGTTCGAGACACGTAGTGTGCACGGTTCGTGCGCGTGCTATTGCGCAGGTGTGGATCCTTGCAAGCGAACCGTTCGCAACATGACTGGCGACATGTCTGGACTATAAATCTGTACACTCATTGTGTAATACACGATCAATCACCATCTGAATCGTTTTGAATCAGATTGCTAATCCATGCTTCATAAGTTCGAAAAAAAATCTGCCCAACAACGTAAATAACACAATGAATTTTGTTGAACTGTCAAAACGAAACAGATTTGTTGTAATCGTTTACGAAAATGTGTTGCCTAATTAGATAGCTGCTTACTCCTTCGAGAAATATAGACGCGATAATATGACATATCGTCGACCGTAGGTTCAATTGAGGTAAGGGACAAAATACCGAAAATGAGTTGAGTATACAGTTTTGTTCAGAATTTTTCGCTCTTTCGAATGGTGTATATGAAAAAATTCTAGCTTAAGAAAAATGTC
The DNA here is from genome assembly GCA_914767755.1 of Agrochola circellaris. Taxonomy (NCBI): domain Eukaryota; kingdom Metazoa; phylum Arthropoda; class Insecta; order Lepidoptera; family Noctuidae; genus Agrochola; species Agrochola circellaris. The sequence goes on along the minus strand of OU611839.1, from coordinate 24,796,227 downwards.
CCTTATCCTACTGACTTTTTGGATCCAAATTCCGAATCAGCCCCATAAAAACAATGTATCTGAAAAACTATGCAATATAGCAACTTGAAATGGTGTAATTACCGCCGCCAATCCACTTCAAGTAAGGTAAGGGTCTCCCCAATCAATGAATGACCATTACGGATTACTCAGTACGTCAAAAAAGTGTTCTTCATTTTCTGTCAACAATCTCTCTACACTGCATTTTTTTTAATACATTTTTTTCAACAAGTTCTTTACACAATTTTTTCAGTATTAGATTGGATCCAACGTAGAGGTAAATTTAATGTAAGTGACGGGACTACAAGATACTTGGCCAGTAAAGGACATTACTAACAAAACACGTTGCTGTAAGGGACGTCTATTTTCTTAAATAGCTAACTTATTTAAATAAATGTTACACAGGTAGATAGAGCACTAAAATACAAGATTATGTATGAAATCAGATCCGAAAAAGGTTAATAACAAAAGAAGTTGTGGGCGGTTTAATCCGAAAAAAAACTTTGTCGGCCTCTCCTGAAAAATCGTATTTTGTCCCTTACCTCAATTGAACCTACGGTCGACGACATAACTTTTCTCAAAAAATTGGTCGGTTCAATCTACCGTAGCAAATATTACAGCACGAATTTATTACAAAAGTTTTGCTCATTATGTTTCCCATTACAGTTTTGAAACTAGTCGTAAATTCTGGCATTCAATGGTTCGGTTATCATTATGATGGACGTGAAATTAAGCGTTATAGGGGCTCCACTTAAATGAGGAAATTGTGGTACTGTGTTTTTTCACTAGGTATTTTTTGATTTAGATTTGTGCCCGGTGGATGACAAGAAACTCGCACTATATTAAGGGGGATGCGCTAAGGTAGCCCGCGAGATTCAAATTTTCTTGAGTTTTTTTCCATTTTGCAGGTCAGTGTCAGGTTTTATGTTAATTAAAATATGATTCGCGACCGTAACATTTATGGCTTTACATAATTATAATCATTACAATAAGCAATACAACTCCATAAGTTAGCATAATTGTCAAATATCATGATTTCATGAAATAGGCATTCAATGGGATTACATGAACTTAGAGAGTTGTATTGATCATTTTTATGATTATAATTCTATAATTAAACATTTGATACGGCCGCGAATCATATTTAGATCAACATAGAACATGATACTGACCTGCAAATTGCAAAAAACGTAAGAAATTTTAATTTCGCGGGCTACCTTGACGCTTTCGCCTTAATATTAACAATTATTATTATATTACAGCAATGGTGTTATGTTATGTTACGTAATTTATAAATACACATCATTAGCGGACCAGTTTTAGAAAAAAAACAACAAAAAAAAAAGAAAAAAAAACCGACTTCAAAACTACAAACTGAAAAATTACTTAAGTACAAGTAAAGTTACTTTAGTTTCGGAAGTTGGGAGCTTTATTTATTGTTTTGCCATTTTATTCCTACATAATGTTAACATCATTTATTTACTTAAACACCCCTGAACTTGTGTAGATTACGTTAGTGACAGAATTATCAAAATTGATTAATAAGTTTTTGAGAAAATCGCGGACATACATAGATACTTAAGAGGGCTTATCCTAAAAGTTGGCAACGTCGCAAAAAGCTGTCAAATATTTACCCGTTTTGAATAATTTGGCAATATTACTGTATGGAATTAAGAAATGTGGCTAACTAGCGAACTAAAATATTGATTATGAAATGCAATAATTAATATCGTAACACCGAATATTTAGTTCTAGATATAGAAAAAGTATTTGGAAACTTTCCAAATGCCTATTTTACACCTAAAACGGTTACAACATCAAATTCAGTGTTATAATTACAATTCATTATTAATATTCTAGTTCGCTAGTTAGCCACTTTTCTTATTTCCATACAGTAATATTGCTAAATTAATCAAAACAATGGCAATGCTGCCAGTCTTCTGGGCACGTTTCCGGGCGACAGCGATGCGGAAGAATACTTCGACGCCTAAGTGTCCGTTTGTTTTTTGTATTTATTTATATAGTTTGTTATTGTATTTAGTACCTAGTGTAAATCATTATTTTTGTTAAGTATTGTAAATCAAAACAGCGAAATATATGACATCTATTTGCGAAGTTGCCAACTTTCAGAATATACGCTCTTAAATGCATACGGGTATAATATAGAACGGCCTTTTTTAAGTTGGTACCGTACCGGTCAAATACAAAATTTCCTTTTTTGAATTCGGTTATAAACCGATCTCCAAACCATTGTAATGCCCAAAATTCTGACAAAAAAATCCAATTTTTTATTCCCTTTCATTGGTGCCTTTGAAGTCGTTTCCATGTCACTTTGTGGCTAAAAACCTTTTATTGAGTTGTTTGCAAAGCTGTGTTAACACAATTAGACTCAGTGACGTCACCCACTCGGGGGCAGCGTCGTCAAGGGAACGTGAGACCTTGAGCGATCCGAATTTTCTCGCTCCTTATTCTCAGTATCAAAACAAATTAGATCTCCACATATGTATGTTATTATAAATGAGAAAATATCTTAATTCTTTATTGGACACAATTATTATTACTTGTGGTCGCCCGGAGGTCGAAATTCGACCATAATTCATTTAAATCTTGGTAGCCATCTTGTGTCAAACGCATGGTAGTGTGTGTAATGTTTTTTTTATTAATTTAATTTATTTCTCATGTATATTGTACAAAAGTATTAGCTTTCTGCACTCCTTCTCCATATAAACTTTAACTGTGCCAAATTTCATACTCCTCCGTCCGCGTAATTTTCGTAAAAATGGGTAATTACAAAGTTTTTGCTTCACGTATTAACGTATTAATATAATAATGTTGTTTCTTTATTTATAAAAAGTTTTCAGCAATCCTATACTTTAATCTGTGCCTCACAAAACCGTATTTATATCTAGAATTTTATATTTTAGACTAGATTCTATCGTACAATGAGCAGACAAAAATAGCGTTTAAGGTTGAATTAGTCGCGGTCTCGAACTCACTAGTGGGCGTGACTAAAAAGCACGCTTTCGCACCTGTCATCGTCGCTGACAGAGATAGTATATCAGTAAGACGCTATACTTGGACTTTTAATTGTATTCAGTAAGTTGACAGTTCGAAGCAAAATAAATCGGTCTTTACTCATTGTTTAAGTTATGTAAGTTGTTAACGTAACTTTGTAGTGTACATATCTTTGTAGTATAAATAAAGAAAAATAAAGTAAATAAATAAAATAAAATAAATAAATATCGCACCTTTGGGAACAAAGGGTCACTTCTGCATGGTTTCCAAAACAGCAGAAGTGAGTCTTTGTTCCCAAAGGTGCGATATATACGTGGTTTTCATTGAATTTTACAACTTACATAACTTAAAAATTTTCATGAGGGTCACAGTGAGTAATAACCAATTTATTTTGCTTCGAACTGTCCACTTACTGAATATAATTAAAAGTCCAAGTATAGTCTACACGCACGACGACTAGTTCGCACGCACACCGCACAATCACCATTCCGAATTATTTCATTAAAACGAGCCACTACATAAATCAATTACAAATAAAATTTATCGATCTTTGTCGGTGCGGACTTTATTTTGGAGATTTGACAATTCTCTTATTACTTATTTACATCCAAAGTTGCGTTAAAATTAGCAAGAAAAACGAATCTTTGTTGGCTCATAACTTTTAAATGTCTTTTTATTTTACTATTCTATTTCCGCACAGACAATATTAATAATAAGATAAAACGGTATCATATTTAACTTTGAATGTGCAATGTCAAACAGTGGAGTTATCAAGAAAACATCGACTAGTGCAACCTTAAGATGACGAAAATATTTTTGCTGTGATTTTACTTACGGTCAACGGTATGTCAGTAGTAGTACCTAACACTTGTACTACGAAAACAACCCCTTACTCTTAAGATAGAAGGCGCTATCAAAGTCAAATTGTTAGCTCATGGACGAGCGTTTTACTGTACAGTACGACACAACTTAGATGTAGAATCAGCAAATTCGTAAAACCGATCACCATCTGAACTGAGAACGCCTTCAAAACCACCAATATTTATTGCTACTTTAGATTAAAATGATCTTTACGCAAACGCAATAACTTGTGAAGTCATATACCCAAATACATTCGTAAAATTGAAATGAATTAATGCAAAATTTCAAATGAATACTACATCTAAGTTGTGTCATATTGTACTATTGAACAAGAAGAAAAAAAATATCACGCAAAGGGAAGGGTTCCGTAGTTAGGATGAATATTTACAGGTCATGCAGATGGACGGACAGACAAACGGGCATGACGACGTCATGACAAAATTATAAGGGTTCCGTTTTTGCACAGAACCCTAAAAACACTTGCTGTGTACGTTTTAAACAAATAAAAACTTTATTGTTATTAAAAAAGTTTTAAATTATCTGCAGAGGTACTAGAAACGCAGAGCGCGAAGGTTCTCGACTTAAGACTCTTTTAAACGAGACGAACCACTCTAGGATCATTATTGTTATCGGTTTTTCCATCTTTTGAAACGACCATTATAAAAACATCCAGTTTCTATTCAAGTGTAGGAAAGGCAATATTTTAAAATGTGTTGAGTTGAATGCTTGGGATCTCATGGACAGAATTCCGCACACACCAAAAACTGGGCATCAAACAGAGTCTATGAGTAAGTTTTAATTTTAACTGCAATCGTCCGCAGTCACAAGCCCCTACCCAAAAGAGCTGACTGTGACTAGTGAACTTTTGTCTAAGCGGGTGTTCAAAATTCCAACTCCACCTGCTTAGTGGCCTGCGTGTTCTGGCCAGACGCAGTCCAGCTTACTCTCACCTACACACATTTAACAAGGTCTGCAAATCACTGGGCATCGAAAACTTGCTATCCGCTCGCCTTAAAAGTGTACTGAAGAAATGTCTTCTGGAACAAACATACACCGAAATGTAATCATTCCTCTAACGTTTATCGACAAGCCAAAGTGCCTGCAAACAACATCCCTCACTCACACTTTCACCCTCACAGACACACACACAAACACACACAATATAATACACGCTTTACAAAACCCCCACGCTTTGAAAGTAACCCTGTAAACTGACGTATTTCTTTCTGCTCAATCGCACTCCGACCCCCAAGATACAAACCCTGCTTACTTTGACTTCCCCAACTTTAATGCGTTTCATCGAAGTAATTTTTTATTAATATGATAAAGCAAAAAATACGTGTCTAATATTTTTTTATTAGTTGACTCACGGAATAAATAGAATTTTCCTTTTTTTTTACACGGCATCTTTTCGATGGATCGTGACTAATCCTCTGAAATGAAGGAAGTGAGGGGAAGAAAGCCAAAAGCCTCTACTCTTACAGAGAAGAAAAAACCATTGAATAGCACAATTGCTCACTGTGGATTTCAGATTTACTCATTATAATCTGCCTAGCCTTTTCCCAACTATGTTGGGCTTCCAGTCTAACCAGTTGCAGCTGAATACCAGACCACACTATTACATGGAGCCTTTGCCTATCCAACCTCCACAGCCCATTTACCACAGTATAAATATGGACAGTACAGAAACGACGTAGTAAATGTTCGAAACGGCACACTCACACAGACGCGCTCATTGACGAGACCCCAAGCGATTGTCGCGGTGCTGTCAGTTGCAGTACTGGCCGTGTCGAGGCGAATGATCGCGGTGATCTTTTTATTAATGGAGAATAGGTAATTATATAAACACAAAAAATAGGCCTAGTTTCTGTGTAACACAATACGCGTTTGTAAGACAGGTTGTCAGGCTTTTGGGCTTCTGAAATTGGCTGTAACAAAACGAGTCGTTTTATATAGGAACTGGGGTAAGTCACAAAATTTACCAGACAACTCAGAGTAATCTTCTTCAACAGACATTTTCATTTTGAAAGTTCAATTGGAGAGCTGTGTCAATATGAAAAAACTTCCCGACTTGTCTGTTTCAAGTTACTTCGAGTTTCTTGAAAATTAGGGCGTAGATTCATTTGGGGAAGTCCTGAGGGTCAAGACACATTGGCGTAGAAATAAGGTTAATTTTCGGTGCAAACATTTTGATTTAGTTTTTAACTTTACTAAGGGGAGTCGTCCTAGAAGGATATTGTGACCTTATTGGTGATGTTCTTCAAAGGTTAGGAGCGTAGTTCAGACTCACCACGTGTATGACCTGATGTATGAATGTAAACGAGGCAAACAGGTGTACAATTGTGTGTGTAGTACACTTGAAGTGGCTCACACTGCGCTCGACGATTGACGTGTCCACACGTCGGGTCCGAGTTCGCAACAAGTCAATCGCCTTCCTGAGGATGCCTCGTTGAGAGGTGAAACACGTGTCGATTTCTTACAGGGTTCTTTATAACTCATTAAGAACAGTTACGCGGATTAAGTTACTAAATATACGTCATCTATTGTATTTTATTATTTATTAGATGAAGAGAGAACATTTATTTGATATCAAGCAGATGACCAGGGTTGCAGAACTAGCGGGTAATGTTAGTCCAGACTGAGATGATACAGTCATGTACTCCGACGAACAGATGACCTTGTCGTGAAAAAGTCCCATTCCATGGCTACAAAAACGAGGGAAAGAAACAGACCTCAAACAACATGGTTGACGAAGGTCAAAAGGACATGAGGGAGATAGGACTTACGAAAGATGATGCACAAGACCGAAATCAATGGCGTTGCATGATTGGGAAAGCTCATCGCGCGGGAAAGGGCGAGGCCAAAGTAGAATAAGCAGGTTTCGGTACTTCGGTTGAATTGCGTCATAAAAAACTTCGAATTTTTATGAATGTTACAATTTTAAAAACTTACTGCTGTATAAAGAAAACTGCCCTTTGTTTGAAGTCAGAGCTAAAAAGTGAAAACCAAAATACGAACAAAAATATTGTTAGTGGTTATAAATATTTCATGTTGCAATTCCCGAGCTCTGTCAATATCGTCGAAGACGAATTTCAGGATGACGGCTGCCTGCACAACTGTCGACCTTGAGGGAGGACGAGTCAAGACTAGATGGCCAAAAGCTGTCTATTCCAAGGTTTTCATGGAATACGTGGTACCTCAACAGCGCAAACGTTGCCGTGACGGTACGTAAGATTGTCAGATCTCCGATTATAATAAAAATGATTGACTTACAGACTAACAGACAATAGAATATAATAGAATAATTTTATTTCGGACAGAGTCCATAGGGTTAGTAACAATTTTACTTAAAATCTAGTTTTAGTAGATACAGACACGGATAAACATAAAATTAAAATTCAGCGTGGAGCTGCATCCACCTCCGCAACATCTAGGAATCCCACCGATCTGCGAACACACTGAGAATACTGTTGGTGCCGCCGCGAACACGTGACATCAGAGATGCACATCTTTTTCGAATAATCGCGGCAAAATCATCAATGTTATCCGTAAACATCCCTGACGCACTACAACGCCACGGCAGCCGCAGCAATACTCTCAGTGCATTATTGTACTGAACGCGTCACTAGGTCGCTGTATGCGCGCTGAGTGAAGTGAACAATGCAAAGCCACTGATGATAGAATGCAAGATAGAGCAATGCCGAAAATGTATTGACGTGGAAACGTCTTTTCGCTCGGAAAAGGTAAGTTCAATATTTCTGACCGTCAAAAACATGTAAGATTTCAATCGCTAATAACTACGATACTTTTCATGCTAGAGATATAGTTGAGCACACAAAAGATAGGTCATATTTATAACAATTTAGAGGTAGGATTTTATATACCTATGAGGTCACATCGCGAGGGCAGGCGCATGCGCGCAACCCTCTATTTTTCACTATATGTCGAAATTCCAAATACCAAAGTGCAAAAACGTGTACAGCTAGAACGGTGATTCTGGTGTCGTTCCTTAGTTGACAGAGTTGACTAAAGAGATACAACAAAAATATTTCGTAAAATAGGGGTAAAAATGATGTCAACAATAGCAAAATCCTTATCCTTACACATTATAAAACGAAATCCCCAGCCGCGGCTGTCTGTCTCTTTGTCTGTCTGAACTGAAATTTTGAAACGGTTTTCACCAGTGAACGTAGTGATTCATGAGGAAGGTTTTGGTGTATAATTCATTATGGTTTTGTGTAAATTGGCTGAAATATGCCGACTATTGTTGAAGATGTCGGAAAAAATCATGCTGACTGGGGAACTTTCCTGGCGCGCGCCGCGTAAACCGTGAGAGATAAATAAAATTTATGTTCTACAAGTTTATGTACAACAAAAAATTTCGTACTGGCATATCTTATATCTTCTAAGGATGACCCACAATAACCATTTTTATCTTTCAGAATTTGATAAAAATTTCATCGTTATTTCCGAAGCTATTCTGACCGGTGCTATATAAATTAAATCACATATTTTATTGGATAAGGATAATATCCAATAAAATATGTGATTTAATTTAGATTAAAATATGCCGTGATATCATATCATCAAAATTAATACTTTAGAAGATATCACAGATTCAAAATTATGCGTAACAAAATAATTATGGTTGACGGCAACGCGGCCGCAATGCTTCAAGAGTCAATGAGTTTTTCCTCTATTAGGTATGCGATCATTGCTTCACTTCCTTTTCATCCCGGTACTACATTTACGTGGGATATTCCGATATTCCGCTGGCGAAGCCGCGGGCAAAAGCTAGTAATATCTTATAGACTCATATCGGCCGTAAGTCTGCTCAGAACTGAAAAATATCACAATCGATGAAAGCTTGCATCATTAGGAATGCAATGAGCATTATTTTTTGTAATTCATTGTAAATGTAAATATTGAATAACATCTGGGTTGGCTTCCAGTGTTACCGGATGCAGCTGATTACCAGTATTTTACATAGAGCGACTGCCTATCTGACGACCCGTAACGACTGTCAAAGATCCACGAATGACAGCCGGGACCAACGGCTTAACGTGCTTTCCGAGGCATAGAGGGGTCTTGGTATGTAAAGATGACCACCCATCCTCAGACCAACCGTGGCAAGCGTAGCTCAACCTGATCGATCGAGCCGCGCGGCTGTTATTACCAGACATTAGATAATTCAATATTTACCTAAAGTTAATTTTTGGCTAAGAAATTATAGAAGCGGCTTCTTAATTATTATTTTTTCTTAATATAAATCCCGACCGTCACATTGCCAAGTCATAGGTCTCGAGTTCGAACCCAAGTCAAGTCACCTCTGACTTTTCGGATTCATGTGCGTATTGTATAATTATCACTTGCTTCAAAAACGGTGAAGGAAAACATCGTGAGGAAACCGGCATGCCTGAGATTCTCGACTGCATGTGAAGTCAAGTCAGAGGCCCATGGGCGGCTTTAAAACTCTGACACCAGGTTAGTCACTAAGCACACGAAAAGAAGAATTTAAATCCCGGAATTCCAGAAATTCCGGGAATGCAAAACTAATTGTATAAGTGCATTGTATGGAAAGGACTTTTTAACCTTCTTATGAAACTTACTTTCGGTATGTTAACGTAGAAATTAATATACCGTAAACATTTTTTTACGAAACTCAAGACACCTATATATGAAGTTGTTTGTCGCTATATGCTACACCAGTTTGGCGACCTATATAGAACATTAGCTAGCAATTCTATAGTCAAAAAGTACTAAATTGCTGATGGGGCTGCGGCGATTATGTAGTGCATCAGGGATGTTTGCTGAACATCGCGTGGACTGATTTTACGATACGATGCGTAAAAGGTGCGCATCCCTGGTGCGTAGAGTACGTGGCAGCGCCAATAGCATCCTTAGCATGATCGCTAGTCGGCTGGACTATAGTTACATCAGTCATTGCTGCGTAAACTCAACAATCACTACTGCGCCATTCCATGACAAATGTGTCATGGAATGGCGCAGTAGTGATTGTTGAGTTTACTTAATTTTATATGTTTTGTTGTGGATAGTTTTAAATATTACTAACACTAGTCTATAAGAACATTGTTACCAACAAAATGGACACCATGGTCTGAAATAAAGTATTTATTATTATTATTAAATTGATCAATTCCGGAATCGCGAGATTTCTACGATCGATACAAAAGTGCTTTCCTTATTAACCAACACCTCAACGCAAGAAAATATACATTTGGTTCTGTATTCAGAACTGTTTTGTCGATTCCGGAATACCGGGATTTTTTCGATACAAAAGTGCATAATAGCCAACACCTCAACTCCGACAACACCTAAATATGCATCCGAATGTCCGATCTCTACCCATTACTTAGCCATGAGCCCCCTCTGTTTCATTTTAGTATGATAATCCCGTCACTCTCTCTGCTGAGATAAAAGAGCAAAGGGCATAAGGGCTAATGGCATTTTGCATTAGGAATTTCTCAGTACCCCGTAGTCTTAATTTGTGCCCAGCTGATGGCACAGGGCTCGCCCCCTGTTACATGGAACTTAAACATAAACAATTCGCATAATGGACGAAGTTCATGAGAGAATGGATCTATTATCGTGCAGTTTGAGTGAATTCGCAAAAGTTTTATTAAAATTAGTAAGTTATGACAATTAAATATGTCAAGAGTTTTTAGATTAAGTCTTAACAGAGAGAGCTTTTTATGTTATCCATTAGTAGTTAAATTATATGTTTGCTAGACTAATGAACGATGCACCTATGTTTAGTAGTTAGATAGCTAATTAAGTAGGTACATTTTTTGTTTAATTTTATTTGTGTTTGCTGTGAACGTAGTAGATTCATAATGTACATATTTCGTTGATAAAAAAAAAAAATATGATAATAGTTGATAGCGTTTTTACGGCGGTATTAAAACTACTTTTTGTAAATGCTGTAATGTATAACTGTTTTTTGTCCCAAATAAATAGCCACACTATTGTATTAGGTCGAGAATCTGTAAAGATAATTGTAAGAGATGGAAATGAATAAATATTAAATAACTGGTGAAAGACTGTTCTAAACACCTGAGTAACTGTTCGGGGAAAACAGACGTTGTTATATTAAGGAGCTATGATGGGTATCGAATTAAATTATGTGTTTTAATAGGTCCTTCTGTATGTGCATAATAAGCGGGTAGCAGTGATGCATACTGCAAGTAAGATTAGTAAACAATACGTTGGTGAAATTAACACAACTAAAATCAATAAAAATTTGGCTGATAATCAGCACTTTTTGAACGACAAAATTACATAAGCCAGCCCCCCAAAACGCCCGCCCTTCGCCATTTCCACGTGCTTCAGCTGGGACGAAGAAGTGGCGCATATTCGTAACGGCCCCGATTTACGAGTTCTAGGTTACTGGGTTCGAACCCAGGCAGACACGCACTTTACTGCTCTCAAAACGGTTAAAGGGAACTTCTTGAAGAAACCGGCATATACTAGAAACGAAAATTCGAAGACGTTTGACAACCACCAACCCGCACTAGGCCCGCGTGCTGGATTATGGCCCACTAGCTCTCACTCAGTGAGAGGAGGCCTGTATCCCAGCAGTGGGCAGAACATAATAGGCTGATTATGATAACTAGGGAGACGCTCCATGTAAAAAATATTAATGAGCATCTATTCCATTTTCTTCTTGTTTCCAATGATTTTAAATCTTCTTAAACAAATATGAACTATGTAGGTAGTTCAGAAGGTAAAGTCATGAAAATTGTTGAAATTGCAGCACAAACTGAACTTTATACGTGGGTCATTAAAGACATTTTTTCCAAAACACAAATTTGTTTACATTTTTGGAAACTAAATTCTGATCGCAGTATAGTTAGACTGGAAGACGACTACAACCTTCAGAAAGTTTCACTTCTTCTTAACAAGATAAAAGCCTTAATACTTTCGTATAATAAGTTTATCACGTCCGTAATTTTCCTCTATTACTCTTCATCTAAAGGGGATAGCAAATATTTGACCTTGGTTTGTGTTAATCTCGTGTTGACCTTGTGTTGGCCGTGGCACTAATTAGGGTAACATTATGTGAGTTTCATAGCATTATGTATGTTGTCCTTTGAAATTGAGTTATTTACGCATTGTGGAATTTGTGAGGGACAGCCAAAAGGTCTATGCTTTGAAAGTTTGAATTTAGTAGTTCTACACAATGCGTTTTGAAGGCATTATATACTGATGGCTTGATGGCAATAGGCTCGCCCCCTATTCCATGGGACTTAAACATAACTGGCGAAATGTGGGGGTACTGTAGATACACTTCTGCATAAATCAGGCGTTACTTTGCGAAAATCCATATCATACAAAAATAACGTTTGCATCATCATCTGCTTAGCCTTTTCCCAACTATTTTGGGGTCGGCTTCCAGTCTAGCCGGATGCAGCTGAATACCAGTATGTTACATGGAATGTTTGCCTTTTTTTCTTATTTTTTTTGGGGTTGGGCAATTATTTATTTTTAAATATCGGAGCATATACTGAGATAGGAGCGTTTTTGGCCTAGCACAGGTCGTTATATTTTTTTTGTTTATTTTAGATGCTCCTTATTAGTTTTTATTACTGTTTGTATTTCCTGTGCGTGTTCCAATAAAATATGTAAAAAAAATTGTTTATTTTAGATGCTCCTTTTTAGTTTTTATTACTGTTTGTATTTCCTGTGCGTGTTCCAAATAAAATATGTTTCTTTCAAAATCAGAATGTGTGCCCTGTTATTGTCAGAAGGCTGGCCCCCATAACATAACTGGCGAAATGCTGGTAAACCGAACACCTCTGATTACCCTTTTTGGGACATTGATAGGGAAATTAAATTGCTGATGACTCATAACAAGAATAATTACATCAACTCGCAATTTTACAATCCATAAACATTTTGCTGGTTTGCATAAATGTGCTGCATCGCTTGTCACCGCTTGAACAAGCTGACATCGCTATAAAGCGGCCAAGCGGCTGTCGGGTCGATAACACGATGTCGATGTGTTATCAAAACTGCCTTTTATACTGTTATGGTTCGATTTAATACTATCTGTTGTTACTTAAATGAAAATGGAAGCTTTTGTTCATGGTGTTACCACAGATAAAACCAGATGGTACACTCCGCAGTTTAGGTAGAGTCTGGCCAACGAAAGCTGTCCAAGACAAAAGGCGGCAATTTTAAAAAATCAAGAGCTGCCAACACTGGCTATACGCTGCTTAAACGGACTTGATATTTTTATTATTCAAGACTAATAAGCGATATTTACACTGCTTCAAATTTCTCAGTAACAGTCACGGAGTCTGGATTTGTTCCCGCAAATAGGCGCAAATAGGGCAATAGGCGCGCCCCCTATTACATGGGACTTGCCATAATATACCACTCAATCAAATATTTATATCAAATCTTTCGTCTTTATAATATTAGTATACATATATGGCATTTTTTTAACTTCTGCGTGCATTGTAGTTCACAGATCGACTTCCTGGCACGACATTATATCGAAAAGGTAGAATTAAAGAAAAAGTTATAACTAAAAGTTTATTTCATAACACAAACAGGCTAGGAATCATAGTCGAAATCGGATTCCAAGAATTCTACACCTGATAAAATCGAATTAGCTTTATTGGTTTCTTCGCTGCTACTGCTACTGTTCCCAACATGTATTATAAAGGGTTCAAGTTCGTTTTCAATAAGACGGTCCCTTATTTTGTACTGCTCTTCAACATGAAGTACGTGATCAGTGTACTTCTTCCAATCATCACCAGTTATGGATAGGAAACATTCTTTTATTAAATTTTGCATTTCAGACCCTGGTATTCCTATATTTATAAAAAAAATCTGAGAGTTTCACGACATCCCATGAATCCAATTGCTTCCTTCAGCTCATTGTGCAGGCTTCGCGGTGTTGGAACTTGTTTTTTCACTGCATAAAATGAGTTTATTTTGTTTCTTATAGCCGAAATGTCAAAATTATCCAAATTGGAAACTGTTTCTGCATGTGGACGTTTTTTCCCTGGAGTATTCCTCTGTCCTTGATTTTTAGACCCTTCAGTTTTAATTCTTCTTAGAGTTTTCAAACTTACATCTGAAGAGAACAAATTCAACAAATTATGTAACAATATTATAAAACTAACCAGACTGTAAAATCTTTGGTTAGTGCACTCAGTCATGCAATTCAAAAACTATAATGAATAAAATGCAAGGAAAGCATGTTAGTCATTATACCATGTCACCTTTAAAAGTGACTGTTAAGTCTATAATTTCTAAATTAATGTAGAATAGATACCTCCCATTGAAGATATCTTTTCTAAATAATTTGTTTCACAAGACGACAATTCATTATTTTCAAGATTCTTGACTGTTTTCAAAATTTTAAGTTTTGTTTCCTCGTCCTCGTTGCTAATACTACCTGAAAAGTAGATACACCGTGAAAACAAACAAACAAACAGGGTAAGCTAAATAAAACCTTTTAAATACTGCGAAATGTATCAAGATGTTTCAATGGAAATTTCAGAAACTAACCTATAAGTGACACGATTGAATCCAATAGTCGTATTTTCTCTGTAGATTTCTGATTCAAATCACTTTTTACGTCTTTATATTTGTCAATCATTGTAAAGAGAAGCTTTCTCGTCGAACTTTTGAATGTTTTCGGCATAAATAAGATGCACGATTACACAAGATGACTTAATTACGAAACGTCAATGTGACAATTTTGACAGTTTTAAATTATTGCCATATCAAAAGTTTAGAAATTAATTCGTGGTCAGCTTTCGTTGGCCAGACTCTATGAAGCTACAAGTACGCGGCGTCGTCTTGCTGGGCCAATTCAGTGAGTGTAACGTTGTCAGAAGATCTGAGAGTTACGCGATAGAAAGAGAGGCAACTTCTAGGTGAATATAACTGTAGGTGATTAGCGCTGTGCGACCTGAATTGCACTTTATTGTGTGGTAGCAAGAGTCGCTTTTTATTTAAATGATTTTGCGGAGGGTCATATCTGTATTAATTTGTGGTGTTACGAAAAGTAAACCAATTATGACTTTTCATTGATAGGGACTTTTTTTGTCTGAATTTGTGTCCGGTTGATGGCAATAGGCTCGCCCCCTATTACATGGTTTTTAAACATACCTACGGGAATGTTTGTGTGCTAATGCAGGCAGACCTCTGCCTAATCCTTCGGGAAGAACAAGGGTGATGTTAACTACGTTCTTGACTTTTTCGTCGTAGCTTTAAGTATCTGCAGTGTCGTGACTAATTATGGATAATTATGTTAGTTTATAATCCATATTATTATCGTTAGATTATAAACTGTCGAAAAATTGTGAACCGAGTGAAATGGGTTAGGTTAGGTTAGAACTGTGACCACCTGTGCGCGAACCGAGCGAGCGTAGCGAGCGCTGCCGCGGCAGCGGCCGTCGCGCGTTGCTTTCAAGTTGCTCGCAGCTAAGCAGGCTGTTTAGTATTCGCTCAAGGTGCGTTACATCGCAAGCAAGTTTGATATTAATTTGTCGATTTCCCATGGATTTTGTTCACAATTTTTCGCCAGTTTATAATTTAAAGAAAATAATACTTACCAAAAGATTATTAACAAAAGAAATGAATAATTATACGGTGACAGACATAAATAGCACCAATAACGGGCTGTTATTTGTCCCTGAGAAGGGTATGTGCGCCTGTTTTCATACGGAGTAGGAATGTGCATTGTCTTTGGCCCTGACAGCAAGCAATAGATAAAATTTGTCAAACTTTCCTGTGTTAATAATGGATACGAGGCTTTTGGCTAATTTGTAAAGTGA
Organism: Agrochola circellaris; assembly: GCA_914767755.1. Taxonomy (NCBI): domain Eukaryota; kingdom Metazoa; phylum Arthropoda; class Insecta; order Lepidoptera; family Noctuidae; genus Agrochola; species Agrochola circellaris. The sequence continues at coordinate 24,780,517 of OU611839.1, read as the reverse complement.
TATTGTGTTTTGTTTTTTTTTTGTAATGTACGTTTAATTTGTGCAGAATAAACACTTTTCTTTCTTTCTTGTTTCTATACAACATGTAAAAAACCCCTATTCGATCCGTAAGGGTGAAGTTAAATATTGTACTGTGAATCCATTTATGTTTTCAAGAAAAAGCAAACAAAAATTCGCCGCATTTCTTTTCAACGGGGAACAATTCAATTTTCAACAAATTACACGGGCGACCGTCGTTTAGCGGGTGTCTACAACTCATAATTATTGACCCCTGTTGAAAATTTGATAATTTGTAATGGATTTGGGGTCATTTTGGTACTAAAAATGAGAATTTTAAATTAAATAACTTTCTTTTTCAATAATAATTATTATTTTTATAATAATTATTATTTTTGTGTTATTATTTTTTGGTAATGTTATTGCAGTACCTATGTGCCCGTTTCGGATTGGACAGCGTTTTTTACAGAGAAAGAGCATAAGAGGGGGCGTATAAGAGTAGGGGGGGACCAAAGAAGCGATGGATGGACTGTGTGTAAGATGATATGGCTAGAAAGGGGTGACTACCGAGATGACGACTAATAGAGAAGTATGGAAGAAAGGGACATGTTGCGCCCACCACGAATAAACTGGGATAAGGGGGAGAGAAAAATACTGTTACTTTCTTTTTTTTTTCTTTAATGTCGCGGCATCATGCTGAGATAGGAGCCTTTTGGCCTCGTACGGGACTTCATTCTTTAAATTTTAATGTAACTTTGTTTTTTATTTATGTTTAGTGTGCTTTTAGTTTAATGTGTGATTTCCTGTGCGAGTCTCAATAAATTATTTTTCTTTCTTTCTTTCTTTGTTTCTTTCAGAATGATTATGATTTGGTTTTGTCTAGAAACGACATGTAATATGGCGATGTTTAATAAAAAGTTTAGTAGTTGTTTACGATAGTTACTATCTCAGTATCTTTATTGGCTCATATTTTTGCTTGTGATACGAAAATTACCAGGCGCACGCCGCATTTTAGGTATGAAGCTATAAGTCCGCGGCGGGCTCGTCTTGTCGGGCCAATTCAATGTGCGTTAAGGCTCGTACAGACCAGCGCGACGCGACGACGCGACGCGATTCGAACAATACAATTTCTAAGAAAACTTCACGGTATAACAATAGCCGGTGTCGCGTCGCGCTTGTCTGCACGAAGCTTAACGTAGTCAGAAAATATAAAAGTCACGCGATAGAAAGAGAGGCAACTTCTAAGTGAATACAACTGCGCTGTGCGACCTGAATTGCACTTTATTGTGTCGTAGCAAGAGTCGCTATTTATTTAAATGATTTTACAGAGTGAACCATCTGTACTATTCTGTGCTGACGGTAACAAAAATAGTTTTAAGTTTTCGAGATCAAAATCAAAATGATAATGTATTTTTTATTTTTTGGAACACGGGAGATGTTTATTTTCACATATATTTGAGTTCTTAATGTGGATTCTTATCGAGTTACTCAGAACTGGGTTGTAGAGGTCAGATAGTCAGTCTTTGCCCAGGTCCCAGGTCATAGTTTACCCATGTGCCAAATTTCATCCAAATTTGTTTAGCTGTTTAGCGTGAAAACGTAAAAAACAAACAAACAAACTCACTTTTGCATTTATAATATTAGTTAATATAGGATTAGGATTGCTTCGGGTCGGCTTTGTCATTTAACAAATACTGCCGAATCGAATGTGCCGAGCAAGTGTTAAGCATGCCCAAACACAGCTCTATACAATGTGAAATTTAATTCGTTTGCATCCTCTTAAGGGGTCATTGTACTCATCATTACGAACAACTTTCACTATGGGGCCAACCCGGAAATCGCGAAAAAAAAATTGCTGTTCCATACATTTATGTTCGCATAGCTCGTTATAATGTAGGGAACAGCAGATTTTTTTTTAATAAGACGGATACTCTTTTACTGGCCCACTACTGCCATTTGCCTAATCCGGTGATCTGGTGATCTTACCCAGGACCTTACGTTCAGTATTCGCGCTTGTAACCACTATACCAACGATGCATTCAACGAGCTTTGAAAGCAAGTTAAAATAATAACAAAACATCTCTTTCCCTATACTTTTATTTTATTTACTATCTGACTATACTAGTACTTAAGCTACCAAGTCAATGAACTTACAGCACACAAGCAAACATCAAACCTTTTACTGTGCAGTACAAAGTTTAAATTCAAATGCACAGTTTTCAAGTGGATAGCTAAGTGAATATGCACTTTCAAGTGTTTCTGATAAGGTTTAAATTAGTTTGGGAGTTATTATTTCTTTGTGAAGTTTGCGAAATGCTTGTCACGCGATATATAGATTGTACAGCTTAATACGTGTTATCACGCGCGATTTCTGTTTATAGGGAAAGTTCATATCTATTATGAATAATAAACTTGTATAGGAAAGAAGCCAGCTCTACATTTGCTTCAAAATCTTATATACTTACATATATATAAAGGAGAAGGTTAAGAGTCTCTTTCGTTATCATCAGTCATATTTTAACTACTGTGGGCGTACTCTGGGTAGTGTTGGTTATTGTGCAATAGAAAAATCGTTTACCGTTCAGATCACATTATACATAATTTACGATCACACTAGCAATTCACACACTGTAGGTACACGACACAACTATTCGGAAAGCGCAAGAGTTTCTAAACGTTTTCACTGTTTGACCGCCACCCATGAAGTCTGCTGAGCTCCGGTCGGTCCGACTATTATTTTATTGACACTGTGTTCGAGGACTTACTTCAACTTTGAATACAGGTACAAATATCAGTTAAAACGTTTCATTTGTCCCTAATTTTACCTCCATCCCAAATCAATGTGCCTAGACTTTCCCAACTATGTAGGGGTCGGCTTTCAGTCTAACCGGATGCAGCTGAATTCCAGTATTTTGCATGCGACTACCTATCTGACCTTCACCACCCAGGGGCAGCACCATACCCGTTGCTAAACTGAATGTCAGACTTTCGGACTTCTGTCTACCCTTAACAAGGAGTTCTGCTACTTCTTCTTTTCGTGTGATTATAGTGACTAACCTGGTGTCAGAGTTTTAAAACCGCCTATGGGCCTCTGACTTGGCTCCACATGCCGTCGAGAAATATCTCTTGAGGCATGCCGGTTTCCTCACGATGTTTTACTTCACCGTTTTTGAAGCAATTACAATTAGTTCTGCTACTTAAATATGGGAAATATTTAATTGTTCCTCTTAAAAACGTATTGGCCTTCTAATGATGTTCGCTTTTTCTAGTAAATGTTCTTCTGTTTAACTTTCTGGCCTTTTTTCATGTTGGTTGTAGTAAAGCAAGAGCACCCCGAACAAATGGGTAATACAACCGCGCGCGAGTCGACCGAGCGAAGCGAGCGGTGCCGTGAGAGTGCGCGGCGAGCTCTACATCCAAGTTGGTCCAAGTTGGAATTATTTAAGGCTCACAGAAAGAGCCATTTTTATTATATTAGAGTGTACATTCATATTTTTAGGACATCTGGCGCGGGACATACACAAGTGGCGAGGGGCGCAGGTGAGGCGCGGTCGTGGCCACGGAGTAGCGCGGGTATTGCGCCGCCCGTTTCATATTTCATACAAAATGTATAGGAACGACGTGGCGCGGAACATACACATATGGCGTGGCGTGGTCGAGGCGACGGTGTGGCGCGGGCGTTGTGTGTATGTTCCGCACCACGTCGTTCCTATACATTTTGTATGAAATATGCAACGGGCGGCGCAACGCCCGCGCCACACCGTGTCGCCACGCCCGCGCCACTCGCCATTTATGTACGAGTATGTCCCGCGCCTAAATGAGAATAATTTGGGGTACGATTAGATTCATGCCTATAATTATATTTTATTATGAATACGTAATTATCAGCGCCACAGACAATAGCTATGTTAAATATGTAGTATACAATTTAAATAGACTTACGTTGGTAGTATACATTATTCATTGTATTTATGAATTACGAGCTACTGCCCGCCCTTGCTTCGCGCGGTAATCTACTGATGTGGCGACATGTCCAAAGATTAACATTTCTGTTATTACCTAAGTTAAATATTAATGTATTATACAATTAATTTTTTGTGTTTAATTAAATATTCAAACCATTTTTAATACATTTTCATATAAATAAATAAAAAAATAAGCTAAAATTAAGCTTTGGGGTTAAATAATTAAAGTGACTTAAATTTTTTAGAAGAAATTCTCTAAATGATAGTGAAAACCGCATAAAAATCTGTTGCGTAGTTTAGAAGAACGAAGCAGATAAACAAACAGACGTGGTGACTAGTTTGTTTTATAATATATATAAATATATAATATATGTAATATGTAGCATTGAAAATTTTAAATTTAATTTGATGACAAAATCGAAAGCAATTGGTAGTGTAGTTCTAGATTCTATATTTTGTTATAAAATATTTATTGTTTAAAAATTGGTAAGTTTATTTTTATTTTTATTTTAGTAGGTAATCAAGTGCCTTAATTCCGTATTAAAAAAATGACGATATAACTTAGGTTTGAGTGATATTATTATTTAATTTGGAACATATACTCGTATTTATGATGGTTTGGTCATGTTATGGTTTAGAGTATGAATGAAAGGCGACAAAAAAAAATATTTACAAGGTATATGAGAGTGGAAAACCCGCTATGAGGACATATAGTGAATATCTTATTGGTGAAGATCTTCAGAAACATCAGGCGCGTAGTACTCGCAACCGGCAGTGGCGTGTGTGTTTAGGGGTATGAGGAACAGGGTGTAAAGTTCACTCATCCACCATAGAAAAGGGAGGATCCTCCGACCAGACGGGTGTCATGTCTGGCGGGCAATTGCCCAGAGGTTGAAGTCGGGAGCTTGTATATATGTCCACCGCGCGGTAAACTCTAATTACGCGATGCAGGATTTGAGTGACGTCAGGATGTTGTGTGACGTCAGGTCTTTGATGCGTAGTTCGCATGTGGCGATGTAGATGCCGCCACACGTGTATGGTAAGATAGATGTATGAACTTAAATGAAGCAAAATAAGTATGTAAAGATCGTAGCAGGTGGCGTTCTGTAATTTCTAAATTGTTATAATAACATCTCATCACTATCTTAATTAAAATTAAGTAAGACTGTGTACTTAACAAATTTAAAAACCCGTCTACAGATTTTTTTATCTGCAAAAAACGTAGCATAAGTGTAATCAGGCTATAACGTTTCCATTGCTGGGAACCAGGCCTCCTCTATGTGACACGGAGTGGGCCGCAAATACAAAAGGGTCACAACATTGAAACTAAAACCAAACTCAGAAAACTTCTTAATTAAAAACTACGAAATTATTGTTTCATTTGAGTTATATTAGGGTGGGATACGGTTTTTGTTTTTTTAAGAGATGCGTTTATTTGTAACCCTCTTTGCCTAGAGTGCGAACGTTGTTAAAAAAGAATTGAAATGAAATTGTTTATTCTGTAAATAGAATATTGGAATCACTTTTACATGTCATATAATTTTTTTTTTAATGAATTTGGCGTTTCCTATCTCACCATTCTGAAAAGAAAGGCTGAAACAAACTAGCAACTAACGACTAAGCAATGGGAAATTGCTACGTCACAAGCACTTTACGGTCACAAAACATTCAAAGTTCTGCCGATCGATTCTGTAAAAATATCACCGTGAAACTTAGGTGAAGTGAGCGTGAAGTGAGCTGTCAAAAGTGTTAATCCCTAGCATCTTGCCGGTCGATTTGTGACAGTGACAGCTCACTTCACGCTCACTTCACCTAAGTGAGATTGTTACAGAATAGCACTGCTGTTCTCATAATTTTAGGGCTTTTTTATTTTTTACACACTGCTCTCGACGCTTGACGTGGCAACACGTCGTGTCCGGGTTTGCAACAAGTCAATCGTCATCCTGAGGATGCCTCGTTGAGAGGTGAAACACGTGTCGATTTCTTACAGGTTTTTTATGACTCTTTAAGAACAGTTAAGCGGATTAGGTTACTAAATATACGACGTCTATTGTATTTTATAATGAATTTCCGTGATGTCAAGCCTGAGTCAATTAACTGAGCTAAGGACTAAAAGAATTAAGGATTTTTACAGATCATAGAATAAATCTGATGCACGATACATATTTTTTGTGCGGCATATTATTGTGTAGTTCAATGTCACAAAAACAAATACATTATGTATGTAATACATAAATTCATGTTTTTAACCTTTTGGTATTAGGTATCTTTTATAGCGTAGTCAAAACTGAAAATTAACTATTTCAGAAGAAAAAAATGGCCAAGTGCGAGTTGGACACGTAGACACGTAGTTGACACATAGAGTACCACCGTATAAGATTTAACACAGAAGTTTTTTAATTTAGTTTAAACTAAATACGTTTCTTGTATTGGGACCCCCTTAAATTTTTATCTTTATTTTATTTTTATTATTTTATCATAGCGACAATAGAATTTGTCTCTAAAAATAATGAAACTTATAGAAATAAAAATAAAAACGAAACACTGATTACACATTGGAGACTTCAATTGAGCTCTAACTTAGAAGTAGCTCAAGAATTTGTACATTTCTTTACTAATTTATCGTCTAAAACGACGGAATCATTTTTGAATACGAATTCATTGCAACAAAACTTTCCTTACGACCAATCATTCTGAAATCGACGAGATTACTAGAGTTTTAAGATTGAAATTGTAATGCAATGACGTCTTACTATTCATTTTGGATAATTCCTCTACTCCAGTTTTCGTAAAATTAATAAAAAAAATATTCTGAAATATTCTTTTGCCTAATTAAAATATGCGAGGAAAGCCGTGGGTCGGATGAAAATTTGTTGGGAAAATTCGCGCTACAAACATAGAATTTTATTAAATCCTTATAAGTACTCTTGTTCAAGGTTGCCAACGTACCTATACACATAAATATGACCGGCTACACACATTTCTGGGTCGGTGCATTCAATTCGGCAGTACTTGTTGAAAAACAATGACCCGAAGCATAATACTGATTCAGCTTTAATTTAGCTAGTGTTCATCGGCACCACGTTCGCCATCTACCCTCGCTGAATCATGCGACTTTTCTTAAACACTTATCTGCACATAAGCTATAGAAAGAAGCTGTGCTGCCCAGTGGCAACGGCCCCGACTTATGTACGTGTCGTAGGTTTGAACCCTTTACAGTGTGTAATTTACCACCCCTTTTTATTTTTTTGGGTGCGTGCCAAAAGTCGTACGAAAAATCGTCCATAATGAGAGGAGCGAGCTCACACATTAACAATGGCGTTTCCATGACAACCAAGTTAAGTCTCTGAGACACTGTCTGTCTCAGAGGTGTCAAAACGAAACAGAAACGCGACCATCTTTTGACGCGGAAGGGCAAATCTACGATTGAAATCTTTGGTGCGTGCCCGCGTGGTCGGTAACGGCCCACTCCCTTTCACAGAGAGGAGGCCTGTGTCCCAGCAGTGAGAACATTATAGGCTGATAATGAGCTGTAGAAAGAGATAGTCATATAAATATGAGTGACAGAGATAACGTTCTACACAACCCAATTTTTAAATTCAAAAGGGCACTAAACGAAACATTAATTGAAAAAAGTTATTACAATTGACGACTTCCTAAATGATGAATCACTGACTGATTGACATGCTAATAATCCATTTTTTATTTTTTATTATTGATTACTGCAACCTTGTTGACATTTTTGTATTAATTTGACATTTACTGTACCTAATTCGAACGATTTGACATTAATTTATATTATGTATTATTATAATTTCCTAATTGTTATTTAAAATTATAATGTCTTTTGTGTTTTATAAATATGATTGGCATGCCCATGTGACGGTAGAACATGGAGGACTTTTAAAATGATACATATATGTAATAATTACCCATGTTTGCAAAGTAATAAATGATTTTTTAAAATACATTGGTAATATAACTTGCACCCTAAAATATTATGTTTTGGAAAATGGATGACTTTAACGCGTTACTAAATAATGAATTGGATTCTGTTACTGTAGCTCAATCCGCCACATGTAACATTGATGACTGCAACTCTTTGTTAAAAAATTCTTCCAATACCCTAAAAATATTGACTCAAAATATACGTAGTATTAATTGCAACACTCCCAACTTTCAGACATTACTTGCAAGGTCAAAAGTTGATTGGGATATTATTGTTCTAACCGAATGCTGGTTGCAGCGAAATCCTACCGTGCCTGAATTAGATGGTTATATTTCATTCGCTACACGCAAAAATCAAACTCAAAACGAAGGTGTGGTCATTTACTGCAAAAACATTGAACAGTACCGTATTGATGAACCGGAAATTGTCGATTCTAATTGCCTTATTTTGAAAATAAACACAAACACTGTAATCGTTGCTGTCTATCGACCACCTAGTCATAAAAATATCGATAACTTTTTAATGTCCCTCAACGATTGTCTAAGCAATCTCTCATCCTTTCAAAATATCATATTACTTGGCGATATTAATATTGACATTATTGAAAATTCCCAAGATAATAGATCCTACGCATATCTCGACCTTATCGCTTCTCATGGTATGCTTCCAGCTCATACGATTCCTACTCATAGTCGCACGTGCTTAGATCATATAATGTTAAAGACAAGATTATCAGCGTTCTGTTATGTTGCTCAAACTTCGGTTACAGACCACAATAGCATTGTACTATTTTTAGACCGTACACTTATCAAAAACCAAGGCTCTAAAACTATTAAACGAATAGACGACGCAGGACTTGAAACTTACGTAAAGAACATAGATTTTGAAAAGATTTTCAGTATGACAGATGTTAACGAAGCAACCAATTTTTTTGTACACTCTCTAGGCCAAGCTATAAATGATAACACAAAACTAGTCGCGACTTCTAGACGTAAAATAATTTTGAAGCCTTGGATAACACCGGGCCTATTAAGATGCATGCGAAATCGTGATCAATTACATATTAAAACCATTAAAAATCCAGATAATGAGGTAGCTCTTTGCACTTACAAAAGATACAGGAATTTTTGCAACGATATTTTAAAGAAAGTCAGACAAAATTATGAGCAAGATATCATTAAAAAAGCAGGGAAAAACAACAAAAAACTTTGGGAAGCAATTAAAAATATAACCTATACTAATAAAGCCAAACAACAATCCACACAGCTCATTTCAATAGACAATCCTATTGAATCAATTAATAGAGTAAATTCATTTTTTGCAAACGTAGGTAAAACATTGTCAGAAAAATTACTCTCCCAAAATATAAATTTTCCTAATATAGAACCCGATAGTCAACCAACTAATTCTTCTCACAACTCCTTTGTTCTTCTTCCTACTGATGAAGAAGAAATACGGTCTTTGATTATTAATTTAAAAAACGAGTCCGCAGTTGGCGTTGATAATATATCAGGATCATTTTTAAAACGATTTGCTGATTTTATTGTCCCATCTCTTACTTACATATGCAATCTCTCTTTCTCTGCTGGAATATTTCCAAATGCCTTTAAAAAATCCAAAATAATACCCATATTCAAATCCGGAGACAGATACTGTGTCAATAATTATAGACCAATATCCATACTACCAACGTTGTCAAAAATTTTAGAACGGTTAATGAATTCCAGACTTACTAAATTTCTTGAACAAAATTCCCTTTTATCTCCATCGCAGTTTGGATTTCGATCTGGCAGGTCAACTGCTGAAGCCGTCCACGAACTAACAGATCACATAGTCAACAAACTAGATAATAAAAAAAAGACCTTAGCCATTTACCTAGATTTAGCTAAAGCATTTGACACAGTATCTGTTCCTATTATGGTAAAAAAATTAGAGAATATGGGAGTAAGAGGTCTACCACTAAAACTATTCATAGACTATTTATCACACAGAACACAAACTACTAAAGTAGATAATTGGATTAGCGACGAACTTCCTATTCAGTACGGCGTTCCACAAGGTAGCATCCTCGGTCCAACATTATTCTTAGTTTATATAAACGACCTATGTGACATCAATCTACAAAACGGTAAAATCATCACTTTCGCCGATGATACTGCCTTGATATTCGATGCTAACTCGTGGGATGAGGTTGAAAATTATGCTCAACAAGGTCTTGATACGGTGTATAAATGGTTATATTCCAATTTGCTTACCCTGAACATCGATAAGACAAAATACATGACTTATTCCCTTAGACCCCAGAATCAACCAAACTTCAACTTGAAAGCCCACTCATGTGATTTCATCAACCCTTGTTCTTGTCCTGTATTAGTTAAAACGAATTCTATCAAATATCTTGGCATAATCATAGATTACCGTCTCAGCTTCCAACAACACATTGAAACCCTAGTTAAAAGAATCCGAAAATTAATCTTCATATTTAAAAACTTAAGACATATATCTAATACATTAGTTATTAAAACAGTTTACTTTGCACTATGCCAGTCTTTGCTAGTATATTGCATTACCACATGGGGCGGTACCTCTAAAACATATTTGATAAATTTAGAGAGAGCCCAAAGAGCTATATTAAAAGTTAGTTGCTTTTTCCCAATCCTCTATCCAACTTTCGAACTTTACCAACACTGCCAAGTGCTAACGGTTCGACAGTTGTTCATTCTCATGACAGTACTAAAAAAGCACACTGAACTACCCTTAGATCACGATTTACCTACGTTAAATAGTCGATCAACAATTGTTTGTTCAATCAACCGTTATAACACTAGTTTCTCCCAAAAGTTTTTCTGTTTTCTTGGCACTTTTCTTTATAATTCCATTAATAAAAAGATATCTATCTACACACATACAAAAGCTATTTGTAAAAGAAAATTACGCTTTTGGCTATTAAACCTGGACTACATTGCCACTGAAAACTTATTAAAACCAATGTCTTAACACCCACACATTTACACTCACACACCTACACTTACAAACATTCAATATAAGTACACAACATTTCCCCATTTCCATTCTTAATTTTTTTGTTATGCTCAATAATATTTTATTTTCTTATTCAGATACCTAAGTATGCATTACTGCATAATAATAGGTACGTAATGTACCAAAATAATATCTATATTTCTTTGAACTTTATGTTTACTTGCTTTTCTTTGATTTTGCCGGGTGATCTGTAACTCAGGATCCTCCTACCTCAGACACCTTTCTCTATTTAAGATTGTACATTTTATTTACCAGTGCCTGTAATACATATGATGTTGAGATAAATAAAGATTTATGATTATGATTATGATTATTTGATTTGATTTGAACCCAACTTTTGCTAAAACTCGAAATTTAGTACGCAGCACATCAGTTGTAACAAAATCAGTATAAACTCGCCTCTTACTCTACTGAACTGACTGAGTCTACTCTAGGGTACGCAAGGTAAAAATGTACCATAGTGTCAGCCCCATGATGTATTAATAAATTGATATAACAGTCCCGCATAATGGAAACTTCGTGAAAGCCGAGAAAGATAAACAAATCAAGTATCTTGACTTGGCTCGCGAGGTTGTCGACATGTGGGATGTGGACTCAGCGATCATTGTGCCGATAGTCGTGACAGCCAATGGCCTGGTAGCCAAGAGCCTCGACCAACACCTGAGGAGGTTCTCGTTGGGCAGCTGGATCTAGGGCTTGATACAGAAAGCGGTACTTCTGGACACGGCTCACATTGTCAGGAGGTTCCTCTCTCTGGAGCACTGACCAGCGGTAGCTTGGACCCTGGTCCCGATACCGGTGGACTACTATTTTTTATGTTTTAATGTTTTTTTATATTCTAATATTTAAAAATGTAATTTATAAGTATTTAAATGAAATAAAGAATGTTTTTATTTTTTATTCATTTTTCATATTTAAAAATAGGTTAGGACCTCGTCCATTTTATTATATCTTTCACTTTTGTTTGCCATTTATCTCCCACTATGATCTATGATATCGTCGACCCATCTTCTTGTTTGCCTCCCTCGCTTTATTTTACCCCTGTTGTTGATTCTAGCCTTTCCTAAATGGTTTTTTTTTTTATAATTCCAGGAAAAATGGCGACTTCCGTAAACTCCAAGGCAATGGGTATTACAAAAAATTTGGAACAAGAAGAACAATTTATTATTAAGGAACCAACTAAAGCAGAGCCGTATAACAGAGAATTTCTTCTGCATCATATAATGTTCTTTATATACTGTTACATGGCTGGAGTATACGGGCTATATCTATGTTTTACATCGGCCAAATGGGGGACTTTAGCTTTCAGTAAGTAATTTTTATTTCCACATAATTTTATTTCCACTGACTAAGGATGTTCTGAGGAGTATCGACAGTGATGTTTTGATATCTGAAAAATGATACAAATTCTGTTAGTTTTAGTATCATTCGTCCAATACAGTTTTTTTAAGAATACCAAGATGATGTGCACAACGTTGAGCATGACAGGTAAACGTAACATCGTATCAGGTAGAGGCAGAGGTGATGGTTCCCATAGAAAAGGGAGGATCCTCCGACCAGAGGCGTGTTTTGTCTGATGGGCAACTGCCCGACGATGAATGCCGGGACGTTGTATATGTGCTAGTCATGCGGTATGTGGGTTGCGCGATGCAGGATTTTGCGTCATGTCAGTGTGATGCGTAGGACGCATGTGGTGTTATAGATGCCACCCACAATTGGACGTAGTTAAGCGGAAAGGATCCAACCCACACTATGGGCGAAAATGAGTTATGTATACCAAAACACTCTTTGTAGTTAAAACTTTAATATCACAAAAACAATCCCAACGCATCATGTCATTATGATCATACGTTACCAACCCGTATGTATGGCAGGTCACACGATCACACGATAACACGATCTGATCTTAAAACTTGAATATATCAAAATTAACTCTGTGTGGGTTGGATCCTTTCCGTTTAACTACGTCCAATTAGCTTATACAATGCCACCCTTGGGTATGTGACCGCCCATATTTTTCTAAATATTCATGAAAAATTATCGAAAATCGATTTGGATTCTGTTTATTATTTCTAAAAGCTTTTTGAGTTAAGCTTTTAGAAATAATAAACATAATCCAAATTGAGCCAATAACATCGGAGATATGGCAATAAATGTAAAGCAAGGTCACAAACGCTACTCAAAAAATTAAAATTGAATAACATGAAAAATATTTTAAGTTAATTTTCGTTTTTTTTTCATGAATATTCAGAAATACACACATCACACACACACACACACATCACATGCCCATGGGCGACATTATATTACGTAATAGTGGCCCACTCCCTCTCAAAGAGAGAAGCATGTGCTCCAGCAAAAGGAACTATATTGCATCATGTAATAGTAAACGAACCTATTGCCATTAACTGAACAGAAAACCATACCCCAAACTACTACAACAGAGAAACTAATAACTCTATTCATTCTAATTGCTCATCTTTTCCTTACAGCAGTTATTTCATACATCGGAACACTCCTAGGCATTACAACAGGAGCGCATCGACTCTTTTCCCACAAATCCTACAAAGCAACCAGACCACTCCAAGTCTTCCTCATGCTATGCCACTGCCTAGCCTTCCAAAGATCCCTGTTCACGTGGGTCCGAGACCATAGGCTTCATCACAAGTATAGTGACACTGATGCTGACCCCCATAATGCAAGTAGGGGGTTTTTTTTTTCGCATATTGGTTGGTTGTTGGTTAAGGATCATCCGGAGATGGTTAAAAGGAAGAGGTTAATTGATATGAGTGACGTGAATGAAAATAAGGTGCTGATGTTCCAGAAAAGGTGAGTGTGTTTTCGATTTTAGTACGTTCTTTAAAAGTTTGTAAGCAGTAGATAGCCTAGTCGTGTGAAAAATATATGGTAAAGTTGAGGATTATGTTAAGTACTATGTTTGACGAAACACGATTCCATAATATTTTCTCGACTGAATAAAAATACAAATTTACCTCTACACCCAACAATAAACAGATAGTATTATATTTAAAAAAAACTTCTAATTAGAACATACAACTTAGCATAATAAGTGAACTAACTATAAAGCAGATACTATGAGTTTTTTATTTTTTTTACCATTTTTTACCTAAACTATCAACGCCTTGGAACCTTCTCCCTGCCGCTCAGTTTCACTCTCACTCAGTCCACGAGCAGTAGTGAGTGAGCGAGATAAGGAGTGAATTGGAGCTAAGGTATTATGAACTTTTAAGTTGTGAAAAGTTAATAGACAGACAGACGTCCGACAGTCAGAGTTACTGATACAAGGTGTTACAAAAATACTTTTCATGCCGTTAGCCTAGTGGTGTGACCGTCAGACTGCCAAGTCATAGGTCTCGAGTTCGAAAACAAGGCACCTTTGACTTTTCGGATTCATGCGCGTATTGTAAAATTAACACTTGCTTCAAAAATGGTGAAGGGAAACATCGTGAGGAAACCGCATGCCTAAGAGATATGTTTCGACGAGATGTGAAACCAAGTCAGAGGCCATGGGCGGCTTTAAAACTTAGACACCACGAAAAGATGAAGATTTAAAAGTTGTAAAGTTAACGTTTGTGAACCATTAACTTACTATTGAATGTAAATGATATATGTCTATAAATGATATTTATTTCTGTGAATCAGTTCAAGAAAACACTTTTACACGGCAAAATTATGTTTTAAAACTAGATGTTCGAGAGACTAAGGTCCGTATTACAGAACGTTCCTCAAGTTCAGTTTGATCTTCAATCAGTCGATCACTGTTTAAGTATAGAATCAGTACTTGAGCATCGGTCTTATTCCAGAACGGTAATCAAACTATACTCATTACTCAGATAAATCCAGCCTCAAGCAGAGATGTGTACCTATTGTCTATGCATATGCATCGGATATAGTTGTATGTTTTTTTATTACGTTTAATAATTAGCTTTGCTAATTAATTTAATCATAATATTATCACTATAAAATGACAGGACGATAAAATAATTTCAGTCCATTGGAAAAATCCTTTTAAGTACGTATTAAGAATTCTAACGGATTTCAAGAATATTGTTGATATATCATCGTTAAATAAATTATTGTAATGAACTTCTCTAAATATATTCATTTTGATAATAATTATTAAAAAAAAAACAATATTTACAAACTCGACAACGCACGTAGACTTGAACAGAACAAAAATTGACATGACAATCTATGCTCAAGCGCGGTCTTGACCACACTTGGGTGATTACAGATTCAATCACTGCTTGGGTTCGATTTGTGAACTGAGTAGGTAACGATCTAAAATAGAGCCAAACTCAGCTGAACTATGATCAATAAAACTATGCTTGAGGAACGTTCTAAAATTAAAATTCGCCTCAAAACTAGTTTTAAACAGAGATCAATGCTTGAGTATCGTTTTGTAATACGGACCTAAGAGTTCGGTTTTTCCTAACTAACTACTCTGGCAGGAAAGACCAGCCATTGTGCATAACTGCGACTGTTTGTATACTGACGAATGATACAATCTTAAGACATATACAAAGGTTAATAAAACTAAATAAATAACTCAAGGCTATGTTCTATGTTATGGGGTTTGGTTTCCGCACTTAATTCTTCAGTGGACCATTGTGCGTGGGCCATAGCGGTCTTTGGTGGTTACTCCAACCAGCCCACCTCCCTCCAGAAGTTAATTAAATCTCCTGGTCTGTTCAGAACATCTGTGAAAGATCTGGGTGTCCCGAGGGTCTGTGTTCTAATCTGGGTGACGCCTGTGCATGAAAAAAGCACGTGCGTGACGGTTTCCTCAGCCTCCATGCACGCCCTGTACAGAGGCCTGTCCGTAAAACTCAAGGCTATCAAAACTACGCTAAAAACCAGTTATCATAAATAAAAACCACTCACTAAAAGGTGGCATTCCAACATCAAATATTCCCTTCGATTTGAGCTCGGGTATACAAATCATACGAACAAACTTTAGGTCGGAACAAATAGGGTAAGTGCACATGAATACTTGCACAAAGTTTGTTGACAGCCTGCAAGCAAGCGGTGTGGCACGGTTTACTTTTAACTTATATGGAAAAGGCATACGTTTATAATGTGCCAGGCTTTTAGTTAGCAGATATTTTGTGTGATTCTTTGCTTATTGTAGGTATAAGCTACATAGATTTTTGTCATTATGAGCGTTTATTCTAAAAGTTGGCAACGTCGCAAATAGCTGTCAAATATTTATGTACCTGTTTTGATTAATTTGGCAATATTACTGTATGGAAATATGAAATGTGGTTAACTAGCGAACTAGAATATTAATAATGAATTGCAATTATGACACTGAATTTGATGTTGTAACTTTTGCCGGACAAATTGTGGGCCCAAATAGCACAGAACTGGTGCCCTGAGACAGTGAGGCGGGGTCGCGGCAGACCACGTAGGAGATGGCGGGACGAGCTGGATAGGTTCCGTCAAAACTGGAAGGAGGTCCCGCGGGCTCACGAACGGTAGAAGGAGTGGCGGGAAGCCTTTGCCTTAGAGTGGGACAGCGTAGACTAGTAAAAAAAAAAAACTATTTATGTGCAAAAAAAGCATTTGAAAAGTTTCCAAATACTTTTTTTTACATCTAAAACTAAATACTGCTACAATATTAATTATTGCATTTTATAATCAATATTTGAATTCACCTTTTAGCCATATTTCATATTTCCTCTAAGTGATGATAAGTCCGAAGGTGGAAGCGAGCTTCACCCGGAATCCTCAACCACAGAGGAACTGACTGTCTTACCTCTAACTGCCGAAACACAACAATGCTGTTAACATTGTTGTTATGGCGACAGACTTAGATAAGATGGTGGTAGAACGCCACGCGGACTTTGAACAAGCCCTAACACTAACCAAACCGAGCAGAAAATTTTGCATTCACTGGGAATTGAACGTGCGGGACCTCTCGGTCTGAGACAGGTGGACCACTAGCCCACAGAGGCGGTCAGAATGGGTGGTTTTATCCTCCGAATCGATTTTTTAAAGACCTCAACATCTTTGGGGCGAGGCAAAAGCTATTAACCATGTATACAAATTCGATAAAAATACCAGACCAGTTACCAGATTGAGATTTTTAAAATGGAGAAAAAAATGGAAAAGTCGTGCACTGCCTATCTTACTCAGCGAACGACCTTTCGCTCAGCAGTTGCGTATGCTACCACTAAACCAATAAAGCAGTCTTCTACACACACACACACACACACACACACACACTCACACACATACATACCTACATACACTCACATTATTGTTGTTAAACATTATTTTCACTTTATTATTTAGATTATTTTGTGTTTCACGAACTGCGACCGAAATAAACGTTATTCTTTGTTTTTCTCTTTGAGTAGGTAGAATTTATGAGTTGTACTTGTATTAATTGAGTTGGGCTCAGTGGCCTAGTACATAGGTGTCCAAATAACTAACTTTTCCAATTATCTTTTTTCAGGACCGCCCAATGGCTGCTCCCGCTAATCGGCATAGTCCTCCCTACTGCTATACCCTGGCTCCTAGGAGACACTTTTTCCAACTGCTGGCACCTCAACGTTTTTCGCTACTCGCTGACGAGCAACCTAACCTTTCTGACGAACAGCCTCTCTCATTCATGGGGTTATAAACCATATGATAAAACCATGAAAGCATGTCAGAATTTACCCATAGTCCTAATTACTATGGGCGAAGGATTCCATAACTATCACCATGCATTTCCTTGGGATTACAGGGCAGCAGAATTAGGGAACGATGGTTGGAATTATATAACTAAGGTTATAGATTGGTTTGAAATGGTTGGGTTGGCTTATGATCTGAAAAAGGCGCCTGGTGGGATGGTGGAAGCTAGGAAGAGGAGGACGGGTGATGGTACCGACTTGTGGGGTCAGATAATCCAAAATGATGAATAAATGTTATATTTTAGTTAAGGTTGCAATAGACTTCTTGTCCACTATCTTTTATTTTACACTATATTACTTACTATCTTTTTAAGACCAGGAATCCTAAAGACAATTTCCACGCAAGCTCCGCCCCCATGCCCCCCGCCACTCCATTTTGTACTAAACGCTAACACATCAGTAATAAAGTTGAATGTCGCGTGCGCGCTTTGATCGTGTTCGAGCACGGAACTAAATGACGTAAGTCCCAATTAAAAAACAACCAATTTCCAAAAAAAAACACTAATATGTGAAAAATAACTTTAATTTCGGGAGTCGGTGGTAAAAAACGAAAATTCAAAAGCCGACAGCAAAGACACCGACTTCCAAATATTAAAGATAGTTTTTTTGTAAAAAAAAAATTGCTATAAAAATGTATCTGATTATGATTGGACTACTGCGTTTTGGGGGACTGTCTTATGTAATTTTGACGTTTGAAAAGTGCTGATTCTCAGCCTAGTTTGAATAAATGACTTTTGAATTTTGAATACTAAGGACCGATTTCTACTGTTCTTGTATATATTTTTTTATAAAAATAAATTAATGTATTCTGTGATAATTGTCTAATTATCTCATAATTCTCTAAATGTGAATTTCAATTGTCACTCTAACACGTTAAACGAATAGTTTTGAGACAATTATTTTACTGAATCGTTACTGGAATCATTGATGTTATTTTATAAAAATATGTATGTTGAGGTTAAGGGGGATGCGCTAAGGTATTCCGATAGATATTTAGACCCGCGAATTTAAAAAATTCTTAAATTTTTTGCAATGTCAGTGTCCGATTGTAAGTTAATTAAAATATGATTCTCGACCATAACAAATATGGCTTTTCAGAATTATATAATAATCATTTGAATCAGCAATACAACTCCTTAAGATAGCATAATCCTCAAACATCATGATTTTATGCAATAGTCATTCAATAGTATTATAATGAACTTATAGAGTTGTATTGATGACTTCTACGATTATAATTCTCTAAATAAATATTCGATACGGTCGCGAATCGTATTTAGATCAACATACAACTTGATACTGACTTGCGAATTGCAATAAAACGAAAGAAAAAAAAGAATTTGAATGTCGCGGGCTATCCTGACGCTGTCGCCTTAACATCTATGGGCCTGCGTTCCCTGAAATAAATGGATTATTATTAAATTATTATTGATTTATTATTAACGTATACGGGGCAAAAGGAAACAAGGAACGCAACAGGTGGCGTTCTGCTGTTTCTACCCACCCCTAAGAACCCCTAAGAAGATGGCGTGAGTTTATGTGTATTAGTCGTTAATTGACTCAGTCGAGACTTTGCGGGAATCCATTATAAAATACATCGCACCGCGCCGCGTTACACTGCATGCGGCGCTTGACGTGGCAACACGTCGTGTCCGGGTCAATCGTCATCCTGAGGACGGCTCTTTGAGAGGTAAAACACATGTCGATTTCTTAGGGGAGGGTTCTTTAATCACAGTTAAGCGGATTAGGTTACTAAATATACGTCGTCTATTCTATTTTTTTATGTGTATTATTAAACCTACATTTCTCCATCCCAAGCGATAATATCACGCATATAATTACACCTTTTTCATCACGACGCGGGTAAGCAAGCGTGTGTAAATATTTACCCTTTAACAGAATCCACACACGCGTACCAAATGTGCTTAGTTCCGTACCTGATCAAAGAGTTCAAAGATATATTGTTCATTGAATATGATGTGTAGAGATTATACGATAATTGAATACCGATGAATGAACGTGAACGAAGCAAAGCAGTATGTAAGGATAGTGGTAGGTAAAGTTCAGTAGTTACTGTCTAAAAATAAAAATCCTAAAATCTGCAGATTTTACTAAATTTTAAACTACGCCTGAATTAATATTCAGAGCAATTTTTTCGTATGTTAGAATTCAAACTCAAACTCAAAGCATTTATTTCAATTAAACCATTTACAGGCACTTTTGAATTGTCAAAAGTCAGAAAGTTGAAGCTAGTTGCCCATTCCAAAACGTAGATCTCTATGGAGAATAACGGGCAAGAAACTCCAAGGACACTCTTTTAAATATAGAAAATTACAAATTATTCTTGTTCTTGTAGATAAAATTGTCTATATCAATAATTTGTTAGAGAAAAAGTGTTATAATTATAATTCTATTTTTAAATTTCGGTATTGTGTTTATAAAGTACCTATGTCAATTTAACCTCGTTTTGAAGTTTATAATTCGAATTTTTACGATATGAGAGTAGATAAAATTGTTTATATCATTATTTTGTTAGAGAAAAAGTGTTATAATTATAATTCTATTTTTAAATTTCGGTATTGTGTTTATAAAGTATGTCAATTTAAGAGCGTTTATTCTGAAAGTTGGCAACATCGTAAATAGCTGTCAAATATTTACCTGTTTTGATTAATTTGGAATTAATACTGTATGGAAATAAGAAACGTGGGTAACTAAGTTACTAGAATATTGATTATGTTATGCAATTGTAACATTGAATTTGATGATGTACCCGTTTTAGGCGTAAAAAAAGCATTTGGAAACTTTGCAAATGCTTTTTTTACGCCTAAAACTAAATATTCGGTGTTACAATATTAATTATTGCATATCATAATCAATATTCTAGTAACTTAGTTGGCCACATTTCTAATTTCCATACAGTATTAATTCCAAATTAATCAAAACAGGTAAATATTTGACAGCCATTTACGACGTTGCCAACTTTCAGAATAAACGCTCTTAACTTCGTTTTGAAGTTAATAGTTCGAATTATTACGATAAGAGAGCAGATAAAATATTTTATATAGGTACCTGCCCACCCTTCCGGGGATTACAGGTATGATGTAAAATTATGTAAATAAAATATAATTCACTGCTTTTGTATTTGGAAAATTCAACTTCCCGACTATTAAAATAAATTAACGAAATGAATGTTGTTGAATTAATAAACAGAGAGTCGTAATGGAAACAATAATGATGCGCTGTTATAAAAATTTTACCGGCCATCAATACCCTTGAAACTGGAACATAGAAGATAGAATGTAATAAAACACTTTTTATTATTTACACCATACGACCATACATTACTTATAGAGATGCCTCCGTGCCTCGGAAAGCACATTAAGCTGTTGATCTCGGCTGTCATTTGTAGATCTTTGACAGTCGTGACTGTTAGTCAGAAGCCCGAAAGACTGACAACGTCTTATCAAGAGGTCATGAAGAAAAAGTTTTAGTTTTACCGTAGGTCCTACCAATTTTATCTCTAAGTCTATCGTAACCTGACCTTAAATTTTATGGACTTTAGAGTGAGATTTGTTAACGGACGAAAGGACCATGCATTACAATATTCTTGAATATTAAAAACCCGCCCATGGGTCGCACAGAGGTCTGTATCACAGCACTAACAGCCCAAAAGTGGGAACGTTAAAGGCTGATTCAAACTCAAATTTAAAGCGTAGTTTAGAAGAACAACGCGGTCACACATACATAATCAGCCTAATGTTCCCACTGCTGGGACACAGGCCTCCTCTCTCTGAGAGGGAGTGGGCCGTAATTCACCACGCGGGCCCAGTGCGGGTCGGTGGATGTCACATGTCTTCGAATTTTTCGGTTCTAGTACATGCCGATTTCCTCACGATATTTTCCTTCACCGTTTTGAGAGCAGTGGTGATGAAATTAAATACATATACGAAGTAAATTGCCTAACTGGGTTCAAACTGATGCTGCACTTCCACACATACAGATTAGATTGCCTCCTTATTGCAAAGCTG
The DNA here is from genome assembly GCA_914767755.1 of Agrochola circellaris. Classification (NCBI taxonomy): domain Eukaryota; kingdom Metazoa; phylum Arthropoda; class Insecta; order Lepidoptera; family Noctuidae; genus Agrochola; species Agrochola circellaris. The sequence continues at coordinate 24,758,835 of OU611839.1, read as the reverse complement.
TTTGTGTACATACCAAGCCCTTTGTTGATTATCCTTATCCTGACAAACACGCGATTTTCCGGCTTAATTCTTAAATCTATTTATACACTGCCGTCTGCCGCGCGGTTTTATCGTATGATGAATCACGGGAACAATTTAATCGCAGCCCACACATGTTATATGGAACTGTGATCAAATCACAGAAGCTATCTTGTAGTAAGTATGAGCGGGACTTGGCTAAATAATGACAGCCACACAGGTCGATCTTCAAGGTTAGCAACGCGTGATGAGGTCTGTCCGTGGATGGGTGACCATCCATTACATATCGAGATACCTCCGTGCCTCGGAAAGCACATTGGTCCCGGCTGTCATTTGTAAGTGGATCTTTGATGGAAGTAAGTAATACGAATTACCAATCACCAAAAGAAGTTGTACAAAAAAATATCTGGTTTTTTTTTCGGGTACAGAAAAAGTAAGCATGTAATGAAAACTCAAAGTCAAAGTATTTATTTCGAATAAATCAATTACAGGCAGTTTTGAATTGTCAAGGGGTCGGTCAGTCAGAAAGATGAAGCTTGTTGCCCATTCCAAAGCGTAGATCGTAGATCTTTATGGAGAAGAACGGGCAAGAAACTCCACGGACACTTTATTAAATAAAAATGTTGTTACAAAATATTTGTTAAATCATTCATGTTAAAATTATACATGTGAGAACGATGTCGAAAGAATTGCGTAATAATGAAATGGACAAAAAATAAATGTTGTATCGTAATTTTATATCAAACCACGTAATTAATTGGTTGATCTTTTTGCGGTCAGCCAATTAAGTAATGCAAATAATACAAAGGAAATAAATAAATGAGATGAAATGAGCAAGCTTGTAAAAATATGCGAAAGTATAATATTTTTTGCCACGCTATTTTCTTTTCGTGTGGTTAGTGACTAACCTGGTGTCAGAGTTTTAAAGCCGCAAATGGGCCTCTGACTTGGCATCACCTGCCGTCGAGAAACATCTCTCAGGCATGCCGGTTTCCTCACGATGTTTTCCTTCACTGTTTTTGAAGCAAATGATAATTATACAATACGCACATGAATCCGAAAAGTCAAAGGTAACATCTGTCGCGCGTTTTTTGTTCAATAATTTAGAAACAACAAGAACTGGTGGAGGATTATTACTTATTTAACCAAAAATCCCCACTAGGCTGAGTTTATTTAACTAGTGGGGATTCCTGGAAAAAAAAAAACAATCCCCACAGGAGGGGATTTGTTGGTGGGGATTTCTGGAATAAACCAAAAATAGCAAAAATGTATTCCCCGAACTAGTTTGGCAGAGGTGTACCTATGGTACACCCACATTTCGCCAGTTATGTTTAAGTCCCATTTAGTAGGGGGCGAGCCTATTGCCATCAACCGGGCACAAATCCAGACTCCGGGCTGCTACTGAGAAATTTCAGATGGAAAAACCCAATGACACCACTACTTTTATTTACTTAATTGACTCAGACATGGCTTTGCGGAAATCCATGATAAAATACCGAATATTTACTAACCTAATTCGCGTAACTGTTCTAAAAGAGTCATAAAGAACCCTGTAAGAAATCGACACGTGTTTGCTGTGTCAGTGTGCACTGCTCTCGACGCTTGACGTGGCAACACGTCGTGTGTCCGAGTTCGCAACAAGTCAATCGTCATCCTGAGGATGCCTCGTTGAGAGGTGAAACACGTGTCGATTTCTTACAGGGTTCTTTATGACTCTTTTAGAACAGTTAGGCGGATTAGGTTACTAAATATACGTCGTCTATTGTATTTTACTACTTACTAAACATTTCTAAATAAAAAACCTACACACAGCTCTACCTACCCTTTCCCAGCTCCCTAACAAAACTCTTTACCATATCAAATATCTTTCAACAAAAGACCTCTACGTAGTCTCTACATAGAGTCGCGTCTACAAAATACGACTCTACGTGACGCCATTACCAGAGGTTTTAAATAAAAACCTTATGTACTGTTTTCTTAACGGAATTGCTTTTTAGCTCTACGCTGCACGTACAGCAGTGATGTAGAGCAAACGATTTTTTTGCTTTATTTTAGACCAGTCTTACCAAGGGATATCGTGCTACCCAGTAACTAGGTTGCAGAGGTCAGATTGGCAGTCGCTCCATGTAAAATCTGGTATTCAGCTGCATTTGGTAAGACTGGAAGCTGACCCCAACATACTTGGGAAAAGGCTAGACAGATGATGAAATAAAGCATTTGCGCTTTGTCCTTTTTGGTCAGACTAGAAGCTGACCTCAACATAGTTGGCAGAGTATAAGCAAATAGCGTAGTTAGAACAGTACAAAAAAAAAACAAAAAAAAATGTTGTTTGTTTGTTTCATTGTCACGGCTAAACTGCTGAACTAATTTTAATGAAATTTGGTATAAAGATAGTTTAAAGTACGAGGTATAACATAGGTATACTTAAAAAAACACAACCCCCAAAGGGAGAACTGAAATGGGGTCTTAAAATTACTATGGGAAAATCTGAACTCCATGCAGACGAAGTCACGGTCAAAGCGATAGTATGAAAATTACCTTATTAAGGTCTAAACTTAGGCCTTAAAGACCTTAAAATAAGACATTAACACTAACTCTGATGAAAACTAGGAATATCGACAGACAAAGCTGAATTCCCTAGTAAGTAATAAGATGCTACGGCGTAGCGCTACGCCGTAGACAAGCTACGCCAATATTGTCGAGTAGTAATATTTAATTTATTGTGTGTTTGCTTATGTTTAATTCATGTGTCTAAATGGTTATTAATTGTGGTTTATAATGGTTACTAAATGTTGCTAGGCTTTTGAGGGATAAATAATAATAGCTGCACGGGTCTGTCCGTGGATGGGTGACCATCTATTACATATTGAGACCCCTCCGTGCCTCGGAAAGCACGTTAAGCCGATGGTCCCGTCTCTCATTCGTAAATCTTTGACAGTGGTTTCGGGTCGTCAGAAGCCTGAAAGTCTGACAACCAGTTTTACTAAGGGGTATCGTATTACCCAGTAAATGGGTTGTGGAGGTCAGATAGGCAGTCGCTCTATGTAACATGCTGGTATTCAGCTGCATCCGGTTAGACTGAAAAGGGAGTGAGTTGGGAAAGGAATAAACAGATGATGAAATGTTACTGAGGTTTGGAATTGGATGGGTTACCGCAATTTGATACAACAGAAAAGCAACATGAATATTTGATTTTATCACAGAAACACGTGAATATTTTATGAATGTAAATGTGTGTAAAAAATTCAACATTTAACATCTTGAGAGGGTCATCCATCCTAATTTTAACTGGGATAATGTTGCTTAACCTAATCAAACAGATCGACTGACTCGCGAAACTACAAAATTTAAATAATCATTCGCAAATGAAAACAAATTCTCTCCATTTTCTTTTAAATTAAATTCTTATTCAATAAGTGTTTCTGAAATCTAGATAAAAATGGCGTATTTCTATTTGAACATTTAAGATCTGAGACTGGTGTTTTCCATTTAACTAAAAAACTAAACAAAGTTAAATGTTTTGTTCTTTTAAAATCACAGACATTTTACGTCAAGTAAAAAGTAGATGAAGTCTAACAAAAATTACTTGGTTACCAAGTAATTTTTTAATTTATTTGTAAACTGTTGTTAACTTCGGTTATGGAATTCTTTTTTACAAAGGAATGGAAGCTTACGAGTTTCATCTTAGAATATTATATACCGCTAACCTCGAAGTATTTATTTATTTAAACATTTATGCACACACATATAAACAGACAAGAATAAAGGAACAGAAAAATACGTACAAAGGTGATGCTTATTTGTAAAGAAATCTCTTCCAGCATACCTGCGATAGGAAAGTAGTTAAAAAGATGTAGACAACGTGTGTAAGAGTAGGAGAGAAAATAAAATACATAATTATATCAAAGAAAAAAAACAGTTCGCTAATTTGAATATAAACATAAATAATTAAATAAAAAGGTTTATTGCAGAAACTTTTACAGTAAATCTTTCATACGAAGCTCCTTTTAAGTAAAACATATCAGTAAGCAGTCTCCTAATAATTTTTTGCTTAAAAGGCGGCTCCAATCATTAACTTGTTGTCTCGATTGGGTTAAGAAATAATGTTTTTAAATAGAAAAGAGGTGACTACTGAGATAATGAGTGATAGAAAAAGTAGACAAAATAAAGTCAAAAATTCTTAACACTTTGTCGATATTACGTTCCCATGGTATTATTTTCTGACATCCACGCTGGCGAAAGCTACTTTGTTATGAACCATTAACAGGTGTTTTAGTCTTAGAGTAATAATTATTTTCTGTGGAATATATGTAAACTAACAAAAAGATTATAATATAGGTATTCTTTCTTTTCGTCTGACACACCTGGTGTCAGAATTTTTATGCCGCCCTGACTTGGCTTCACGTGCTGTCGCGAAATATCTCTCAGGCATGCCGGTTTCCTCACGATGTTTACCTTCACCGTTTTTGAAGCAAGTGATAATTATACAACACGCACATGAATCTGAAAAAGTCAGAGGTGCGTGTCTTGGGTTTGAACTCGAGACCAGCTATCTAATTACATAAACGATTACGACTAATCTGTTTAATTTTGACAGTTTAACAATATTCATTGCGTTATTTACGTTTTTGAGCAGATTTTTTCGAACATAAGTGGCAATGAATTAGCAATTTGTTACAAAACGATTCTGATTGATCGTGTATTACACAATTAGTGTACTGATTTAGCAGTCTGACGGTCATACCACTAGCCTATCACTGCCGTGATAATCAAGGTTGCCTGGAAGAGATCGCAGTAAGCAATAAGGCCGCCCATTGTATGTTTTATAGTGTATTACTTTTTCTTTATGTAATGTATAATCTGGTGTACAATAAAGTATATATAAATAAATAAATAATATAGCTATATATGCAAGTATAAAAAAAACCTCCGTGGTTGAGCATTCCGGGTGAAGCTCGCTTCCACCTGCGGCCTGATCATCACTTACCATCAGGTGAGATGCGGGCCAAGAGCTTCCCGTTGTGGTAAAAAAAAAAAGCGAAAGAGCTCATGGGGCATCAAATACACAACATCTAAGAGTTGGTCAGTAATAAAGTAACTTCTGACTAACTTTCTTTTTAAAATGATGGCAGCGGGGTTTGACTTTACGATGTCGAAGAACGTGACGTCATTCATTCGGTAAATTCATCAAAAAGTTATCTAAGAGTTGGTCAGTTTGACAGAAATAAAGTAACTTCTGACCAACTTTTTTTTTTTAAATGATTGCATCGGGGTTTGACTTTACGATATCAAAGAACGTCACGTCATTCGCGCGTAAATTGCAGACACTACGTGGCGGTTCCAGCACGCGTAGCATGTCCACCGTAGAAACGGATTTTGTCGACGGAAGAATACACAAAATGCCAGATTGTGATTGATTAACTGTCATTTTGTCTATTCTTTCGTCGACAAAACTCGTTTCTACGGTGGTAATGCTACACGTGCTGGTATTCTTAGAAACCACAGCTTAACTCTTTAAATCCAGTCTTAACACGTTAAAATTATGTAATAACACAATCAAGAAATTTCTCAGTATATCAGACCCGCCCTTAATATAATACACACGTCTATTACACTTATCCTTTAGATAATCCTCTTATGAAATGTTCAAAAAGATAACCCTTTTAGCTCTAGGCTTCTCCCAACTACGTCGGGGTCTCGGGGTCGGTTACTAGTCTAGCTAACCACATTTCGGAATATCGCGATAACTCTTTTGAAGTTTAATTCTCGTTAAAATACGCCTGAAATTTTCGAAAATTTAGGCAGAGGGGCACAGTATAAAAAAATTAAAAATAATCGTACCCTAATTACGTAATACACGATCAATCAGAATCTGAATCGTTTTGAAACAGATCGCTAATCCATTGATTCGTAAGTTCGAAAAAAATCTGCTCAACAACGTAAATAACACAATGAACGTTGTTGACCTGTCAAATTGAAACAGATTAGTCGGAATTGTCAACGAAAAATGTGTTGCGTAATTAGATAGCTGTTCATGATTTTTATTTTATTTTTATATAGCATACTTTTTATTCCGATATTCCTACGGGATCAAGACTTATGCGGGTGAAACCGTGCGGCGCAGCTAGTTTAAATAAATATAATTGAAAAGAGGTGACTTCTGAGATGATGAGTATTAGAAAAAGTAGACAAAATGAAGTCAAAAATTCTTATAGTTTTCTCTTGTGTCAGACGTTTCAGTAGAAAAACATGACGAAACAATCTAAAAGTCTGTAAAGTTCTGCTTGAGTAACTATTTATTAAACGTAATATAATATAATAAATTGCTTGCGGCTTCTCCCACGCTTAATGTTAACGTAATCATTGTTTCTATCTCTAATATGTCTAAACTACATACATCTATCTATTTATATATAAAAATCTTTTCTCGCTGGTGGTGGCGTGTGTGTTGGATCATTAAGTTCCCTTCAAAATGGTTGAGCTGAATGGTGCTGATCCATGCGTCAGGTTCGTGAACGGGCGCCGTCAGTAGGGACTGGTCATCTCTTAGCTTCCATGGCTCTTATTTTAATGTATTTTAATTTTTGAATTTGTTTATTATCTTTTCATTGCGGACGCTTTTAACGTGCACGTCTTTCTACATTGTTCTCACATATATAATTTCAACATGAATGATGTAACCAATACTTTGTAAGAGTATTTTGATTTAAAAGAGTGTCCGTAGAGTTTCTTGCCCGTTCTTCTCCAAAGGAACCTACTACGCTTTGGAAAGGGCAACTAGCTTCATCTTTCTGACTGACCGACCCCTTGACAATTCAAAAGTGCCTGTAATTGGTTTATTTGAAATAAATGCTTTGAGTTTGAGTTCGTCTTGCAAAAACTCGAAAATGGCTCGACCGATTGTGATGAAGCTTTGGTAACTTGTTGCGTGCGCGCCGGAAAAGATTCGTAACAAAAAAAAAAAATGTACTGCATTCATAGTAATATATAATAACCGTATCTATTTTTTTTTTTTGTTACGCTTTCACGCTAAAACGGCTAAACGAATTTAGATTATATTTGACACACGGGTAGACCATAACCTGGAGATGGACAATTGGACATAGGCTACTTTTCATCCTGGTTCGCAGACGAAGTCGCGGGCAACAGCTAATAATATTATAAAAGAAAAGATTTCATTGTTTGTATGTTTGTAACGCTTTCACGCTAAAACGGCTGATCGGATTTGGATGAAATTTGGCACATGAATAGACCATGACCTGGGGTAGGACATAAGATACTTTTTATCTTGATATTCTTACGGGATCACCCATGCGAAGCAGAGGTCGGATGAATAAACATGGTTCACTCCACATTTTAGGTATGAAGCTACAAGTTCGCGGCGGGCTCGGCTTTTTTAGCCAATTCAGTGAGTGTAACGTAATCAGAAAATCTAAGAGTTACGCGATAGAAAGACTGGCGACTTCTAGGTGAATATAACTGTAGGTAATTAGAGCTGTGCGACCTGAATTGCACTTTATTGTGTCGTAGATAGAGTCGCTTTTTCGCGGAGTGTACTAAGTACGTAGCTAAGTAATAACAGTCGCACGGGTCGATCCATCAGGCTACGCTCCGCTTGCCGGAGGTGGTCTATGAATGGGTGACCACCTTCACGTACCGAGACCCTTCCGTGCCTCGGAAAGCACGTTAAGCCGTTGGTCCCGGCTGTCATTCGTGGATCTTTGACAGTCGTGACGGGTCGTCAGAAGCCCGAAACTCTGACAACCAGTCCTGCCAAGGGGTATCGTGTTACCCAGTTACTGGGTTGTGGAGGTCAGATAAGTAGTCGCTCCATGTAAAATACTGGTATTCAGCTGTATCCGGTTAGACTGGTAGCCGGCACCAGTATAGTTGCGAAAAGGCTAGGGAGATTGGATTGGTCAACAGGAAAAATAAGCCTGCAGGCAGTTGAAGGTAGGAGATACGATAATAGATAGTATCTTTTTGTACCAGTAGTGTCGGTAGGGCTTGTAGCTAAGTAATAATAGGCACACGTCAATCAATCAAGGTTAAGCAACACTTGCCGAGGTCGGTTCAGTGACGGGTGACCATCGATTACATACCAAGACCGCTCCGTATCTCGGGAAGCACGATAAGGCGATTATCACACTGCACCGCGGACTGTCGCGTAGCTCGGGGCGGCAGATTTGACATTGTATCAGTTTGTGTAGAATACACAAACTGATACATGTCTCCCGCGCGCAGTTTGTTTGCTTTGGCTGCCCCGCACTACGCGACAGGGCGCAGTGCAGTATGATAATCGCCTAAGCCGTTGATCTGGCTGTCATTGCTAGATACCCGAAAGTCTTGCCAAAGAGTATCGACTATCATATTACTCAGTAATGTGTTCATTCTTTATTTTTCGTGTGTCAGAGTTTTCATGCCGCCCGTGGGCCTCTGACTTCGCTTCACATGCCGTCGAGAAGTATCTCTCAGGCATGCCGGTTTCCTCACGATGTTTTCCTTCACCATTTTTGAAGCATGAGATAATTATGCAATACGCACATGAATCCGAAAAGTCAGACGTGCGTGCCTTGGGTTCGAACTCGAGACCTATGACTTGACAGTCCGACGGTCATACCACTAGGCTATCACTGCTGTTTGTGGCAATGTTTTGTGTCGGTCAAATAGGCAGTTGCTTCATGTAAAATACTGATACAGCTGCATCTGATTACACTAGAAGCCGACCCCAACATAGTTGGGAAAAGGCTATTCAGATCAGGAGAGTCATTCTGTAAACATTGCTTTGAAAGTCGAACGGGGTCTCGTGAATCCGTGATGATTTACTTTAAAAACAGATGAGTTCGCTTTCGAATTGTGTGCGGAGTCGACTTGAGAGGTTCCAAGTGAATTTTACAAAATAGCACAATGGGTCCTTTTCTGTTATTCTTTGTATATTCTGACTATTAATTTCTCGAAAGTGTTTTCTAAAGCCAGAGTTGATTTTCGATTAACTTTGAACCGCCTAAAACAATAGTAACTACAGAGTTTGTTGGTTTTTGGTAATAATTTGTTCCAACTAGAACTATTAGAATAGCGTGTATTTAATAGAAGTATTATTGTTGTCATTTAAGAAAATAATTTTAAATTAAAAAGGCAAATTACAACAAAAAAAACTCATATTTTACCGATTTCTTTAAGAGATTGCTAGTTGATGATGAGATGTGCGTGTGTTTTAATTAAGTATGTAGATGTTTATAAAGAAGTTGAACATTAAGAAAAAAAAATCGGAACATAATTTAATTACGTATTCAAAGTATAAATAAACAAGAATTTTCAGAGGAAAACATTTTCCTAAAGCAATTTTTCGAAACGATTTAATTTCATCTATTATCAAAAAAGAACACAATAAATATCTTAAATTCTTTCCAAAGTTATTCCAGAAAACATTTCACCAACACGTAGAAAGAAAAACGGATAAAAACGGATCACATACACCTTTTATCTAAAAAAACAAAACGGGAAAATATCCATAGACAGCGGAGCTCAATGACCTTGAAAAAGCTTACCTTTGCCTCGTAACTTTAAAGTAAAAACTACACTTGTCACTCACTCGCGAAAGAGGTGTAAGTCTTTAATACTTTTTTAATTAGTTATGGTACGTTTGTGTATTGTTATTTTTTTCTTTATTCTATTATTTGCGGGAAGGGATGCGACCGCTCGCGTCGCGCTCGCCAAATCGACTGAGCCAGTAAGGGTTTGTGGAGTTTATGTATACTCGGGGAGCGTAGGTATGTTTTGAACGTTGGTTGTGAAAGTGGGGTAAGAGGGAAAATTGGGTTTTCAGCTTTTGAAGGGGAACTCTTTTGTAATGAGAATGTTATTTTAATGGCTTTAATACAATTACGTGTTTACGCATGACATTTTTAAGAAACTCTAAATATTTTATGTCACATAAACGTACCGGGGCACTTATGAAAAGTCGAAAGCTAGATGCACGGTTCCAATTGGTCGTTTCCTATGGAGAAGAGTCGGCAAGAAACTCCACGGTTACTCTTTTAAAAGTAAATGGTTTTTACAATTTTTTCAAATTCCACTGTTAAAAGATATGAGAGGACAGTGTACGCCTATCAACAAGTACCAGGTACTTAGCAAAGTATAAAATGGTCCACAGATCTACAGTCTATTAAGGCTTCAACGTTTTCACATTCAGAAACTTTAAAAGAAAATAATCTATATAAAAGATAAATAAAATAATAAAAATAAAGACCTATTTAAACCAAATGACATGATTGCCACTACAGCTGTAACAAATCAAATTAAAAAAAATTAAAACTTAGAGACATTTGGTTTAGTGTTAATTTAATAGGAGTTACGCTTGTAATAATAACTTCATCTACTATACTCCATTTATTATAACACTAGATTTTGCCAGTGGCTTCACCCGCGTGCATGTCGGAAATTATCCCACGAGAACGTAATACCAGTATAAAAAGTATCCTATGTCCTACTCGAGGTCATGGTCTACCCGTGTGCCACTTTCATCTAAATCCATTCAGATTTTTTTGCGCGAAAGAAAAAAACTTAATTTCGCGTTTATAATATTATATGAGTTAGGATTAGGATAAGAAAAATAACGGTTATCACAATTTCGTTATTTCGATATAAACATATAATAAACTTCATTATTTCACGATAAGTACAAAACCAATGTAATCTAATTACCATTAACAAAAAAAAAATCAGCTGTTCCATACATTTATGTTCGCATAGCTCATTATAATGAAGGGAACAGCTGATTTTTTTTCGCGATTTTAGGGTTTTCCTCATAGTGAAAGTTGTACATAATGATGAGTATAATGACCCCTTAAGAGGATGCAAACGAATTAAATTTCACATTGTATAGAGTAATTTTTTTCATGTAAATGGTAAATAGATTACATTGCTTTATCATTCTTCATAATATTGAGTATATTTCTATTCAACTAGTAGAATAAGTTAAATTAAGTAATTATTTATAAGCGGAGGACATTGTTAATTCTATTATAATCATGACGTGCTCACTCGTAACAAAACAGTCTCATAATCAATGTAGACAAAAATCTTAAAAAAAACCGTTTCGGCAATTGATTTTTTTTATGGCAAACAAAATTGTTTTTACTTTGATATACACTGTCATAGTGACGCTTAAATAGTACACAACCAACTTAAAACACAAACGAAATAGAAAGAAAAAAAGAAAAAAAGAAAATAAGTTTATTTGCGGTACACATGACGCAAAGAAAGAACAAAACACGAAAATAAACAATTTGGGGGAAAATATGCGTCACATCCACGCAAAACGGCCATCGCTCAGCTTAATGCTGCGACCCTATGTGACACAGAGCCCCAGCGCTGGTTTTCAGCGACAGCCAACGGCAACTCAAACACATAACCACCCACTTTTCCACCACAATCGGGTAACCCAAAAAACTGAACATCAAACTTATGCCACTTTCGCGTTCCCAGCTAACGCGTCCCCACAACTATACCTACGTATAACCGTTGTAATACTTTAACCGTCTGTTTTAAGTTACGTTTGGTTATAGCAATCCCTAGGTAGGTATACCTGGCTATTTAGCTTTCACCGTGAAGCTTTTAAAAGAGAGAGAGTTCTTTAAGGTAAATTCAGAGTATTAGCCCGCGAAATTCAATTTTTTTTAGGTTATTGCAATTTCCAAGTCAGTGTCAGAGTTTTATCTTGATCAAAATATGATGCTCGGTTATTATATTCATTGGAATCATTAATACCTACATCTATCTAAGCTAGATTTGTTTTGAGCGTGCATGTGTTTGTGAGGAGCTCGTCATCATTTGCCTAGCGTATTCCCAACTATATTGGGGTCGGCTTCCACTCTAACCGGATACAGCTGAATGTTAGTATTTTACAAGGAGAGACTGCCTATCTGACCTCCACAACCTAGTTACCGGGTAACACGATACCCCTTGGTAAGACTGGTTGTCAGACTTTTGGGCTTCTAACTACCTGTAACGACTGTCAAAGATCTACAAATGACAGCCGGGACCAACGGTTTAACATGCTTTCCGAGGCACGGAGAAGTCTCGGTATGTAAAGATGGTCACCCATCCGCGGACCAACTCCGGCAAGCTACCTGATCGATCTACCAGTGTAGCTGTTATTACCAAGCTCCTCACTCAATTGAGCGCACACAATTCGAAACTGAACTCATTTGTTTTTAAAGGAAATTATCGCGAATTCGCAACGAGTGTCATTCGAGTAAAGGGTGGGCATTTCGGGGGACTGTCTTATGTAATTTTGACGTTCGAAAAGTGCTGATTCTCAGCCTAGTTTGAATAAATGACATTTGTTTTTTTTTTTTTAATTCGAGTTTTGAAAAGACTTTAGAGAATAGCAAAATCAGTCTATGAAATGAAATTATTTATTCTGTAAATAAGATATCTGAATCACTTTTACACGTCATATTAAAAAAATATAAAAAATAAGTTAGGTGATTTCGGTGTTTCCTATCTGACTACTCTGAGAAGAAAGGCCGAAACAAACTCAGAGGTCGCAGTCTCTTTTAAAGTCCAGACATATTCTTGGTCAGGCCATATAGGAGCTAAAGGTGGATAAACAGAATAACCTGGACCCAGCAGTCGCGTTTGCAATCACTAGACCAGTGGTCGGCAAACTCATTACTCAATAGAGCCAAATATCAATACTATAACGACTAAGATTTCTTATGAGAGCCAATGCTTTCTGTTTGACCAAACTGTCTCAATACACTTTTCTTAATCCTTAAAACTCCCATCCTCTTTCAATCCACAACACTTCCTAAACTTGCTAAGAAGTAGAATGCCTTCAAAATCATCACATCGGCTGATAATAACATGATTAAGGTCTCAGGATCTTCGACCGCCACGGCCGCTCAACCGGCCGACCGACCGACCGAAACCCCGACCCCCGCGCATATCTCTATCTAAGCTCGCACTCATGGACATTGGTACAGAGCCTCACTTTATAGGCTTAAGAGCCGCGATTTGCCGACCACTGCACTGGTCCAAAGAGAAATTTAACGGCTTTTTTATTTCATCGTAAAGCCATTACGACTTTTATGGAATATTTTACACGACAGCGATTTAAAAGTCGACCCGAGCTGTGTAAGTGTCGTGCTCTTAAATGGAAATGGTGTCATTTTATTGGTATATTAATTTTTATATCCATTATGGCCGATAGTCGATAAAGGGGTAAGTTGATTTTTTTTTTGGATGTAACGTTACGTGGATATGCTCGCCTTTGGCAACGGAAATTAGAATACATTTTTGACTTTCAAACGTGCCTATAAGGTTCCCACTGCTGGGACACAGGCATCCTCTCAGTAAAAGGGAGTGGGCCGTAATCCACCGCAGGCCCAGTGCGGTTTGGTAGATGTCACATATCTGTGAATGTATGGTCTTCCAGTCTAACCGGATGCAGCTGAATAGCACCATTTTACATGGAGCGACTACCTATCTGGCCTGCACAACCCAGTTACTGGATACCTTTGTCAGGCTTTTGAACTTCTGACCTGTATCGACTATCAACGATCTACGAATGACACCCAGGACCAACGGCTTAACGTGCTTTCCGAGGCACTGCATACAAAAACAATCACTAATTGACTAAAGATTAAAAACTTTAAAAATTAAAAACTGTGAAACATAAAGCTACCAAACGGGATTATGTTAATACGTTGTGTCGGTACGGATATTGCAAGATAATTAAATTTCGAGGCGGCTGCTAGGATATTGGATGTAACATGTGAGATGAGATTTTCAATCTTTTTTGCGTATAATACAAAAGAACCGTTATACTGTAGTTGCATATACAGCATGTATCAGAAAGGTGAAGTTGTTTTGAGAAAGTTGTTTGATGGTCTGTACCTACCGCACCCTAATTACGGCACACACGATGAATCACAATCTGTTTCATTTTGACAGTTCAACAACATTCATTGCGTTGTTAATCAAACAAATTTTTAGACCATATGAAGCAATGGATTTACGGTCATCCTTTCATCCATTCCATCCTTTTACGCAATTAAGGTGCGGTACAGACGATCCAGCAACTTTCTCAAAACTGGACAACTTTCTCTATGGGGTTGGCCACATATAGAAAGTTGTCCGTTGAGAATGACAAAAACTAAAAAGCTGAAAATAAATTAAAGGTAATTAAAAAAAAACCGACTACAAAAAATGTGTTTTTGTAGTCCTTTTTTTTTTAACTGAAAAGTAAACAGCAATCATTTTAATCTATGGAATTTAAACAAAAGTTACGCCAAATTTCAGTTTTATTTTATATTTCTAATTTTTCTGACACTATTATGAATATGATTGTAATTTTGACATAAATCGTATAATTTTTGACAAACATTTAGTAACTTTGACATCATTTTTGTATTTTTAGTTATTGACGTATCTTGAATTTTGACTTAACAAAAATCTTTTCTAATTTATAAAGGTTCTAAATTATAAATTTTTGAAGTGCATATTCTAGGTATTTTTTCGATTTTTCTTATTGTTATTTCTTTTCAATGTAATAGAAATATTTGTACGCCGATACTTACGGGTAAACATAATTGGACTCAAACGATGTAATATCAATACAAATAAAGAAATCTTATCTTATCTTCAGGTTATAGGGTTGTCCCCCCCGCCTGCAATATCAAAATTCAATACATTATAATCCTTGTTTTTATCTTTTCAGTTATGTGTTTTTGCAGTCGGGTTTTTATTTTTTTAAATTGTTATTATTTTATTAACTATTCTCGGGACCTTGGGGTCCCGGACCTTTGGAAGGCGTACGAGGAGCCGAAGCCAACTCGCAGAAGCCCTTTAGGCGTTTTTAATGAAATGAGGCACCAACCGACGATTATCCCTGTATGCACTGTGCAAGTGCACCCAAGGACAACCCCCGGTTGGTGCAAGACTAATTAAGGCAAGAATGAGGTGGGAGCTCTGTTCCTCGTCAGTGTTCACTCCAGCCGGACAATAAAGGCAAGCCAGAGATGAGGAACAAGATTTCTCCCGGGAGATAGGGTCCGTGGGGTCGCTACTGCCCAACAGCTCGCCACATGCTGCCCTGCGGGTTTCTGTATCTCTCTTGGTCTGGCTCGTCATCCTAGACCTGTGCCGGCAAAGTAAACTCTACCGGCACAGACCCAGAGTTTGGAGCGCGCAAGCCCCACCACGACGTCAACGTAGAGATACGGCGGTGGGGATGATTATTATTTTCTTTATTATCACTGTAATATTTTCAACACAATGTATTTTGTTACGAAATAAATGACTTATGACTTAATTACTTTTTTGTGCGATGTTGGTCCCATGGAGAAAGTGCTTCACTTTTTTGGTCTGCATCATATCCTTTAATATGACCACACCTTTTTTATACTCGCTGTAGACACCGCGAGGCATGGCTATACAGTCTGCTGTACACAGTGAGCATCCATCGCTGCGGAGAATTCGATTGGTGATGTGGCGATTCGTTGTACTTGTGGCATGTGTGTTCGCCGCCCATGCCTCGCGGTGTCTGTTCACGACTCAATAAGATAATAATATATTTATTTACGTTTTCAAGATAATCTTTAAATAATGTATAAACTAACTGACTTAAAATAAATAATTGAATCAGGCTTGACTTTGCGGAAATCCATTATAAAATACAATAGACGACGTATATTTAGTAACGCTTAACTGTTAAAGAGTCATAAAGAACCCTGTAAGAAATCGACACGTGTTTCACCTCTCAACGAGGCATCCTCAGGATGACGATTGACTTGTTGCAAACCCGGACTCGACGTGTCGACACGTCAAGCGTCGAGAGCAGAGTGAGCCTCATTGAGAGGTGAAACACGTGTCTTGTGGTTCTTTAAGAACATTTAAGCGGATTAGGTTACTAAATATACGTCGCGTATTGTTTTTTTTTTTAACTTAAAATAATAATAATAATATGTACAAGCACCTATATAAAACAGGAGGGGAAATAATCAAAGGTCATCAAAAATTCGTCCACATCGCTGTCAACAGGAAAAGTGCCCAAAAGGCTGGCAGTATTGCCACGTTGTGTGGCGATTATATGAATAACCATTTCAGTTACAGATAAAGTAAAGCTCTTGTGAAGGTACTCGTCCGGGAATTTACTACCTACCAATATAAATTTTTCTACCGCTAAGCTGCGTTGCTGTGTTCCGGTTTGAAGGGTATCAGCTTAATCAGCCTATAAAGTTCCCACTGCTGAGACACAGGCCTCCTCTGTAAGAGGGAGCGGGCCGTAATCCACCACGCAGGCCCAGTGCGGGTTGGCGGATGTAACAATCATGTCTTTGAATTTTTGGTTCTAGGACATGGCGGTTTCCTCACGATGTGTTCCTACACCGTTTTGAGAGCAGTGGTGATATTATTATAAGTAACAAGATGCTACGGCGTAGCGCTACGGCGTAGACAAGCTACGCCATTATTATGGAGCACTGGTGGCCCAGTGCTAAACGATACTTTTTATCCCGATATTACGTTCCTGTGGGATAATTTCCGACCTCAACGTGGGCAAAGTCGCGGGCAAAAGCCTGTACTTCATAATAAGGACCCAGATAAAACAATTTTTTTAAATATATTTATCTATTTCTCTATTTTTCTTTCACTATTTCTCCATTTCTCTATTTATTTATTTCTCTATGAATCTATTTCTCTATTTTTCTTTCTCTATTTCTCCATTTCTCTATTTATTAATTTCTCTATTTCTGAATTTCTTTATTTCTTTCCGGCGTTCCAGCAGTATTAGAACCCAATGGCTTGGCACGCGACGATGGCAAGAGACCGGACGGCATGTCTTTATTTCCATGGAAGGTGGGTAGGTCTTTAGTGTGGGATGCAACCTGTGTCGACACTCTTGCGCCATCCCATCTTCCTAGCACAGCGTGCTGTGCTGGTGCTGCTGCTGCGGCTGCAGAAAACCTCAAGCGGCGTAAGTATAATAATCTTAACTGGTAATTATATTTTCGAGCCGTTTGAGGCTGAAACGCTCGGACCGTGGTGTCCGAGTGCTCACGGCCTCTTAAAAGAAATCTCAAAACGGCTATTTGACACTTCCCGCGACCCAAAGGCTGGTTTTTACCTTGGGAAAACTCAAACTCAACCTCAAACTCAAAGCATTTATTTCAAATAAACCAATTACAGGCACTTTTGAATTGTCAAGGGGGTCGGGCAGTCAGAAAGATGAAGCTAGATGCCCATTCCAAAGCGTAGTAGGTACCTATGGAGAAGAACGGGCAAGAAACTCCACGGACACTCTTTTAAATCATGATATGGTTACAAAATATTGGTTACATCATTCATGTTGAAGTTATACATGTGAGAACGATGCAAAACGTGAAAAGCGTCCGTAACAGAAATAAAAAATAAACAATCCAAAATTAAATTAAATTAAAATAAGCCGTGGTAGCTAAGAGATGACCAGTCCCAAGAGCAGAGGCTAAGCATTGCCTTACAACGTGGCAATGCGGCCAGTACATTACCAGGCGACAGCGATGTGGATGTTTTCGATGCTATATTTTACTTTGTGAATAGTTTTAGTTAAGTTAGCATATGATATTGCTATTTTTATTAATAAATTAGTTATAAGTTGTTTGTACCCACTTGTAAATACCTATAAACAAATAAATAAAAGTAATTCAAAGACATTTAAAGTGCATAATAATATAATTTACAAATACTATTGAATCGAATCGAAGTATTAAAGAGCAAAATCGATTAAAAGTCCTCGCGACCGAAACCTCAGTATTTTAAAAGTTCATTCCCAATTACAAAAAAGCTTGAAAACTTTCTAACAGAGTGGGATGGGAATCTAATTATCGTGAGATATACCGCGTCGGTACTGGTGGAGGTAGCTCTGAAAATCACCTATAAAATACCGCTGTTACCGCGAGCCAACGGAGTGGAGCCTTTGAATGGGAGAGTTGAGTTGCCTACCTTTTTTACGTTAAGTTTTCATTGATATATTTTGAGATCTGGCTACTGACACGGGACTACAGCGGAACTGAAAACTTACTGCAATCAAACTAAATACCATGTGAAATTTAAATCAGCTAATCGCGAAAATAAAATCAGCTGTTCCCTACATTATAACGAGCTATGCGAACATAAATGTATGAAACAACTGTTTTTTTTTTTTTGCAATTTCAGGGTTGGCCCCATACTGAAAGTTGTTCATAATGAAGAGTAAAATGACCCCTTAAGAGGATGCAAACGAATTCAATTTTACATTGTGTATAAAAGAACACAAATCATTGGTATTCGCACACTCATACACACACACCAACACACACACACAAAACACATGCATACCAGTACCGTTGTTTTGATTTTTTATTTAATTGTGTTTAATCTTGACTTTATTATTGTAATTTGTTTTTGTTCTAATTTGATTAATATTTGTTCTTGATTTTTAAGCTAAAATAACAATATTACACAATAGCAATTATTTATTTATTTATATATACTTTATTGTACACCACAAAAATACATAACAAAAACTAATAATTACGCACTACAAAATATACAATGGCAACCTTAGAATGGACAGTGATTTGCCTGGACATAAAATGGGGCTATCGTTGGTGCAAATAATAAGTATACAATATACTAGAATAGATACCCAGATAAATATATATACATATAATACAATATAATACTTTTTTTTTTATTACAATAAAAAGGTTAAGTTTAATTAGTTTAATGTTCGCTAAAACATATATTTCTGAGCAATTACTCAGTACAAAAAAAAACGGCATTAATGTTTCGAATCGCTACCATAATCATACATAAAAAGTTTGAACAAATTGCACCAAATCTTGAAGCATACTATATCTTCTGTAGTTCAAAAGTCCTTCAAACTTTCCTATTACATCAAGCTACTGGAACGGCGCGTTTAAACGACAGCGTAAACTTGCCTTGTGTATAAAACTAGGTAGACTAGAATGTGTTGTGAAACCTTTAAAATACCGCCTTTACAGCGAGCCACTGGTAAGGAGCGTTTGAATAGGTGTGTCAGCTCTCCTAGAATCAGAATTTATTTATTTGTATTTTTTGTTTTCGTTTTATTGCCAAAATGGTAGAATATTTAAGGATTCTTTCATATTATTGTAACCACCTTATTTTAATACCTACATTCTGAGCAAATAAATGAATATTCTGTTGTATTCTACCACAACTTAATACGAGTTAATGCACAAACACCTTAAGCGTTCCTGTTTACATTTCATCAAAATGAATAAACAAACAATAACGTTCAACGCTCCTCCACCCTACAACGTTTGTTCGACTGAAATTACACACCAAATGAAAAAAAATACGAATTGTCCTTGACAGCACTACTCCAGTTACTAAACCAATCCACTGTCCCATCTAAACGAGCCACCACTCCGTGCTTTTTGGGTCAACAGTGAGCCGCTAAGATCTCGTTTAAAATGTTTGTACGGAACCAGAAACACTAATCAGTTCGTGTGATAGATAGATAGATAGATAAATCGTTTATTTGGTGCACACAAAAGACAGCACAAAATACAAAAACACGAATAAATAATAGCTAAATACATGAATAAATAATAGCTATAAGGTGCAAATATACAAAAAAATGAAATTAAGAAGAAAATAAAGACATTCAAATCAAATCAAATCAATTTATTTGTGAAACATAGGTTTTATGATAGATGGATCTTAAGAACTAAATAGTGCGATATGTCTTGTCAATTTTGACATAAAAATATTTTTAAAGGAAACATGGGTAGTCAATTATCAATTATAAAAGAAAAAAAAAATTTCATAATGAACTAAATAGTTGGTTTACACTAAATTTGACATTGTGATGACTATTGGCTAAGACACTTTAAAATAGTGAAACATACAAAGTGCGTTGTGCGTCTCAAGGTTGTACCAAATGGGAGTCCAACTCGGCATTTGTCAGGCAAATATACCTGACGCTGATATTCTGCTGGATCCCTGCAGTGACATACGGAAGTTGAGCAGATGAGATAATAAATATGCGAATTATTGGTGTTGTGAAAAGTGAAATGTGCAGAATTAAATATATGAAGGAAGATTTCTTAGCTGAAAAACTGAAACGCATGCAAAAACATCAAAATTGTGAACTTTATTTCCATTTGTAGGTGTTGAAGACAGTTATAAAAATAAAACCTAACTACGACAAAACAGTTTAATAAAAAGGTTAACACAAGACATCACAGACAGACAAATAAAAAATACGTTTTTTTCTTTAAATATCTTTTATTTTTATTTATTTTATTTAGGGGTCATGAAATATACATTTTTGAAATGTGCTAATTAAGCCCTTTCATTGGATATGCAACATGGCAACATAAAAATACAACAACATTAATTTTTTTGGCTCTCTCTCTCTTCCTGGATATGTATCCCACATGGTGCAGCCTTCCTGGTTTCTGGTTTCTCTTCCACTTCGCTGTATCCTGGACATCATCTTCGGATACATGACACTCTTTCATGACCTTTAACACTACAGATTTCCACTTTGTTTTGGGTCTGCCTCTGGGTCTTGGTCTGGGAATGGAAAGTTGTAGCGCCACAGTCCCTACGCATTATTCGTCGCTCTCTTTCTCCCTTTTTCTCTTACTCTCTCTACCATTCTATCTCTTTTTCTCTTTCTCTTTCTCTATCTCTCTCTTTCTCTTTCTTTCTTTCTCTTTCTCTGTCTTTCTCTCTCTTTCTCTTTCTCTGACTTTCTCTCTCTTTCTCTCTCTTTCTCTTTCTCTCTCTTTCACTTTCTGCCCGCAGGCCAGTTTTTGCGTGGGCGAGATTAGTTCGTTTTCACTTAGAGTTCTTACAGACTTTTTTTCTTTTTGTAAAGATACTACTCCGTACCCGGCCGCAGGCGGCAACGGCAAGCGACGTGTCGCAGCGTCATGTCGCTGCAGTCATGATTCCAAACCTGACCGCAGACAGCAGCAGCCCGTATTCCAGTCGGTAGATAGAAGATAGAAAAACGTGTTATCGCTCGAGCGTTGGCGACACTACTGGTCTACGTTTGGGCTACACGTGTCGCCTGTCGCTCGCCCGTAGCTGACAACGACGTGTCGCTAGCTACGGAAGATATTTTATAGAAATTCATAGTAACCAGTCGTGTCGCGGCGACACGTCGCCTGCAGTTGCCTTCAGCGGTCGGGTACGGAATGGTACCTTTAAGCTCCAAAGGATCATAAGTTCCTCAAGAACTGGGCTATCAAATGCAAGAAGAAAGTTTCAAATACGACTTGTAGTTGCAGAGATTAGCGAGCTTAAACAAACAAACTCGTCAGCGTTATTATACTCGTATTAGTTAAGAATCTCAACACAAATCCATGTGATCTGTCTCCTCATCCCACATTGCCCTCGCTTGGGGACCTAGTACATTTACAAAAATTTAATTAAATATCTCTGGAAAAACATACTTTTTTTTTATCCGTGAGCAAATATTTAAAAGACTTGTCGAGTTGGGGCCTTGAAAACTGCGGCTAGCATATTATAATATCATACTTCATATAATTACTGTAGCCACTATGTCAATGAAAAAAAAAATGTTTATTTATTATTTACTAGCTTTTTTATGTCGGAAATTATCCTACGGGGACGTCCTACCGGGATAAAAGTAATTTATGTCCTAATTCCGGGTCATGGTCTACCCGTGTACCAAATTTCATCCAAATCTGTTCTGCCCTTTTAGCGTGAAAGCGTAACAAACAAACAAACTCACTTTCGCATTTATAATATGGCCATTTATTATTGTCCGATAAATAAAGTATTATTATTATTATTATTAGGCCATGACCTAGATTAGGACATAGGATACTTTTTATCCTTTGATTGCCTTTTTCTTTTGATTTATTTATTTGTCTTAATTGTTTGTAGAAATACATTTTACCTGCCTGTTTATTTTATTTGTATGATGCCACTAAGTGGGGCCTGATGACCGGTAATACAGGTTTTTTCTAGAACCTACTTCAGGCACCAGGTTTCCGATAAGTCCCCTCTTTGAGGAGTGGCTAGAGAGGCGCCACGGCGTCCTCCCCTTCCGCCTGACACAGGTCCTCACCGGACATGGTTGTTTCGGGAGGTTCCTGTTCAGGATAAAGCGGGAGGAAACGCCCGGGTGTCACCACTGTGTGGATCGCCCGGAGGACACGGTGGAGCATACGGTGGAGGTCTGCCCAGCTTGGGCGGAGCACCGCCGTGTCCTCACGGAGGCGATCGGCGGCGGCGATCTCTCGCGTCCGGCCCTGGTTCAGGCCATGGTCCGGAGCGAGAGTGCATGGGAGGCCGTCACCTCCTTCTGCGAAGCAGTAATGCTCGCGAAGGAGGAGGCGGAGCGCGCGAGGGAGAGGCAAAATGCGCGCCCTCGCGCCCCTAGTCGCCGCAGGAGACGCCCCGGGCGTCGGGAGTCGAGAGCCGACTTCCGGCCACCGTAGGCGCGGGCTTGCGGACGGTGAGCAATGGGTAGCTCGCCGTCCGATAGGGACCAGGCCCGGGTCGACGGCGCGTTGTGTTCCACGCGCGCCTCAAAGAGATGTCAGCACCAACTGACGGGGTCCGGAAGGGCCAATGCCTGCCGGGGTTGCGGGTTTGTCTGAAAGGGATATCGCGACCTCGGCACACAGGCAACGGAAGGAACACGGGTGGGTTTTAGTCAGTAAAAGTCTGACAGGCCCTCCCGCTCCACCCAGAGCGGGAGAAGTTATTTGATAATTTCCTATCCAAAAAAAAAAAAAAAAAGGCACCAGGTTTCACAATATGAATTTTTATAGTTCAAAACTGTTAAGTAACTGTCAGTCCAAAGCCATTGTGTGAGAAAATAAATAAACTATTATTAACCTGATATTCCCACGGGATCTAGATATATCCGGGTGAAACCCCGGGCCGCGGCTAGTATGCTATAATTCAATTAGTTTGACCTTGGCTGCACCATTTGGTCCTTCGAAATGGTGCACTCAAGGTCAGTGAAGCAAGTGTTTCAGCTTTTACTGTGTGAGTTCAAGAGCACTATCCCTAGCTATCAAATAACAAAGTGTCATGTGCGACTACAATACACAAACACACACACACAGTACACACAACACACACAAAGGAGCACTCTGCTTGTCTCTTTGACCAATCGGAATCGCGCACCTAGCTTCTGACGTTTCATAAGTGCCCATGTAGGTTTATGTGAAATAAAATATTTTGATTTTCTTTATTTCTTTATTTAGTCATTTATGTACACACATATATACAGACAAGAAGAAAAGAACAGGAAAATACGTACAAAGGTGATGCTTATTTCTACAGAAATCTCTTCCAGCAAACCTGCGATAGGACAGAAGATAAAAAGAGATGTAGACATCGTGTGTAAGAGTAGAGAGAAAGTAAAATACATAAAATCAAAACAATTCACGTATGTAATAAAATAAAACAAATAATATGTATGAGAATATACTAACTTACTTACTTACATACTTCTAAAATAAATATCACTAAGATGTTATATATATTTATTTTGTTAATTATGTTTATAATACATCAATATTAAACTATTTACAAAAGTAGCAAAATTATATACTAACTTAACTAAAACTATTAATTAATGATGTTATAAAACAAAAATGTAATAAAATAAAAATAAATTAAATTTAAAAATAAATAAAATACATAATAAATATCTAAGCTGCGATTTTGATTTAAATTTCTAGTTTTTTTATTTTTTTATTTATCTATTTCTAATTTCTCTCTTTGATTCGTGCCTGGTTGATGGCAATAGGCTCGCCCCCTTTTACATGGGACTTAAACATAACTGGCGAAATGTGGGTATAAACCTCTGCAACCGAAATATGGGTGTAACGCTTCAGGAATTACAGGCGTCGTGTTATATTTATTGTTTTAAAATATTTTTTGGATAAAAGGTATAATAATAATAATAAAAATCTTTATTTATACAAAAACCTCCAGCAATGCTTAAGACTAGGTCGCATGATTACAGTGAATAAAAGTCATATAGATAGGGTAAACTCTGACTCCCAAACTAGGATATCCTGTGACTTAGGAGTTAGTGTTCTGCTGTCACTATGATACCAAAAACCTTTACTAAAAAGTGTGTTATATCGGTATACAAAAATCATGGCAAAAAACAGGTTTGAAAGTACAATGAAATTATTTCAAAAGATTAAACTAGCAGTAAGGAATTGAATAAACGTAGTTGTAATGTGAGTGAGCGTATGTAATTGTGTGTGTGGACGTGGAGGTGTGTGACGGCTTCCAGGCGGTGCTTCGCAAAAAAACGGCTTCCCTGTGATCTCGGATAAAGGGTAGCACCAACACGCTTCTGAGCGTGATGACAGCCGAATCCTGAGGCATTGGTGCCTCATGCATGTCCAAAATAATAATTATTTTAAATATTACTAACATAGCTATAAGTGTCTACCTTCTAACATAACATCATCACACACACACACACACACACACTCAACACACATAACATCACCACACATCAACACACACAACATCATCATACATTCTACATTGTATAATTAATTAATTAATAATTTTTAATTTCATTTTATTTCATTGACCAACCCCGGCACAGGTATTATAACTTAGCCACGAGCACCTCACATGTTTAATTCCCAAGTGATATCCAAAAATTAATGTCTAAATATTTTTAAATAAATACAATTTAGTTCGATACTTCTGGCTAATTCCGTGGCCCAACTTCTATGCCTCCCACGCGTAAAGTTAGGCCCATGTCTATACCTAACACAGTGTATTTTTTTAAAGAATTACAAAAAATATTCTTGTATTTGGGTAACCGGCGAAAAATAAGCAAAGGTAACGTGATATTGGCAAAACAGACAGAAATGGGGGTAAAATACGCCCAAGATAGAGAAAAGTGCCAAAATTCATAATGATTTTCTTTCTTTTTCGTGTGGTTAGTGACTAAGCTGTACTCTAATTACGCAACACATTTTCGTAAACGATTACGACTAACCTGTTTTATTTTGACAGTTCAACAACATTCATTGCGTTATTTACGTTGTTGAGCAGATTTTTTTTCCCCTCTTAGGAAGCAATGGATTAGCAAACTGTTTAAAAACGATTCAGATTCTTATTGATCGTGTATTGTGCAATTAGGGTACAGTCGGTCGATTCTGTAAAAAGATCAACGTGAAACTTAGGTGAAGTGAGCTGTCACTGTCACAAATCGACCGGCGGGATGCTAGGGATTAACACTATTGACAGCTCACTTCACCTTCACCTAAGTTTCACGGTGATATTTTTACAGAATCGACCGGCTGGTGTCAGAGATTTTTATGCCGCCCATGGCCCCCTGACTTGGTTTTACATGCCGTCGAAAAATATCCCTCAAGGATACTGGTTTCCTCACGATATTTACCTTCACCGTTTTTGAAGCAAGTGATGATTAGACATGAATCCGAAAATTCAGCGGTGTCTTGGGTTCGAGCTCGAGGCCTATAACTTAGTATTCCGACGGTCACACAACTTGGCTATCACTGCTGCATTGAAAAAAAAAATGAATATCACAGAAAAGTGCAAAAAAGGGCTGCCGTATTTTGATAACTTTGACGTAAATAAGAAGTCACCTAATTAATATTATACTTGAATAAAGACAACAAAGAACAGTAAACCACAACATTAACCACCACATTCAACATTAACCAGTAACATTTTTCTGTTTTTCATAATATTTCTTCTGTTTTGCGTAAAATGTTCGGAAATTCTTAGTAGTGTATATTTAAGTTTACGTGACTTCTTAAAGTTATCAAAATACAGAAGGTATTTTGCACGTTTATCGTTGCATTCATTTATTTTTTTACCATGAGTTTCGTATACTAAATACTAATTTGCAATCAAACTCGCTAGTAATTATAAAATA
This sequence comes from Agrochola circellaris, assembly GCA_914767755.1. NCBI lineage: Eukaryota > Metazoa > Arthropoda > Insecta > Lepidoptera > Noctuidae > Agrochola > Agrochola circellaris. Next base: position 24,732,872 of record OU611839.1, on the reverse strand, counting down.
AATTACCTAAAATCTCATTCATGAAAGCTCTTTTAGCTCAAAACAAATAATTCTAGAGTAAATTATTAACACACAAAAATTATATCAACCAATTCATTTGAAATACGAATGAGCCTTGATAGGGAAATATAAATGAATTAAATCAACAACTCATAACACATGTTTTGATTAGTGTGCAAAAGTATTAGCAAAGGTTGTCTTTCATTGAAGCGTAACGAACTTCCCTTCGATTATTCTTTATGCGTGTGGGACGAACAATGAGTATGACGTACCGTGGTGAAAAGCAAAAAATATGAGCTATTTAGCAAGGTAATTTATGTGACTGCCCTGGTATAATAGGGATGTAGACTGGGTAAAAAAAAAACTATTCAGTCCGTCAGGCAGATAATAAAAAAATATTAGACTCGTATTTTTTGCTTTATCATATTAATAAAAAAAAAAAAAAAAAAAACGCATTAAAGTTGGGGAGTGGGGGCTCGCTACGTCACAATTCAGTATAAAATCTACCGGCCAGTGACGTCATGCCACATTTTAACTCAATGTATTGCCGTAATCTTTTGATACGTGTCCAATATTTTTTAATAAACTAACAGACGGACAACTTTTTTTTTTTGTCTTCCCTGTTCGTGATTATTTTTTTCTTTTTTTAAATTGCTATTCCTGAGTCTCTCACAAACATCTATCACTTACGGATGTAAAGAATATATTGTAACAATATTTTGATTTAAAAATGTCAGAGGAGGTTTTGCCGGTCTTCTCCATAGGAACCTACTACGCTTTGGAATGGGCAACTAGCTTCATCTTTGTGACAGACCGACCCCTTGACAATCGAAAAGTGCCTGTAATTGTTTCATTGAAATAAATGCTGTGAGTCTAAATATTCGTTTCAGTCATTTTAAATAAGTTGATATCCTTATGACTTGGCCTTGGTCTACTGCTAATAAACTAGAGTAAACTCATATTTGATGTGTAGGTAACATCTTTCCTCTCTCGTTCCTGCAATCTGTTGGAGTGATTTTATAAAAAGGGACGGAAGCGTGTAACAGGAAGCCCGTATTAAAATCCCGCTATCCGATTTTACCAATGAGCGCGCGCGGCGCTTGAGTTCGCTGTCAAAAACGACCTTGACCAGGCCCCGCCCCTTTAATGTTGCTTATTTTCAAGGTGTGATGTCGGATGTTACACGTCATATACGACAACTGAAAGGCTCGCTCGTTTTGTTTTAGTAACTCCAGATACTTCTCCATTAAGTAATTATAAAGGCATATTTTTCCAAGTTATTTGCTGGGGCGCCTCCCAGCTAAAGCACTAGAAATTAAAAAGTGTTGTTTCTCAGCCTAGTTTGAAAAAATGACTTTCATTTTTATTTTTATTTTCATGCGTTGTCAACCTGTGCGTTAAAGTTTAAAATATCTTTTATTTATGTATTTTATTTCTCCTCACAATGACAAGCTTATTCTAGTTCACATAGTATTTGTTGGAACGAAGTTCCTTATCGCGCGTTGTGAAAGGGGGCTAGACGGAAAAAATTCTCACGAAAAGTTGTAACGACACTTTTTGCTATAGTAAGCTATTGTAAGCTGTGCGGCGTGCGCATGTTTATCTGTCTGTCCCTCCCTCTCTTCGAACTTCGTTCCATCCGGGTGTCCCTTGACACTTCTCAATTTTTTTTTGGTTTTTTCTAGCAATGTGAGGAGCTTGTGTCTGAGTTAGGCGTAAAATGCCTGTATTACAAATCACCAAGTCCCCACCCCACGGAAGAACAAAGTTTTACTTAAAAAAAAAAATATGATATTACAATACAATAAAACTAAGATGAGGAGATTTAAGACTATAGTAATTATAATTTTGGGGGTAGAAGTTAAAAATAAATAAATGCGTATGCGCCTAGAATTTCCCTGGAATACAGCAACGCTTGAAGGCATTGTGGTACTCCAACGGACTCACATTCACAGCGCTCCACTTTTCAGCTTAAAATACCCCATTCTTGCACCATTATGCACAGTAACCCTCTCCTCACTCTAACCTACAAATGTAACAACCGTTAACCGATTACGCCGCAATGTACGCAAGGCTTAACCCCCATCCGCTGCGGTGCCCAAAGTGGTCAGGCCACCGTAAAATCTCTACAGATCATGTTCAATGAATATGTCTTTTGAAGTCTTTGATCAGTGAGAGTCCTGTGCAGTGAGCATGGGAGGGTTATGTTGTATACAGGGTGTGTTTTGCTGTTGCGTGGCTGCTCATGTGAAATTGTGTGTGGGAATCTATGAAGGATTGATTGGCAGAATGCAGGTGTAAATGAAAAGGAATTAGGTGGGAATTTGTGATATTCAAAGAAGTTTTTGTTTGTTCAACGCTAGGTAATTTTTGTATTTTTAGGGCTGATGGGTAAAATGTTTGAACGAGCGTTATGAGGCGTGTACTTTTGGATTTTACAAATATTTAATTTCTGACACGAATATACGACCCGGTCAATTGTCGAATCCGACTCGGCTGGGCAGCGAGCTATGTACTTTGTAAAGTATTATATTATTTTAATTATTGTGAATGTGAGGACTATGTGGATATTTTTTATTAATTATTTATTTTTTCTTTCTCAATTAGTTTTAATGATGGTCTGGCGGTTTGAGTAGTTGATACGACCTACCCAAATATCCTTTCTTTGGTATTGTTCGTCGAGTTAAGCTCCTTAAGTTCTGAGTTGAGCTCCACGATTACTGACAAATGCTTGCACTGACTGGACAGGTCCACTCAAATCTATGTGGTTCTTTCCTCAAAAGACCATTTCAGACACTAATCTACATGGTCCTCATATAGTTTGACCAAGATTATGTCTGAACTTGAAAAGAGACTGCGACATCTGAGTTTGTTTCGGCCTTTCTTCTCAGAGTAGTCAGATAGGAAACACCGACCTCATCTAGCTTATTTTTAATGTTTTTATATGACGTGTAAAAGTGATTCCGATATCCTATTTACAGAATAAACAATTTCATTTAATTTAATTTCATTACGTAATATAAATAAATAAATAGGTCATAATAATAAAATTTATTCGTACATTTTATTATTATTATTTATTTATTTATATTACGTAATGAAATGAAATGATATTGTTTATCTTCACGTCTCATAAACCGCAGTGTCTCAAAACGAAAGTCTTTGACCAGTGCGTGTTGCCAGTGATGACCTATGGCACTGAAACGTGGTCGCTCACACTAGGCCTTATTAGAACGCTCAAAGTCACTCAAAGGGCAAAGGAGTGATGGAATCAGAAATGGAACGTTTCGTCGGAGAAGCAAGGTAAACCGAGTAAATGACATATAGCCCGAACCGAGTAAACGCCATGGCCTGAAGATTTGCTTATCTGTGTTAATAGTGACTGTTAGTAATTTGTGGTGAATATACTATTAGTACTTTGTGCTAAAAGTACTAAGGATTCACACCGAGACGTGACGCGATGCGACGATGCTTGAAGAGGCCAGTGGTTTCGCACTGCACAGCGCGGAGCGGCGAGACGCATCGCAACGTCGCGAGGCGCATCGTGCAGTCGCTGGCAGCGCCACACCTCGCTGCGCAACGAGACACAGCGCGGCCCAACGAGTCACTGTGCGGTGCATTGGAACGTGATTACGTTCACCGCGAGCTCCCGCCCTGCTAGCTAGTAGTAGAGACGAGTCGCCACGACAGCTTCAGACTGCGCCTCGCGGCGTCGCGCTGCGTCCCGCGGCTTCGCGAGGCACGCCACGCTTACCGCCGAAGCAGCACTACGACATGATGCGTCGCGACTCACCTCGGGCCGCAGCACGACGTAGCGCGACACCGCGGGATATTTTCGAACTAGCTCAATTAAATGTGTACCTTTTGTGTAGTAAATAAAGTTATATATTGTATCACTATCTTCAAAAGTGCGCACAAAGTTGCTTAGCGTCACGGCTCGATGTGAACGGACCCTAAGGTAAGTTAGTAAGTACGGTTATAATGAGAAAAAGTGTCACGACTCGTAGCTGTGACTACGCCGTAGACACTACGCCGTAGCATTTTGCTACGAACTAATTTAAACAACATTTTTATCTACTATTTATTCCTAGATATTGCTTTACGTACATAAATTGGATATACTTGACTACATAACAACACGCATGTATTCCGCTAAGGGGTAGGCAGAGGTTTATAGTACAATCATACTTTGCCAGTTATGGTATAAGTCGCATAGGAAATTAGAGAAACCTTCAAAATGTTTGATCTGTATAGTGCTGATCCACGCGTCATGTTTGTGAACGATCGCCGTCAGTTGAGGCTGGTCATCTCTTAACTGGCAGGGCTATTTTTGATCTTATATTCTGTTTTGTTTTTTGCATTGTTCTCACATATAGTTGCAACGAAAAAAATGTACCTAGGATTTTGTAATATTTTGATTGCTTGGAGTTTCTTGCCCGTTCTTCTTCATAGAGATCTACGTTTTGGAACGGGCAACTAGCTTCAACATTCTGACTAACTGACCGACTCTTTGTGAATTCAAAAGTGTCTGTAAATGGTTTATATAAAAAAGAGACGAATTATATTGTCATCAGCTGGGTACGAATCGAAAATTCGTACTGAGAACTTCCTATTAGAAGCACATAATTTTTCCCGACCCGGGAATCGCAGCCAACACGCTTGCGACAGCTAGATTGTTTATTTATTTATTCAGTAAAACACTGGTTAGTAGGCATGCATTAAAATTTCATGACACAGTATTAAGACATGCACCCTGTAAGGGAACTGCAAATGTTTCATATCAAATGATTAAATTACATTATATAATATTGATTCTTATCATTATAATGCATTACATTTTAATAAACATTGGTTATTTAATTAATACATTTTATTTCTAATAAATTATTATTATTAATTCTTTCATGCATTTTAGTCATTATAGGTAAGCATAATACAGTAAAGTCATTTATTATTTCACATTTAACTACGTCAAGTTACAAGGTCAATCAATTCACAATTTGTCAGTTTTAAATTCCTCAACGGATTAACGAGACAGTCAAACCTAACTCAATTCAATCTTAACTAGAGCTGATTATTTATTTCTTTCTCTTTCTAGTTTTTCATCATCATCATTTCACAGCCGAAAGACGTCCACTGCTGGACATAGGCCTCCCCCAAGCATCGCCACTTCAATCGGTTCTGTGCTTCTCGCATCCAGCGGATTCCTGCGGCCTTCACAAGGCCTTCGGTCAACCTTGTGGGGGACTTTCCAACGCTACATCACGGTTCGCGGTCGCCACTCCAAAACCTTTCGGCCCCATCGGCCATCTATTCTGCGAGCAATGTGCCCTGCCTATTTTGGCAATTGGTCTAGCTATCTTATTTCTCCTACGGATCTCTTCATTTCTGATTCGATCAAGTAGGGAAACTTCAAGCATAGGCCTTCCCATTGCTCTTTGGGTGAGTTTCAGCCTTCTAATGAGGCCCATTGTGAGCCAGTCTAGTTGTTGGTCGTGGGGAAATATTAAAGGAATTACATTTGCACCTTGGTTGATAAAAAATAATCTTAATGTTAGTGTTAAAATGGTTTAGATTTTAGATAAAAAGTGCCATGTGAGCAGACCTCTACACGTGACAGGCTCAAGGAAAAACAAACATGTAAATTTTTTCTACTCCAAGCAGATTGGTTCAGGAGACTACTGGCTAATTAAAAATCTAGCGAAACTGTACGTCGACACGTAACTCATCACAAAGGATTTTTTATACTTTGCGGTGTTTGTTTGCCATGTTTTTCTAGTGAATTAAAATATAGCTCACATCATTGTTCCAGTGTTAACTACATTACCGAAAAAACAGTATCATGAATGATGTATTTATTTATTTATTTATACTTTATTGTACACCACAAAAATACATAACAAAATAATAATAATTAAGCACTATAAAATACAATGGGCGACCGTATCGCTTTCCACGATCTCTTCCAGGCAACCTTAGAATGACGAGAATGGACAGTGATTTGCTTGGACATTAAATGGGGCTGTCGTTGGTGCAAATAATAAGTATACAATATACTACTGTTTTTGGGGGGGGGCTTGTAATCTGTGTGACAGGTTTTCCTAGTGCAGATTCCAGTCCCCCACAAAGGATTTATCAGATTTTGTAATCTTCATATTTTTAAGGCACCTTTGTGGAAGAGAAATAAATGTTTATTATTATATTATATACTAGGATAGATACACCAATAAATACAAATCCTAAATAATAGATACATAAATACATACATACTAAATACATAAGCAACGAAAATAAATGAAGACTATAAATAGATAATTACAGTTACAAGAACAAGATCACAAGGACAAGTAATGTTCCTTCACGAGTCTCTTAAACACACGTAACGATTGCGCGCGCTTTGTTTCAACTGGCAATGCATTCCACAAACGAGAAGCCTGGACAGTGAAGGATTTGTCGAGGAAAGTTGTGGAATGCATAGGCATTTTAATGTATTTTATTTAGATTTTTAGTATGCTACGTTTTATATTGTATTAAATTGTTGTGCCCATGTGAATTTTATAGCTATTATTCTATATCTTGTACACACATGAAATATGCAATAGAGATTTGAATTGAATTATACAATTTAAAACTATGAGTCAACAAAGAATACATTTTATTATCTACGCTGATTTTGAAAGTACTAAATTACTAAACTGATCTAAAAATACTCAGAACTTAAAATTGCATGAACCATCCTGTTTCTCATAGTACGTGTGTTGTTCACTCATACGATCTAGATTAGCCGAGCTATTCTGCAAACATCTCACCGTGATAACTTGGGTGAAGTGACCTTGATGTGAGCTGTCATTGCATCTAAAGCTAGGGATTGACACTATGGACAGTTCACTTCATGCTCTCTTCACCTCACTCTTCACGGTGAGATGTTTACAGAATGGATCCACAGGGATGTTGCGGATATTTGCATCCGCATCCACAATTGCGGAGCTTCCGCATTTATTTAGACCTCAGCATCCGCATTAATCAATGCGGAGCTCATGCGTATGTAGATGTGGATCGAAAAGGGCGAATATAAGTAAATCATAATCAACAAAATGGAGATTATAATCATTTAAATCATCAATATCGTTCTTTATTGTCACATTTTCACGAAATAGTCTTAACACATAAAATTTCGAGAGCTATACAGGCTGGGTAAAAAATCGTGGATCAAACGAAGCAGGGCGATACTTGGGGTTATTTGTAGTAAAAAATTATCTGTGGCAGAGCCCTAACTAAGTTTCCTTAAAATGGGTACACATTTTAAAACAATATATTAGTGGTGTTTAGTTACTTCTAGGAAATGTATCACCACTACAAAAGTGCTTTTATGACAGTGGGTACCATGAAAAAAAACATACACACACGTCGAACATAAAAGCTCCACCTTTTTGAAAGTCGGTTAAGAAATCCTAAATCAAAAGAAAAATACATTTATGTATAATGTAAAGCCTCGCATCTACGAACAAGTCTAATTCTGTTCAAATAATATTTATAGATTCTTACCAATTTTTAAGTTCGAGTTTAGACGAATTATCTAAGAATTTACTTGTGGAAAATTTCAAGAGAATTTGACGATAAAGCCGATTTAAGCTTATTGAGGCAAAAGGGTATTTATCAATACGAATATATTGATGCTTGGTCTAAATATGATGAAAAATGTCTGCCACATTAGAGAGTATTTTCATAACACAATGAAGCTGCAGCATATTTCTGAAGAAAAAAATTAAAATACTATTGACATAACGGCGATATGTTAGTACGAAGGCAATATGTGTTTGTGTTTTTAAATTGCATAAATCACTGACTATGCATTTTTTTTTGTTTTGTTTCTTTATTTTATTAACTTTATTTTCTTTTTTTTGTACTCAGTGACTTTTTTTTTACTGTAATAGTTTGTATAAATTGGAAAATGTATTAATACAGAGAGCACTGGGACCCAAGCTTAGATTAAACTTGATACAACGTGTTATGGGTGCCAGTGCTCTCTCTACGAGTATTAATACATTTTCCAATTTATACAAACTAGTACAGAGTTACATTGTGTACGTACCTATCGTTGAGTACAAAAAAAAAGAAAATAAAGAAACAAAACAATAACAACCGGCCAAGTACGTGTCGGACCACGCACAATGAAGGGTTCCGTAGTTGGGATGAATAAAATTTATCTCAAGAACAGTCTTAATATTGTATTGGAAAAACATGCCCCCCATACTTTCCAACTGCAAATTAATGTAAGTTTGTACGCACAATGTTGAGTGATTTACCATATTATTTTAAGACCATAGACTTCTTATAGGTTTTCCTGTAATCTATAAGCATAGAACTATTCCCTGTGTTTATCTCAAAATTTTTGGATCATTACTTTCAGAGATAATGGGGGTGGTCAATTTTCATAAATTTTCTTAAACATCTTTAAAATAATTCATTTAAAATAACAAAAAACAGTTTCTATTGTTCGTTTTTCTTACCACTAAACAAAAGGGCAAAGGGCATGGTACTTGTTGAAAGACCAACTCTGTCCTCCCATACCTATTAATACTGTTATTTGAAAATATTATAAAGGCCAATTATTTTTAAAAGAGTAACCGTGGAGTTTCTTGCCGGCTCTTCTCCATAGGAAACGACCAATTGGAACCGTGCACCTAGCTTCTGACGTTTCATAAGTGCCCTTGTAGGTTTATGTGAAATAAAATATTTTGAATTTGATTTTTTTTTTTATTTGCATATAGCACCTTCACGCAAAAGACTTTTGTTTCCTTTTTGCAAAACGTACACCGTGATAACTTATTCGATGATTCTAGAAAATTCAGTGATTTTCGGAGCATCGTACCTGAAATCGTCGACCTGGTCGATCAGTTATAGATTTTGTCTCTTTCCAGCTGTAACTGAACGAAAAATTCTTTACAATTTTAGTTACTTCAATAGGGTTCTTGCGCTTAGATCTAGTGATTGGAAAATGTTTGACGTGCTAGGAAATGGTGACTGAAGATGTTCTACAGATGGAATAGAATTCATCGCATTCATTTGTTGACGAGAATGGGAAAACTTCTTGAAGCGTTGGTATTAGTGGTACAGCATGCAGGTTAGTCAAATGTATTATCAGAGCAAGTGGTCTTTTGTTGATTGTTGTATCAGAGTCGTTATGGTCGCTATCGGAGTGCGCTATGGTCGTTCTCCAGAAAGTTCAGCCTTTAATATGAGGAGTCTAAAGAAGGTGGGTTGGAGCTGAGCATTGGTGAAGATGGTGGAAGTAAATGTGGTTCGTCATCAGAACTAGAACTTTCAACGCAATATGCGATTTTTCTTTGGGTCCAAAGCTAAGATTTTATGTGATCGCGTCAGGTTTAAGCACAACAGTAAATAATAAAATTAATATTAAATATCATTTATTTCAGGCAATTATTAAACCCATAACATACAGACACATACTCTTAAAATAAAATAATAACACAGATAGAATATAATACAAAAATTCAATAACTAAAAATATATATTAATTAAAAGTCAATGTCAACATGCTGTACAATTATACACTTCACACCACAACCTCTTTTAATTTTTGATCAAAATAAACAAAAAAACCTATGTGCATTTTATTACGTACTTTGGCAATGTACTTCGTGAATACCGAAGTCTATTATGTGTTCTTTACTGCCTATTTGGCAGCGGCATTCACAGAGTACATACAAAGTTTTGAACTAATAAAATTAAGATCACGTGATTAAGACGTATGGTTACGATTTATTGATATTAATAATGATGTCCGTAAGCAATGCAAAACCTAAAAACAGCAAGTCCCAACCAAAAAAGTTAAGAAAAACTTAAAAATCTTACCCGTGTCACAGGTACGCCATTCCGCTTCGAAGACATATTGAATTTGATAAACAATTTTCGATGTTATAGTCACTTTCGAATATTTTATCTGGCAAAATAGACGACCGACGAAAAAAATATAGTATTTCTTAATTTTTATTCAATAAAAATGAACAAATACTATATTTTTTTAGAAAACTACTGTAAAAGATTTTTCAAAGCGAATGTCTTTCCTGGATCAAGCTGCTAATTTATGGGTCGACGTTTAAACGATATGGTCAATTTTAGCTGGCCATTTCATGAAATGGTCAATTCTGAGATCTGGTCACGACATATCAAATAAGCAACTGTGCTCTATTTTGATGATTAAGTTACTTATTGTAAATGTGTCCCTTTTTATAAATAAACAATTTTATTATTTATTATTATTATATACATGAAAGGAAAAGGACTTATAAATAATATAATTAATAATTTACCATACAGGCTAATTATGAAGAAAACCATCAAATTCAAAATTCAAAAGTCATTTATTCAAACTAGGCTGAGAATCAGCACTTTTCGAACGTCAAAATTACATAAGACAGTCCCCCAAAACGCCACCCTTCACCACTTCCTAGTGCTTTAGCTGGGAAGAAGAAGTGGCGCAACAAACTCCCCAGCAGCACAGCTGTCTGTTCAGTTAGAAAGAAAAAAATGATTCTATATAATGGTATTCAACATAATTAACCCAATTTAAATTATTATCCATCTAAGGTTATTGCTCATTATGTGACATTATCCCTTTTAATACCCACAGAAAAACATACTGGAAGCTATTTAAAAAACATCGCGATGAAAGTAGTGTTCCTATCCATCACAGTAAATTCACTTACAAGTTGCTTGGATGACTGGAGATGATCCAGTACTTTAGTTATTTTGTACTGTTGGTATGTTTACGGAAATGTGAAGTGTCGAGGGCTGGAACCATGTGTGAATTAATAATAACAGCCGTGAGGATAGAAACAGTCATGGGGTCGGTTGTCATGTTATGGCATGTGATGCGGAGGAATAAAGAAAGACAAGAAAGAAAGAAAGAAAATACGTTTATTTGCGGTACACATGACGCAAAGAAAGAACTAAACACGAAAATAAACAATTTGGGGGAAAATATGCGTCACATCCACGCAAAACGGCCATCGCTCAGCATGATGCTGCGACCCTATGCGAGACAGAGCCCCAACGCTGGTTTTCAGCGACAGCCGGCGTTGACGTGATGACGTCAACCGGTGCAGCATATAGTGAAATAACAAAAAAAGACAAAAATAATAAAATGAATAAATATAATACTTAGTCCTAAATGTTTATATAAAATATAATATTTAAAATGGTAACATTGGAATTACCATTTGAAATGAGGCAAATGTCGTGAAGAACGTTTTGAGTATGAATGTGATGGCTATAAGAGTAGGGGAAGACCAAAGAAACGATGGATGGACTGTGTGACAGATGATATGGCTAGAAAGGGGGTGACTACCGAGATGACGACTAATAGAGAAGTATGGAAGAAAGGGACATGTTGCGCCGACCACGAATAAATTGTCTGCCAGGGCTTATTTTTAACACGCTTTTATTAGGTCGACCTGTATGTATGTAACTATGTAATCAAATCTAAGAAAACTAATTTAACCATCTTCTAAAGATCGTAGCGTTATGAAAATTGGCAGTTGTATGTGATTTTGATGACAATACAATAACATGGTACTGTCGAGCTGATCTGATGATGGAGCCGGAAGATATGAACTGGAACTTCATGATGGATGATCGTATCATAGCCGTGATTGGACTTGTTAGAAAGGTCTTGTAATGAACTTTGACCATGATTAGGTTTCAAGGTCTGATGATGAAGCCGGAAGATAGGCACTAGCATTCCATGATGAAATATCGTATCATAGCCGTGTTTGGACTTGTTAGAAAGGTCTTGTAAAGGTGCACGTAAAAGCGTGTTTTTTAGTTTTTTTTTAACGATTAATTTATTAATCATATATTTTGAATTGTTTTGATCCATTTTTTGTACATTTTTCTCACATATAGAAGCAACAAGAATAATGTACCCAGGATTTTGTAATTTTCTATATTTAAAAGACTGTCCTTGGAGTTTCTTGCCCGTTCTTCTCCAAAAAGATCTACGTTTTGGAATGGGCAACTAGCTTCAACTTTCTGAGTAACTGACCGACTATTTGATAGTTCAAAAGTGCCTGTAAATGGTTTAATTGAAATAAATGCTTTGAGTTGAGTTGAGTTGAATTGGGTTAAGGGCAGGAGAATGATGGGGACTGCCGGCAGAACCGAAAACTGGTATTAGCGCCATCTATATTCTATAGCCCAGCACTACGCAAATCGATAAGTTTACCCCCTTCCTAAAATCGCTCAACGCGCCTTAGCAAGTTTTTACTTTAAAAATATCAACAGCGCGGAATAACACGGCAGAGGCTTTTTCAAACAAAAACAGTTACTGCTTCTAACCGCCTCTGTAGTCTAATGGTAAACCCAGAGGTCGGTTCGATTCTCAGCGGCGCAACATTTTTTGATCGTTTTGGTTGGTGGTAGGGCTTGTTCTAAGTCCGCCAGCTTATCTAAGTCTGTCGCCATAACAAATATGTTAACAGCATTGTTGTGTTTGAGCAGTTAGAGGTAAGATAGCTAGTTCCTCGGTGGTTGAGGATTCCGGGTGAAGCTCGCTTCTATCTCCGGCCTGATTATCACTTACCAACAGCTAAGATGCAGGCCAAGAGCTACCCCGTAAGGATACAAAAAAAAAAAAAAAAAACATCAGGTGAAATAGTGGTCAAACGCTAGCCTTTCTATCATAAAAACCGGCCAAGTGCGTGTCGGACCACGCATAATGAAGGATTCCGTACATGGGATGAATTTATCCCAAGAACAAACTTAACATGTTTTTGCAACTGCAAATGTACTTTGCAGTTGCAAAAACTTTCACATTTATAATTTACTAGCTTTTGCCAGAGGCTTTGCCCGCGTGGATGTCTGAAATTATCCCATGGGACCGTACTACCTCGATAAAAAGTATCCATAAGTTAATCCAGGTTATATACTATCTGTGTGAAGTTTTATTCAAATCCGTTCAGCCATTTTTGCGTGATTGAGTAACAAACATCCAAACATACAAACTTTCACATTTATAATATTAGTAGGATAAATATATACCATAGCCAAGTGATAACCAACTGGTGTGACCGTCAGACTGCCAAGTCCTAGGTCTCGAGTTCGAACCCAAGTCACGCACCTCTGATTTTTCGGATTCATGTGCGTATTATATAATTATCTCTTGCTTCGGTGAAGGAAAACATCGTGAGGAAACCGGCATGCCTGAGAGATATTTATTGATGGCATGTGAATTCAAGTTAAAAGCCCATGGGCGGCTTTAAAACTCTGACATCAGGTTAGTCACTAACCACACGAAAAGAAGAAGAAGTAGGATAAAATATTCTTCAATAGTGCATTCAATTACTGTTTGAAATATTTTACAGCTATTTGCGACGTTGTTAACGTTATATGCAGGGTGCATTTAGAACGTTAACATCGTCTTGATCGGTGAACCCAGACACGACCTGTACCTGTGTACCGGTTCACCGAAGTAAGCTTAAGCCAAGTACTATTTAGTTCAGCAACCTGTTTCCTCTTTACTAAACTAACGAAGTATTTACCTATAAACACTAGCTAAGACATCCTTTGTAAAATTAAAAACTTATTCAACCGGAAAGACGATCAAAGAGTCCCCTTGTCTATGCCTGATTGAAAGTATAAGCCGATTAGTCTATGGTCGCCCGGCTGACCAATCATTAGTCGAGCTTGCATGTTCTTTATTTAAAATTACCGTACGATGTTAGCCAGTCGACGCTTGCATGTCATTGAGTGCACACGCCTCTGATCAAAGAGTTGGAAAAATCTCTCGCTCTATTAAAAAATATGTGAAAGGGTTCTTATAATAATAATTAGCTTTGTTTATTCAAGTTGAATTTCCGACCTAGTTGCTTTGTTGTGTTGACTTTTTTATGGTTCAGAACAAAGGAGTTCCCTTATTTCTTTACGGCGGTAGATTTTCGTAGGTTTATTTTAAAATACCCTTTTTTAATTTTGAGTTGGGTTTCTTGTTAGGCATTTGAATAAAGGGCTTGAGAAACTGGTACTCCTTGTCTCATTAAATAAAGCAATTAATCTGCCTAGCCTTTTCCCAACTATATTGGGGTCGGCTTCCAGTCTAACCGGATACAGCTGGATACCAGTATTTTACATGGAGCGACTGCTTATCTGACCTCCACAACCCAGTAACTGGGTAATACAATACCGCTTGGTAAGACTGGTTGTCAGACTTTCGGGCTTCTGATCTTTGACAGTTGTTACGGGTGTAACAACTGTCAAAGATCCACGAATAACAGCCGGGGCCAACAGCTTAAGGCAGGGTTTCCACTACGCCGGACCGGCAGATCTGCCGCGCCGGTAAATCTGCCGGAAGGGCTAGTGGCTGTACAATTTATATGAAGCTATTCACATTATCCCGGGTCCGGCATTTTTGCCGAGCCCGGCATTTTTACCGAGCGTTTTGTCACTACGAATTGCCGGTAGAACGACCGGGCCCGGAGTAATGTGAACGAGTTTGTGCCGGTATCTGTCCCCCGCTCGCCCCGCTCGTGCTCCCCTCGCCCCGCCCGTGTTCCACTCACGTCATTCGGCTCGCATTTTCTGGTAAAAGTAGACGTTTAGCATGGATATTCAAGCAGAAACTTTAATTACGCTTGTCCAAGAGAGACCTGTTCTGTGGGATAAGACCGAAGACGTCTATAAAGACAAAAACTTAAAGTTAGCAGCATGGCGTGAAGTATGTTGAATACTGAAACCAAACTTCGATGAACTGGATGAAAAAGAAAGAAAACAGTACGGTGAGTTTTTAATGTTTTATTGATAAAATGTAAATGCATTGATAAATTTTATTTTATAGCTGCTGCCTGCTACGGAACGGAACCAATATCCGAAACAAAATAATTAGTAAATGATGTCCGTATAGCGTTGGCATTAGAGCCACCTCGACTCGACACATTCCGATTCATGGGTGTCGTTTCTTGTTCTTGTCTATGTTCTATATTTTGGTAACTTTCAAAATTTATACCATCTTTTTCTCTTACAAAATTATGTAAGACTGTACAAGCTTTAATTACTTGAATTGCTGTGTCTACGTTCAGATCTATAGCTCGATGGATTATTCGCCACTTATTTGCCAGAATACCAAACGCGCACTCAACATACCTTCTTGCTCGACTTAGTCTATAGTTAAAAATCTTTTTATCAGTATTCAAATGTGTACCTCCATATGGACGTAGGAGATTAGGTGTTAAAGCAAAGCCTTCATCGCCAACAAGTATAAACGGTAATTCTTCGTGCAAGTTTTCATGAAGCGGTCTAGGCTTTGGTACATTTAAAGTACCATCATTGAACCTTTGCCAAAATGTACTATCCTTTAATATAGTAGAATCGCATTCCTTGCCATATGAGCCCACACTAATAAAAATAAATCGGTACTCTGAATCGACAACTGCCATTAATACAAAAGAATAATACTCCTTGTAATTAAAGAACATAGAACCACTCTTGGCTGGTTTCAAAATTCTGATATGTTTGCCATCTACTGCTCCAAGACAGTGAGGAAAGTTGGCTTTTCTTTCGAATCCTGAAGCGATGTCCTCCCATTCTCTCTCAGTATCAGGCAGCTTAAGGAAATCTGTCTTTAGGTTTTCCCAAATGACGTGGGTCATTTCTTTTATTAGTTTACTTATTGTCGAAACGCCTACTCTGTATAAGTAATGTATTTCTTTGAATGAACATCCTGAAGCTAAATATCTGAAAAAAAAGTATTTTTTGTTAATACATTATTACTTTATACGTCACCAAGAAACAAATTGTATTGTTTTATGATATTTTTTTATTGATTTCAGGAAAACAGGTTTCAACTAAATGGAATAATATACGAGATTCGTGGCTTAAGACAGTAAAGAAACAAAAAGATGAGTCTAAATCTGGATCTTCGGCCACAAAGACACGAAGTTATTTATATCACGAGCAATTAATGTTTTTGAAAAAAGTCTCCGAACCTCGACCACCACATGAGTCAGTTTAAAAAAAAGCAAGAACCGAGACTGAAGTAGGCATGGAATCAGATTTTCGTTCACCGAAAAATTGATAATAAAGAGGTAAATGACAGGATGGTAAAGTTTTTGGACTCCAGAATAAACCCAGAAAAGGAAAACCATCATCTGTCTTTCTTCAAAGGCATTATACCAATCTTGAACACTTTAACTATCGAAGAGACTTTAGAATTTCAAGCTAGCGTCATGACAATGTTGCAATAAATTAAAAGTAGGAATTATGAGAGACCAAATTACGGACATTGGCGTGATTCATATAATCAGATGACCGGACCAGATCAGTATTCTGGATACTACACACATAATAGCGTCAATCAACAGGCAACACCTACGCAAGATCAACACCACCCTGGATACTCTACGCAATATAATAGTAGCAATCAACAGGCAACAACATCTATACCATCAACTTCATCTCAGACATCGATTCCGATTCCAGCTTCGCCATCAGCATATAGTAATCATTCCATACATTCCCAAGACTCAGATTACTTAGATTTTGAAGGGATTTAAGTTAGAGTACAAATAAATACTTAAATAAGTTATTTGCATTTTAAATTCATAATGATTATCAAATACATACACCCTCCCACACACACACACACACATTATATATATTCACATTCATCAAACAAACATACATAGCAAACATTCATTCAGTCTTAAGTAGGTACCTACGTCAAAACTATTATTACGCAATCTAGTGCATAAAATAATCTTACCTTAGACATATGGCTAATCTTTGTTCTGGGCAAATACATTCTCTGAAACTTGTATCTCGTACTCTTATGTCTAGTCGTCCCTGTAAATCGTCAAAAGTGGTTGCTGTCATTCGAAAATAATTGAAGAACTTTGATTCGTCTCTTCTAAGTTCACCCATTAATGTTTCAAATGTTCCAAGTGAAAATCTTTCCCGTAAAATAGGGTGTACCCAATGTTTTCTTTTATTTTGCCTTCTATTAAGATACCACCACAACACAACAATTTCGTCGTCCATTGTGCGCGCAGGTCCAAATTCAACTGAGGTAAGTACTTGACTGTCTGAATTTCTTCCGGGATCCGATGTAATGTGAACACTCTGTCCGGTGTCCGGTTTCCGGCAGATCTGCCGGTCCGGCGTAGTGGGAACGCTCCCTAACATGCTAACCAAGGCACGGAGGAGTCTCGGTATGTAAAGATGGTCATCCATCCACAGACCAACCCCGGCAAGCATAGCTTAACCTGATGGATCGACCCGTGCGGCAGTTATTACTTAGCCACGAGCTCCTCACTCATTAAATAAAGCAAAGTCAATAATATTTGAAATAATATAATTTATTGTTAAATTATTATTGTTAAAATTATATCATAATTTTTTATTATACACATTTTGGAGTTTTTATTTTTAAATGCATTGTAACATTATGTAAAATAAAATGTCTTTATTAAATTCTTGAGTCAAAACAAAAGTACCCTAATATAAATATAATATAATTATAATCTTATCTATAAAAGCGAGCAGTAAATAATACAGAAAAATAGATGCTATCAATAAAATCGATCAAATTCGGGCTTCATTTATTCGAAAGAAATCCCTTTTAAATAAAAAACGTTTAGTTTCTAAAGAGTTGTTAGTTTAAAGCATTTATTTATTACATTAACCTTATTTGTAACTACCGGTTCCTTATTTTAAACCAACCGTTAATAGTTAATAACAACTCCGGTTTCAGAAAGCCTTTCCAAGTAAAATCTACAGTCTACTTACTGACTGAGTACTATTATTTTGGTCAATATCACATACTGAGTGTTCTGATCAGAGTTGATCAGGTTTTCAGAAACCGAACGTACTAACCTCACCAACATTGACGATTTTTCTGGCAAAATTGCCCACATATGTTTTTCAATGTACAGTTACTATTGGTATCTCATACGATCCGTTACAACCAATAAAGGAACCGGGTACATTTACTTTTCAATAAAAACCTAGCATTCATTATAAATATGTTTGTTAGTACACATACCACAAACTGTATCTAGATATACGTGGGGTACTAATGTAACTAATTCGTCTTTATTGTAATAAATTTGAAGATCCGTTAAACGGGACACTATTTTCACGGTATTCCGGATGAGGGTGATCCTGTAAGGAAAATGGAAAATTAATATCACGGAGCCAAAAATATTCTTTTGATTGTGGAATAATGGCTCCTACACACTATGCCGGCGGCATGGCCTGGGCTTTTGCCGCGCGGCACATACCCCCGGCTTTTGCACCTTCATTTCCTTTGCGATCTTTTGTGCGGCTTTGTGCGGTAGGGCCAGGCGCGCCGCGGCTTGCCCGGCAGGGCCGCCGCGGCGTGTAGGAGTGTGTAGGAGCTATAAGATTCGTATTTCTATATTTCATAGCTGCTTTTACAGACGCAAATCTCACTGGCACAATTTATAATCTAACTGGCTGTTGCGCGCGGCTTTCTACTGCGATCCAGGATGAAAAGTAGCCTATGTCCTTCTCCAGGTCAGTCTATCTATGTGCCAAATTTTATCCAAATCCTTTCAGCCGTTTTAGCATGAAAGCGTAACAAATAAACAAACTCATTTTCGCATTTAAAATTATTAGTTAGGATTAAATGTTTCTACTTGCTGTGACCCAACAGGTCCATATACTACTAAGTTTAGCCTAGTCATAGCCTGTATCTGAGTGTAGGTACATTGTGTAACTTTTAATCAAATTAAATGTTTCTACTTGGTGCGACCCAACAGCTCTATGTTTTCATAAGTTTCGCCTAGTCATAGCCTGTATCTGAATGTACATTGTGCAATTTATAATCAAATTAAATGTTCCTACTTGTTGCGACCCAACAGGTCCATGTACTCATAAGTTTAGCCTAGTCATAGCCTGTGTCTGAGTGTACATTGAGTAATCCTAACTTAATATTATAAATGCGAAAGTGAGTTTGAAATATGGCTAACTAGCGAACTAGAATATTAATAATAAATTGCAATTTAATTAAATTTGATACTGTAACCGTTATAAGTGTAAAAATGGCATTTGCAAAGTTACCAAATACTTTTTTTACATCTAAAACTAAATATTCGGTGTTACGATATTAATTATTGCATTTCATAATCAATATTTTAGTTCACTAGTTAGCCACATTTCATATTTCCATACAGTAATATTGCCAAATTAATCAAAACAGGTAAATATTTGACGGCTATTTGCGATGTTGCCAACTTATAGGATAATTATGATTATTATAATTATTATTATTGTTAGGGGAATTCTTGGACGATAACGATCGATAATTTTTGACATTCAAATCCTTATTAAATACATCACTGACTATTGTTGACTTACTACTATTATTCTTGTTGACATTGCCATGTTGTCATGTTATTTTATGATTATAGTTATAATTTATTTGATTATTTTTAATTGTCTAACTTATTTGAACTATTAATGGAAATGATGACCAAATAACTGTTTACCAATACTTTATCATTATGTTAAAAAATGTATTATTGTCTTTCTGCACTGTGGGTTTATTTCATTCATTTACATTTATTATGTACTGTAGCATGCCAAAACATATGTATAATTATATTGCTGTGCCCTGACAGGGTCAATGTATGAAACAAATATTATTGTAACATCTTCTACACTACATTGAATGCAATAAATGATGATTATGATTATGATTATGATTATGATTATGCTCTTAAAAACAGACTCAACTATTAATACAGTACCCACTCCTCAATTCAGCAACAGTTTTGGTAAAGTATTTTCAATTCGTCATCCCTTTCAACACAGTATTCTACTTATAAGACTAAATACTCACCAGAAATGATTACCAGCGTGGCTGGTATCTACCACCGGCTTTTCGTCATCCTGTGACTTCACCAAGACGTAGAAACCTCCAGTGTAGACTTTGACACCGTCTTTTACCTTGATTACTGCAAATCTGGAAGAATAATATATGTTAAAGATCTTCTTAAAATGTGCAAGATCCAGCTCAGAATACTGCAATGAGTGTGCGTTGCAATTTGCGCGTAACACGCAAATGTACTTCTAACGACCCTACTAACGTTGTGATCTTGCTTTTATAGTCTTCATTTATTTTCGTTGCTTATATATTTAGTATGTATGTAGTTATGTATCTATTATTTAGGATATGTATTTATCTGTGTATCTATTCTAGTATATTGCATACTTATTATTTGCACCAATGACAGCCCCATTTTATGTCCAGGCAAATCACTATCCATTCTAAGGTTGCCTGGAAGAGATCGCGGAAAGCGATAAGGTCGCCCATTGTATATTTTGTAGTGCTTAATTATTATTTTTTGTTATGTATTTTTGTGGTGTACAATAAAGTATATATATAAATATATATAACGGCTTCTTTCTTTGTAACAATTTTTTATGAACTGCGTGTCTGAATTAAAGATAAATAAATAAATAATACAGACAGGTACTAAAATAAATTACTGCACTTGTAACAGAGCACTCTACTTCAGAGACTTAAGATACAGTCACAGAAACTTGTGTTTGAAGCATAACATAATCTATGCTATCTATATTATTTCCAACAACTAAGAAAAGTTAATTGTGTTAACCAGTTCTGTTACCACAGTGCTTAGTGTTTTTAAGTTGATGTAAGCGTCTTCAGTAATTTTACAGAATAAATTTTTTTTAAATGCATTTATTTCCGGCGGAAACTACACAACATTTATAGGTTCGAAACTTATCAAATACCTTGGTAGCTTTTTGAAATGTCATTAGGTATCATTTTTAACTTAGATACTGAAAAAGCTAAGACAGGAAAACGTGACAGTATCTGGCCCTTATAATCGAAATCGCCAACTTAAGGCTCCGTGCACGAAAAAACCCTTTTTAGTAAATAACTTGTCTAATTGTAAGAAAGCTTGAAATAATTCAAACATTAAGTCTGTTTAAGTACACAAGTACAGTTTTTGTGGTTCTAAACAATTCGTGTCAGTCACAGCACCTGTTAATAGTTGTATCACTTTTGAGCGCTCGAAAATATGGTTTATTTTGCCTTTGATTTAGTTAATGAAGATATTACATAATCATAAAATAAATTTTAATTTTATTTAAAGGATAACTAAAGACGAATGTGTGATTTTTAAATTTCTCGATATGGTTTGCTAAATAATAGGAAAAATACATTACTGACAGGGTTTAAAAAATAATATCTTTTTAACATTATTTTTCTGCTATATTTTATAACGAAGTTGGAAAAAGTTGTTTAGCCAGCAAGTAGACCATATAACAATGTTGATGATATTTTTAAATGTTCAAAACTAAAAGTAGTTTCTTTAAAAAAAGTAATCAAACGACAGCGTTGCGTCATTTTTCGAAAACTTATTGCGAATGCTTGCTGTGAATATTTTCCATGAATATTTATTTTTAAAATCCCTTTCAGCCACATGCAAAACAAAAACTCGACTTTTCAAATCACACATAGTTTTGTTTAAATCCTTTTTCCCATTCTCACAACTAATGAACAAAATTGATCAAAATCTGTCGATTTCATGCACGGCCTCTTAGTAATGGTTGTGATCAATGCTTGTTCCTTCTCTCTATGAGAACCGGCTTCTAACCTGCTTGGAAACAAATACAGCCAGAAACTATAATATCACATACTTCGGTTCTTCAGTGCAATCAGCTAGAACCACATTCTCGACGCAGTCTGAAGTCATTATATGTTCCGCACCGCCAAACAGCATCTGTACCAAGTTCTCTTGTACGCGGCATTCACCTAGAAAGAAATAGAGGCTTTTGCATTACTTAGATAACTGGTACTTAGGTAAGTAACGTAATCAAACGTGTCCTTTTGCTTTATTTTTTTAATTTAATTTAGTACCTACAGTTCGTTTTTTTTAATCCTAGAGACTAATTTGACAGGTGCAAATGTCAAACTCCAAATTGAAAAAACAAATAACAATCACTTGAAATGTCAAATTAGTCTCTGAGATTGAAAAACGAACTTTTGTGTAAATACTAAGTTGTATAATAATTTACAGTATATTAAAAACTGTGTTTTCAAAATATAGGTATCCATAAACAAGAGATGGTATTCACGAGAATAGGGGGCCCTATTCTCAGAAAACCATATCTTGTTTATGGTGGTTGTAGTGGAAAAAAAATTCGAGATGATTTTTTTTCCCAAAAAGCAACCGAATTCTAAAAAAAAACACTACAAAGAGATAAATAACTTTAATTTTGGAAGTCGGTGTCTTTGCTTTAGAATTTCGTTTTTTTTTCCACCTATGTACTTCGGACTCTTAAAGTTTTTTTTTTTTTTTTCACTTTTTTGTTGTGGTACCTCCCCACACAAATTTGAAAACCACTACCTGCTATGTAAATAACAGTGACAGGAAGTTAGTATAACATCATTCACATAGACGAAGTGCGAAAAATACGTATTATTGAAACTAAATCAAAAACCACCCAAGTAGATTTTATTCAAAAAATATGGAACCACCGCGCAAATTTCTTCTACCAAATGAAAAAACAATTTAAATAATCAGTCTACAATTGACGGTAATATCGATGGAAATACAAACAAAAATTCAATAAAAATTCAGACGAATATAGAAGTCGGTTATGAGGAACAGGGTGTACAGTTCACTCATCCTCTGTAGAAAAGGGACGATCCTCCCACCAGACGGGTGTCGTGTCTGGCGGGCAACTGCCAACGATTGATGTCGGATATAATTATGTCGTTCTCGCGGTAAACTATAATTGCGCGATGCAGGATTTGTGTGACGTCAGGTCTTGATGCCTAGTTCGCATGTGGCGATGTAGATGCCGCCACACTAGCGACACGTCGGTTTCATATAAAACAGAATACAGTCGTGTCCCAACGACACGTCGCCTATGTATTGGGTTCCCACCTATGAAATTGGCGTTTTTTTCTCACAAATAGAGAACCTTGTCACTTTTATGATTTAAAATATCCATCAATAGCTTGGTATTATATCGAATAATGACCATCATAGACAACTACCAATAGTAAAAAAACCTTATTACTTATAGTTTTCTAAACATACAACAATATTTATCATACATAATAACTTAAGTAAAGATACGTACGATATAATCCTAACGTTTTCATAATCTGCATATCAGTCCAGCTATCCAGCAACCAAGCGAAGTTATCTGATTTGAACTGTATGTCAGCTCCTTTGTTCACACTCACGGATGCTAGGCCGTTTCTCTCCTAAAAGAATGCAAAATATATGATTAGTTATCTATCCTTTAAGTTGCACCTGCCATGTTTTGTCTCTGCATCACCAAGGTTGACTGGTAGAAAATGTCTCAGGCATTAAGTCCGCTTTTGTACAGTTTTTTTTACTTGTGCATACATTTTTAATAAATAATTCTTCATGGTAACTCGGACTTTCAAGTTGCTGCTACTGCTGGATGTGCACGGAGAGGTTGGCCAGCATTGGACGTGCGTAGCCTGGCCGTAGGTCGCAGTGGCCGATCCCTCCTACATTTCCACACTTGAGCGAAGCTTAGGGTCAATTCACATAGAGACGCGTCGCGACGCGCCTCGATGCTTGAAGAGGCCAGTGTTTTTGTGCTGAATAGCGCAACGTCGCGAGACACATCGCGACGTCGCGACGCGCATCGTGAAATCGGTGGCAGCGCGACACGTCGCAGCGCAACGAGACGCCGCGCGGTGCAGTGTCAAAGTCAAAGTCAAAGTTAAATCATTTATTTCAAATAGGCCCTTGTAAGGGACTTTTGAACGTCAAAATTTACAAAAAATTTAATTGATTCTAGTCGCCCCTTCCAAAAGGTAGTTTTCGTACGGAGAAGAATGGGCAAGAAACTCCACCGTTACTCTTTTAAAATGTTTTTAATATTCTGTTCAAGTAGGTGCATTAGTTATATCATTTTAAGTGAAGACAATGCACCTAAAAAATAATATTATACCACAACAGGTAAAAATACTTAAAAATGAAGCAACGAGACTGAACTGCATCAACTCTACACGAAATCCGGACGGAAAATAGTAGAGACGAGTCGTCTGGAAGGCTTCAGGCTGCGCCTCGCGGCTTCGTGCTGATAAAATGAATGAAATAAAAGTATGAAATGTCAAATAACTCGAAAGTTGTTGACATTTCATTGACGCGTAATACACAATCAATCAGAATCTGAATCGTTTTGAAACAGACTGCGAATCCAACTATTTTCGAGTCATTTAACATTTCATTCATTTTAAAATAACTCTAAAATGGTTGACATTGGCATAGGGTAGTTAATTGATTCAGGCGTGACTTTGCGGAAATCCATTATAAAATACAATAGATGACGTATATTTAGTAACTTAATCCGCGTAACTGTTCTTAATGAGTCATAAAGAACCCTGTAAGAAATCGACACGTGTATCACCTCTCAACGAGGCATCCTCAGGAAGGCGATTGACTTTAGCTCGGACCCGACGTGCGGACACGCCAAGCGTCGAGCGCAGTGCGACGCTTGGCGTGTTACTAGTTACTAAATAAACGTCGTCTATTGTATTTTATTGGCATAGGGGTCATGTAGGGTCATTTGGTTGCAAACGACCTCTCCTACATCTTCTTAACGGATTGCCGACATATAACCAATAACCTTGTAAACATAGAGAAAAAAAAAATTGAAAATGGGTACAATACTATTCAGTATTGTAGCATTTTACTTTGTTTCTCTATACGAGTATATACACCAACCATGTATGTATCTGAACCAAAAACAGTTAGCGCAGTGATTGGTAGTGAACTGCGCAAAAGGTTGAAGCGTTGAAGAGTCGATTTTTGCACGAACCAAATATTAATTACTAGCTTCTGCCCGCGACTTCTTACGCCCTTTTGATGTGTAACATCTTTCCCCTCGCTTTTCTACAATCTGTACAGTGTAAATAGGGACGGAAGTGTATTACAGGAAGCCGGGGAAGCGCACGTTATTTGATTTGACCAATGAGCGCACGCGGTGCTAGAGTTGGCTGTCAAAAACGACATTGACGAGGCCCCGCCCCTTAAATGTTGCTTATTACCAAGGTGAGATGTCAGATGTTACACATCATTTGCAACTACTGTAAGTATCGCTCATTTTTTTTTTTAATATTAGCGCTCGCTTTCGAGGAACTCGTGGCTAAGTAATACCAGCCGCACGGGTCGATCCATCAGGTTAAGCTACGCTTGCCGGGGTTGGTCCTTGGATGGGTGACCATCTTTACATACCGAGACTTCTCCGTGCCTCGGAAAGCACGTTAAACCGTTGTTCCCGGCTGTCATTCGTGGATCTTTGACAGTCGTTACGGGTCGTCAGAAGCCCGAAAGTCTCACAACCAGTCTTGCCAAGAGGTATCGTGTTACCCAGTAACTGGGTTGTGGAGGTCAGATGGGCAGTCGCTCCATGTAAAATACTGGTATTTAGCTGCATCCGGTTAGACTGAAAGCCGACCCCAACATAGTTGGGAAAAGGCTAGGCAGATTGATTGAGCGCGCGCTTCCCCTGCTTCCTGTTACACACTTCCGTCCCTTTCACTCACACAGATTGCAGGAAAACGAGGGGACAGATCTTACATGTCAAAAACCGTTTACAGCTTAACTTATTCTTGCTTCTTACCTTAATAACAGCAGTCATGTTCAGCGGCTCCTTACTGTAACTCCTCACGAGTTGTCCCAGTGCTGTTTGTGTCACTATGTCTGATTCTAAGATGCCCATTTCTGATAGCTGCAATATTATAGGTAAGCACGATAAGACAGATACACATACATATCCTATACTATTAAATGAGCAAGATTTGTATATATATATTTGTAATCACGTTCTCGAAAACGGCCCTAAGCTAGGTCACATATCTGGGAAAATTGGTTTTCGCCGTATTTTCACCCGAGCAGAGCTCGGTCGCCTAAAGTTTAGAACAAGATGGCTGCCTTAGAATAATGACATGGCAGAATGGAATTAGTAACTACCTACCTACTATAATGGCAGCATGGAATTAGTAAGTACCCACCTACTATAATGTCAGCATGGAATTAGTATGAACTATCTTATACTATTAAATAAGCATTGTCTATTTTCACCCGAGCTTGGTCGACCCCACTAATAATAATTTAATAATTAAGTATCTTGACATAGCACACGAGTTTATTGACATGTGGGACGTGGACTCTGCAATAATTGTACCGACAATCGTAACGGTTATGGCCTAACTCGACCAACAGCTCAGGACTCTCATTGCGCGACTGGGTCAAGGGCTTGATTCAGAAAGCAATACTCATTTTTTTTTGAGGGTGGGAAATTATCAAATAACTTCTCCCGCTCTGGGTGGAGCGGGAGGGCGTGTCAGACTTTTACTGAGTAAAACCCAGTGTTCCTTCCGTTGCCTATGTGCCGGGGTCGCGATATCCCTTTCGGACAAACTCGCAACCCCGGCAGGAAAGCAATACTACTGGATACGGCACGCATAGTAAGGAGGTTCGTCTCTCTAGACCACCGGCAGCTTGGACCCCGCTCCTGATGCCAATGGGCCACAATTTTTTATATTCTATACAACGAAATTAAAAGGAAAACGATCACAGCTAAGTAAGCTCTACAAGTTAACGAGTAATAAACAACCAACTTATATTTGCAGTTGAAAAAACATGTTCTCCCACAACATGTTTTTCAACTACACTGTTAAGTTTGTTCTTGGGATAAATTCATCCCATCTATCCTTCATTGTGCGTGGCCGACACGCATTTGGCCGGTTTTTTTCTTGTTAGAGCGGCCATAGAAATACACAATCTGTGAATTTTTCAACTGCTTACCTATTACGGTTTATGCGATACAGCCCGCTAATAGACAACAACTTGACGGATTATCCTATTGATATTTTCTCCATGACTTTCGCTTCATACAGGCGCTCCCTAAGAAAGAAAGAAAGAAAGAAATTTTATTTGCTCGGACATGTGTAAATAAAATTTCTTTCTTTTTTTCTTTCTTTCTTTCTTTAGGGAGCGCCTGTATGAAGCGAAAGTCATGGAGAAAATATCCTATCCTTTCCTATTTGAACAGTGTGATGTGTGCTCGTCTACCTAGCTCAAATTGTTTTGTTTTGTAGATTTATGTCTACTAGACACTTTTTATATTGTTCTCCTTTGCCTTTAATTTTCATATCTGAATGTCATGCATACCTGTCATTTGCATGGTTACTGAAATTTTAATTTTAGATGTTATTTAATTTGAATTGTAAGTGACTGTGCTGTTGGTGTGCTCATGATAAATAATAATAAAGAAATAAAGAAATAAAGAAATAAAAAAATAAAGAAATAAAGAAATAAATAATAAATAAATAAATACGGACAGCGGAGGCTTAGTAATAGGGTTGCGTTTGACACCCTTCGGGTACGGAACCACAAAAACAGACATCTAAAATACTTACATTACTCCCAAAAATCTTAACCTCAAAATATCTCTCCAGCTTTCCATACAGATTCTGCGGCACTCCTTTGTATTTCAACGTCAGTTCCGAAGCGGGGCCTGACTCGAAGCAGTCAGTCTTGTTCCCGGAGTAGGTCAGGGTGAGGTGACCTTCGTATGACGCTGGGTGGATGGAAATGTCCTGATCTGATGCTGCGTGGCTGATGTCTTGTTCTCGGAGGCAGATCTGGTAAAATATTATTTTAGTTGAAAGAAATTATTGAAAGGATTTTTAACGGACTTCCAAAAGGAGGAGGTTCTGTGTTCGTATCGTATGTACTGTCGAAGAACTTCATATCTAAGCAGTTTGAAAACAAAATCCCGTGAACACGATGACCACATCTGTTACCGCCCCGGTTCTATAGCCGCCGAGCGATGCAAGCAGAAATAGTCCTTACGGTGTATAGATATGAACTTCTTCGATGGTATGTCCACCGATTCCTCCGTTAATTGTGGAACGATAAAAAAAAAAAAATTGTATGAAAGGGTATGCTCTCAAGTTGGTCCAATATAAATTTTATTAACTTTGCTTCGATAATTTTTGAATTAGCTTCAATAATACGTATTTTTTCCACTTAGTATATGTGGATGATATGATGATAACTTCCTCTCACTGTTATTTACATAGCAGGTAGTGGTATTCGAATTTGTGTGAGGTAGGTACCACAACTAAAAAGTGAAAAATAAAAACGTTTTACAAAAAAAATAAAAACCGACTTCCAAAAAAAAAAATAACTTTAATTTCGGAAGTCGGTGGCAAAAAACGAAAATTCAAAACCACACTTTTTTTTTTTTGGAAGTCGGTTGTAATTTTTTTATTTTTGTTTATGAGATAAAAAGTGTACGTACGCTGAAGGCCACTTCCCGTGTTTATTAATAACGTCCAAAATCTAGAAGCATTCTCATCTTAAGCTTCGTGCAGACCAGCGCGACGCGACAACGCGACGCGACACCGGTGATTGTTATAATCGTGAAGTTTTCTTAGAAATTTTATTGTTCGTATCGCGTCGCGCCGTCGCGTCGCTCTGGTCTGCACTAGCTTTTAGGGACCATCAAAAACGTTTAAAAAATATAGGTAAATAAAAGTATTTTTTTACAGATTGCAACTAAGTTCTTAAAAAGACGGGAAATTGCCCCTTTGATGAACGCAGAATGTGACTTTTTCTGTTGTATAATACTGTCTTGGACAAGATTGCTGATTGAATGATTTGCTGCTGGGGAGTTTGTTGCTCCACTTCTTCTTCCCAGCTAACGCACTAGGAAGTGGTGAAGGGCGGGCGTTTTGGGGGACTGTCTTATGTAATTTTGACGTTCGAAAAGTGCAGATTCTCAGCCTAGTTTGAATAAATTACTTTTGAATTTTGATACTACTAATTATCGGTTAACGAAACATCGTGAGGGAAACTGGACCTATTTTTTTTACATGCCGTGAACAAGCCTACTAGATGAAAACCGTAATGTGTAGTACATTTGCAGGCTCATTTGCTAATTAAATATTACAAAAACCTACTCCACCACCAATTAATCACACAAATAACAATAAAACAATTTTCTCTAAAACACTAAATATGTGTTTAATTTTTTTTATCTTCAGCAAAAGAAAACAAAGTGCTAAGCTTTTTCCACGCCTAGTTTTCGCTTTACCAAAATAATTTACACGTCTGCAAACTTTAGCACGGATACCGTTACTTTGTAAATCGTCAAGCAAAAGGTAAACGACGCGGGCGTAAAAAGGGGCATATCATAATACCAACGACTGTTACATGAACTTCCTTTTAACCCTCCACACACGACCTATGTCCCATGGGGGCAGACACTAAAGCCCCATTTTACACGGTGCAAGTTTCTGGAACGTTCAAGAGCAATAATGGCTTTCTATAAAGCACGTTCAATTATTGCCATTCAAGGATTGCATACAAGTGTTTACACGCATGCAATTTCCATAAAATTGCCAACTTTTGCCATTCAATACTTGCATGCGACTTCTGTTTACACCAAGGCAATTATTTCAAGGCGATTATTGCATGCAAGTTTTGCCTCGTCTAAACACAGAGTTGCACGTCTTTGTACATTTCTTGCATACAAGAACGATTAGCACACCCTCACTCAACGCACGTAAATGTTTGAATGATAGGAAAGTGTCATGCTAGAATTGAATGCGATTTTATTGTACGTGCAATTTTATTGTCCGTGCAATTTTATTGTACGTGTCGTTTACACCTTTTTGAACGGCAACAAACTATCCCGTATCGTGCAACAATTGTACGTGTTGTTTAGACGGTGCCAGTCAATTGTTGCTTAATGTTATGGTATGCCACAGGAAATAAACTTGCTCCGTGTAAATGGAGCTTAAGGAATGACACAATTTTGCTTCAACGACCGCCAAATGCGAGTACTATACACCTGAACCTCTTATTTTTGACATAGAAAGGTCAATAGGCAGTGAGCTTAGTAAAAACACGCGGCGTAAACGTAGCGATTATAAAATTCAAAATACTCGATTCGCACGCAATATTTTGCTGTTCCATGCAATTTAGAACAGTAGGTAGGTATAATTACTTTACTATGAAACGGCAGATTTTTTTTAGCTGTCAAATTGGTATGGTTATATGCAACATGTAAAAAAAACCCGTCCGATCCATGAGGGTGTTGTCAAGTATCGTACTGAGAGTATATGTACGTGGTAATTGCAACGAAAAAAAAAAAAAAATCGCCACATTTTTTTTTTCAATTTGTAATTTTATCGCGATAACATAAATTATGAATGACCCCTGTCGAAAATTAACTATTTTTTTAAATGGAATTGGGTAATTTTGGTAGGTACTAAAAATGGGAATTTTTAAATAGCAATAAGTAACTTTTGCAATAATAATAAGATTTTTAATTACTTTTTGGTATTGTTATTGCAGTTCCTATGTGCCCTATTCGGATGGGACAGGGTTTTGGTTACTCATTGTATATGTATGTCAGATCCGGTCATTAGTACGGTCGCTAAACGAAGCGCAGCACGTGACCCGAATAGTCGCAGCACTAATACTCGGCAAACTTCGTGCTACGACGGAGCCTAGCTAACGGAGCTGCGGAGAGGCGCCAGGGCCAGCGCACTTGCCTTCCGACCGTTCTAGAGAACAGAACCTCCAGTCTAGGAACTGTCCCGCGTTTTGAATAGTTGTGTCGTGTACCTACAGTGTGTGAAATGCTAGTGTGAGTAATGTTATTGTAAATTTTATTTTGATCTGAACTGCACTGCAACGGTTTTTCTATTGCGCATAACCAACACTACCCATTAGTACGCCCGCAGTAGTTAAAATATCTTACCTGATAACGAGAGAGACTCATACCATCAAATCCGACATGTACGAGTATATCATACCAATTTGACAGTTCTTAGTCTTTAAAATAATAATAAATAATAATAGTTTATTTCCACAAAAACTCAGTACTACATTACAAAGGAAATGTGGCAACAATTTCAATTAAGCTAAAGAGATTAGCATCTGTAGCCGAACTAGGCATAGCCTGTATTTCGGCTATCAGCACCATTCCCCTCGAGTATTATGATACAAGAATAGGTGCCAAGCTATAGTGGCATAGACATTAGTACTACAGATATATAGAATATAGTTGATAAGTAAACTAGTTAAATAATTTGAAAATGGGTAAGTACAAAAGTTTGAATATAATTAAATGGATTGAGTATATGTGTGTTCGTGCGTGTGTGTTGTGTGCGTGTGTGTGGTGAATGTATATGAGAACGTGAGGGTGTGTGTGTGGTGTATGTGTATGTAGGTGTGTGTGTGAGAATAATTATGCGGTGAAGGTGTGGGTGTGAATATGCATGAGTGTTATGTGTGTATTTGAGCTATATAGTAGGTAAGTGGAACTTTGTTTTCTGTGCTCTTAGCCGTATTCTTATGATCTTTAGATTATGATTTATGAATGAGAAACTTACCGTCCATTCTTTCCTAGTAACATTGTCGGAGCTTGGTTGTAGACCATGTACAGTCAGTTGCAAGTTAGCGTTGCCTCCTGTAGTCTCGACCTTGGTAATTGCTTCCATTTCGAAGAATACTTTTTTTGGTTCTTCTTGACTGGAATAGAAAGCGTTATAGTAAAATTGTGACTCTGATTTCCAACGTTGTAAATAGAAGATGAGGACCCGACCCAAGCAATATTAAGTGTAATTATCCGGCCCACTTATAGAGGTTTGACGGAGCACCATTTGGTTTTGGGGAGTTTTAGTGGAGGCTTGATTTTTTTTTCTTTGTTTTAGGATGTTGACAAAAATTTTTTTTGTCCGTCAGATAGATTATTAAAAAATATTTTACACGTATTTTAACTTTTTTTACGTAAATAAAAGCGAACGCTCGCTACGGGCACCCCCTGTGGGGTACGAACCTCGGCTTAGGGCGTCGCTGGGGTGGGACAGACTGAATCAAATCTGGATAATTATTATTAACGGGGGAATTTAAAGCTACAGGCTCAGCGCGCGGGCTGGCACATCGTCGAGCATGGGTCGGGGGGGAATAACTGTTGACAACTCATCTATGTTAATTATGCATGAAATCTTATTTCTTATATTATTTATGGCCGTTTACCGAATTTATACAACGTTTTCCTTTGATGTCCTATAACACCAAGTTTATATGCTATAAAGTAAGAAAAAAAAAAAACGTGTGGACACGTCAAGCGTCGAGCGCAGTGTGTTTTTTCACACCGCGCTCGATGCTTGACGTATCCACACGTCGGGTCCGAGTTCGCAACAAATCAATCGCCTTCCTGAGGATGCCTCGTTGAGAGGTGAAACACGTGTCGATTTCTTACAGGGTTCTTTATGACTCTTTAAGAACAGTTACGTGGATTAAGTTACTAAATATACGTCGTCTATTGTATTTTATAATGGATTTCCGCAAAGTCACGCCTGAGTCAAATAACTATATAAGTAAGAATAATACAAACAGTCCTAGAACAAGTGTGCCCCCCGATTAATCAAAATATACTAGCCAGTAGCACAAAAACTTACCTAAAATAGTTAACCAGCATAGATATATCAAAGTTCGACGTGTCCTCATCAACATTCATAAGTTTCGGCTGAACCTTCAGCCGAAGAACATCATTAGCCGTCTTCATGAGGTGCTGTGGTGGCAGGATCAGACCACAGGACCCTGAGGGAGGGGAGGTGAACAGTAGAATGCTGTTCAGGATAATCAGGGATGGCTGGATTGAGGTAAGGAAGCTGTAATGTAAAGCAAAAGTTAGTTCTGGGTTTTTACCCGACTTCGCGATAGTAAAAACGAAAAGGGTAATATTGGGTTCCCACCTATGAAATTGGCGTTTTTTTTCTCACAAATAGAGAACCATGACACTTCTATGATTTAAAATATTCATCAATTGCTTGGTATTATATCGAATAATGACCATCATAGACAACTACCAATAGTAAAAAACCTTATTACTTATATTTTTCTAAACATAACAAATACCTTAAAAATTACTCCTCATTTTGTTAGAAGAAATGACCACTATTTGTTTTAACTTAGCCAAAACTTATTTTTGTCGCTTAATCTAAGTGGCATATTACGTTATCTTAGTTTTTAAACATTAGTGCATAATAGTTTTAAAACATTAGTGTTCATGGTTGTTAAATAAATTAAGAAAATGTTAGTATGAAAAAAGCAACTTCTTTAAAATTCTCCATACAAAACGCTGATTTCATAGGTGGGGACCTAATATATATTTCAAGCGTATCTATTAGCTTTGTATGTGAGATTCGTTATATATGAACGGTGTGCCTATGCTTGGAGTTTCCCTACGTGATCGAATCAGAAATGAAGAGATCCGCAGGAGAACGAAGGTAACCGACATAGCCCGAAGAATTGCTAAACTTAAGTGGCAGTGAACAGCAAATTGCTCGCAGAACAGATGACCGATGGGGTCGAAAAGTTCTGGAGTGGTGACTGCGTACTGGAAGACGTAGAGTTGGTAGACCTCCCACAAGGTGGACCGATGACTTGGTGGCGATGAAGTGGCGGTGCTTGGGGGAGGCCTACGTCCATCAGTGGACGTCTTTCGGCTGAAAACTATTAACGGCGTGGCAGCGACGGCGATGACGTCAAATCCAAAATTAAACTAAAATAACTGCCACGAACTGCATCTTACTTCTTGAAAACTGTGCTGATTTTGAACATTTTAGTTGCAGTTGGCATTTTTTTTTAATAGCCGGGCTTACAACCAGAGACTCCCCGTTTTTAAAGACTTATTTAATTACAGAAAAACTAACTAAACGCTTTGAAATTAGCAACTTCTGTATGAGGTTGACTGAAACATTACATTACTTAAATAAAATTGGTAAAAGGTCAGCTTATGTACAACGGTGACTTATTAGTATTACTTGTTAAAATGTTAGGAATATCGTACAATTTTGCAATGTTTGTAAGTATGTGAGCACCATGTATCTATCACATAATTAATTTATCTGACATTGCTTAATTTTTCATTGTTTTTACCTATCGTGGTATAATAATCTTATTCAAGATGCTTCTGATATTCTGATATATTAATGTATACAAAATATTATAAAAACATTTTAAAAGAGTAACGGTGCAGTTTCTTGCCCATTCTTCTCCATACGAGAACTACCTTTTGGAAGGGGCGACTAGAATCAATTATATTTTTTGTAAAATTGACGTTCATTTGCCTCTTATGTGCCTAATTGAAATAAATTGTTTGACTTTGAATTTGACTATGTGAAATAACCCACAATTAGATTCTCTACCAGCAAACTTCAGTACGATAGAACACAAGAAGCTAATCACTGTTTATGAAGTTTGGAATCTGATGTATAGGTTTGTTTGCTGGATGATATCAACTTATCCATGAGATGGTTTTGAGGTTTTGGGGATAGTTACAGCCAGTTTAAAAAACGAACTTTAACTTTTAAAGCTGGCATTAAATACTAATTTTCCATTAAATTGTTGCAGGAAGTAACATTAGACTGAGTTTAATGGTTC
The DNA here is from genome assembly GCA_914767755.1 of Agrochola circellaris. Lineage (NCBI taxonomy): Eukaryota > Metazoa > Arthropoda > Insecta > Lepidoptera > Noctuidae > Agrochola > Agrochola circellaris. The sequence continues at coordinate 24,698,343 of OU611839.1, read as the reverse complement.
TTTGATGAAATTAATTAAATCATTGGCATTAATGATTCATTACGTAATGGGGCATTAATGTCTTTTTGCAACGGTGTTTATTCATTTATTATTCAAAAGCTTACTTAATTTTGTGTATAAGGTAGACATCGTTGTCTGAATAAAGGACTTCTTATTAATAACTAAAGAAAACTTACTCATAATGATTATTTTTGGATGTGAACAGCTTGTCCAAAACTTCAGCTCCAGTCATCGGTTTCTCGCAGTCGAAGAACACACTATTATTGTCGACATTCTGTAAAAAAAAAGCCAGAAGTAAGCCTTCTGTTCATGTGGTTAGTGGCTAAACTGGTGTCAGAGTTTTAAGGCCGCCCATGCGGCCATGGGCCTCTGATTTAGCTTCACATGCCGTCGAGAAATATCTCTCAGGCATGCCGGTTTCTTCACGATGTTTTCCTTTGTGGCGGCATCTACATCGCCACATGCGAACTACGCATCAAAGACCTGACGTCACACAACATCCTCACGTTACACAAATCCGGCATCGCGCAATTAGAGTTTACCGCGCGATGGACATATATACAAGCTCCCGACATCAACCTCTGGGCAATTGCCCGCCAGACATGACACCCGTCTGGTCGGAGGATCCTCCCTTTTCTATGGTGGATGAGTGAACTTTACACCCTGTTCCTCATACCCCTAAACCTTCACCGTTTTTGAAGCAAGTGATAATTATACAATACGCACATGAATCCGAAAAGGCAGAGGTGCATGCCTTGGGTTCTAACTCGAGACCTATGACTTAGCAGTCTGACGGTCACACCACTAGACTATAACTGCATTTCAGTACATAACAATAACAATAATTTCTTTATTTGTATAGAATTCAGGTGTTACAATAATGGTGTTAAGTAGTTTGAGATATATTCCCAGTACATTTTGCCTGTTGGCATACAAAAATATAGTGATAGTAATAGAACTACACAACCAGTCCAACCACTCAGTCGGGCAGCTGAATACCAGCAGTGCTATTCTGTAACCATCTCACCGTAAAAACTTATGTGAAGTGAGTGTGGAGTGAGCTGTCATTCCACCTAATGCTAGAGATTGACATTATTGACAGCTCACTTCACGTAAATCTTCACGGTGAGTTTTTTTATTTACAGAATACGTCGGCAGTATTTTACATTGAGCGACTGCTTTTCAATGTCAAAGTCAAAGTATTTATTAGTCCGATTTTTGGTGATACAGTTAGGTCTTATAGTTTTCTGACTTTTTTTTAAAACCATAATCAGCCACGTTCCCACTGCTGGGACACAGGCCTCTTCTCTATGAGAGGGAGTGCGCCCTATACCACCACGCGGGTTGGTAGATGTCGCATGTCTTCGAATTTTTGGTTCTAGGACATGCCGGTTTCCTCAAGATGTTTTCCTTCACCGTTTTGAGAGCAGTGGTGATGAAATAATTATACAGATAGTAAAGTGCCTGTCAGGGTTCGAACCTATCTGCCGGGGTTGCGAGTTTGTCCGAAAGGGATATCGCGACCCCGGCACACAGGCAACGGAAGGAACACGGGTGGGTTTTAGTCAGTAAAAGTCTAACACGCCCTCCCGCTCCGCCCAGAGCGGGAGAAGTTATTTGATAATTTCCCAACCTCAAAAAAAAACAAAAAGGGTTCGAACCTATGACTCGTAAGTCGCGACCGTTAATACTGGGCCACCACTGCATTTTTTTTTTAACATTTTCTATTTTTAACCCAACTAGGAACAATACAGGACCAAAATTTTGCCAATAAATTCCTTAACGGCCCTTCTCACATTTACTTAAAACCTTTTCAAATTCCTGACGTTGGTATGACAACGCGTTGGTCGTTAAATAGCCTGGTAGTGCGCAAGCAAAAATAAACCTTAAGATGTATGCTATTCGGTAAAAGTTACTTCGAACCCCACTCAAGGCCCCGCAAACATTTTGAATGCGAAATCAAATTTGTTTTTAAAGTAAATCATCGTGGATTCATAATGAGATACTGTTCGAATTTCGAAGCGGTGTTGAGTTTAGAGTTGTAATATTTTCCGTAGCATTAGCTAAGCCTTCGTTGATTAGCTTATTATGTCAACGATAAAGTAGATTATTCACCATGGGGATAAAGTCATGTCTTTTAAATGTCATGGACACAATATTGAATCAAGATTCAAGTTTTTCCAAGATGAAGTCACCTTTATCCCCAAGGGGAATACTCCACTTTTAACACCTGCGAGAGAATAAAAACCGGCCAAGTGCGTGTCGGACGACGTATAATGAAGGGTTCCGTAGTTGGGATGAATTTATCCCAAGAACAAATATAACATTGTTGTTGAAAAAATTGTTCTCCCGTACATCCCAACTGCAGATGTAAGTTTGTACGCACAATATTGAGAGATTTACCTTGTTATTTTAGAACACAGACTTCTCATAGGTTTTTCTGTAATCTATGAGTAAAGAACAATTCTATGAAAAAAAAAATTGTCTCTTTAGTATCGAAGATCAGGGGGACTAAGTAAACTTTCATAATTTTTCTTAAATATCTTTAAAAAAAAATATTATAAAAATATGAAAAAAAAAAATTAAGATGTTCACAATAAGCCCTTTGATATGTCACACGGTACAGTTTACAAAGTATTTTTTTATTTTTTTTCTTGTTTCCACCTATAAATTATTTGAATTTTAATTTGAGTTTCCAAATTCAAATCACATTATTGACCAGCGGGGTATAATGAAATTCAGTACAATATTATTGCCCAGCTAGACCACCGTGTTATAAAGACTTACTTTAGGTTAGGTTTGCATGACATATAATTAAACATTATCGAGCAGGTGGCGTCAAAAGATTAATTGTAGGTGACGTAACAAACTTACCGCTAAGCTGTTGTCACCGGCAGTAACTGTGGTTGTCGTCTTCAAAGTAGATGTTTCTACACCTATCTGTGCGCGAGAGTGCATAGCTACTCCACCTTGCTGTGCTCCTGGATTTGGCCATGTTAACCTGAACGAAAAAAATAATTATTACAGCCTGTGCATATTACTAAATTTATTACTTATAACAGCTCTGCCACAATAGGCATAATGGACAGTCCTCTGTGCAGGGCTTGCATGGAGGCTGAGGAAACCATTGCGCAAATGTCCTTTGAATGCACAGGCGTCACCCAGATTAGAACAGAAACCCTCGGGCAACCCAGATCTTTCACAGATGATCTAAACAGACCAGGAAACGTGATCAAGTTCTAGAGGGCGGTGGGCTGGTTAGAATAACCGCCGATGACCGTCATGGCCCACGCACAATGGTCCAACTGAAGGACTAAGTGCGGAAACCAAACCCTATTACATAGAAGTTAGAACGCTGGCGAACTAGTCTGCTGGGGAGTTTGTTGCGCCACTTCTTCTTCCCAGCTAAAGCACTAGGAAATGGTGAAAGGTGGGCGTTTTGGGGGACTGTCTTATGTAATTTTGACGTTCGAAAAGTGCTCTGTCTCAGCCTAGTTTGAATAAATGACATTTGAATTTGAACATATTTTTCTTGAAAGTCCTATGTCGTTCCTCATATCGCCAGCCTTAACTAAACATTAGCAAAGCATAAGCCTCTCCTCTGTAAAAGTTATGGGCTCGTGCGATATTTTATTAACCGACTCCCAAAAGGGGGGTAGGTTCTATGTTCGTAGCGTATGTATATATATTTTTTTTTAATTTAGATCCGCCGATTTCTCCGTCAATTGTGGACCGATTTTGAAAGTAGTGTTATTTTTTTTGGAAGTCGGTTGTTTTTTTTTTCGTAAATCGTTTTTTCAGTCTTAAATATCATACTCACTCCAAAGACTGGTCGGTATTTGAGAATGATACATTAAACTTCATCGGCAGGTGAGCGACCAGTGACTGCTGGATGCGAGCGGTGTGATGCGACCCTACAAGCGGTCCGTCTGTTGATAGAGTTGTTACTGAAGTCCCTTGGTATCTGGACATGAAATGAAATGAAATTGTTTATTCCATAAATAGGATATCGGAATCACTTTTACACGTCATATAAAAACATATTAAAAATAAGCTAGATGAGGTCGGTGTTTCCTATCTGAGAAGAAAGGCCGAAATAAACTCAGAGGTCGCAGTCTCTTTTCAAGTCCGGACATAATCTTGGTCAAACCATATGAGGACCATGTGTCTGAAATGGTCTTTTGAGGAAGCAAGAAAGAATATGAATGACTTTGGTACTCGCTTTGGAGGTCGCAGTCTCTTTTAAAGTCCATATATAATCTTGGTCAGATCATACAAATAAATACAAATACAAATAATTTATTTTCTTTCACAAGTTATGTACTATGCAAGCGGGCACGTTCTTTGGATTCTGTTAACGTTTAGTTTTTTATTTTTTATCTCTGCCCGAGTATAGTTCTCGCATAACTTCATGCCAGGTAGGTTGTGCACGCAGGATATATTTTGGATGTGTAACATCTTTCCTCCTGCTTTCCTACAATCTGTGGGAGTGATTTCGTGAAAAGGGACGGAAGTGTGTAACAGGAAGCCGGGGAAGCGCGCACTATTTGATTTGACCAATGAGTGCGCACGATGCTAGGGTTTGCCTTCAGATGGTACCAACCCATTGTCCCCGAGGTTGGTACTGCCAGCCAAGATGTCAGATGTTACACATCATGTGCGACTCTGTCAGGCTCGCTCGTTTTGTTTTTTAAATTTATTTATTTACCATGAAACGGTGAAGGTCAATTACATTAGTTAAGACAAAAACTATAATATAAAGTATAAAACTACGCAACAGTTATACGCTGATCTCTTAATACTCCAGATATACTGATAAGATCTTCCATTCAGCCGCGAGCACATCACAGTCAGGCTTAGCTTCCAAGAGACCGTTGATTGCGTATAGTGTGCGAGGCACAGGGGATGGCTCGAGCGTCGGTTCGACTCCCATGCACGGCGAACAATCTGTGCCTCCTCTTGTAAAGGAGGCGAGGCGATTAACATGAAGCATCATTGTCACAAAGTCCAGAATGAAGTTTCGGGTCAACGTTAGTTTAGCAAATAGTATCCGATTTAACAAAAAGAAATCAATAGAAATACCTACTGATGTTCTTATATTATAAGACCTAGGAGTTGTTAATATTAGCTGTATGGTACCAAAAGGTGGATTTTCTAAAGCAGAAATAGTAAGAATTTCTGTTAAAACTATTCGTTTGTGGAGAGAGAGAGAGTGAGACTGTATTTGGAAAAAAAAAAATATTAGCCTTAGGAAAGAATGGAATATTAAGCCTTAGGAAAGAATGGAATATTAGCCTTAGGAAATAATGGAATATTAGCCGAAAGAATGGAATATTAGCCGAAAGAATGGAATATTAGCCGAAAGAATGGAATAGTAGCCTTAGGAATAGACTGGATTGCTGATCAACCAAAAGTGCAATGCTTACCTGATATGAAGATCATTCTTCCATGCCTTATCCAGAGAAGACGGCGCCGTTAAATTGCCTCTAATAGAAGTGAACGATAATATTGTCGACTGCAGTCTTATTGGGGTTCCTGGTAACACAAAGTTACAGTGATTATAAATTATTGAAATGCGCGGTAGGGACATGCGCGGAATGCTACAGATAGGCAATTTTTATCTGGATAAGCGGGCTATATATAGGTAAGTTGTATGCTAAATAGAAAACGATACAAACTGTTTAGAGTAAAATCTAGGAGCCCCAGACAAAGTATACTGATTCCTCAGTCACGGGTCACCCTTCTTAATCTAATTCAAATTCAAGTAACCAGTGCCAACTGTATTTTTAACAAGTTGAATAGTAGCCATTTTTAGGGTTCCGTACCTCAAAAGGAAAAATGGAACCCTTATAATCACTTCGTTGTCCGTCTGTCAGTCTGTCAAGACCCGTTTTATCAGGAATGCGTGGAGTTATCAAGTTGAAATTAATATCAAATACCTAAACCTATGTTCCTTTACTGCACTAAAAAAATCTAGTATTTAAGTCAAGGGAATAAAAAATTACGGCCATTTATGTGACATATTTTGATACTCGCAAATAAATCAAAACCTACAGGGAACTTCCCGTTGACCTAGAATCATGAAATTTGGCAGGAAGCAAAATCTCACAGCACAAATAAAGTAAAATGTCCGAAAATTGTTAATTTGTAATTTCATCACATTTTTTTTTGCGGTTACGAACTTACATTTGTAGTTGGAGAATTGACTGTGACGATTATCGATGTATGGGAGAACATGGTTCACAACTGCAAAGCTAAGTTTGTTTTTGGTATAAATTCATCCCAAATACGGAACCCTTCTTTGCGCGTGGTCCGACACGCACTTGGCCGGTTTTTTATTTTCAAATATGGTTTACTTACCATATGAACAATTAACAAAATCTACATATCCTAAGCCACGTTAACACTTATAATTGAGGCAGTTTATGAGGTTAGCGATTCGCCAAATTCAGCTTCCACTTGTACGTTATGAATCCTCTTCCTAAAACTAAACAAAATAATCGTCTATTAAAACTTGTAGTTACCCATCTCGCTAGGAATATTAACATCAGTCTGGAATGGATAATACACTATTTGCTGGTTGATATGACTTCCGAAACGAAGGAAGTCTTCGATATAAGCCACTGAAACAAAAAACTCTAATCATAAAACCATTTTGTTAAATGTCACACCCGTATAAAGAGCCAATGACTTCAAGAGTAAAACAATAACATTTTCAAAAAAGTAACAAATAAGAATAAAAAGCCAAGTATACTCACAATCTTCCCCGCTGCCGGATTCAAAACGGGACTGATTCATATGCGTTGCAAAGACCGTCTTATCGTGTATCTTGATCACCACATCTATGTGTACCTAATGACAAAGAAAGACGTCAATCAATCAATCAATATTTATTCGTGAACACAGGTATTACAATAAATAAGGAACCAATGAAATTGGTGGACAAATATATTAGGTTTTTAATAATAAGTCTGAATCTATACAATACAAAGTCACGAATGATCGAGTAAATAATGTCAATTAATCAGTTATAATTTTATTTTTACATGTATGTCAATGGTAATTTTTTTTTTGTATGAATGACATCCTCCGGATTTTGCTTCCAACCAGAAGCGGCAAAGCCAGATGTGACGACATCAACAAATGGCAACCGTTTTCCATGCGTTGCAAATTTCTGTTTTTGTCAATGGTTTTTAACATGACAAAAGCTTTACGTCATCATAACCATCGTTATCGCTAATATAATATTAGTTTTTCTAGGCCCTCTGGTTGCAGTATGTTACACTGAGTACCAAGGGCGTCGCCAGCCGATGGCCTAGGGATGGGCAAGTTGATATATGAAGGATGGGAAAAGTATGATTTGTAGATACAGTCAAGTAGAGCACATCAAGCTTTACTCTTGTAGTGCGAGTCTTATCTCTACGGCGCAAAGTGGGGCCAAAATCGACGCTGGTATCGTGGTTGTTTGCTACGTACGTAGGAACTGATAAAAATAATCATTTCTATTTTCTATGTATGGATTGGAAACGGACCAGAACTGTTATTTATTTATTTATTATAATAGGTATTATGACTGGGCCTACCAACAACTCATAGATACGAATATTACGTTCCGGGACTCCAGATTAAACTCGACATGAACTTTAAAAAACCAAATAAAAGTCGTCTAAATAAACAAATTTGGCTTTATAGTTAACTAGCTTTTGCCAGCGGCTTCGCTCGCGTGGATGTCGGAAAATATCCCACAGGTCTACTACCGGGATTAGATACCTAATAGCAGAAGAAAAGGTCATTGACTCCTACCGCTGCACCCGCGTTGTCGTCAACCATAATTATTTTGTTACGCGTAATTTTGAATCTGTGATATCTTTTAAAGTATTGTTTTTAATTATATGATGTCTAGGTATATTTTAGTCTAAATTAAATGCCCAGTTTAAATGACATATTTTATTGGAAGATAAATATAACACCGGTCAAAATAGCTTCGGAAATAACAATGAAATTTTTATGAAATTCTGAAAAATAAAAATGGTTACCATAGGTCATCCTTAGAAGAAGGACGTGTGTTATCGCGGACTTTTTTGTTGAACTTTTTAAGAACTACAATTCTGTACAATATAAATTTGATGTATCTCTTACGGTTTACGCGGCGCACGCCAGTAAAGCTCTCAGTCAGCATGTTTTTTTCCGACATCTTCGACAATAATCATTATATTTCAGCCAATTTACACAAAACATTAATGAATTATACACAAAAACCTTTCGCATGGATCAGTCCGTCCAATGGAGAAAACCGTTTGAAAATCCGTTTGGTAGTTTTTGAGTTTATCGCGTTCAGACACACAGAAAGACAGACAGACAGACAGACGTTCTTTACATTAAAATGCCTTGTATTTGACTAAATTATTTCAAAATCTAGGGGTGGGCATCTGCTCCCTTTGCCCCCTCCTTGGCGACGCCCTTGCTGAGTACAACATCTTAGATTAAAGAGGCAGTATTTTGCTGAAACATACCTACTCAACTTTTAAAAATGTTTTATAAAGTACCGAACCCTGGCTTCTCCAGTCATGAATTCTAAAAACAAAGGCTCAAATTCTGTGATTATGTTATAAAATCGCTTGATGCGTGAAGCACAGGACCGGTCGACATGGCAACTGTGGACCTCATTCAGCTGAAGTGCATCAAAATAAAATGAGTACCTTTTCTGGCACCTTCACAGCCCAGGCCTTCATCTTCTTCAGAACTTGAATCAAGTCTTCTACCTTCAGGTTCTTCTGGTTGAACCGCTGGAACTTCTTAAACAGGCTGGTTGCTACTCCTTGCATCACTACGTAGATCTGAAATGACAGATATATAGAGTGGGTAAAAAATCGTGGATCAAACGAAACAGGGCGATAGTTGGGGTTATTTGCAGTAAAAAATATCTCTGTGGCAGAGCCCTAACTTAATCTCCTTAAAAGTATCCTTAAAATGGGTACATATTTTAAAACAATATATGGTGTTTAGTTACTTCTAGGAAATGAATCATCATTACAAAAGTGCTTTTATGACAGTGGGTACCATGATTTATGAGTATTAGCAGTTTTACTCTAATTGCTTATTTATTACCAATTTTGGTAGTTTCTTAAAAAAGCACTCAAATAGTCATAACCTTTAAGGAGATCAAGTTAGGGCTCTGCCACAGAGATATTTTTTAATTTTTAATTTTTTACGCTCCCTGTATGTTTATTATCACTTGTTTTGATACAAAGGTGGATCGAGGTAACATCATAATATTATGGCTTACGTGCTGCCTAGCAGATGCTGATAGAACGTGGGGATTCAAAATACAAATAATCGCAGGAATACAAATTAGCTTTTTTGGCATCGACAACATTATAATTCAAGAATTTGTTAAGGTTTAGTAGAAAAATAGATGGCATACAGGGTGTCAGGGACATCGACGCGAAGCCGGTTACCATGGATTCAGTACAAGATTCTGAGCCCCCCTGCGTTGAAATTTTTCGTTGGTTATTAAAAAAAAAATCAGCTTCTCCATTCATTTTGACCGCGTAGGCCGTAGGTATTACACTTTTCTATGAAACAGCAGATTTTTTTTTTAATAACCGACGAAAAATTTCAACTCAGGGGGGTTTAGAATCATGTACTGAATCCATGGCTTCGCGTCGATGTCCCTGCCACCCTGTAGTATACAAGTTTATTTTAACTATATTCTGCCACTCCATCAATTCGAATCCTAAGTTGCTCGATGCCAAATCTGTCTTTTCTCGAATCCTACTTCTTCTTCTTTTCGTGTGGTTAGTGACCAACCTAGGGTCAGAGTTTTAAAGCCGCACATGGGCCTCTGATTTAGCTTCACATGTCGTCGATAAATATCTCTCAGGCATGCCGGTTTCCTCACGATGTTTTCCTTCACCGTTTTTGAAGCAAGTGATAATTATACAATACGCACATGAATCCGGAAAGTCAGAGGTGCGTGTCTTGAGTTCGAACTCGAGACCTATGACTTGGCAGTCCGACGGTCAAACCACTAGATTATCTCTGCTATCGCACCCAATATCTTATTATTGAATCTCCACGTTTTACTTTAATATATTAAATTTTTTGAATTTGTTTATTATCTTTTCATTGCGGACGCTTTTAACGAGCACGTCTTTCTACATTGTTCTCACATAAATAATTTCAACGTGAATGTTGTACCAAATATTTTGTAAGAATATTTTGATTTTAAAAGAGTGACCTTGGAGTTTCATGCCCGTTCTTCTCCATAGGAACCTACTACGCTTTGAAATGGGCAACTAGCTTCATCTTTCTGACTGACCGACCCCTTGACAATTCAAAAGTGCCTGTAATTGGTTTATTTGAAATGAATGCTTTGAATTTATTTAATTTGTTGAAGGCATCAAGTTTTTTTAAACTTTTCTATAATGTTCTTTAATATGTGTTTCTATTTTAAAAAAAAGAAAGAAAAAGTGTTTATTCTGCACAAACCAAACGCACATTACAAAAAAAAAAAACAAAACAATACCACTCTACAGATGAGCCAAAAGCCTCGTATCTCATTATTGACACAGAAAAGTTTGACAAATTTTATCTACTTTTTTTTTCTTCATCCAAGTTGCTAATATTCTTGATAACTTCGGTTCTATACCTACATAGGGCGACATAGAAAAAATACATACTAAACACATTTTTTTTTTGTTTTTATGCAAGTTGGTTGTACAAAACACTTTTACACTTCAATCATATTATTTTTAAACTAGATGAGGTCGGCGTTTCCTATCTGACTACTTCGAGAAGAAAGGCCGAAAAAAACTCAGAGGTCACAGTCTCTTTTAAAGTCCAGACATAATCTTGGTCAGATCAAGTGAAGATCATGTAGATCGGTGTCTAAAAATGGTCTTTTGAGGAAAGAACCACACAGATTGAGTGGACCTGTCCAGTCAGTGCACGCATTTGTCAGTGACCGTGCAGCTCAACTCAGAATTTAAGGAGCTCAACGATTCGACGAACAATACCAAAGAAAGGACATTTGGGTAGGCCGCATAAATTACTCAAGCTGCCCGACCATGATAAAACTAAATGAGAAAATAAAATAAAATGGAATGATCCACATTGTCTTCACATTCACAATTATTAAAAATACATAATACTTTAAAAAGTAAATATTCATGTCATTGTACATATAAAATTCATTAATGTCAATGTGTATATAAAACCCAGAAAATAATCTTGGTCAGATAATTTGAGGACCTTTGACATCATACTCACATCAGCTTTAAAAGGCCTTCTCCCACCAGTGCACAGCCTAGCCCCAATAAAGTTAGGCAGAACACCCTCAGAGTCACCCACACTGAAGACTTGGAGGGAAGCAGCACTGTCCTCTTCTTGGGCACTGATGATGTAGTTGTTGGTAGCCCAGTACAAGGGGTCTGGGTTCGAGACCTGGTTCACGACGAAGGGGACGTAGAATGAGCTGGAAAAAGGAAATCTATGAAAAATATGTTTGACTTTATAACTGAAACAAAGTTTTATGCTACGTTTGGGAAGGTTTTTATGTCTGAAATGCTTTTTAAATGACCTTATGACACAGCATAACGGAATTATGTTGCGTATCATTTTCAAAGAAAAATTTCCGTCATGTAAAGTTTGGCTGTGTCGGCGATGCTAAGACTACGAGTTCGTAGCACCATGCGGGCTACGCCGTAGCACAATGTTGACTACGTCGTAGCACGGCAGTGAAATATATCAATAATAAATACTGACGACACGTTTATTATAAGCAAAACTTTAATTCCCACATGATTAAATTTCTTTTTGGAATCTTTCTCAACAAATATAAAAAATCTATCCTTATTTTTAATATTCTCAATCTCATTACAGAACATAAAGTACTCTCTTATTCATTTTATCTAATTTTGTATAATTTCAATGAAGTCCATCAAAGGAGGATGGGCGATTTGGTACCCGAAAACCACTGGCGACCAATAAAAATCATTTATATACAGTTTTAAAGGTCTAATTATGCTGAACAGTAGTTATTAAGGAGGTCACTGTCTGTTCAGAGATATACAAACTTTAACATTAATATTTTTCTGTGAGTCTGTTAATGTATGTCAAATAAAATCAATATTGAACAATACTAAAGCTTTGAATATTAACGTATAGAGGTGGTTTTCAAAATTAATGTACATTCTTAAGTAATTATGTGTCCATGAAATATATTGGTAAAATAAAATAAAACACAATTCGAAATGTAATCATATAAATCAACATTCAGACTAATTAGTAATAAAATAAAAAAACATAGTAGCCAGCTTCCATACATTTTTACCAATCCTCCTTTTGTCTAGTTTTATGTAATTTAACCAAATTTTATTATTGTATGTGTAATTACTAGTATTGACCGATATACAAACTGTAAATATAAGTTGCTTATTATTGTTTTGTTTTTTTTTTTTTTCTGTAATTTGTTGTGCATGAATGTATTCTATAGTTTTAATGAACGTGCTTTTTGTTTATGTATGATTTCAAACACAATATGAATTGTTCCTGAATAAATTGAATTATTAAATAAAAAAAAACAGTATAGAAATTGTTGTTTCAAGATTGTGTTTACAAAAAAAAAAATCAAGACGTGTATTCCACAAAATTAAGTAGGTAAGTAAATTAATAAATAAATACTGAATAAAATATTTTCTTTCTATTTCTAAAAGTTATACGTTCACCACATAAAACTAAATAATAGTTGCCAACAAGACGAGATAAACCACAAATTAGTTCTCACACAAGTCGTGAAACTCTGAGGTGTATACCCGTTTGATGTGTTAATAAATCCACTATCAACACAATTATGTGCTCTTGCATTACGCTCCTTCTGCTAACTATATAAAATATTTATTTAAAACTTTAAAAAGCATGACCAACATAAACCATATTAAATCGCAACTTAAAAAATTCTTGATGGAAATGCCTCAGGCATTAAGTCCGCCTTTGTACAGTATTTTTACTTGTGCATGAAGTTTTAATAAATAAAAAGGCTTACTACTCTATCAATGAGTTTTTAGATGATAGAAGCATAAAATAAAAAAATGTCCGATCCACTTGTTATTCTGTCTTGTTTACGACGTTACTTGTCTGAAACAGTTTTATTTACATAGTTTGTAGGTTTTTACACCAAATTTGTACGCCTTGCAAGGCAAAACATAGTGATACAACGCAAATTTTATACCATGTACCATATTACCTATGTTCAACAAATAAAGTACTTTGACTTTGAATTCTACTTGTATAAGTTTTAGGGTTCAATATCCAATGTTGTGATGACGGGATGCAATAATAGTCCTCCAGACCTAATTTTGGCCATGGCGACCCATCTCAGCGGAGATCAACCTTCTGCGTCAGAGTTATTATAGTGCACAAGTGTATGCGCAGACGCAGACGAGATGGATTATGTAGGACAAGGACACTGAACAAGACACAATCAATCTGCCTAGCCTTTTCCCAACTATGTTGGGGTCGACTACCAGTCTAACCGGATGCAGCTGAATACCAGTATTTTACAAGCCGCGACTGCCTATCTGACCTCCACAACCCAGTAACTGAGTTATTACTCGATACCCTTTGGTAAGACTGGTTGTCAGACTTTCGGGCTTCTGACGACCCGTAACGACTGTCAAAGATCCACGAATGACAGCCGGGACCAACGGCTTAACGTGCTTTCAGAGGCACGGAGGAGTCTCGGTATGTAAAGATGGTCACCTATCCATGGACCAACCCCGGCAAGCATAGCTTAACCTGTTGGATCAACTCGTACGGCTGTTATTACTTAGCCACGAGCTCCTCAACGCATTCAAGGACACTGAATGAGACACAATAGAAGTTTTATCAATAAAATATATATAAAATAAATATATGAATATAAATTAATAAAACGCCTATGGGCGTTTAGTGCCCCTCAAAGTGTTAATAAACCAGCGATGTCTGATTGTCTGTCTGCCACATGTTTTACGTCTACATCTACCTATTTCTTGAATTGAATGCATGGTAAAGTCAGGGGAATTAGTTAAGCAAATAGGTTGCTAACTTAAATGCAGGTCCGTATATTCAAATCACAACTGTCATCATATGAAATGGTTATAACGAATTTTTCCGATCTGTCACCCTTCTTTGTCCCCATAGGGGGACAGATCGGAATAAAAAAGTTTGATCTGTCCCCCTGTTAGCAACGAGGAGACAGTTCGAACTTTATTCACTCCTATAAACCCAAACCACTAGTCTTTCATTTAATGTAATGTTGCTTATAATGTGTGGTATTACTTTTAAGAATTAATATATTAAATTCTATGGGGGACAAACAGGAACAAAAAGTTTCATGTGTCCCCCTATCACTAATAGGGGACAGATAAGAGTGAATAAAGGTCGGACTGTCCCCTCGTTGCTAACAGGGGGACAGATCAAACTTTTTTCTTCCGTTCTGTCCCCCTATGGGGACAAAGCAGGGTGACAGATCGGAATAATTCGCTATAACACGCTAAAGTGACCTACAAAAAAAACTCTCAAGCGCATAACCTCCTCATTTTATTAAGTCAGTTAAAAAAACGATGACCATTTTTAACAGAATTCTAATTTACAATTTTAGGCATGCCAATCTTGAGGAATTAAAATATGTTACGGAACCCACAATTCAGAATAACTCTTACTTAACCTATTTTTAATCCTAACTAATATCATAAATATGAAAAGAAAGAAAGAAAGAAGAAAGAAAATACGTTTATTTGCGGTACACATGACGCAAAGAAAGAACAAAACACAAAAATAAACAATTTGGGGGAAAATATGCATCACATCCACGCAAAACGCCCATCGCTCAGCATAATGCTGCGACCCTATGCGAGACAGAGCCCCAACGCTGGTTTTCAGCGACAGCCGGTGTTGAAAGTTTGTTTGGTACTCAATCACGCAAAAACGGCAGAACAGATTTGGATGAAATTGCCTCACAGATAGTTTACAACCTGGGTTAACACATAGAATACTTTTTATCCCGGTTGAACATTCCCATGGAATTTCTAACCTCCACGCAGGTGAAAGGTAATCAATGAATAAAACTAAATAATATTTAAAAAAAAACTTACGTTATCCTATACCCTGAAAAATACTTATTAGCTTCCAAATTCTTCATCGTCGCAAACCAAAATCGCTTCAGCTGGCTGTTGTCACAATTTCTTATATAATTATGTATGAACATGAAATCCGATTCCCGAACGTTTGACGATCCTAAGAACGTGTGGAGAGCTATGATTCTTAATTGTATGCTCTCTGTATCATTTGTTATTATTGGTAAGGTAGTTTCTAGTATCTGGAAGAGAAAATAATTATTCATTATTAAGAGCTTTTATTCTGAAAGTGGGCATCTTCGCAAATAGATGTCAAATATTTCGCTGTTTTGATTAATTTGGCAATATTACTGTATGGAAATCAACTCAAACTCAAAGCATTTATTTCAAATAAACCATTACAGGCACTTTTGAATTGTCAAGGAATCGGTCAGTTAGAAAGATGAAGATAGTTGCCCATTCCAAAGCGTAGTAGGTACCTATGGAGAAGAACGGGCAAGAAACTCCACGGACACTCTTTTAAATAAACTAAATATGAAATGTGGTTAACTAGCGAACTAGAATATTAATAATGAATTGCAATTATAAAACTGAATTTGATGTTGTAACCGTTTTAGGTGTATAAAAGTCATTTGGAAAGTTACAAAATACTTTTTGACATCTAAAAGTAAATATTCGGTATTACGATATTAAGTTGTGCATTTCTTATTGAATATTTTATTTAGTTAGTTAGCCACATTTCATAATTCCATACAGTAATATTGCCAAATTAATCATTACTGGTAAATATTTGACAGCTATTCGCGACATTGCCAACTTTTAGGATAAACGCTCTTAACTTCAATTTGACTTAGTCTAGTACCTACTACTTCGTTGGACACAAGCGCTACTGCTGAGCTGGTCCTGGGTTCAATTTCCAGGACGTATAATCAACCTATAATGTTCCACTGGTGCGACACAGGCCTCAACTCTGTGAGAATGAGTGAGCCGTTATGCACCACGCGGGCCCAGTGCGGGTTGGTGGATGTCTCGTCTTAGAGTTTTTGTTCTAGGACATGGACATTCCCAGGTCACGGGCTGGGCAAATTGCTATTATGTTTTTTCATCGCGAATTTCTCAGTAGCAGCCTGGAGTCTAGAATTGTGCCTGATTGCTGGCAATAGGCTCGCACCCTATTACATGAGACTTAAACATAACTGATGTAACAACAACCTCTGTTGTCATTAACCGGGAACAAATCCAAACTGGATCAGTGGATATGGATCAAAACAGTGATAGCCCAGTGGTAAGGGCCCGTCTTAGGAGTCTCGGTCGTGGGGTCGAACTCAGGCACGCACTTTACTTTGTGTAATTTATTTCATCTCTCAAGACGATGAAGGGAAACATCGTGAGATAAAAAATATTCATGTGACATCTATCAACAATTCACTCTGTCCTCGTGGGACGGCCCACTCCCTCTCACAGAGAGGAGGCCTATGTCCCAGCAGTGGAAACATTATAGGCTGATTAGGCTTAAAACATACCGTATAAGGGTCCTCAGTCTTCGGACTACCAGCCAGGGCTGCCCAGAGCCTCTCATGCTTATCTCTCGTCGTGTCAGTATGAATGATTCTTGTGTACGATTCAGCTGAATATCCTATGTTGCACAGTCCTTGGAGCCAGATCATTCTGTCCAGGTATTGGGGACAATCTGGAAGAAAATGTATGGTTTTATTCCAATAAAAACTAGCCACTACCTGCTTCTTTGTTCGGATGCATTTAAATTTCTTGTAGAGTACCTAGATTAGGGTTATTACTATAGAACTATTTAAAAAGTTAAGTATTTAAGACGAGTTTATTCAGTTTAATAGCTTTAGGATAATGAATAATGTTCGCGGGAAGCACAGAACCGGTCGAAGTGGCTGTGCTTGGGGAGCCCTATGTCCAGCAGTGGACGTCTTTCGTCTGAAATGATGATGATTATGATCAGACCTTTTATTGCATGAAACTCGTAAAATAACGACATGTGGCTGATATACATCTTTAGCCCTTTGAAAAATACAAGCATGATAGAATGAATGAAATGCACCGACCCCAGCATGGTTTAACCAGACTTGATAAATCGAATGAACCCCAAGATTTGCACTAGCCCCTGGAGCGTCATGTTTCATGGGGCTACAGAGGACATTGCATATCAAGAAGTAGACCAGGTGGCGCGGTAATGGTAGGGAAGACGATTCTGATTCTCACACTAACAGAGGAAACTTGTAGTCGATTCTTCATTTATAATTTGATGACAGTGCAATACTCGTAGTACCTACAGTTTTATAACTGATTTGATAATAGAAACGGAAAGTAGACTGCGAGTCGATGCCTCTCGATGTCGTAAAAACAAATATTTTTGAAGGTCTCAACGAAGCCACAAAATTTAAAAAGAAAATCAAACAACCTTGAACACATTATTGACGAGTTTGTCCTTCCTCTGAACGAAAGCTTCCGTAGTTTCAAATAGGCAGTTATTTTTGGAAACAAATTGACAAATCTTACTGTTTTTTCAATTGTATCGGTTTTTACTGAATACTAGAGTTATTTTTTTACTACACACAAAAAATGAGAGGTTATGAACTGAATAGTATGTGTAGGTATGGATGTGCGATCATAACTTGAAAACCACTAAAACTGATTTCATCAAATCATTATCATTTTATTAGAGATTTTGGTTCGACTTCAGCATGAAACAATCTAATTTTTACCCGACTACAGAGAAGCAAAAAGAAGGGTTATGATTTTGAACGGTATGTATGTATGTACGTTCATCTGTTCCCTCATAACTTTTGAACTTCTCATCATAATTTGATCGTCCGCTTGTTTTCCGCTATGTGGCTTCATAGCGTCCAACGAATATGGCGCCCTCTAGAATACATAAAGTTATGAACTAAAAAACTTTTTTTTTATAAAGCATCAAATGAAAGGTCTTAATGTTATAAGTACAGAGTTCACAAAAATCCATCTAGTACTTTCCAACTGCACTAAAACTGCCATTTTAATTGTTTTCATAAAAAAAATATCCACATGTTGTAAAGTTTCAAAATATTTCCCTAAAGCCTTCATAATGTTCAAATTCAAAATTCAAAAGTCATTTATTCAAACTAGGCTGAGAATCAGCACTTTTCGAACGTCAAAATTACATAAGACAGTCCCCCAAAAACGCCCAACCTTCACCACTTCCTAGTGCTTAAGCTGGGAAGAAGAAGTGGCGCAATAAACTCCCCAGCAGCACAGCTGTCTGTTCAGTTGGAAAAACTTGATTCTAAATAATAGTGCTTTAAATGCAAAAATAATTTACAACTCATAAAATTAAATTTACATTTTAATGAGTAGATTATGTTGTTGGGGCTTCCACTATACGATACTGCAGTGCATCAAGAATATTTGCCGAAGCATATACTGATAGTTTCAATACCATTCTGCAAAAAAGGATTGCGTCCATGATGCGCAGAGTGCGTGGGAGCTTCAACGGCATTCTGAAGGTCGAAGTGATAAGCCGTGTTGCGCCATTATGGCGCTTTGGGTACATGTACCATTGAAGAAGTTCATATCTATACACCGTAAGGACTATTTCTGCTTGCAGCGTTCGGTCGCTATAGAACCGGGGCGGTAACAGATGTGGTCATCGTGTTCACGGGATTTTATTTTCAATCTGCTTAGATATGAATTTCTTTGATAGTACATGTGCATGTACCCGTTGTGTTGGGTGAGTGCAACAGATATATGAATTAAAATTTTATATTACATCTGTTACTAACATAGCTTATAAGTAGTTTGAATTTTCTAACATAAAGTCTGAATTAAAGTATTTTATTTATTTTAAGTTCTTGTTTTTCAAATATTTAAATATATTATTTATTTATTTGAAATATTAAAATATTTTATTTATTTATTTTAAATATTAAAATCTTTTATTTATTTTAAATATTAAAATCTTTAAAATTCCTAAAATGTTTAAAATAATAAGATCATCACACACACCACTGTACATTCGAAAATATTTCACGACAATATTATCAAAATAATCCTGCTTGACTTGCGAGGTCTCCATAGTCTTATGTAACAGCGTCGCGAAGCTCAGAATACCAGCATGTCTGATATCATGGGGGAAGTCCAGCCCCAGTTTGCTCAGGACTTCCAACTCCTCAAGTAGAGCCTGGTTCGGAGCTGCCACGTTGAATGGTAGCTTTCTGATTAGGGAGAGGAGCGCAGCGTCTTCTACCTTTTCCTGTAAAAGGTAAATAGGGATAAAAACCGGCGAAGGACGAGTCGGACTCGTAAACGAAGTCTTCCGTAGAGCCAAAACTATAACAGCCTTTAGAATGAACCCAGAATTAAGTTACAACTGGGCGATGCGCTATGGTAGCTCGCGAAATTCAAATTTTGTTACGTTTTTTGCAATTTGCAGGTCAATGTAAGGTTGTATGTTGATTAAATTAGGATTTTCGACCTTAACAACTACGGTTTTACATAATTATAATGCATTAACGAGCTCTTGTTTAAAGGTCTAATACAAATAAAGTAAACCGATTCTCAATTAAATAAATATCAGATTAAAGATACCTATCCTTAATTATTGTATCTAAGTTCTTCTTAAAGTAGGTACTCGTATAGGGAACACCTACTTCACGTAGGTTTTTTTTGCCTTGTAGAAGTATTTGTTAAAACCAAATTGGAAAAATAAATATCATTCTTCATTAGGACAAGGAACTACCAAGCGATCAATAAACATATTCGCCATATATCACGAAATAGGTCTTATTGAACAAAGAAACCACCGCCTATTAGAGTCTGTGGCGGCATCTACAACGCCACATGCGAACTACTCACACTGACGTCACGCAAGAAATCCTGCATCGCGCAAGTGAGTTTCCCGCGCGACGAGTATATACAATATGTAAAAAAACCATGTCTGATCCAAAAGGGGCATAAAGGTATTGCAATAACATAACCAAAGGTAAGATATTTTATATTATTATTCAAAATAAAAAAGTTATTGCTATTTAAAATTCAAATTTTTAGTACCAAAATTACCCCAAATCCAGAAAAAATATGCAAATTTTCAACAGGGGTCATAAGTTATGACTATTAGACACCTGCTTAACTACGGCCACCCACGCCCAATGTAATAACCCTGTAAAATTCCCCATCGAATAAAAAAGCGGCAACTTTTTCTTTTCTTAATAAGAAAAAAGAAGATTACTACACAAATATACTCCTAATAACACCCTCACGAATCGGACCGGGTTCTTTTTACATGTTAATAATAAAATAAAAAAACTTTTTTTTTTCTTCCACAAATAACACTTATTAACTATAACTTAAAAACGGAAAAAAAAATTATGATGTAGGACAATGTTCATTTGTGGGAGACTGGTGCCTTAACTAAGCCGTGATTTGTATTTCAGGACACAAGGGACTCCCCCCTACAGGCAAAAATATCATCAAAAACATTATAATAGAAAATTCTTAACGAAAGTTACATTTTCATGTTCTATGGGCAAACTATATGTTGGAAGAGAATAATAATAAAATCGTATGAATTTATATCGTAATTTTATGAAGTGTAGTGGAGTTCAAGGTGCTTGTGGGGTGTGTGTGGGTGTGTGTTGTTTGTATACAACGTCCCGGCATCAATCTCCCTCCAGACACAACACCCGTCTGGTTGAAGGATCCTCCCCTTTTCTATGGAGGATGAGTGAACTTTACACTCTGCTCCTCAAACCTCTATAAATTTATTAGACCCTCATTTTCATCAATTAAATGAATACCAACCTTCTCCTCCAACACCAAGTATTTGATGAACCTCACGCAGGCGTCACTCCTGGCGTGGGGCAGTACCTCTATGAAGATGTTCCTGGCTGTCTCCAACTCATAACTGGTACCCAGGACCAGATCATCGAACAGCCTTATCAGGGTTTCATGGTTTAGTCTTGAAATGGTGCTAAAAGAGAAAAAGAATAAGTTAAGCAATAAGGCTATTTGGAGCGATGACCTTTGCGGAGTGGCTGGTATATGCTAGCATGAGAGATGCTAAAGATGATTAATTTGAGCGTTTCTACCATATAAGCTATATGACACTGTGGCGACATCTACAACGCCACATGCGAACAACGCATCAAAGACCTGACGTCACAAAAAATCCTGCATCTCGCAAGCGGAGTTTACCGCGCGACGAGTATATATACAACGTACCACCATAGCTCCACGACACCAGTCAACTTAAGCCACCCAAACCAATATCCAATGTCCAATATCTTTGTTTCCATATCCTGCAATAGTCCTACACCAACGTCCTAATGAACTTATTTTTCTTTCTTTCTTTCTTTACCTCATCGGGAAAATCAACAGTCGTGATATTATTTTATATACTTACTTCAAAAGCTCAATAAAATCCAGGCTGTGTATAAGTGAAGCGTTTCTCACTATGTTGTCGGCGTCAATTCCTTTTCTTGCGATTTTTAGAAGTGTCTGAAAATAAGCCATTATTTATTAGAAACTAGCTAACCCAACAGACGCTATCCTGCCCAAAGGTCTATAATTCATAAACAAGACATAACAACAAATCTAAAATACAATTGAGTATGCAATTTATAACCAGGAAGGCGAAACAATATGTTGTCAAAGCACTCTTATCTACAAAAGTTTTTAGTAAAACAAAAATCTAAAGAGTTCAATACGAAGATCCCATAGAAAAAAGCACTTTTAGTTTTTTTCCGAATTATATTTTTTTTTCCAGACGAACTTTTAAAAATAAATGCTGGCTGTTCGCAAATGATGCACGTATCGACGAACAGCATTGAATTTTTATTACAGATGCATTTGTGGCAGCGTCTATATCGCCACATGCGAAGTACGCATCAAAGACCTGACGTCACGTCACACAAAATCGGTGCATCGCTCAACCAGAGTTTACCGTGCCATCAGTATATACAATGTGAAATTTAATTCGTTTGCATCCTCTTAAGGGGTCATTGTACTTATCATTATGAACAAAGATCGCTATGGGGCCAACCCTGAAATCGCGAAAAAAAAACTGCTGTTCCCTTCATTATAACAAGCTATGCGAACATAAATGTATGGAACAGCTAATTTTTTTTTCGCTATTTCAGTATTGGCCCTATAGTGAAAGTTGTTCATAATGATGAGTACAATGACGACTTAAGAGGATGCAAACGAATTAAATTTCACATTGTATATAACTTTCCGACATCCATCGTCAGGCAGTTGCCCACCAGACACGACACAAAAAAGATCATCCCTTTTCTATCGAGGATGAGTGAACTTCCTCATACCTCTGTAGTCTATACATCTATGAGTTTTCGTTCTATTACATAACAACCAAACGACAATTAGCCCTATATTTACGTGAAATAAGAATCTAGCTATTTTTAAATCATAACTTATACCTTTCGTGAGGTACAGTAGTTTCCGTTTTGACCCACATGCATGTTTTAAAATCTCTTATAACGAGTAAAATTGAGCCCTTAACCATGACCTGATTGAAAGACGAGGTCGCGAGGTGAACCCACAAGTAAGGCCGCGCGCACTTTGGATGCGTTTTCGTACGAATTTCACTCGTGCGTACAAACACGTACGAGCATGATCGTACGAATTGAGTGCGCAAACTGGATACGTTTTTCTCCGTCAAATAGAACAAATCCCAACAAGTTTAGATTGTTTTCGGACGTCGGAACTATACGTACGACTAAGTCGCACCCAGTCTGCGCGCTCCCTTTGTATTTGGAAGGTCGGGATCGTTCGTGCGTGTTCGTACGTGTACGCACGAGTGAAATTCTTACGAAAATGCTTCCAAAGTGCGCGCGGCCTTACTCTTTGTATTTTTAGGGTTCCGTACCTCGAAAGAAAAAAACGGAATCCTTATAGGATCACTTCGTTGTCCGTCTGTCTGTCTGGCAGTCTGTCAAGACCCTTTTTCTCAGGAACGCGTGGAGGTAACAAGTTGAAATTAATATTAAATACCTAGGTCTACGGGTTCTTGGAGCTCTAAAAAATTCAAGCTAATAAGTCAATGCAATAAAAAAATTGGCCATTTATGCGATATAATTTAATACTCGCAAATAAAAATAAAATATAGGGTACTTCCCGTTGACCTAGAATCATGAAATTTGGCAAGAAGCAAGGTCTCGCAGCACAAGTAAAGGAAAAAGTCCGAACATTATTAATTTGTGTTATTATCACATTTATTTTAATTTTTTTTGCGATCGCAAATTTACTTTGGCATTTGGAGAATTCACCGTACCGTGACGTATATCGATGAATGGGAGAACATGTTTCTACTAAGTGTTCGTTTTCGGGATAAATTCATGCCAACTACTCATGCCACTTTTTTCTTTGTTTTTGTAACTGTTTTGTAACTGCATGTCCTACTCCTATATTTAATGCATGCCGTGGCAGCCTTTAATTAAGGCTACACTACAAAATGTAATAATAATATGTGTATTTTAACATGTATTTTTGATGCATGCTTTGTTGGTTGTCCATAAATAAATAAACTACGAAACCCTTCATTGTGCGTGGGCCAACGAAAACGATTTTGTATTCTTTTAAAAGGCTACAAACGTGAATTTTCTCCTGGATTTCCTGACAACTTATACATGTATATAGATATTTTATTTTCAGGACTGGTTTGCTCTTAAAAGTGTTTAAAAAAAATTACTTACCTCATAAGTGGCATTCTTCAAAAATGCTTGCGAGAAATTCCTTATACCATTGGAAGGGTCTCTAAAGTCACTGGCCTCGTACTGTATGTTAGTCTGAAGGAGGTTTATCTTCTCTACGCCCTTCGCTGGCACGTCGTGATCATATGCAAGGGATAGGCTGAAAAACAAAGAAAATAATTGATCTCACCGATCGTAGCTAAGTACCTGCCGCGCGGGTCGATCCATCAGGTTAAGCTACGCTTGCCGGGTTTGGTCTGTGGATGGGTGACCATCTTTATATACCGAGACTCCTCCGTGCCTCGGAAAGCACGTCACGACTTGTGACGTAGCGAGCCCCCACTGGGACTTTAATGCGTTTTATCTCAACAATTTTTATTAATTTGATAATGCAAAAAATACGTGTCAATTTTTTTTTATTACCTAACTGACGGACTAAATTGTTTTTTTTTTCCCAGTCATACATCCCTATGGGCTCGCCCCCTATTACATTGGACTTAAACATAACTGGCGAAATGTCGTGTATAATTACTTACTCTGTATTTACAGCTAAGATGTGATCATGTGTTTTATACTGATAGCTTCCTCTCAGCTCTACGGAGCTCAGTCCTTTGTAGTCGTCAACTTCGTACGTTCTCTCTGCTGAAGACACTGAATCTATCTGGAAAACAAAATGAAAATTTAAAAGAAAATTAGACCAACCCTTTATAGCTTGACCAGGGGCTTTTTTTTTTTTACAAAAACGCGCTATGTATGACTGAAATGACCAAACTCAAACTCAAAGCATTTATTTCAATTAAACCATTTACAGGCACTTTTGTCAAATAGTCGCTCAGTTAATCAGAAAGTTGAAGCTAGTTGCCCATTCCAAAACGTAGATCTTTATGGAGAAGAACGGGCAAGAAACTCAAGGACACTCTTTTAAATATAGAAAATTACACAATCCTGGGTACATTATTCTTGTTGCTTCTATATGTGAGAACAATGTACAAAAAAAGATCAAAACAATTCAAAATATATGATTAAAAATTAGCCCTGGCAGATAAGAGATGACCAGTCACAACTGACGGCGCCCGTTCACGAACATGACGCATGGATCAGCACCATCCAGCTCAATCATTTTGTAGGGAACCGAATGATCCAACACACTTGCCACCATTAGCGAGACATTTAAGTGAGCATGAAAAACTCTCAACTGCTGTGCTCTTTCAAGTCAACATACATCTTAATAACATACTCGTAAAATACGGCTCCATGGTACTCACATTTACAAAAATTTAAATTATATTCTTATTAAAAATTGATACTCACCACAGCTCTCCCAGAGTAAGCTGAGGACCAGGGCACAGACGCCCAGCTGTTCCGACTCCTGGCAGTCGGCACCTTTAGGCTGGTGTACTTTTTGATGAGGTTGCCTTTCGATAGGTAGATCATTGCGCATATGTCGTCCAGGCAGGGCTGGAAAACACGATTACAGACATTGTATCATTGTATATCTACTCTATTATGTAGATCCATTACTTGATTTATTCTTAGCCTAGCAGTGTGTCTTCTTCTTCTCCTCGAGTCGATGGTACGACTTGTATTTGTTACATGAGTTGGGCCGAGTAGGTGGCCACGCTATCAGTGGCATTTTTTCCTCAGAAGTGCAGGTGTGTGGAAACTTTGGACACTTCAACATACAGGACACGGTTTTTCCAGGAGCACCGCATTCGAACTGGGCATAAGGCATTGGGCACTTCAACCCACTGTTAATAATTATAATAATAATTTTTAAATGTTTTTTATATATTTTTTTAAGAAATATTTAAAAATGTGATTTTAAAATGTGTTTTATATGTCCGAAGTTGAAATAAACGATATAATAATAAAAATCTTTAGTGCAGACCACACGATCCATAAAAAAAAAACACGATACAAAAAAAATAATAATAACACAAACAAATTAAAAATAACATAAATTCAAACTTTAAATTATAATTAAATTCAAAATCAAAATTAAAAACCAAAATCAAAATTAAAATCAAAATCAGAATTAAAATTAAATACATTAATACCGCATTAGCAGACGGTTGTAGTGGGAAATAGATGCCAGTAAAATTACAGGCGTACGACCTTTAAAATTTTCCGCTAGAAAACGGTCGCAATGCAATGACGCAGAACTGGCTAAACTTCCAATCTGTGCAGCCAGTTTCACGCTGTTGTTGGTAAAGTCTTTTTGCTTCGTAATTAAAATACAAAGGCCGCTGTCTGCTGTAATTTTAATGTTCAGCCATTTTATGTTACATCCACTATGTAGTTGCTGGAAGGAGGACGGGCAGGCTCGCGAACGATGAAAGGAGTGGAGGGAGGCCTTTGCCCAGGAGAGGGACAGCGTAAGCTTGTAAAAAAAAAATGTAGATGTGTCGCCCGGTTTCACCCCGCATGAGTCTCAATCTCGTGGGAATATCGGGATAAAAAGTATCCTAACCCAGGTCATGGTCTATCCATGTGTCAAATTTCATCTAAATCTGTTCAGCCATTTTAGCGTGAAAGCGTAACAAACAAATAAATGAACACAGTTTCGGATTTATAATAGGTGTGGCGATCTACATCGCCACATGCGAACTACGCATCAAAGACCTGACGTCACTCAAATCCTGCATCGCGCAATTAGAGTTTACCGCGCGGTGGACATATATACAAGCTCCTGACTTCAACCTCTGGGCAGTTGCCCGCCAGACACGACACCCGTTTGGTGAGAAGATCCTCCCTGTTCTATGGTGGATGAGTGAACTTTACACCCTGTTCCTCATACCCCTAAATAGGTATTATATTATATTATAAGTACGTACGTATTTTTCTTCTTCTTGTCTGTATATATGTGTGTACATAAATGGTTAAATAAATAAATACTATATAATATAATATTATATTATATTATTATTATATATATATATATATATATATTAACATTAATTCAAGTTAGGATTGTAAATAATATGGTGATGGATGACAATGCTTTTCTACGGTTTCCGTTCCTACAGTAGCTGATGAGGACGACTTTTCCGCAAGTTTTATGGCGTAACAGTCCTACATTCCAATAGTAATTAAGTCAAGAAAAAATCACCGAACTGTACTGACCTCATTCACAGAATAGGTTCCCGCGCCCTTAGTCAGTTGAAAGTTGATAGATATCCCTCGCTTCAGGTTCACTGACCAGGCTGGTTCCTGATGGCCCACGTATATTGATTTTATGTAGCCGTTTTCCTAAAAAAAAATACACATTATTGGTTAACCAGGAAATTCGACCTCTGAGTTTGTTTCGGCCTTTCTTCTCAGAGTAGTCGGATAGGAAACACCGACCTCATCTAGATTATTTTTAATATTTTTTTATATGACGTGTCAAAGTGATTCCGATATAATTTCATTTCATTTAATTTCATTTCATTCATAGTCAATATCATCGTTTATTTATTTATTTAATACTTCAAGCACAGAAATGTACAAAGGCGGACTTAATGCCATAGATATTGTCTACCAGTCAACCTTTGGGTGATGGAGAGACAAACAGTGGTAGGTGCAATTATGAAAAATTGAGAAATAAAAAATTAAGTAATATTTAAAGACACACATATCGATGGCCCCACCGAATAAACATGTAAGAGAAAACAGACAACTTTTCAGAAAAAAATAAAAACGTTTAAACTTCAATAACGCTCATTTAATTGTAAGTAGGTATAAATAATGTATAATCGAATTATAGGTAAAAAAATAAACTATAGACTTGTATATTTACTTTTTTAATAACAACAACGAGTTTCAAGAAATTCATGAAAAACTATTTAATGTTTTTACTCTTGTTAAATTTGCATGACTAGGTCACAGTAATATATCATAACACGTTTATTCGTGTAATAATACACAACAAATAAAACGTAACTACTGTAATGTTACGAACAGTCACATAAGCTTTAAATTAGGACCAGCACCAGCAGTAGTTATAGTAAGAGACAATGCAATACTTTAATTTTAATAACCTATTTATATTCAAACTTCCATTTGATGGAATAAAACATTACTAATAACACACTTTTATTAGGTCGACCTGTATGTATGTAACTATGTAATCAAATCTAAGAAAACTAATTTAACCATCTTCTAAAGATCGTAGCGTTATGAAAATTGGCAGTTGTATGTGATTTTGATGACAATACAATAACATGGTACTGTCGAGCTGATCTGATGATGGAGCCGGAAGATATGAACTGAAACTTCATGATGGATGATCGTATCATAGCCGTGTTTGGACTTGTTAGAAAGGTCTTGTAATGAACGTTGACCATGATTAGGTTTCAAGGTCTGATGATGAAGCCGGAAGATACCGGCACCGGCACCTATAGGTGCACGTAAAAGCGTGTTTTTTAGTGTTTTTTAAACTAATGTTACGAACAGTCACATAAGCTTTAAATTAGGACGAGCACCAGCAATAGTTATAGTAAGAGACAATGCAATACTTTAATTTTAATAACCTATTTATATTCAAACTTCCATTTGATGGAATAAAACATTACTAATAAAATTGGCACACGAATAAACGTGTAAGAAGACATTACCCAAATTCGAAAACAATCACAAATCTTCTCAAAAGTCTGTAGGTTTTTACATGTTTATTCTTGTGTACTTCGCGACTCAAAAAGCATGTAATAGCTTATAAGTACTATTATTCCTATAATTTTTTAATTAATTATTTCCCTAGAATAAAGAAATAATATTATAATAGTCGTGTTTTGAGTCTAAAATTCACATAAAAAAAATAAGTAGGTGCAGGATAGGCAACAGAAACAAAAAAAAAAAAATTGTGTAAGAACTCTTGCACGTTTATTCGGTGGGGCCATCGATATATCAGTCTACTCCCCTTAACTTCCATACTTCTCTGTTAGTCGTCATCTTCCACACAGTCCATCCATCGTTTCTTTTGGTCTTCCCCTACTCTTTTAGACATCGACATTCATACTCAAAACTTTCCTTCACGACATTTTCCTCATTTCTAATCACATCACATGCCCAAACAATGACAACCGATTTCCGCACAACGTTTCGGTCACCGGTGCCACTTTCAGACTTCCTCATATGTACTCATTTCTTAGTCTAAACATTCGCCTAACAGCACACATCCCTCTTAGCATTCTCATGTCAGCTGCATGCAATTGCCTTTCATTCATTCCTTTTGTGTCCCAACATTCTGATCAGATAGCAGGCCTAACCTTCATAGTCAATAGCATTTCTAAAATAGGCCTCTTCTCTACGCGAGGGTGAGAGGATGGGTAGTAGAGAGAGGCATGGGTATCAGGGTCCTACTATTGGCTAATAGTAAGCAGGTGATTCGATCATTGATTGAAGTAATCAATGAGAAGGTTTATGCTATGCGCTGTACGCTATGCGCTATACGCTATGCGCTATGCGCTATGCGCTATGCGCTATACGCTATGCGCAGACAGACACATCAGTGATAGCCTAGTGATGTCACCGTCGGACTGCCAAGTCATAGGTCTGAAGTTCGAAATCCGGGTTCCGAAATCCGAAAAGTCAGAGATGCGTGCCTTGCAAGGCACGCATCTCTGACTTTTCGGATTCATGTGAGAATTGTATAAATATCACTCGGTTAATAAACGGTGAAGGAAACTATTGTGAAGAAACCTGCCTGACAGATATTTCTCGACGGAATTTGAAGCCAAGTCAGAGGCCCATGGGCGGCATAAAACTCTGACATCAGGTCAGTCACTAACCACACGAAAAAGAAAAGAGGAACAGATTACTCGTTTTAAGTGAAGCAGATGAATACACAAAAAACACTCTCCACAAATAATGACTCTTAAGTCTTAGTTGACGCACTTAAAACTTGTTCAGTGACACAGCGCGGCATTAAGATAAGTCGGGCGATTCTGTAAAAATATCAACGTGAAACTTAGGTGAAGTGAGATGTCACTGTCATAAATCGACCGGCAGGATGCTAGGGATTAGCACTATTGACAGCTCACTTAACGCTCACTTCCCCTTAGTTTCACGGTGATATTTTTACAGAATCGACCGACAGGTATTAAACATAGAAACCTGATACTCCAATTCCCAAGGTTCTTGCAAGACTTTATCATCTGAGGTCTCCAGATCGCGCACCGAGCCGTAATTTGTACAACATACTGTTTTCTGAAAATAAAAAGGCACATTTTAATATTCCTTTTCTTAAAACGTTTTGAATGGTTCAACTGCAAAGTAAAGCAACCCTCGCAAGTTTTTTCTGTGGATTTGTGACTCAAACTGATTCTCTTATCGGTCTCGGTTGTCCACAAAATATCCATGACGACCATCCAGGATAGCTGTAGCAGTAATAAGGATACCTGTAATTCTAGCACGTCAGATAATAGAATAGAATTTTCTTTATTCGAGTAACCAAGACTCAACAACAAGATTGTTAGTAAAACTTACGACTATGTTAGTAAGCACAGACACTAAACAAAAACAAGGAAAACATTACAAAAAGTAACAAGAAATAATGGTTGGTCACCGTTGCGATATCCCATGAGAGACGGCACAACAGTGACCCATGTACACACAGTCCAGGCGACTCGCAACCATGCTTAACACACTGTTTGAGCTGCCCCGCACCGTACTACCATTATTTCTCTTTCTACCCGTAAGCAGCGTTACTGTGCTATGGTTTTAGTTTCATGGGTTAAAGTTCTAACTTTACAGTTCTGTGGTGGCTCATTGGTAACGGCCCCGACTAACGATTAGTAAGTTGTGGGTTTGGTACTTTGTGTAAATAATTTCATCAGCACTGCTCTCAAATAATGTATCATGGTTACGGAGCTTCTAATATAAGATACGGCATTGTGCTGTGGAGGAACTCTGTTGTTATAAATAGGGTATTTATAGCCCAAAAACAATGTATTCGTGCTCTTTGTAATGTGCCTTTGACTTCATGTAAACCTATTTTTAAAGATTTAAAAATATTAACTGTTCCCGGTATGTACATATTTGAATGCTGTAAATTTGTTCAAATGCACTCCGAATTATTTCAACGTCTTGGAGACACTGTTACGTTTAACACAAGATATCCTGATAGACTAATTATTCCTCCAATGAAAAGCCACATAAACCACAGAAGTTGCTTTCCAATGGTTATAATAAATTACCAAAATTATATAGGGAACTGCCAATCAACCGTTTTAAAACAATATTATTCAAATGACTTATAGAAAAATCATTCTATTCTGTGAATGAGTACCTAAACTTCAAAGACTCACACTGACATTTTACTATTACAATTTGACAAATGATTGACATTCATAATCTTTAATGTATGTTCCTGTATTAACATAATTTAATTAATGTAATTTTGCGTGCTAGTTTTAGCGAATTGTTTTAGAAACTTTTAAATAGCCCCACCAACTGTAATATTCTTGCAAAAATAAATTTCGTTCCATTTCAAAACGGCGAAGGAAAATATCGTGGGGAACCAAAAATTCAAATTCTAAAGTCATTTATTCAAACTAGGCTGAGAATCAGCACTTTTCGAACGTCAAAATTACATAAGACAGTCCCCCAAAACGCCCACCCTTCACCTTACCTACTTCCTAGTGCACAAACTCGAAGACAAGTGCAAATTCGAAGACAAGTGACATCTACTATCCCGTATTGGGCCCGCGTGGTAGATTATAGCTCACTCCGTCTCAAACAGAGGAGGCCTGTTCCCAGGAGTAAGAACATTATAGGCTGATTATGCTGGTAAAGTTACTGATAAACATTTGAACTTTATTTTTAGGGCTAGTAGTAATTTCCCAAATCCGTTGGGAAATCGCCACTGATCCTGCAGGTTTGTTTAAGCAGCAGTAACCACCGTCTACCAGATACACCTTTATCCAATACCCATGGTATACCAGGTGCTTAAAAAGGGCAAGAACCACTTCCGATCAAAAATCCACCTGCCTGTATAGGTACCACCTTTAAAATAAAGGTAATCCATGGTAGGTCTTGTTCTCTTTACTGTAATTATCTATAGTCTTCATTTATTTCCGTTGCTTATTTCTTTAGTATGTATGTATTTATGTATCTATTATTTAGAATATGTATTTATCTGTGTATATATTCTAGTATATTGTATACTTATTATTTGCACCAACGACAGCCCCATTTTATGTCCAGGCAAATCACTGTCCATTCTAAGGTTGCCTGGAAGAGATCGCGGAAAGCGATAAGGTCGCCCATTGTATATTTTGTAGTGCTTAATAATTATTTTTTGTTATGTATTTTTGTGGTGTACAATAAAGTATATATAAATAAATAATAATAATAAATAATCCTCACCTCAAGCTCATCCAAAGACAACCTAGCCTTCGTAAAGTTGTCGTACACCTGGATATGCACTTTTCCTTCCAGCTGCCAGTACGTGGTGCTCTTCCGAGGGTTCCAGGTGCCAGTGGACACATTACTCTTCAGTACAAAGACGTACTCTGTGTGTTCTTGGGGGAAGAGCAGCTTGAGACCAGTGTTTAGTGTGTTTGAGACGGTTATTGATGCTGGGAAGTAAAAGATAAATATTTGAATACGGGAAATGATGACGCAACAAGATCATGAGTTGAACTAGATTTCATAACACTAGGCCAGTATTCCCCGAATGGTTGAGCAGAGGTGTACAACGCAGCCTCATTTCGCCAGTTATGTTTAGTCATCAAAGTCATCAACCAAGCTCAAATCTAGACTGAGAAATTCCAAATGGGAAAACCCAATGACACTTTGCCTGACTGGGAATCGAACCCGAGACGCCATGGTCAGTTGTCGTGCTTGTGAAAATTGAGGCAGTCTTCAATTAAATTGTTATTACTGCTTACAATTAACTAAGATTTAATTTCGACACAAGTTTTCTTGCACATCATCGAATTTTCTACACTAATATTTTATAGAGAAAAGATTTGTATTTTTGTTTGTAATGAACAAACTCAAAAACTACTGG
Source organism: Agrochola circellaris (assembly GCA_914767755.1). Lineage (NCBI taxonomy): Eukaryota > Metazoa > Arthropoda > Insecta > Lepidoptera > Noctuidae > Agrochola > Agrochola circellaris. The sequence continues at coordinate 24,665,527 of OU611839.1, read as the reverse complement.
ACCGATTTCAAAAATTCTTTCAACATAGAATGCTATATTATCACTAAGTAACATAGGCTATAATTTAAAAAGATATCACGCGGACAAAGCCGCTGGGGGAACTTGCTTCCCCCAGCGGCTTTGTCCGCGTGATATCTTTAATATTTTTTCTTAAATAATTAAATTTATATATACATGTTACTTACCAATCAAAATAAAGAAGATTTTGAAATACATGTTGTGGTTATTCTGAAAGAAAAAGAAGTTTGTTTACAAAACATCGCACATGATTTTATTAATCACATTAAAATAACGCCTTTAGGATTCAGTTGAGGCTCCCTCCATTCTGCAGCAGAGAAAACTGATTCTCTGATGCGCCGGATTCGGGGGAGCGCCTACAGGATCCTAAGGATGGTCTCTGAGAGGCCAGAGTCTACAGAGCTCGGTAGGTTCATCCAGCTTCACGTGACGAGATGATTTTTTGACATGACTGATTTTATTATTGTGTATTTTTTTTTTATGAATGATGACTAACATAGTTTTAAGACCTTTGTAACTAACAATATATGGACAAATAAATTAATATGAATAAAATGAATAATTGAAGGACTAGTAGGCACCCATATCAAGTGACGATATTGCAAAACCGTTGCATTACAACGGTTTTATGGACTTCTAGAGTCAGCGATAACTGCTCTCCATTACTATATATTACTGTGTTGTGTCGTGTCGTCACGCCTTCTAAAGCAGTGTTAGCCAATCAAAACTCTTTATAATTTGACGTAATCCTGAACAGATTCTTTTGATTGGTGTACCACGCGTCACGACACAACACGACACAGTAATGTGTGGGGATGATGCACAGTGAAAAATGTGACTAAGAAATTACTTCAAGAGGAAGGCGGCAGATTATCTTGTCAGCTGATAACAACATACATATCTACTGTGCTCATCAATGTATCTATCAATGGTTTTTATCTCATATCGACACAAATTAAATTTGAATGTAAAATCATGCAGTGGCCTACTTTAAAATGATAATTGTTTTTTTGTTAAATATATTTACACAATTAGTGATACTTTATTCACATTACAATCTAGCCTATTTGTTAATAAGTGATTTAAATATAACATAAACTGCTAAGTAACTATAACATTAAGAAGTCGTCCAATAACGTCTTTCTTATTCACTATAGGGGAGACACTTGATTCACGTGTTCTTTATAAAAGTCAACACTTGCAATACAGTTAAGAGTCACTTACACTGCACTAAACTAACTCAAAAGGTTTTACCCTCTTTAGCCTTCGCACTAATTCAGTGTTGTCCAGGAGTTGGATCGCCTCAACATTCACGTGATGATGAAGTCTGTGTTCATGAGCTTCTGCATATTTTTGTATAACTATGTTTACGACATCCATCTTCAGGTCCCGGTGGAGGTCAGTATTTCTAATGTACCATGCTGATGATTAACATGAGAGGTTCTAAGTACTCCAACGTCTTTATCATTATTCACGCTTTAAGAAACTGTGGCGGCATCTACAACGCCACTTTTGCGTGACGTCACGCAAAATCTTGCATCGCGCATGCTGGGTTTACCGCGCGATGAGTATATTTACGGAGTGTCGACATCAATCGTCGGGGAGTTGCCCTCCGCAAACTCAAACTCAAATTCAAAGCTTTTATTTCAATTAAACCATTTACAGGCACTTTTGAATTGTCAAGGAATCGGTCAGTCAAAAATATGAAGCTAGTTGCCCATTCCAAAACGTAGTAGTTAGGTACCTATGGAGAAGAACGGGCAAGAAACTCCACGGACACTCTTTTAAATAAAATAAATTGTTACAAAGTATTGGTTACATCATTTATGTTGAAATTATACATGTGAGAACAATGTAGAAAGACGTGCACGTTAGAAGCGTCCGTAATAAAAAGATAAAACAAAGAACAATTCAAAAATTAAAATCAGCCATGGCCGCTAAGAGTTGACCAGTCCCAACTGACGGCGCCCGTTCACGAACATGACGCATGGATCAGCACCATTCAGCTCAACCATTTTGAAGGGAGCATAACCAAACACAACACCCAGCTGGAGGACCTTCCTTTTCTATGGAGGATGAGTGAACTTTACACACTATTACACGAGCATTTACTTGCTTAAAAGGTGATCTCCAACTCATGGGTATTTATTTGTGTAAATGCAACAAAATGTTAAAAAAAAAAAATGCCTCAGCCTCTATACAGTGGCTTGCGGACGGTGAGCAATGGGTAGCTCGCCGTCTGATAGCGACCAGGCCCGGGTCGACGGCGCGTTGTGTTCCACGCGCGCCTCAAAGAGATGTCAGCACCAACTGACGGGGTCCGGAAGGGCCAATGTCTGCCGGGGTTGCGAGTTTGTCCGAAAGGGATATCGCGACCCCGGCACACAGGCAACGGAAGGAACACGGGTGGGTTTTAGTCAGTAAAAGTCTGACATGCCCTCCCGCTCCGCCTAGAGCGGGACAAGTTATTTGATAATTTCCCACGCTCAAAAAAAAAAAAAAGCTTCTGTACAGTATTGTGTATGCCGTGGTCAAAATATCAAACAGTTAGCAGTAGTAACTGCTGCCTAGATTACTGGACACTTTAGTATACAGTCAAGTATGGTTCTAAGGAATTATTGGGACGCCTATTTTCAGCAGTGAGAGCAGTAGTGGTAACAGCCGCATCTTACAAATTGTTGGTCGAATCCAAGTAGGCGCTTTACTTTTTGTAAATTATTTTATCACCACTGCTCTCAAAACGCTTTTAGAATACATCAGAAACAATATTAAATAGTGTAAAGTGTGTATTTAATAGTGCGTGTAATAAAACAGTAGTAATGGACGTTAAACTGCTTGCAAACAAATCGATTGATGGTTGTTCATTCTTAATAATGTTTATTCTTAATAATTTGGTTCAATACTTTGACTGAGCGAATCAGATAAGAATTGCTACGCTAAACTTTGCGAGCGTAAGGACCATGAAGAAGATTTCTCAAACGAGATTGTCAAGGTGGAACATTCTGAGACAGTTTAGAAAGACATTCAGGACATTCACATTGACATTGTTGAAAATTATATACAAAATTTTATGATTACTTTGTAAAGTATTATATTATTTTAATTATTGTGAATGTGAGGAATACGTGGATATTTTTTTTTTTAACTTTCATTTATTTTTTCTTTCTCAGTTAGTTTTAATGATGGTCTGGCAGTCTGAGTAATTGATGCGGCCTACCCAACTTTTCTTTGGTATTGTTCGTCGAGTTGATCTCCTTAAGTTTTGAGTTACTGACAAATGCTTGCATTGACAGGACAGGTCCATTCAAATCTGTGTGGTTCTTTCCTCAAAAGTCCATTTAAGACACTAATCTACATGATTCTCATATGGCCTGACCAAGATTATGTCTGGACTTTAAAACTGACTGCGACCTCTGAGTTTGTTTCAGCCTTTCTTCTCAGAGTAGTCAGATCATCTATCTTATTTTTAATATGCCGTTTAAAAGTGATTCCGATATCCTATTTACAGAATAAACAATTTCATTTCAATCCTTGATTGTGCTATGTTCATTAGGAACCATAAGCCATACTTATCCAAGTTACAAGTGGAAGTAAGTGGAACCAAGCGCATCGTTTAAAGTAACTCTGATAAGGGATTTACCATTTGTAACCTCGTGAATTTTAAAGCCGGCATGAGCCCTGAAGAGATCGTAAAGCCGACCCTACCACCACCTCCCTGACTGGCAAATATTTTATCTATAAAGCTTCATGCAGACGCGACACCGGTTATTGTTATACCGTCAAGTTTTCTTAGAAATTGAATTGTTCGTGTCGCGGCGCGGCATCGCGTCGCGCTGGTCTGTACGAGCTTTAAGGCATGACCTTCTTTTCTTGTATATCTTATGCCCAGCAGTGGATGAAGTCGGGCAGAAGATGATGATGACGTCTCGTGTCAACACGAAGTAAGAAATAAACTGTACAACCGCGGTCACCGACCCCTATTTCCAGCGTCACATGCTATTTTGGACGATGCCTAATTCCAGTATTGTGGTACTTACAAACATTAAAACTTAACACTAAAATTACGAGCGCACTTACATTAATTTCACTTTCACACTGAGTTTAACACTCTCACTGTAGAAGCTATTATTAATAATAATAAATATTATTAATCATTATTATTATATCACAGTCCGCTGTGTAATGTGTTCGGACATCGCCGCTTAAATGACTCTGACTTCGTATTAGTGGGAAAGTGGTATAAGTCTAAAATCGGATATATTTATTTGTCGCCAATTTATTGTTAAATTTATTTTAATTTTTTTTTGCAGTTTTTTTTTAATAACCATTGGATTTTAATATCTTGAATGATTAAAGTTTATTGTTAATAGAATGGCGAGTACCTACTACCAAGCATATTTTTTTTTTTTCCTCTGTACCTGGCCTGTATTGTAACCATATCATGATTTAAAAGAGTGTCCGTGGAGTTTCTTGCCCGTTCTTCTCCATAGGTACCTACTACGTTCATTCCATTCCAAAAATGGGCATCTAGCTTCATCTTTCTGACTAACCGACCCCCTTGACAATTCAAAAGTGCCTGTAATTTGTTTATTTGAAATAAATGCTTTGAGTTTTGTGTTTGGCCATACATAAACTGTATGCTAAATTGTATTTGTGTGTTCACTTTATTTTAATTTATTTGTTTATTTAAGTAATTTATGTACACACATATGCAGAGTGTCAGAGACATAGACGCGAAGCCGGCTACCATGGATTCAGTACATGATTCTGAACCCCCCTGAAATGAAATTTTTCGTCGGTTATTAAAAAAATATGGAGCTGCTCCATACATTTTGACCGCGTAGGTATTGCACTTTTCTATGAAACAGCTGTATTTTTTTTTTAAACCGATGAAAAATTTCAATTCACGGTTGTTCAGAATCATGTACTGAATCCATGGTAGCCGGCTTCGCGTCGATGTCCCTGCCACCCTGTATAAACAGACAAGAAAAAAAGAACAGAAAAATACATACAAAGGTGATGTTGCTGGCAAAATACAATGACTTTAAGGTTGTAAGATCTACCCTTGTAAACTATTTATTTTCTTGCAAATAAACAATATGAATTTGTGTTCGAACAACAATTTAATCCACATTTATTTCAATTCCATACTTACACCACTTCCCTACTAATTCCCTTATCAAAGAGCGTTGATAAGTCAGTTGACCTATGACCCTCATAATGAAAGACTCATTAAGATCCACCCAGTATACTTTGACCTCTTACATCTCATAGTTCTACCTCCATTTCAAACTAATTACTTGAAAAAAGGGAAGGGGGAGAGCTCATTATAATTTGCTACACTACAGTACAATTTCTTGAAGTTCTATGCAAGGCCGCTAAAGAAAAAAATATATGTAACGTGTTTCTTAAGTATAATCAGCTTATAATGTTCCCACTGCTGGGCACAAGCCTCCTCTCTGTGAGAGGGAGTGGGTCGTAATCCACCACGCGGGCCCAGTGCGGGTTGATAGATGTCACTTGTCTTCGAATTTTTGGTTCTTGAACATGCCGGTTTCCTCTCGATATTTTCCTTGACCGTTTTGAAGGCAGTGGTGATGAAATAAAATGCATTATCTGGGTTCAAACCCACGTCGTGGAAACTCATGGTCGGGACCGTTACCACTGTCAAAGTATTTTTTTGCTTTTTTAATCTTCTATCTAATCAGCATGAACTATGGGATTAAAGAAAGCCGTGCCACGTATTTTTAAGTAGGTATCGCTACTTACGGAGGCTATTTTAATGTATCACAGCTGTTAAATGCAGCTCGTTGTGGATATAAATGTATCGGGACCATATTTATTTTTAAAAAAACATCTTAACTGAATACCTACAATATGAGCAAATAAATGATTTCTATTTCTATTGGCGTGGTACTTTTCGTGTGGTTAGTGCGCGAAATCAGTAGTTTCGGCCGTCGTTACGGGCACTTCGTTCTCCGTCTCACTTACAGACATATCGTAAGTGAGAAGGAGAGCGAAGCGCCCGTACGTATTTCGCTTAAGGAATAGGCCCCCTGGTGTCAGAGTTTTATAGCCGCCCATGGGCCTTTGACAACGTGACTATCGCCGCGATTCTCTTGTCCGTGGAGATGGGGCCTTACCGGCAGGGACTGCATTACCCAAAAATTAAGGTACCTCCTTTAAATTTCAGTATGACGTCATACCGTTAAATAAGGGTTATCAAAATATTTCGATATCGTTATTTTTTCAGTAGCGGAATTTTGAGGTTGGAAATGCATTCCGGTATATTTCGGTAGAAATACTATAACCTTTATAATTGTATCGGTAGCAGTACCTTAACCTTTATAAATGAAACCTTGATAAACAAACAAAGAGATAAGTAAAAGAGTGCAGCAAACAAAATACACAAGTTCTAACGTGTTCATACCCCCGCGCACCTGCGCCGCGCCGTCTCACATGTTTTTCGGTACCGAAATCGTGTAAAGGTTAAATAACGGTTTAGCCGAACCTTTATTTAAAAAGGTATCGGTATAGCTCAAACCCTTATTTTAAACCGGTACCGGTATATTTTTGAGGTATCTTAACCTTTAACCGTAGCTGCTTTCAGTCCCCGCTTACCGGAATGGCGAACTGGCGGAATACGTGTGTACCTACGCTTTGCCTTTTCGAAGAATTAAGGAGTGATATTGTGTTAAGTCACCCAAAGGGCAATGGAGAGGGCTATGCTTGGAGTTTCTCTACGTGATCGAAATGAAGAGATTCGTAGGAGAACTAAGGTAACCGACATAGCCCGAAGAATTGCATAGCTTAAGTGGTAGTGGGCAGGACACATTGCTCGCAGAACAGATGGCCGATGGGGCCAAGAGGTTCTGGAGTGGTGACCGCGTACCGGAAGATGTAGCGTTGAAAGGTGGACCGATGACCTGGTGAAGGCCGCAGGAAGCCGCTGTATGCGAGAAATAAAGAACCGGTTGAAGTGGTGGTGCTTGAGGGAGGCCTATGTCTAGCAGTGGACGTCTTTTGGCTGACATGATGATGATTGTGTTATGTTTTCTTTACCTTAACTACCAATTTTATTTTTTCAGAATCTTTTGCGCTGGAAAAGATTTTCGGACAGAAAATGTTAGTTCCTATAATTAGTAATGTTTAAGAAACCATTAGATGATCTTACTTACTATAGAACAAGGCTGCTTAATCCCAGGCCACCAAGTGGCCCGTCAACGCATTTTGAGAACAGATTTCAGTACTTCAAACCAGCCGGTCGATTCTGTAAAAATATCACCGTGAAACTTAGGTGAAGTGAGCTGTCAATACTGTTAATCCCTAGCATCCTGCCGGTCAATTTGTGACAGTGACAGCTCACTTCACGGTCACTTCACCTAAGTTTCACGTTGATATTTTTACAGAATCGACCGACTGGTCTAAATAACATTTTGGTGCATATGAACTAGAACTTCATACCAATTAGTAGGATTAGCCAACAATAAAACATTATTTTCAAACTTGATTTTTATCGACCTCAGATTTGTTGCCAAATATTGATAAGTTAAGTATCAAGTAATTAAGTATCTCATTTATTTTGAATTTTGTTTACTAATTGTATTTTATGTTTAGTTTTCATAAATATTTTTCTAATTTAATACGATGTTGTTTTGTGGTAAATGCTGTGTATACATATAATAGGCATACATACCAGTAGTTGTATTATAGTATTGTTCTGTTTTAAATTTTGTGTATGTCCTGCTGTTGGTGTACCAAATAAATAAAATAAAAAAATAAAATATGGCACCAACCACAAAAAAAAACAGTTGTTGTATCAGTGAAGTTTTTTTTTAATATTATTATATCTAAGAGTAACTTAAAATTTAATTTTAATAGCTTGGTATCTACTATAAGCTAATGATGTAAGCAAGTTTTATTTACTAGATGGCCCGCCGGCTGACACACAATCAAAATTATGGCCGACCTTATATTGGTTGGGCAACCTTGCTATAGAACAACTATTACACTACCACCATTTAGCTTATAAAATTTTGTCATTACTTCAATTTAAAAGTCATTTATTCAAACTAGGCTGAGAATCAGCACTTTTCGAACGTCAAAATTACATAAGACAGTCCCCCAAAACGACCCTTCACCACTTTAGCTGGGAAGAAGAAGTGGCGCAACAAACACCCCTGCAGCACAGCTGTCTGTTCAGTTAGAAACAATTGATTCTATATAATGGTATGCAAAATAATTAAATCATGCAACACAAAACATAATTCAAATTATAAATTATGAGCCATATGTCAGCTCGCTCACGCCAATATACTAACCAAATAACATCGAGAACTATACTCGGGCAGAGATTAAAAATAAAAAACTAAACGTTAACAGAATCCAAAGGACGTGCCCGCTTACATAGTACATAACTTGTGAAAGAAAATAAATTATTTGTATTTATTTGTATGATCTGACCAAGATTATATCTGGACTTTAAAAGAGACTGCGACCTCCAAAGCAAGTACCAAAGTCACTCATATTCTTTCTTTCTTCCTCAAAATACCATTTCAGACACTAATCTACATGGTCCTCATATGGTTTGACCAAGATTAGGTCCGGATTTGAAAAGAGACTGCGACCTCTGAGTTTGTTTCGGCCTTTCTTCTCAGAGTAGTCAGATAGGAAACGCCAACCTCGTCTAGCTTTTTTTAAATATAATTGCCATATAAAAGTGTTTGTACAAACTTACTGACAGAAATAAAATCATTTACCAATATTCAAATTAACAATAATTTACATAAATCGATTTCATCCTTTCTCTCAAAATCCTGGACCGTGGCAGGTCAGACTGAAAACCGACCACAACATAGTTAAAAATATGCATCCATGTAATATATTTTTTAAATAAAAATCCCCTCCGACGTCACACAATTTTTCCCCTCCATCGACGCAGATAATCACAACGGGGTGCAAAAAGCTTAAAAATAGGTCAAAAAGGGGTTGAAAAACTTACTTTAAAAGCATTTCACCCCCGACCGATTATATTATTTAAAGGTTTTACAACCCTTTTTTTGAGTTAATGAAGCTCAAGGGTAGTTTAGTGCGGTTAAGCAAGTGGACCGAGGTAAGAGGATGGATGGGTGGGTTTTTAGGACAGTAGGTTTTGGATGATTTTTACGCTCGTGTGGTTGTGTTTATTTTAAGTAGATGATTAGAAACTTTTATGGGTACGTAGTAAACACATTGTATGTTATTTTTATCAACTTTTGGGTCAAAAGTTCTGAAAACAAGAAGAATTCTAAATTACCTTGTTAGTTTAAGCACAGAGTAATACAGACGGCTCACTCCACAATTTAGATATGAAGCTTCAAGCACGCTGCGAGCTCGTCTTGTCGGGCCAATTCAGTGAGCGTAACGGAGTCAAAAGATATAAGAGTTACGCGATAGAAAGAGAGGCAACTTCTAGGTAATTGGCGCTGTATCATAATCATAATGGTTTTGGTTTATACACTTCAAATCTGTTGGATAGGTACGATATTTCCTTCAAAGTACAAAAGTTCTGCTTCGATAAAACCTACCTACTTTTGCTCTCAACTGTGAGTATTTATATACCTGTCGGTCGATTCTGTAAAAATATCAATGTGAAACTTAGGTGAAGTGAGCGTGAAGTGAGCTTTCAACGTGTAAACGACAAATGAATAAACGTAACTATGTACAAACATCAATTTGCTATAAGAATCTACATATTTTTTCAAGCCTGCGTTGTCCCACATCTACATTACATATTGTTATTTCTTTTGTATATATATGTCGGAAATATTTTACTGAGTTAACTAATCAGCACGCCAGCGCCGCCTAGCGGCATCCGACAGAGTCTACAACATAACGCTGGGACCGGCCGGAGGTCAGCACACTTCATAGGCGGCGGTCAAGAAAAACTGTCGCGCGTTCCGAATAGTTGTGTCGTGTACCTACAGTCACTGAATTGCTAGTACAGTACTGTTTAGAGCTGTACTTTATTACGGAGCGGAGCGGAGTGGGGCGCGTCAAAGTAGATATTTTATCCCGATATTGTCACAGGATCGAGACTAAGGCTGCCTGTTCATTGAAGCGGAGCGAGGCAGCGAAGTTGAGCGGAGTTACGGACAGTGTCTGTTCATTGATGCGGAGCGAGTCAGCGGAGCGGAGTTTCGGACTGTGCGGACGCTAGGTAGCGGAGCGGAGTTGCGGACTGTGCGGACTTTTGTACCCGGCCTCCCCGAAGTTGAAACAAAGAGGCCACATATAAACTAGCCCAGCCGGGGCACGCACGCACTACTCCCCCTCCCCCTGGCGCCGCGGCTGCAATACTCCGCGGCCGGTTTTTTACCGCATATATCCTCTCCGCTTCCCCGCTCCGCTTCCCCGCTCCACTTCCCCGCTCCGCTTCCCCGCTCCGCTTCTCCGCCCTGCTTCCCGGTTTTGTATGAATTTTTAAACTACTTCGCAAATCCCTGTCTACTGAAGCGGAGCGGAGATTTTATGCAATTCCATTGGTTAATATTGGCACAGCTCCACTCCGCTCCTCTCCTCTCCACTTCAGTGGACAGGCAGCCTTATGCGGGTGAAAACGCGCTGCTAGTACCTACATAGATCCAACTTTTAGATTACAAAAAAGTCTTATTTTTTTCAAGAAATCTCTTTGGTATTACGACTTGTTCACTAATTCTTCGTAAATTATGAAATAAAACCACAGCTATATCATTATTATATTTTATTAATAATTAATAATAAAATCAAAATGCAATACTAAACATTTTATTATTATTTACAATCACAACTCAACTGTGTTATTAAAACTAGCCTTTGCTTTTCGTTACATTTAAAAGTATTAAATTTAAAAAAAACAAACAAGGCTCCATACCGTACATTTTGCCTAAGCCGTACATTTTTTTTTAAAATGAAATAAATAAACAATGCCAACTAAGATTCTAAAACATCTCGCTCAATCAATTCGAGTAACTAATGTATCTAAAGTCCGTCTGTGTGAATTTTGTTTGTAGATATTATTTTTCAATACATTTACAAAAAGAATTATATTCTACTATTACATAACATAACATGATGATCCCTGGCATGTAATCCCCGATGTACCTATATTCTAAATCTCTTGTAATAGGGGGCGAGCCGATTGCCATCAACCGGGCACAAATCCAGACTCCGGGCTTCAACTGAGAGATGCCTAATGGAAAAACCCAATAACACTTTACCCGACCCGTGAATCGAACCCAGGACCTTACGCTCAGCAGTAGCGCTAGCCAACCCAACGAGGCAGTTTTAATTAGCGTGCGCGACTGCTAGTTACTAGCCTGAGGTATGTGAGCGTTGAGACAGGGGAAGGCGCCATTGACAAAATTGACAGACTGAGTTAGCTTGCCTTGGTCTACCTCCCCCGTCTAACCCCTCACATACCTTAGGCGGCGACGAACTCTCGCGGACTATAAACAATTGCTTAAAAATCTTATCAACGTACGTCAAACAAATAGTTTTTATGACAGCTGCGCCGACGGTATGAAATGTTACCATTTTAAATATTTTATTTTATATAAACATTTCGGACTAAGTATTGTATTTATTCATTTTATTTTTGTCTCATTTTGTTATTTCACTATATGCTGCACCGGTTGACGTCATCACGTCAACGCCGGCTGTCGCTGAAAACCAGCGTTGGGGCTCTGTCTCGCATAGGGTCGCAGCATTATGCTGAGCGATGGCCGTTTTGCGTGGATGTGACGCATATTTTCCCCCAAATTGTTTATTTTTGTGTTTTGTTCTTTCTTTGCGTCATGTGTACCGCAAATAAACGTATTTTCTTTCTTTTTTTTTTTCTTTCTTATCTGTAATTGTTTAAACGATATAGTAGTGTCCTGTTTCCCAGTATCCCCATAATAACGGATTCGTCCCTAAAACGAAAGCTTTGGCAGAAGTTACTTAAAGGTCTACAGAACCATATTTTACTCGATTGCCAAAATAAAAGTGGGTCTATACATTAAATGTACATAAAAGACTTTTGTTTCACTCAATGTATGCAAAACTTTAGACTGTTCAACGTACTTACAGACATTCCAATACTTTTACATTTTACATAAATACTTAAAAATTACGTATAAAATATTTCAAATGTACCTACAGTATATTTATCTAGCGATCTTTAACAGTTTTTTAAAATATATTTCTTAATAATTATTAATTTTCAATCTAGACCGTGTCTTGAATGTATAGTAAGACGAATGTACACAACAATAAATATATAAAAACCCGCGATTTTTATCGTGATTTTTAGAGTCAGGACTCTATAATGCCATCCCAGATACAAAGCTGAAATGTATGGTATGGTAGGTATTTCAGTATAACAAAAGACAGTATGTACAGTTCTAGGTCATACTATACATTCCATTTCAGGACAACATTTGGCAGTATTTTAAAAAACCTCCCAGTTCTGTTATGCATGTTATCATATTAATTTATCCTATACATTTACTTGTCAAATCTCCAAATGCTAAAATTGGTTTTGATTCCGGGGCAAACTTCTCTCATACTCCTGTGTATTGTTGGGAAAAGATCGTTTCAAACAGAGAAAAGGCAAGGATTTTAAACCACTCCCTCCGATTGCCACCTTGCCTAAAAAGGTGACTTAAACACATCGGGAAAATCCTGTGTAAAGTTACAAAACTGAAGCCTGAGAACTTCTAAAGTTATTTCGGATAACATGCATCAAGAACTGTTTTCAATTTGTTTTAATAAAACATAGCCACATTCACATTTCTTGCTGCAAATGACATAATATGGGGTTGCATCAAAATAGCCTCCACGACCAATGACGTATTATATTATATAGACACGTCATAAACCAACATCTCGGCGCTTAAAAACGGCGAAAATACTAGATAGCTACTTATACGCGTGAAGAAAGGGAAAGAAAATATGACACCGTAAGGGGTGTCTGTTGCTAGAGGGAGATAAAACAAACGTAGCGTCGCGCGACAGGTTGGTGCGTAACTAAGCGCGATGTGGCCAATTGGCTTAATTTCATGTTGTCATTTTAGAGTGCGGACAACGTATCTATAGTTTTATATATCATTGTCCACGACTATACGAATGAACCCAGGATGATGAGGCCTTGCTGACTGGGTTCATATATTTACCACTGCATGAGCCATTCTCTTGTCGGTCGATAGGGCGATTGCTGGGGAAGTCCTATGTCCGGCAATGGACGGTAGCTATTATTGAAGTGTTATTTGCTATTAGCTGGTGCCAGCTGGATGAGAGTTGCTAATAATCGAGCTGAATGACGTGCAATTGGAGAGGCTCTAGCAGTGGACCGCTGTAAGCTAATGATGATGTTGCCCAGGATGAGCTATTGATACCTACTCTCATAATATACAGGATGTTAAATAAATTGCTTGCCGTAGTGGTAGATTCAGTATCGATAAAGGAAACAAGTTTTTTTTTTTTTTTTTAACTTGAAAAAATTATTGCAAGGTCAACCTAATTTAGTACCTACTAACTTAAAATAGCAATCGTTTATAATTGAAACTATTTTATTTGTTTAAATGCTTTACCTATCATTCACCCGGCCTTGTCGAAGTGTTCGGGCGTAGGTATTTCATTGCGTTCGATAATAGATAGGTAACTCTAGGAAATTATTAATTATGTAACATTTAAACAAAATAACAACTTATTTTAAGCATTTTTTTAATCAATTCTAAACGACTGCTATTTAATTAGTAGGTACAACATTAGGTCACCTTATGATAATTTTCGTTTTTTTTTACTTTCTTTAAAAGTTTTTTTTTTTCGGTTTCTTTATCGACTCTGAACTCACCCTGAAACCATGGCACGCAATTTCTTTAACTCCCTGTATGTATAGTTCACACCGATAAGAACGAAGAAAAAGGTCCTTACCTACAAACATGTCACTTGCAGCTGTCCATGTATTTAGCCACTATAATATACATTACAACATATACGTAAACTATATACATTAATTAAATAAGAACACAGTTTTATTTGTATTTACTTTGTCTTAAAAATATAACTAATATAGCTACTGTCGTATAATTTTTCTTATAAATTCGTTGCCGGTTCAAATACTATTATAGCTATTTTTTTAGTATCGGTGAATGACATTCGAAAGAAATGAATGTATATTCTGTCATGTACAGATTGACTTAAATTATTATCTATACATTTTTTGGGATAGGCCATTAGTTTACTATTAAATGTACACATTGACCAATGAATGTATTTTTGGCCAAACATTTTTTGGCCTGTATAAAAGTTAAATGTCAAGGAATCTACAAGTAACCCAAGTTAGTTTTCTTCATAACAGTTAGCCCACTCTTATACAATAGAGAAACACATCGCAAAATGTTTATAGTTTCCATCTTGCAGATTATTTTGATTTCAATAACAATAGGTAGGTAAAAGTTTCAAGTATAGAATTAAAAACCATTAATCCGCAATGATCTATCCCATGATACAGATTAAAAACTATCAACATTTCACAGCATACAAACTTAGTTTTTATTTACCCTAAACCTCTTAAGGGGTCAATGACGCTGAAATCGCGAAAAAAGAAATTCGCTGTTCCCTACATTTATGTTTACATAGCTTATCAGAATGTAGGGAACGGCTGTTTTTTTTTTCGGTATTTCGGCGTTGGTCCCATAGTGAAAGTTGTTCGTAATGATGAGTACAATGATCCCTTAAGAGATTTAGGGTTAACAAAAACTAAGCTTGTATAACCGGACTTACAAACAACACCGCACACCAAAAACCTTTTTAAAACATCACTCAATCAAATAACGTTTGCCTATATATTCTGTAAAATCTCACCGTGATGACTTATTTGAAGTGAGCTGTCATTCCACGCTTGACAATATTGACAGCTCACTTCACATAAGCGTTCACACACGTTCAAAAGTCACACTTCACTCACTGAGTCTACATTGTCATTTCATTTCTTGACTTTTACAAGTCACTTTTCTAGGCCATTTGTCTAGTTAAAACCACGTGCTTTTTAGGATAGGCTACGCAACTATTTGCACGTGTTTCTTCTCCCGAGGTTCCTTTAAAACGTACGAAGTCGTTCTTCTTAGAGAGCCGACAGAATCTGGAATAAAATACAATATCAGAATGTACCTGGTACTTACAAGGCCAATTATACAATAGAAGATGTTGGCAAATTTCATTTATATTGATATTATTTAATATTGGAACATTAACACTATTTACGTGGGTCACGTCAAATGTATCATCAGAATGGCACAGGGCCTAGTATAGTTCCCTGCGGCACACTAACTGTGGAGCGCGTGCGGGCGGCTGGCGCGGGCGGGGCGCGCGGGGGACGCGGGCGCGGAGGCGGGGCCGCGCCCGCCGCGCCGCTACGACCAGCGCAGCTCCTTCAGCTCCACGCTGCTGCTGCGGGAGTGCTGCGGGACATGGTAGATAGTGTCAAAGGCTTTGTTTAGAACAAAATGAACATAAATCGATCAAATCTCTTTGGACCTGTAAACGCGCAGTTCCATTGCTTCCCGCGGCTACGTTACGCATGTTTACTTAGCTTCGCTGAAAATATAGGTGAGATCATCCACTGCAACCCACGGCCACGCTACGGATGCGTGGGTGGCAAATCAATGAATACGCAGCTGACGTGCATAATCTCAAAATGCATATCCAACGCAGCATTGGAATTGCGCCTTAAGGCAATTTATACATTTACACGGAAATATGAATTTATTATACAAATATTGAATAGTTGAGACAATTAGTAAAATTAAACATAATATCTCATCGAAATCGCATTGAATATCTGAATCTCAATACTTTTTGCGGAACAGCAAATAAATAAACAATAGTGACACATGAATATAGCCCGTTGATTTCCTGATTAATCTACGAAGGTATTATAACTTCTATTTTGCGGTACTTCTTTAACAGAGAAATTCGTTACTAATACGGGGTTATTTTAACCTTATAACCTCTTCTCTCTCACTCACCTGGTATCTAGAAGTAGCTGGAGGCACATGTGTAGCTGGAGAGCACCTGGAACATCCAGGTCTTAGCACTGTCCTGCTGGAGGAACCACCCCTCATCGCTGTTCTTAACTCCTGGAAAAATAATGATGATTATATCAAAAGAACATAGTCGCTTGATAAAACTTCAGTTCATAGAAATAATTCATTGCTTCATTCGTCCTTATCCATTGAAGTTCGTATCTTCACCAGATATTGGTAAAACTATAAAGCAATTGATTTTAGCAATCAAGCTGTTAAACTGTTTCATCCAGAAAGTAGACACAATTGATACAATTCTTTATTTTACTATATTTTTTATACCAATTACTTTGTAGGCCAATTTTGATTAGTTGACAGAAATTAAACCCATCTCAGACCAGTCATCCGGTAGCTAGCATTAGATTTTCCAACATACCACCATCATACCCTGAAATATCAGAGCTTTGATCAGTTTCAGAAATCTTACCTGTCCCATTTCACTGCAAAGTGACTGTCTCCCTTGCGTAGCATTTTTCCTAGTATTCCAACAGAACTCTAATATCGCCACCACGATTGCAAGAGCTAGCCCGCACAATAGAGTTACAAAAACACCACCTACAAAGAAAATTATAATTATGTATCATTATGTATGTTCAATCCCCAACCATTGCACAAGGATACAATTCCATAGCTGCCCACGGTTAGGTTACAAACGTGTACTCAGCTTAACTTTGTATGAAAATGCAGGTACATATGAACCGCGGAGATAACCTGCGTAACCCTTTTATGGACACCCATCGCAGCAGTGGAAATGCGTCTTGACACACGCCTAGCACAAAAGAAAAACAAACAATAGTCTAAGTCTAGCGACACATCTACTGAAAATACGCGATGCAATGCTTTTTATGTTACCAGCAACAAATCAGGCCGATATTACGTCGCATTTTGACGTAACAGTAAACATCGGCTAAGCAGAAATAGGCTCCTTTGCATTTTGTAAATATACAAAATACGAGGCGTAATTGTCTTAATGTTGTGTCATAGCTACCGAAACCGTCTTTAGTAAGCGTACAATTAGCAGCCGAGTTACGAAGACGTAATTTCGGCAGGTGTGTCGCTACACTAAGGCAGGTGAGTCGGTTACTTGTCAGCATGTAAACAATATCGATGACCGCATCACTTACCATCAGGTGACACAGCGGTCAAACGCGAGCCTGTACGATATAAAAAGATGATCTTATTTATACTTTTTACAGCTTGGAAAAAAAGAGTGTGGAAAAAATGAGGGCGCCACTTTCGCACTTAGGTCACTTCGAATGAAAAAGAATTTAAGCAAATTGTTAAAAACGCTGCTTGGGGGTGACTTAAACCTTACTAGCACTTGTCGGCAAAGTAGTGCCATCATCATAGGTCGGCTTTTTTATTTAGTTCCAAATGTCACCACGCCAGACTCTTTTATGTCGAACTGTATGTTATTGGATGGCAAACAAGCCCACAGCCCACTTGATGGTAAGAGCTGACACTGTCGATTTCACAGCGTGTTTCCAGGGAAGGGATTTGTGAACGTGCTCTCAGCAGATGCGAAGCGAGCTAGCCACGACCACGCAACGTGTTCGCCGCGTTTTCACAATATTGTACACTCGCTTGTCGCACTCTCTCTTGTGCACTGAGGTCAATCGCTCTCGTTCCGCGAACTCGTTGCACACACGTGGCGTGCTCGGTAATCAATCGCCAGGCTGGAAACACGCTCGCAAATCGCCAGTGTGATATGGCCCTAAGTGGTCACCGCCGACTATCTGTAATACCAGGGCCATCGCAGGTGAGTTGCCATCCCAGAGACAAAGCTGAACAGTTTCATATCAATTACACCGGCTCCCGTGAAACCGGCACACAGTACAGTAATAGAATAGTTATCGTGGTTGTATTTCCTCGGGCGAGCCCCTTCACAAAGATCTGTACTACTACATCTCTTAGTCCACATACACACGAGCGGCGCGCGTTAAGAGCGTTTATTCTGAAAGTCCTTGTTTTGATTAATTTGGCAATATTACTGTATGGAAATAAGACAAATGGCTAACTAGCGAACTAGAAAATTAATAATGAATTGCAATAATAACATTGAATATGATGTTAACCGTTTTAAGTGTAAAAAAGGCATTGGGAAAGTATCCAACTAACTTTTTTTACATCTAAGACTAAATATTCGGTGTTAAGATATTAATTATTGCATTTCGTAATCAATATTTTAGTTTACCAGTTAGCCACATTTCATATTTCCATACAGTAATATTGCCAAATTAATTAAAACAGGTAAATATTTGACAGCTGCTTGGGACGTTGCCAACTTTTACGATAAGCGTTCTTAACGGCAAAAGCAACTTAGGCCACCGACACGTGTTGACGTGTGCCGCTCGTGGTATGAGCACAATGGAATAATGCACAGCCGATCGATTCTGTAAAAATATCACCGTGAAACTTAGTGTTATCCCTAGCATCCTGCGGGTCGATTTGTGACAGTGACAGCTCACTTCACGCTCACTCCACTTAAGTTTCACGTTGATCTTTTTACAGAATCGACCGACAGGTCTCAGAGTGCACTGATGCGCAAAAGTGTTTTTTGTATGGCTCCAATTATTTACAATAAGTTTCCCAATGGCTGGAAAGAGCTAACCGTAGCAGCATTTAAAAGGATAGTAAAATCTTTTTTAGCTAGTAAACCATATTATGATGTGAATGATTTTTTAAGGGAATAATTTTAAATTGGCATGCTTTTTTTTATATATTAATATTAATTTAATATGAAATTTATGTAATGTAATAATAATTTTGATAGTGATGTTTGTACTGAATATTTTGGACTGACGTTGACATTATTTTTTAATTATTTTTTTGTTTTTTTTATTTTTTATTACTGAATATTTGACAATTGTTTAAATTCTAATTTTTATTAATATTTGCACACCATGACAATATGGTAAACATGTTAGCACAACTCCATGTACTTATATAATACCTTGCATGCACTGTATTGTATGTACACACATGTTTGAGCAAATAAAGTTATCTGAATCTGAATTCCTGTTTAATTTTTGAATTGTTCTTTGTTTTATCTTTTTATTACGAATGCTGTTTCTATTGTTCTCACATGTATAATTTCAACATGAATGGTACATCATTAACAGCATAATATGCAAGTCTATTAACTGCTCCCAAATTACAATTTTTACTTTTTTTATTTATTTTTTACATTCTTCCTTGACATAATAATCTTAATATTTGACATTATATAACTACAATTAAATTACAACACTTTATTAGTGACTTTTGTGTACATGATAATTATGTAGGTTTGTTACAGTTGTAATAGCAATCATGTCATTTCGTTTAAAATAGGTTTTTATTTTTATAATTATATATTATATAATTTATTAATATTTTAAATAGATTCTTTTCTCTTTTGTGAATGTGAGAACGCTGTAGGCTTAGTGGACTGTAGATTTATTAACCACCTTCTATTTTGTTAAGTACCTGGTACTTGTTGAAAGACCTACACTGTCCTTCCATACCTATTAATACTATATAATATTTGAAAATTTTGTAGAGGCCAATTATTTTTAAAAGAGTAACCGTGGAGTTTCTTGCCGGCTCTTCTCCATAGGAAACGACCAATTGGAACCGTGCACCTAGCTTCTGACGTTTCATAAGTGCCCTTGTAGGTTTATGTGAAATAAAATATTTTGAATTTTGAATGATGTAATCATTTTTTTTTTATAGAGTTTTCTTGTAGTTTCGTGCCCGTTCTTATCCATAGGTACCTACAACGCTTTGGAATGGGAAACTAGCTTCATAATTCTGACTGAACGACTCCTTGACAATTCAAAAGTGTCTGTAAATGGTTTAACTGAAATAAATGCTTTGAGTTTGAGTTTTGAGACAAAAAATAAACAATAATAATAATAATGAACCGCGTTCTTTTTTAGTAGCCAAATGGGTATTATTTTTTGCCAGATTTTAAGAGTTCCCAAGTCAAGGAATACTTTATTAAATACAAAACTGCACGATCTTGGAAGTATTTTGGGAAAACAGAAACACAGAAATCGATTGGCGGAAAACGCCAACATAAAAAGATAACGAACCGTCTTTATGAAAATACCTTTTTGAAAGTCGAATCAATTTGCAATTGTTTATATATCGTCGTCGTCTTAGAGTGAAAACCTCTTATATGCGAAAAACTGGTGGGCAACTGGGAAGTTATATTATCCACATTTATTTATTATATCTTTTGCTGTGCCCGACAGGGTCCACGATTGTTACCTACCAAATAAATGTTTACCACCTAAGCCTACATTGTGGAATGCAATAAAGAATTGAGTATTGAATATATATTATATGCTGATCGCCCGGTAAAATCTGCTTACGCGATGCAGGTTTTTGCGTGACGTCAGTATGATGCGTAGGTCGCATGTGGCGATATAGATGCCGCCACAAAACTGCGTGTGTTGCGAGGTTTTTTTTCCAAAAATATAATAAAATAAAAAATCTAAGTTCCCGAGCTTTTCACTCTAAGGCGGCGATATTGTGTGCTTGTGTTGGTTTTTTTTCACGTAACTTTTAGTAGAAATAAATTGAATTTTCTTTGTTCCTCCTTTCTTTCTATTAACACATTCGAAGACCATTCTACTAAAGTTATCCAACTTACCAATATTCTGAACTCCAAGCGGATTCGCCTTACTATCCTTTCCATCTCTGTTGCAAACATCTCCTGTGTTCTTCCACCATTTGTCGTAAAGGATCTGAATGACTCCCTTCTCTTGAAGCTCAAGGATAGCTAAGGATATCTTGTCTCGCCAGGGACTGCCTTTCCACGTTGCTATGCCGTAACCCTGAGGGTGGTAAAAGATGATAGTTAATGTGGTATTAACAAAGAGTTGTTAAGGTTTACTACAGAGAAGAAAGGGAGGGGGTAGACCGAGACATATACAATGTGAAATTTAATTCGTTTGGATCCTCTTATGGGGTCATTGTACTCATCATTATAAACAACTTTCACTATGGGGCCAACCCTGAAATCGCGAAAAAGAAATCTGCTGTTCCCTACATTATAACGAGCTATGCGAAAATAAATGTATGGAACAGCAGATTTTTTTTTCGCGATTTCAGAGTTGAGCCCATAGTGGTCATCTCTTAGCTGCCATGGCTTATTTTAATTTTTTTAATGGTTTTAACGTGCACGTCTTTCTACATTGTTCTCACATGTATAATTTGAACATGAATGATGTATCTAATATTTTTTTAATTTAAAAGTGTCCGTGGAATTTCTTGCTCGTTCTTCTCCATAGGAACCTACTACGCTTTGGAATGGGCAACGAGCTTCATATTTCTGACTGAATGACTCCTTGACAATTCAAAAGTACCTGTAAGTGGTTTAATTCTTTGAGTTTGAGAAATGACTGGAAAGTCTTCGCAATACAGTAGGTACCTTACCTTAGAGTCCAACAGTCCCCCAATCTGCGTCAAGTTACAGTCCCTCTGCACTCTATGGTCTAGCATGGTGGACTCCATGAGGAACGCGTAGTTCCCCGCGAGGACTCTCCTCACTCCCTCCTCGTAGGAGGAGACCAGCGCAGGGGGGGAGGTGCCTGACATGTGTACCCACATTTTTTGGTAGATGTCTATGTTTGAGTCCTGGAAACGAATGTGAAAACATTATAGTAAGCAAAGATTTAAATCGTAGATTTGCCCTCACTGTACTAAGTCGCACGAAAAATCGTTCATAATGAGAGGAGCGAGCTCACACATTAACAATGGCGTTTCCATGACAACCAAGTCAAGTCTCTGCGACACTGTCTGTCTCAGAGGTGTCGAAACGAAACAGAAACGCGACCATCTTTTGATGCGGAAGGGCAAATCTACGATTGAAATCTTTGATATTAAGGTTGACTTGCGTTTTGCAGGTCAAGAGTGAGAGCTTCCAACTTTCAAGTTTTTAAGTTAGAACAAAGAAATTACGCAGCAGCGCCGGCCCAAACCCTTCATCATTATGCGATATTGTCTTTCGGCGCCCTTTGAATTGCAATTGTTTCATGTTAAATCAATAATATAATATAATATAATTGGGAGCACACCCTTTCATACAAAAAAAATATTTTCAAAATCGGTCCACAATTGACGGAGATATCGGCAGACATACATAAAAAAAAAACATACGCAACGAACATATAACCTTCTCCTTTTCGGAAGTCGGTTAAAAAGACTCAACCTCATACTTCCTTTTAGAGTTCGATTCAAACTTAATGGCGGCTCGGAAGTTAGCCACTCGCTGCGCAGTACCGCACCCCTCACCCCCGCTGACCGTGAATTCGTTACTGCGCAGCGACTCGCCTCATGTTCCGGGCCGCCATTAACTTTGAATCGGGGTGTATCTATAATAAAATACTTGCAGAAAAACCACTTACCCTAAAGAAGGACATAGTAGACCCCCCATTGAGCGTGCCATACTGTATGCTGTTCTGTGCAGCTAAGTCAGCCGCGCTCTGTATCGGCAGCACAGTGCGTTCCACCGTCAGGAAAGCAGCCAAGTTCGCCGTGTATGAAGACAGGATAATCAGGGTGAAAAACCACCAGATACCACCTACTATTCGGGTTGAAGTTGCCTGAAAATAGACTTATATTTTTCTATCGGGTTTTGGGGGACTGTCTTATGTAATTTTGACGTTAGAAAAGTGCTGATTCTCAGCCTAGTTTGAATTTTGAATTTTGATTTTTTTTAATTTACCAACCGTTAATGAATAGTAAAAGTTAAGTTCCTATAAAGTTACTGGTGGTTATTCGTTAAATTTTTGAGAATCTCGTGTCCTGGATAATTATGCAGTTAAGTTTCTATAGTTTTGCATTTGTCGTCCGATTATCGGACGAGTAAAATAAATTTGTCGTCCGACTGTCGAATAACACGAATAAAATAAATTATAAAATAATTTTGTCGTCCGACTATCGGACGAATAGATAACGTTTAAAAGGTTATGTAATTACTATATATTACTAGGACTAATTTATTTTATTCGTGTTATCCGACAGTCGGACGACAAATTTATTTTATTCGTCCGATAATCAGACGATAAAGTTAATTTATTCATCCGTTTTGCGGACGACTAGACACTTCGTTAGATAAAATTCTTAAAGCCTGTTTCCTAAGGTATTTTAGGTAGGAGTACCTTAAATAACAATTGCTTTACTTCATACATTTTATTCACAACAGTGAGTTGAGGCGCGAGACGCGACTGCACACGTCATTTGCTTTAATGTTTAGGAAGTCACGCGTCTATTCGCGTCAGTTAACACCTCCATACAATTTATAGTTTGACCGGGACCGTTGTTCCGCACATTAGGAATGCGCAGCGAGGCGGGGGGAAGCGTTGACCAATGAGCGATCGGGACGTCGCGCGCCGTGAGCATTTTCGAAGGAGCGGCCTACACTGCCCCCGTCTCGCTGCGCTCATACCTAAGGCGCGGAACAGCGGTCTCGGTCAAACTATAGTTTACTAATCCCTGACGGGATTCGCTTCCGTTTGGCCAGAGCTTAATTAGACGTCCAGCTAGGACGTGCTATGTTATTTTATTTAATACTTCAAGCAGACAAATGTACGGAGCGGACTTAACCCCATAGGCATTTTCTACCAGTCAACCTTTGGGTGATGCAGAGACAAACAGTGGTAGGTTGTGCGAGAATTGAGGATTTTTATTTTATTTTATTGTTTCCTTTGCTGTTGCTAACCAGTTGCATTTCAGTCGTATATGGTCCCCACCTATGAAATTGGCGTTTTTTTCTCACAACTAGAGAACCTCGTCACTTCTATGAATTAAAATATTCATCAATTGCTTGGTATTATATCGAATAATGACCATCATAGACAACTACCAATAGTAAAAAAAAACCTTATTACTTATTATAGTTTATAAACATAAAAAATACCTTAAAAATGACTCCTCATTTTGTTAGCAGAAATGACCACTATTTGTTTTAACTTAGCCAAAACTTATTTTTGTCGCTTAATCTAGTGGCATATTACGTTATCTTAGTTTTTAAACATTAGTGCATAAAAGTTTTAAAACATTAGTGTTCATGGTTGTTATATAAATTAAGAAAATGTTAGTATGAAAAAAGCAACTTCTTTAAAATTCTCCATACAAAACGCTGATTTCATAGGTGGGGGCCCTAATATCATGAATTCCTGTTAATATTACGGCGAGAAAAAGGAATTGGATACAATAACTAGAAAACCGGAGGTGTTCTTGTACAATATGGGAAAGGCGTCCAGCAGAGGCCTTTTAAGAGGTATGAGGAACAGAGTGTAAAGTTCACTCATCCTCTTTAGAAAAGGGAGGATCCTCCTACCAGACGGGTGTTGTGTCTGGCGGGCAACTGCCCAACGATTGATGCCGGATAGTCTTATACAGAGTGGCTAAAAAATCGTGGATCAAACGAAACAGGGCGATAGTTGCGATTATTTGCAGTAATAAATATCTCTGCGGCAGAGCCCTAATTTGATCTCCTTAAAATGGGTACATATTTTAAAATAATAAATGGTGTTTAGATACTTCTACAAAAGTGCTTTTATGACAGTGGGTACCATGATTTATGAGTATTGGCACTTTTACTGTAATTGCCTATTTATTACCAATTTTGGTATTTTCTTAAAAAAACACTCAAATAGTCATAACTTTTAAGGAGATCAAGTTAGGGCTCTGCCACAGAGATATTTTTTACTACAAATAACCCCAACTATCGACCTGTTTCGTTTGAGCACCTTGTATATATAGTTCGCGTGGTAAACTCTAATTGCGCGATGCAGGTTTTGTGTGCCGTCAGGATTTTGTGTGACGTCAGGTCTTTGATGCGTAGTTCGCATGTGGCGATGTAGATGCCGCCACACCTTCTATAGCTTCATAAATTAAATCTTACCTTAGGATTAAGTCCAGACCCTTGCCTCAGGAAGGTCCCGGTGATGAACCAGAAGGAGTTGCACACGCTGAACTGATTCGTTAAGAGCTTGGTCTCGTGGCCGCATACATGGGTGCTTGTTGACCTGGAACATAAAGGGCCAACAGGGTAAGCAACGGTCTTCTTTTTCTCAAGTAGTTAGTGACTAACCTGGTGTCAGACTTTTAAAGCCGCCCATGGACCCCTGACTTGGCTTCACATGCCGATTTCCTCACGATATTTTCCTTCACCGTTTTTGAAGCAAGTGATAATTATACAATACGCACATGAATCTGAAAATTCAGAGGTGCGTGCCTTGGGTTCGGACTCGAGACCTATGACTTGGCAGTCCGACGGTCACACCACTAGGCAATCACTGCTATAGCAACGGTTATTATGTAAGTTAATAACGTTTAGGGCGATTCACACGAAGTTAATATATTTGTAGGTGAATCGACAACCTCAGAAATCGATGCACGCTCAAATAAATTAATTTTTCATTTTCAAATAACTTTATTTCACATCAGTAAAATGAACAAAAATGCACTTAACCTAAGCCACATTAACTCATTATAATTAAGTTCACTTTATGAGGCTAGCGATACACCTTTCAAAGCTTTTAAGGCATATTTTTATAACTGTTAACAACTTAAACATAACACAAAATAATCATGGGTACATGATGACAGCTACGCAAATTATTTAGATAGTTATAATTTACTGATTGCATGTAGGCATGACAAGAAAAAAAAAAAAAAAAGAATCGATAAAAAAAAAAACGATTTGGCCGTTTCGGGCGATTAAATTCGGGCGAATCACCAATAAGCCACTAAAATTACTTACCACTCGTATGGAGAAAATCTCGCCATCACAAAAAGAGTAAAAGACACCAGTATGTACGCAGCTAGTACGTACAACCAGATCTCTATAGCGAGCGGGTTCAGGAAGCTGAAGAGTCGAGTCGGTTGGGATGTTGGTACCTGAGCGAGAGACAGGAAATAATCACTACAAGAAAAGCAAACGCAAATAAACTAAAAATAAGAAGCTACTTTAGAGAGTTTACACAGAAACTGGGCAACGTCGCAAATAGCTGTCAAATATTTCGCTGTTTTGATTAATTTGGCAATATTACTGTATGGAAATAGGAAATATGGCTACCTGGGAAAGTAAAATATTGAATACGAAATGCAATAATTAATATCGTAATACTGAATATTTAGTTTTAGATGTAAAAAAATTGTTTGGAAACTTTCCAAATGCCTTTTGATGGGTTCCGTACTACGGTACAATATTTAGCAAAAAACGCCGGAAAACATGTCCCTTGTATGAGGACGAGTCCTTTAATTTTTAACTTTACTTTCTTTTTATTATTTGTCGGCAATAGAAATACGCAATCTGTGAAAACTTCAATTGTCTACCTATTACATACAGTTCATGAGATACAGCCCGTTGACAGACTGACGGACGGACAGTAGGGTTGGGTAGGTAGGTAGGGGCAAATTAGGTAAGAAACATTTTAGCGGTTAAGATCGGCCAACCCGCCATGCTTTTCATACAAACGCTAGTACGTGATTATGGCGTTGTAACACATCTTTCTTAGAAATTTTTAAACTAATATGTATCTTGTGCACTAACATCTAGGTTTCTATGATAGCGAAAAAATAAAAAATTCAGAAACAAATTCAGCCTCCAAAAATCTGCTATTTTAATTCTAAATGACACACATTTATTTCACAAACTTGTAAGTTTTATTCAAAATCACGTATTTCCTGATACTAATTTTTACACACTATTTTTAGTACAATGTTATCGCATTCTCACTCGTTTGTTAGCAGTTCTCACTTGCGCTCGATGAAACAACAAGCTTTTCGACCACGCTCACGTTGACGATAGACGGACCGGGAAGGGCCCTCTAAACAGGCAGCTTTACCACGTTGGATGGCAATACAAAAATTTTGCCCGAAAGGTTGGCCAACTGTCTGGTCACGCCAAAAATTGTATCTTTTACATAATTAATTTATCTGTTGTTGCCTCATTTTTATTTATTTTTACCTATTGTCGTATAGTAATTTTATTGTAGGTGCATCGTCTTCACATATAATTTATCTACAAAATATTGTAAAACAAGAGTAACGGTGGAGTTCCTTGCCCATTCTTCTCCATACGAAAACTACCATTTGGAAGGGGCGACTAGAATCAATTCTATTTTATGTAAATTTTGACATTCAAAAGTGCCTTATAAGGGCCTATTTGAAATAAATGATTAGACTTTGACTTTGAATCGACTTATCTTTTTTAACACGGGCCATAAAACAAATCACTGGTCTTGAGATTTCACAACAGATTAATGGAGACTTGACAAAATAAGAGCACTCTAGGTGTTGATCAAGCAAAATTCAAAAGTCATTTATTCAAACTAGGCTGAGAATCAGCACTTTTCGAACGTCAATATTACATAAGACAGTCCCCCAAAACGCCCACCCTTCACCACTTCCTAGTGCTTTAGCTGGGAAGAAGAAGTGGCGCAACAAACTGTCCAGCGGCACAGCTGTCTGTCAGTTACAGGAATTCACAATTAAGGAGTTAACAAATTACAGCTGAGACGCTGATTACAATTGGTTTCTGGTGACCATGATTTCGGAAACCAGCTTCTAGGTATCATTTTTTCAAAAGTTACGTACCTTAAACAGTATGCCGATACCAAGGTTCATGAACGGTTTCGTGAAGTCTATGACTGCTTCCCGCGCGTAGTTGATTGTCATTGAGGCGACGGCTATGTCTGCTTTCTAAAACAAAATATATATTAATTTATTATATGTCGGAAATAACTGACTAATCGGGACGCCAGCGCTGCCTAGCGGCGCTCGACAGAGTCTACAACATAACGCTCGGACCAGCCGGAGCTAAACAGAGTTCATGGGTGGCGGTCAAGCAGTAATGACGTTATGTCGTTTCTTATAGGTTTGAAAAATTCGTCTGCTCTACATTGTCATTTTAGGCATTCTACCAGTGCTGGGCAAGCAGGCTGGGAAAAATGAAACTGGCGGGGGGGGGGGGGGGTAATTCGATTAATAAATTTTTTTGCCTGTTTAGTTTTTCCACACCTGCTTCTCCAGCAGAAATAGGTGGTGAGGTGCAACCAAAGACCCTATAGACTACAAAAGGCTAAGTTGATAAAAAAAACTGCGAATTTCGCCTCTGAAAAAGCCCACCTATTAACTGCATTTATTTCACAAAAAGTTTTGAAACACTTACTCTATCCATCAACTCCCTCACAATCCCGTTCCAATGTCCAGTATCAGGGTCCCTGGCTCCATACATGTTATCTGGCACCAGTCGCAGCCGGTAGTGGAAGCCGGCCCTGGCAGCCACTCGGGCCAGCAAGTCTATGCAGAACCCCTCGAAACGAGCGTTCCCTTGCAGGTTCCAGCCTTCTTTTACCATTACGTAGGGTTTTTCCTGGGGGAATGGAAGATTTTAATAACCATATAATCAGACTTTGATGTACCCAGTAGTACTGGGACAGAAAGAGAACCATGCATCTATCACATAAGTAATTAATTTATCTTTCGTTGCTTTCTTTTATTCATTCTTCTTTTTACCCATTGTGGTAACGTATTTTTTTTTTAGGTGCATCGTCTTCTTATATAATTATGTAACTAATGTACCTATATATACAAAATATTGTAACCCTTTTTTAAAAGAGTAACGGTGTAGTTTCTTGCCCATTCTTCTCCATTTGAAACCTACCTTTTGGAAGGGGCGACTAGAATCAATTCAATTTTTTGTAAACTTTGACGTTCAGAAGTGCCTTAGAAGGGCCTATTTGAAATAAATGATTTGACTTGACTTGCTAGGCAGATGATGATTCTTTCATTAATAGGGATGGTGACAGAATTATGAAAAAATATTGGACATGTATTTTTTATTTTTTTACGTAATCAAAAGATTTCGGCAACACATTGAGTTAAAATGTGGCATGACGTCACTATCGCGGTAGATTTTATACTGACTTGTGACGTCCCCAAATTTATTGCGTTTTATTTAAACCATTTTTTATTAATATGCTATAGCAAAAAATCGTGTCTTATATTTTTTTGTTATCCGACTCAATCTGCCTAGCCTTTTCCCAACTATGTTGGGGTCGGCTATCAGTCTAACCCAATGCAGCTGAATACCAGTATTTTACATGGAGCGACTCTGAATTCCACAACCCAGTACAAAAGTGCCTTACAAGGGCCTATTTGAAATAAATGATTTGAATTTGACTTTGACTTTGAAACCTTTTCTTTGTGAGAGGTGGGCCGTAATCCACCACGCGAGCCCAGGGCGAGTTTCCCTTTACCGTAAGTAAAAGAGAAAATTTTGTTTCGAACAAGTGCGAAACAAATTTTTATCTTTTACTCGGTCCCTCAGTGCTGAGGATCGTAACCCATCGTTGAGTTATGCCATATATGTCGCCAAGCCTGGGACAAAAAAATTGGTCTTCGGCCATTTTTAGGGTTCCGTACGTCAAAAGGAAAAAACGGAACCCTTATAGGATCACTCGTGTGTCTGTCTGTCTGTCCGTCAGTCACCGCCAATTTGCTCCGAAACTAATGGACAGATTATGTTGAAATTTGATACACATATTATGTATTTCTGTGACCGAAACACGGATGTGTAAAATAAATTAATTAATTTTGAATATGGGTCACTTTTGGGAGGCAAATACGAAAATTAAAAAAAAAAGTTTTTCAAACTGTACCGTGTGACATACCAATAAAATATTTTTTTAATTTTATATAACTAATACATTTAAAGATATAGAAAATTGGCCATTCCCTTCTTATTGGCTATTTCCCCCTTATCTCCGAAACTGTTGAGCCAGATTTTTCGAAAAAATAATAATACTGGGAATGGTTCTTTACTCATAGATTACAGAAAAACCTTTAAGAAGTCTATGGTCTTAAAATAACATGGAAAATCTCTCAATATTGTACGTAGAAACTTACATTTACAGTTGGATTGTTTAGGAGAACATGTTTTTCAACTACAATGTTAAGTTTGTTCTTGGGATAAATTCATCCCAACAACGGAACCCTTCATTGTGCGTGGTCCGACACGCACTTGACCGGTTTTTTAACTTTTGGGGCAAATTTAGGTAGGTATTATTAAATTCAATACTTACTTCAACAGTAACCACAGTCAGAGTCACATTGGGTGGGGGGTCCCTCGTGTAAGCCGCAGGGTCTGTGATCTCCAGACCTTCGCTCGGCGTCCAGTGACCTGAGACCACCATGCCTCCTTTCTCACCGCCTGTGAGCCTCATCAACTGAAGGTGGAAGTTCGTTCTGACTCCGTTCTTGAATTCTATAGGGCCTGTGAGGCCGTGGGCTTGAATCTGAGAAGAAAATAGGAAATTATAACTTGCCAGTCAAACCCAAAATATAGCATAATCAGCCTATTCCCACTTCCACCTATTCTTTGAGTTTTGAAAACAGGGAGCCTAAAACGGCCACATTTAGCAATTCCTCTAATTTTCTGAATGCCCAGCAATTCCTCTATGATGACACATATTTTAGCTGGATCATATTCAATTCAATTCATATCAGGATCATATTTGGTGTAAAAATTGCCGCATGAAAAAAATTAAGAACGTAATTTTACCCTTATTTTTTTCTTTACAGTTTTTATTAATCAAATGAGATTTTTATTTTTTATTTCTACAGTTTAAATGTTATTTCATTATAATATAAAACTGTCAAACAGATGAATTGCGTTTAGAATTGAACGCAGTTAATATTATGAATTGTCCGTTTGTGACAGTTTGTGACAGTTTTTGACAGTTTGTGAAAACTTGTGACAGTTTGTGACAGTTTGTGACAGTTTGTGGCAGTTTGTGACAGTTTGTGACAGTTTGTGTGATTCATAATATTATCACATTATGATTCTACCAAAGCAGCTGTTTTAACCCCCCTGGTAGTAAGTTCAATATTACTGACCGGCATTATCTAAAACAGATTGGTTTCGGTTTGCAAGCGGGCTGTTTGTCGGGTTTGCGGAACAGCTATCAATACTATTAAGCTATTATTGTTGTTGTTACTGCTATTGGGCTATTTGAGGTACCGACCGTATTAATATTGTCGATAATAGTTTTCCCATGGTTCCACGGTACGTCCTTGTCACAGGACACGTTCCCTGGATGAAAGTCTTCAGTGATGGCCAGAGCTTGACAGAGAACTTGTACTGCATCGTATAGAAGTGCTGGTTCCGTCTGTAAATGAGAATTTTAAAGATTTAAGATAACTTATAATCGAGGAGGTCGTGGCTAAGTCATTTGGTTTAAATAGGTTTTTATTATTTCATTTATCTTTTATATACTTAGATTATTTTTATTTTAACTTATTTTAACTGCAAACCAATGCGGGCTACGAGCAGAATTTCAAACCTGTTGGATCGCCGACGAACTTACTCAGCGGTTCTAAAGTACATGTACTTAGTATGACACACGGGCGAGTAAGGTCGTCGAGCCATAAGTACGCGTACTTGCTCGGGCGGCTATCACCCCTTTAACTGTAATTGCAACTTCTTTACCTTAATATGTCCCCCGCTGATAATGGACGCTCCTATCGGATGGAACTTCTCCATCACTTGTAGGGACTCCTTCACCTTGTCGGAGTCCCGATCCACCAGCCTCCAGCCACTCATGTTCACTCGGTTGTAGTAGAAGTCTTCCATGTCGAAGAGTTCGAAGTCCTGGAAATGGAAAACTAGAGTGATATCTGCGAAGATATATAGATTTTTATGACAAATAGACATACTGCCGCAGTCAGAGATCTTCACTTAACCTTGCCTCTCACAGAGCAAAAGCCTGTGTCCCAGCAGTGGGAACATTATAGGCTATTATACTTATGCTAACTTGCGCGCACTCTATTGGCAAGTTCGCGCACATCCGTGAACTTTTGTTCGCGCACTCGTTCAAGTGGTGGACTCGCGACAGCGCACACGCACTCAGTTTTGTTTCGACCGCTGAGCGAAAACATTTATTTGTTTGCGTTCGGTGGCACCTGGCGGATGTGCATTTGTTTGTTTTAATTACGGATTGCGTTGCATTATGGAGTGGACAAATGATATGATTGTTCAATTAATACAATCGATCGAAACATATCCAATACTATGGAAATCTTGTCACCCAGACTAAGAATAAGAATGAAAAGCATGATGCTACTGAGTTGAGTCTGACTTTCAATATTGTGATTCGACTGTGGAAAATTATTTGGCTCAGTACCGACGAGAGATGAAAACGAGATCTGACTCGAAATCATTGGGTTCTGCACGCGCAGCATGATCACCACAGAAACGAGTTTTGTCAACGGAAGAATAGACAAAATTACTGATTGAGATCGTGAATCTGTCATTTTGTCTATTCTTCTGTCGATAGAACCGTTTCTATTGTGGTCATGCTTAGCGTGCTGGAATATCAGATGTATACGACCCAAAGTGGTCGGATATACAAATTGAATTTATTTACATGGAAGGGAGCAAGCAGAGTTCCCGCGGAGAACATTTGCGTGTACAAATGTGCTACACAGCACATTTACAAAAGTGACGCACAGTTTTGCCGGTGTAGGCAGATAGACTACGTCTAGTTGAGCTCCTTAAGTTCTGAGTTGAGCTCCACGATTACTGACAAATGCTTGCACTGACTGGACAGGTCCACTCAAATCTGTGGTTCTTTCCTCAAAAGACCATTTCAGACACTAATCTACATGGTCCTCATATGGTCTGACCAAGATTATGTCTGGACTTTAAAAGAGATTGTGACCTCTGAGTTTGTTTCGGCCTTTCTTCTCAGAGTAGTCAGATAGGAAACGTCGAAATCATCTTGCTAAGTTTTAATATTTTGTTAATATGACGTGTAAATGTGATTCCAACATCCTATTTACAGAATAAACAATTTCATTTCATTTCATTTCTACAGCTCAAGTACACGCACTGCTGGGGTGCTGCACAAAATGTTTGTCAACAAAATGTGCTGTTACTTTTCAACTTTCTTGACAATGCTGGTCAATTAAAATTAGTCACGGTTATTATTAAACTACATTTGAGTAGGCACGGCAGTTAATAACGGCTTAAAGTCGACTGTGGTTTAAAATGTGGGGATGAGCTACTTACAAAAGTTGTAAAAACGTAGTGATAGTTTTCATTATTCATCTGCAGTTGAAGAATCTGAAAAACCAAGAATGAATATAAATACATTTTTTTTTTGTGTTCGTGTGGATTGAGGAGCCATATCTCATATTTAAACGCGGGTACTACCAATATTTAGTAATAAATTAGCCGACTTTGTAGACCCGATCCTGAAATTTGTAGTAAAACCCTTAACAAGTTACAGGACGTTTACTACTAAATAATACTTAAAATCTGTTGTAATTGGTTGATTACTTTCCGAGAAACAGCGCGTCAAGAAACAGCCGTTTCGAATAATATTTACTTAGTTTTGAGTCTTTATTCATAGTATCTATGAGTGATAGTAATTAGTGCTTGTTGAAAAAATATTAACCAAAATACTATAGGATAGTTGTATTTTCAATTCAGAAATCCTTCGAATTTTCGTAACGTTGACTTCGTGCGTTCCTGCTAGACGTTACGGACCTCGATTTTCCAGTATTCGAGCAACCGACTTATAAACACCACTATTAAGAGCGCGTAACCTAAAAGTGGGCAACATCGCAAATATGTAGCTGTCAAAGATTTACCTGTTTTGATTAATTTGGCAATATAGTCTGTATGGAAATTTGAAATGTGGTTAACTAGTGACCTTAAATATTGATTATGAAACGCCATAATTAATATCGTAACACCGAATATTTAGTTTTAGATGAAAAAAAATATTTGGAAATTTTCCAAATGCCTAAAACTTTTACAACATCAAATTCAATGTCATAATTGCAATTCATTATTAATAGGTATTCTAGTTCGCTAGTTAGCCACATTTCTTATTTCCATACAGTAATATTGCCAAATTAATCACAACAGCGAAATTTTTGACATCTATTTGCGACGTTGCCCACTTTAAGAATAAACGCTCTTAAATCAATTTGGCACTACAAATATTGATTGAAGATACTCACAGCCCTAGCCAACTGCCTCACCCTCTTAGGGTCGGTATCCACCACGATGTGCTCAATCTGCTGCGCCTTCAGCAGAGCGAGGCCTCGTCTGTATTCCTTGGCGTCGTGGCATCTGACCGCGTACATGTCGCGCCCATCTTTAGCTATGTCCAGGATGTTTAGTTCCCCTGGAAACACGTGACGAAACTTTACTTCACGTCTGTACCCGTGACGTGTACATTTGGGCCAAGTGGGCCTGTGGCGGCATCTACAACGCCACATGCGAATTATGAAAAAAAAAAAAAAAAATACGTGTGGCACTCGAGGACTGCCGCGGTAAAGCTATTGCATAGCATATATTCAAAAATAAGAAGATAATATTGTTGATTTAAAATATTTTTTTTAAAAAATACCCCTATACCCCCCCCCCCTAAATCGCAGAATTTACACAACCGTCAATGACGTCTGCCCTCACGCGTCTGCCCGCGTTCGGGTCGCGCACTCGGCGATCGCGCGTCATTGCCTATCCCGCCCCTCCACCCTCGTTCTGCGCGCCCGCCGTCGACTCATCGCAGGTCATTCTTATCGTTCTAACTTTTAAAATATTAGTCCAAATTACTTAGTGTAAAAGACAAATTTTATCTACATTAAATACCAAAAGCGATGAAGGTATTTATTTTGATACGAATTAACTAAATACTCTAAAATATGCAACTTAAAAAAAGTATTCAATTTAAATGTATTTATAGCTCACTATTTTGGCTATAATGGCTTCCACATAAAAGGTAGATATATGCTGTCGCGGACTTTTATTTAGAACTCTTTAAGACAAACAACCCCACAATACATTCTTTTCATGTAACTCCAGCGGTTTAGGCAGCGCACGCAAAGATAGATCTCAGAGGGCAGGATTTTTTCCGACTTACTGGATACTTATCGTTATATTATGGCTAAATCACATAAAATCTTTATAAATTGTAGCCTATGTGTTATTCTGATATATAAGCCTCATTACTGTAAAGTTTCATTAAAATCCGTTCGGTAGTTTTTGCGTGAAAGAGTAACAAACATCCATCCATCCATCCTCACAAACTTTCGCGTCAGGTTTTTTTTTCGTTACGGAATTTCTACATTCGGTCGCCGCGCCTGAGCGCGGCGACCGAATGTAGAAATAAAAAAAAACCCCCGAATGTAGCTATTGCATAGCTTATATCGGAGACTCTGAAGTCTCCGATAAAAGCTATGCAATAGCTTAAAAAAAAATTACTAAACGACGACTAAAAACGAACGACTTACGATTATAAACTTCGTACTTTTTTGACCGCCAGAGCATATTATAGCGTTACTGAGTTCCTGAATGAAAATGGATTTGTCTTGACATAAGTAATTAGATTAATTTGGAGCTACTTATATAATAATGTTGAATTACTCTATAATGATCCATTAATAATTAAGTTTGATAACTTCTAATATTTTGTAATTTTTTTCTTTTTTAAAATCATTTTAAATTGTATAAATGTATTATTTTGCGCGTCACGTAGTGTCAAACATGTTTGCACTTAATTTAATTTACCATCTAGTATGCACACACATGTTTATGCAAATAAATAATCTTGTCTTATCTTAACTTACGTATCACCACTGACGTCACTCAAAAATCCTGCATCGCGCAAACAAAATTTGCCGCGCGACGCGGTTATAAAACAACGTCCAGATATCAATCGCTGGTAATGCGCACCAGACACAACAATCGTCTGGTCGGAGGATCTGCCCTACTCAATAGAGGATGAGTGAACTTAACACCCTGTTCCGCATACCTCTATAGGCCCCAATGTAGGTACACGTCACGGATAGCTGGGCCTAAGCAACAAGACGTATATTAAATTAAAGAACTGTCGTTATGAAAACCATTTAAGAAAACGTCTACATTCCGGGTATCGTCTGTATTTCCCTGTTATGCTATATAAAGTCTTAGGTAAATTGGGGGTGGAAATTATATACCTAGGACGAATTTGCATATAGGATAATGACATGACCGTTTCATCCTAGGTTCGATTTCCAGGTCTACAAAACTGTCATAATGTTAACAGTATGAATTTCTCAGCGCAAACCCGAAATCAAAAATGGTGCTCGATTAATGTCAATAAGCTCGCCCCTTAATACATGGGCAATAGCGCACTAGTGGCCAGGTCGCAGCGGCCAGCGAGATGAAAAGAAAACGCCACGGACCGCCCGCACGCGGCCAGGTGCGATCAACAACGAAATCGACCTGGCCGTTGCGGCCTGGCCGCTAGTGCGCTAAGGGCTTATCCTTAAAGTTTGCAACATCGCAAATAGCTGTCAAATATTTACCTGTTTTGATTAATTTAGCAATAATACTGTATAGAAATATAAAATGTAGCTAACTAGTGACTTTAATAATGATTATGAAATGCAATAATTAATATCGTCACACCGAATATTTAGTTTTAGATGTAAAAAAGTATTTGGAAACTTTCCAAATGTTTTTTTTACACTTAGAACGATTACAACATCAAATTCAGTGTTATAATTGCAATTCATTATTAATATTCTAGTTCACTAGCCAGCCATATTTCTTATTTCCATACAGGAATATTGCCAAATTAATCAAAACAGCGAAATATTTGACATCTATTTGCGACGTTGCCTACTTTCAGAATAAACGCTCTTAAAGTGCCAAACGCTAAATAAGTGTGTACTTGTAAATTTAATATTTCCCGAAAGGGTGTGTGTAGGGGGAGCCTACCCCTGCATACTTCTTGTATATGGCTATCAAATATAAATTATTGACATTTCCTTGCTTATATATTTTTGAGGTAGCTGTATTTGTTATGACCAATCCAGACCTGTACCCTAATTACGTAATACACGATCAATCAGAATCTGAATCGTTTTGAAACAGATTGCTATTCCATTGCTTCGTACGTTCGAAAAAAAAATCTGCTCAACAACGTAAATAACGCAATGAATGTTGTTGACCTGTCAAATTGAAACAGATTAGTCGGAATTGTCAACGAAAATGTGTTGCGTAATTAGATAGCTGTTTCCTAGAATATCATTTTATCACAAACGAACTCGACCACAGAACAATAACTTGTGCGTAAAAAGGTCTCATACAGCATTGATGCTAAAAAGTGGCAGTATGGCACCAATCATATTCAACCATATACCTAGTTCAATTAAAGAATTGAATATAAACTTATTTAAGAAAAGGCTTAAATCTTTACTGTTGAATAAAGCTTATTACAGTATTTCGGAATTTTTGTCAGACAAAATGCAATGACTGTTTTTTTTTACCATATTTGGTAATCATTGACCTGTGTTTAAGTTCAAGTCCTTTAGATCCCCAATTAATTTTAATTATTATATTACCTTTTTCCCTCTTTTTGTTTACACTTTATCTGAATATTGTTAAACTTATTTTTCTTTGTGCATGTATATTTTTTCTTATTTTTTATTTTTGAGAAAATCAATTATTATCTTTTGGATTATAATCAATTATGTCATATTTTTTTTTAGTATCAATGACATCCATAAATATGTGTACGCCTTCTCGTATAACACCGCGTGCTTGTTTTTTTAATTTTTATTACAACTACTTTATTGTACCTATGTTAACAAATGATTAAATGATTATGATTCTAATATTATGATGGTAGAATAGGAATACAGGTATAATATTATGATGAAACTCACCGTATCCATAATCTTCGTAGATGACTCCCATCCTGGTCCAGTTCAGGTACGAGAGGAACTCTGTGAAGGCCTTCGTGAGCAGATCCTTCGGGGGATACAGGTTTATTGTGAACGTGTGATTAGCTGGAACATTAAGAAACAAATATTAAATAAACTTGTATTAGTTAGTACGTAGGCGTCGTGTCGTTGCGACACGACTGGTTCCTATGTTTTATATGAAATCAAGCCCAATACTAGTTATATAATACATAGGTAACGTGTCGTTGCGACACGACTGTATTCTGTTTTATATGAAACCGACGTGTCGCTAGTGTGGCGCCATCTATATCGCCACATGCGAACTACACATCAAAAACATGACGTCACACAAATCCTGCATCGCGAAATTAGGCCAAGCGTATGCCGAGACGCAGGTTCATGCAGGTACCCGCAGCGCAGGGCAGAGCAGTTTTTGTAATGCATGAATGTACTGACAGCTGTGTACGCTGCGGCGTAGGCACCTGTGACGCAGATATGTGACTGTTCTGCTCTGCGTCTCGTTGTAGACCCGGCACAGATTTCTGCGCGACGCGTGCAGGTCGTCACTTGTTTTTTTGCTGAAACGCAGGTAACGCAGCACAGCCGTCTGTTGTCTGCACTAGCTAGGACGCGAATGTCTGTGTACCTGCGTTCTCAGCATACGCTCGTGGCCTATGTCTACCTCGCCTGCCTGCAAAATCTGTACTGAGCTGTGCTGTGTCACCTGCGTCTCAGCATACGCTTACCCTAAGAGTTTACCGCGCGAACTGCATATATATAACTTCCCCGACATCAATCTTTGAGCAGTGGCCCGCCTGACACGACACCCGTTTGGTCGGAGGATCCTCCCTTATCTAATGAGGATGAGTAAACTTTACTTCCTGTTCCTCATACCTCTAAGGAACGTATTTCTTAAAAACCAGTCGTGTATGATCAATTACTTACAATTCTCCGGCGCAAACGGTCCCACAGTCAAATGTGGAGCATGCAAACTCGTGCTCATATGATCCAGAGTGTTTCCCAGCAGTGGACCCACGCCGCTGAACAGTGCTACTGCACCTGACTGTATCTGGGCACACGCTGTAACAAACATAACATTGCATCATCATCACGTGTATCAGATTTCGTCTGTTATGTAAGTCCTGTAGAAATAGGGCTCTGGAGTGCTTAGCAATAGGTTCACCCTATTGCTAAGCACTCCAGAGCCCTATTTCTTAATATAACAGATATGACTGCAGCACGACAGGTGATATTTATTAAGACGCAGATATATGCCAGTGGCCTTGCGTGTTCTGTGGTCACGGCTCACGCCACGCGTCGTGCGTTTAGCCAATAATAGGACCAGTCCATCAAGGAGTGCTGTCCCAAATTAGAGGCATTATTAATTTATTATACATAAATCAAAAAGTATTTTAATAAAACACATGTACTAAACGATAAATAATTAAAATGTCTTTAAAATGGTGAAGGTTTCAGAAAAATACGCTTGATAGTTTTTCCGTGATTCGCAATCTGAAACCTCCACAACAATATTATTTAACTTGATCTTGACCTTCGAGACGTTTGACATTGGTGGAGGGATAACTTGCCCTTTTCCTCTCTTCTCCCTTCCACATCCCTCAACACTTCATTTATCAACCTTTTTACGAGATTTACGTCATATTAAAAAAATCTTTAAAAAAAAATTGAGAGGTGTCAAGGGACATCCGGATGGAACGAAGTTCCTTCTATAATATCTGGCTTGCTTTCTATAAGAGAGTGAGAGAGACAGACAGAGAAACATGCGCACGCCGCATAGCTTACTATAGCAAAAAGTGTCGTTACAACTTTTCGTGAGAATTTTTTCCGTCTAGCCCCCTTTCACAACGCGCGATAAGGAACTTCGTTCCAAAAACTGTGTCCTAAAAACGCGTCCTTAAGGTTAATTTTTCAAAAATACTGAAACAATTTCGCAGTTTTTCTAGCCCCATGGGAGTTGCACAAAGTTTTCAGGGCAACCTTGAGTAGTAGAGTTGCAAACTTGAGTATAAACTACTCACAGAGGACCTAACAATATATAAAAAAACCATAGTTACATGCGTGTTTGCGACGTTTGCATTTTTGTGTGTCTATATAAACTGGGCTAAAAAGCCCCAGACTGCTACCGAGAAAGATGTGGGAATCGAACCCAGAATCCCATGAGCAGCATTAATCTTTTCGGGCTCTTAAAAAAACAATTTTACAAAAATATTCACTTAGGTACATTTTTAATATACTTTTAGGAGTTGCGATTTAATAAAACAATTGATTATCAAAACCACATGTATTCACTTTAATTGACACGTCTATACACCAGAGTGATCGCGTACGAGTGGGGGGGTCTCTCGTGCGCCTTACATTATAAAGTATCATCTTACATACTAGACAGGTACCTACGTACATCCTGTCGCTATGGCGTCCTAGGTGGACTACAAGCACCAAATTCTCCTATTTGTAATGTAGCTACCACAGCGATCCCTATCCTAATCCTAACTACATAATAGGTAGTAGGTAATACGGGTTGGTATACGCAACTCCACGTCAAAGCGCGTATTTTGCGTACGGGTGGGAAAATCGGTTATTCGATCCACTCCAGCTCCTCAAAGAAGGCCAGCAACGCCTTGGTGTTACTGACAATCTCGCGTAGGGTACCTGGATTACCAAAGTATTTTTTCCTATGTGGTCCTAACTACCAATCCTCTAATATTACAAATGCGCAAGTGAGTTTGTTTGTTTTTCTGTTACGCTTTCACGCTAAAACGACGGAACGGATTTGGACGAAATTTGGCACATGGGTGATTTGGATTAGGGCATGGGATCTTTTTATCCCACTAGTACGTTCCCGTGGGATAATTCCACATTGCCCCCAACATGCACGCGGGCGACGCCGCTGTAAAAGCTTAGTTTTAAAATAAAAACACACCAGTCACTGCAATTGCATCAACAAAACCCACTTCTCACTCACCCATTCAACTCATGAAATTACATTTTCAACAAAGCATTTTTAACTGTTCATTTTTTAAACGCCACGCAAAACCGACCACAATATCACGTTATTTTTCTGCAAAAAGTTTTCTTTATTTGAATGTGCACTATTTACGTTCGCCGCTTTCCATTTTTGCGTGAAGTTTCCTTCACTCGTCATATCCGGAATGGCGGTTAGCCCCGCCATATTGCATTCCGGTAACAATTTGAAATGTTAAGTGTAGATGTTGAAAAGCGGTTTCCGATTTGGTACTGGGGAATTCCTAGTGTTGTTTGTTGCGATTTCTTGTTATCCTTCCTTTCTTAGTGATTTTCGATGTTTTGGTATTTTTGAGAATAATTTTCTACAATTTCTGTTTGAACCTGAACGTATGTAGTAATGCAACTTGGCACAATTCTTTATTAATTAATCATTAATCTTACGAGTTACGTTTATTTCTTGTATGCAATTATAATCTAAACATCAAAAAAAAGGAAACGGTGGCCGAACTTATTTCGATATTTCCTTCTAAAAATATAATTTTTCATAAACGTAGTAAACGTTCTTAAAATATAATTTAGAAGGATACGCCTGTAATAAATAGAAAGAGTTTTATTTCTAAAAGGATTATTGAAATTTATGCGCTCTTAGGCTCAGGTTTGATGCTTAAGATGTGTCCTTACAACGAGGAGGGACGCATAGGAAATGCTGGCATGACGACTGACGTTCATGGGACCAGAGAAGGCAAGGCATGGCTTTCCCTTTCTGCAGCTTCCTTCTGTGAGATAACCTAACCTAACCTAAAAAAAATCTGAATTGTATAACTTTTTTGTCCATGGGCTAATTTTATGATGCCCTTAGTAAAAAAATATCCTACATTCATGAACTAGTAAATGGACTAGGTTTCATCATCCAACGCCACTTGGACCAAAGTCCATACTAAAATGTCCGATCTCCTTTGCCCATAAGTGGCAGGTTGACAAAACAACAACATAAATACTACGCAAAAACCATTCTAGTAAAAAAAAAAAATGTCACGTCTAATCATCAAATCAAATGTCAAGTCAAATCATTTATTTCAAATAGGCCCTTGTAAGGCACTTTTGAACGTCAAAGTTTACAAAAAATTAAATTGATTCTAGTCCCCCTTCCAAAAGGTAATTTTCGTATAGAGAAGAATGGGCAGAAACTCCACCGTTACTCTTTTAAAAAGTGTTACAATATTTTGTATATGTAGGTACATTAGTTATATAATTATATTATGTGAAGACGATGCACCTAAAAAGAAAAATACGTTACCACAATAGGTAAAAAGAAGAATTAATAAAAAATATTAAATGAAAATTACCTTTCTTATAAGTCTTGAAGGTATCCCTGGCAGGCGTGTACTGTATATCATAGACCAGGGTGCTGTTGGGTAGCAGACTCCGTTCCTTGTTGATCCTGTAAACTGCGTACTTGAAGGCTAGCTCCGTGCTGCCTCCCCGAGCGTCCTCTGTGAAGACTGCGCCTAAAATGGAGGTGAAAATATATTGACTGTCTAGGCAATACAGTTCACTGAATAATACAATAGTTGACACACTTGAACGTCAGTATTAAAAGCGTTTATATAGAAAGTGGGCAACGTCGCAAATAGCTGTCAAATATTTCGCTGTTTTGATTAATTTTGCGATATTACTGTATGGAAATGCAAGAATTAATATCGTAACAGCGAATATTTCGTTTTAGATGTAAAAAAAGTATTTGGAAACTTTCCGAATGCCTTTTTTACACCTAAAATGGTTACAACATTAAATTCAATTTTATAATTGCAATTCATTATTAAACTTCTAGTTCACTAGATAGCTATATTTCTTATTTCCATACAGTAATATTGCCAAATTCATCAAAAAAGATAAATATTTGACAGCTATTTGTGACGTTGCCAACTTTTTGGATGAACGTTCACAGTTCACGCAATTATTATTGACAGTGTACCGAATAAAATAAAATTTCAATGCGATATGAAGGAATAAGTAGGTACAAAATTATAAAGGTCACAGAATTCAAAAATAAAATAAAATGTCAAATGCAATTAAAATAAACGAATGATGACAAATGTTATGAGTCACAGAATTTAAATTAAAATAAAATGTCAAGTTTGGGTCGCAGATATCAAATTAAAATTTCATATGAATACAATACAAGTAATTTTAAATAGGTATAGATCAGTGTCAATCAGATTAAGTGCCCTGGCTGTTAAACATGGTTCTTTTTCTGAGAATCGTTTGAAGATGTCAAAAAAAGAACGGTATTTTAAATATGTAGGTACGCATTCAGTGATTTGTGGTGCAGAGAGCCTTTATATCTTGGGTTAATATGAAAATTCATCATGTTATAAAGGTTGAAGCAATAAATCAATTCGTAGACCATTTTTGAACATAAACTTTTATGAAATAGATAAAACATAACGCTGTTACTGTAGCAAAACATCCTAGAGGAAAAAAATAACCAAGTCAAACCCAACCTAAATTCATACAAAGTAAGGTTTAATTTTTGGTTGATAGAATTTCTGATGAAATCTTGCCATTGTTTTTAAATTAAGTGTCATACTGCGTCCAATCACCAGTCGTACAAGTAGAGTAATTGCCCGCCATTTTTTAAGGGGAATGCATCATGTATAGCCGTGGAAAAAGTTAAATTTGCCCCTATTATACGCCTCGGACTGTCAAGACTTTGACAACCGTAAGATACTGATATAAAAATCCGTATTGATATCCAAAATTCTTTAGATTATTCAGAAATATGCCGAAGTGAATAACACAGTGTAGCCAGACTTCTTCATGAGATTGGAAAGAATCAGTTCTTCATTTACCAATCTTAACCACCGGAGACAGCGCAGCAACAGCATTCAGCATGAGCACGATCCAGCGCCAGCCTGGCCACATCGTGCCTCATCATCAGCCCTTGACGATATCCTCACCACCTGGAGACAAGACACAAATACTTTAGACCAGCAGTTACATGGTGTCTAAGTACACCGTTCGGCATACAACTATATCAAAGTGGTTGACAAAAAGTTGTGTTCCAATAAACAAATAAATAGCCGCATACATAGTGTCTTGGCAAGGAAAATGGTTACTATAAAAATATACTGCTCTGGCCTCTCTGTAACGTTTACGCTCACACCAGACGTCACTAATACTCCTAAAAGTGACTAGCAATTGATTTCGGGCACCAAAGTAACTGTTCTAGTGTTCATTGATTTCTCAAACGCCTTTTATTACGGTACAGTCACGACATCCTTTTAGCCATTCTGTCCTATCTGAATGTATCTCCTGAAGCACTGAAATGGTTATTTTCTTACTTTCAGAAACTTCAACAATCTGTTCACGTTAAGGAGTCCTAATAAAGTTGCTGTGAATTGAAAGCTAGCGTTTCACAAGGCAGCATTCTCCTCTTCTGTTTTTTATTTTTATTAGTAACAAGCAATACACAAAAAAACAATTTTATCTCTTTATAACAAGAGTTTAGTTCGTGCTGATACGAAAAAATTAATCGAAGTTTTCCGCGCCAGTAAAGATTAGAACTGGCGCGGAGAACTTCGATTTACTTTTTCATATCTGCACAAATTATATAAGAATAGCTTATTCGTTTTAATAATATAACCGGACATTTAAATATCGCCATTGATGCGAGG
Source organism: Agrochola circellaris (assembly GCA_914767755.1). NCBI lineage: Eukaryota > Metazoa > Arthropoda > Insecta > Lepidoptera > Noctuidae > Agrochola > Agrochola circellaris. Next base: position 24,621,015 of record OU611839.1, on the reverse strand, counting down.
GTATTTTAATGCACCCCTTTTAATGGTGCTTAGAAACGCGTGGTGGATTCAAAAAAGGATTAATAGGGCATTCTCTATCATACTTGAAGACATCATTCAAATGAACTGAAAAAAGTATTTGAGCAAGCAAAAGTATCATAGAATGTACCTTCTCAAATAATTATCGAGTTTGTTCAACGAAATCTCCAAACGGCTCGTTGACTCTTCCCGTGACCCAAGAGTTGGTTTTTACCTTGGCCAGAGGCATACAACGTGGCATACAACATTGCCATACAACGTGGCAATACCGCCAGTCTCTTGGGTTCATTACCAGTCGACAGCAATGCGGAGGAATTTTTCGACGCCATATTGTAGTTTTAGCTATGTTAGATATTATATGTGTATCCGAACCTACGGTGTCCAGAGCCGGTCGCTCACCGAGTCGCAAAAGTTCCGCTTTGGGGTGTGTCAAAGAGCAATGAAGCGTAGTATTCTAGGCGTAAAACGAACTGACCGAACACGAAACACCTCGCTACGCTCCCAACCGGGAATCCTAGACGTAAGCAAAAAGGCTGCCAAGCTTAAATTGGGCGGGTCATGTCAGCCGCATGCATAGTCGCCAAGGCCGGCCCAGGAACAGGTCGCAAGAAAACCTAGACGTGCACCACAAGGGTTGGATGGAGATGCCCCTGGAAAAGGATGCTTGGAAGGATTTGGGAAAGGCCTTTGCTCAGCAGTGGGACAGTGTAGGGTAACAAAAAAAAAATGTTTTTATAGGACTAAAACCGAATTGATAACACATCAGAATATTTATTTTTAATTGATTAAGTAAGAATTTCAAGATTCCGAACTATTCTAGATGACTGTTTAGAAATAACAGTAGTTTAGTACTCAAAACTTTCCCGACTATATTTTCCTCATTCCTCCGCATCGTATCCCATACCATGACAACTTATTTCCTCACAACCTTTCAGCCATCGGTGTCATATTCAGATTTCCTCTTAGGTAATAATTTCTTATTCTATTCATTCGTATAACACCACACAACCCTCTTAGCATTCTCATCTCAGCTGCATGCAATTGCCTTTCATTCATCCCTTTTGTGGCCCAACATTCTAATCCATACAATACAGCAGGTCTAACCGTTGTTTTATATATCTTCCCCTCAAGTTTAAGGGGAATGCGGGAGTCGCAGATTATTCTACGCACTAGGAAGTGGTGAAAAGTGGGCGTTTTGGGGGACTTTCTTATGTAATTTTGACGTTTGAAAAGTGCTCATTCTCAGCCTAGTTTGAATAAATTATTTTTGAATTGCCATGAATAGCAGCCATTTCATCCATCCAGTGTGTTCCTTCGAATTGGTTTGCAGCTAATAATCTTTTACTTAATGCAAACAAAACTAAATGTAGGTATTAGGTTCTCAGTGCCTCAATTAGGTCTAAATTTAAAACTTGATGGCAAGAAAGTAGATGCTATTACGGAAACTGTATTTCTAGGAATTACTTTAGATTCGAGATTGCAATGGGGCGCCCACATTAGAGCTCTTTCAGGTAGATTAAGTTCAGCTGCGTATGCAGTAAGAAAAATAAGGCAGTTGACTCATGTAACCACAGCTAAGTTACTTTGCTTATTTCCACAGTATTATGTCTTATGGCGTTCTGCTGTGGGGATCGACAGCTGTTGTAGATTCAATTTTCATTTTACAAAAGAGGGCAATTCGTGTGATCTATAAAATGGGTCCTCGTGAGTCTCTTAGAAATAAATTCAAAGAAATTGATATACTTACTCAGCCTTCTCTTTATATCTTAGAAAGCATTTTGCATGTTCGCCAAAACTTAGGATTTTTCAAAATTAGAAGTGATTTCCATATTATAAATACACGTAGTAAATATGAAATTGTGATACCCAAATTTAGATTAACTAAAACTAGTAAATCATTTCTTTTAAACAGTATACGCTTTTATAACAAGTTGCCAAGGCGGTTACAGAACTTAACGATGGAACGTTCAAAACCCACATCAAACGTGTCCTTATCAAAAAAGCATATTATAAGATTGAAGACTACGTTGAAGACAAGGAAGTTTGGCAATAATTCCTTCTGCACATGTGGCTTCCCTGGTACCTAATTAACGGCATAACTATGTAAATGTCTATTAACTGCTCCCAAATTACGATGATTATTTTATTTTACCTTTTTTTTTTTACATAGTTCCTAGATATAACTATGTCATGATTTGACATTATATACCTACAATTATATTCTATATATTTTTTCACTACATTAGATTTCTTACAGCTGCACTGGCAATCATGTCATTTGGTTTAAATAGGTCTTTATTTTTATTATTTTATTTATCTTTTAAATAGATTTTTTTCTTTTAGATTTTGTGAATGTGAGAACATTGTAGGCTTAACAGACTGTAGATCTGTGGACCATTTTATATGTGCTAAGTACCTGGTTCTTATTGATAGGCCTACACTGTCCTCTCATACATACCTATTAACACTAATTTGAAAACATTGTAAAAACCATTTATTTTTCAAAGACGTGGAGTTTCTTGCCGGCTCTTCTCCATAGGAAACGACCAAATGGAACCGCGTTCCTAGCTTCTGACGTTTTATAAGTGCCCTTGTAGGTTTATGTGAAATAAAATATTTTTAATTGAATTGAATTGTTAATTCTGAGCTTAACAGTCAGTTAAGTCTTCTTTCTTTTTCGTGTGATTAGTGACTAACCTGCCGCACAAGGGCCTCTGACTTGGCTTCACATGCCGTCGAGAAATATCTCTCAGGGTTTCCTCACGATGTTTTCCTGCACCGTTTTTTCAACAAGTGATAATTACACAATACGCACATGACTCGTATCTACTCTATGACTTGTTAGTTCGACGGTCACTCCACTAGGCTAGACTAGATTATTTTAAAGTGACGAGTCTGAATGTGGTAGTCAGCCACACAATAAAGCCCACCCCATATATTAGTATGACCACATCGCGGCAGTATTACATTAAGTCCCTTACAGAATACCAAGTATATTCGTTAAATAACTCCAGTACTATATGAGGCTGTTCGCACCTCATACCCACATATTACGGGTAGATGTCGTATGTAGAATTGTGCGTACACACGGGAAGATAGTTCGGGCAGCATAATATTAAAAAAAACCGGCCAAGTGCGTGTCGGACCACGCACAATGAAGGGTTCCGTAGTTTGGATTAATTTAGCCCAAAAACAAACAACATTGTAGTTGAAAAACATGTTCTCCCATACATCGATATACGTCACGGTCAATTCTCCAACTGCAAATTAATGTAAGTTTGTAAAGACAAAAAATAATAATGAAGAACTTTACTAATTAACTGTTTTCGAAATTTTTCCTTCACATGTGCCGTGAGGCTTCATGCCAAATTTCATGATTCTAGGCCAACGGGGAGTACCTGTAGGTTTTGATTTATTTGCTAGTCCCAAAATATGTCACATAAATGGCCGTATTTTTTTATTGCGTTGAATAAGAAGCGTGATTTTTTTAGAGCTCCAAAGGATCATAAACTTACGTATTTCATATTAATTTCAACTTGATAATTCCACGCGTTCCTGAGAAAATGGGTCTTCACAGACAGACGGACAACGAAGTGATCCTATAAGGGTTCCGTTTTGTCCTTTTGAGGAACGGAACCCTAAAAGTAATGTCTAGTACTAAAATTTTATGTTATAATATGTATGTCATCAATACCAATAAAGAAAAGCATTTGTTTTCATTTGCTTGAAACAATCATTCTACGCAACGTACAATGCCAAAACGAAAAGATTTCATTTATCCATTGTCAGATAGGAAACGCTGACCTCATCTAGTTTTAAAAGAAGATTGACGTGTAAAAGTGTTTGTACAAACCTACTTACCGAAATAAAATTTGTCAAACTAAATCCTATGACCGTTCCAACATTTAGGCTAAGCGTATGCTGAGACGTAGGTGACGCAGCTCAGCACAGTACAGATTTTGCAGGGTAGGGCAGGCGAGGCAGACATAGACTGCGAGCGCATGCTGCGAGGCAGACATAGGCTGCGAGCGCATGCTGCGACGCAGCTACACAGACACATTAGCATCCTAGCTAATACAAACGATAGACGGCTGTGCTGCGTTACCTGCGTCTCAGCAAAAAAACAAGTGACGACCTGCACGCGTCGCTTAGAAATCTGTGCCGGCTCGGAACGAGACTCAGAGCAGAACAGACATATGTCTGCGTCGCACATGCCTGCGCCGCAGCGTACGTAGCTGTCAGTATGTTAAAATCTCTGCCCTGCGTTGCGTGCACCTGCGTCACCTGCGTCACCTGCGTCTCAACATACGCTTAGCCTGAAAAGGTACATTTCCACTACTGCGTAGGATGTGTACGAAGAAGTAATGCAGAAGCTTAGTACACGTGTGACATGCGTAGCGTAGTCGCAATGGAACTGCGCCTAACGGCTTACTTCAACACCTTTAAATGTTTGGAGGCTTGGATGCTTTCGAAAAACATTAACCCCGATACATCCTACAACAAGATCATCACCCAATAACAACATTCTAGATAAAATAGACGTAGATATATTTAGTAACTTATTCCGCTTAACTATTCCTAAAGAGTCATAAAAACCCTCTAAGAAATTGACACGTGTTTCACCTCACAACGGGGCATCCTCAGGATGACGATTGACAAGTCAATCGTCATCCTGAGGATGCCTCGTTCTACGAACGTGGCGTGGCGATTTCTTACAGGCTTTTTTATGACTCTTTAAGAATTGTTAAGCGGAATAAGTTATTAAATATATCTACGTCTATTGTATTATATAATGGATTTCCGCAAAGTCACGCCTGAATCAATAAACAATATTCTAGATATAAAAGATCTTTTCCCCGAGCACCATACTAAGATGCTTCTAACACCATACAAAGAATCTCCAAAAGTGCCGGATTTCAATATCATTTCCTGCACAGAAAAACCTCAAGGTTACTCTTTAAGCCAACCGCACTTAAAACCGGAAGAGCCCTCACCTCTATCACTATACATCCTTCAATGTATAAGAGGCGGCAAGGAAACGAGTAAAAATTAAATTAATTATTTCCCGCCGACCGACGACGTCGCCCATCTTGGCAGATGTTACAAAATGGAGAACAAAAGTTGGCGGGGTGGTTACGGATCGGTTTTTGTTTTAATAATATCTTTTGTTCTTACATCACTTAGGAAATATGAGGTACATAAATAGGAAAACTAACTTAATTTCTGATTGAACGGTGAATATTTGTCTTTATAAAACTAAATAGCAAAAGTAGTTTCATTGCTTTTGCATCGACTTTGTCATCCAATAGGAACTGCGTCATACAAAAAATCGTTTTGGCATATAAAAAATCTGCTGGTCCATACATTTGTTTGCATAATTCGACAAAATGTGTGGACTTGCTGATTTAATGTTTTTGTGATTTCAGAGTTGGTCCCATACTAAGTAAAAGTTGTTCATAATGATGACAACTTTCTGGATTTCATTTATTTCAATTACACCTCGCAAATATGAAGACATAATTGTCAGAACGTACCCTACGGTTACTAGATATGAATTTTTTTGAACCTGGCACAATATTGTACCTAGTATAATCTTTTTTTTTTTTTTTTGAGGATGGGAAATTATCAAATAACTTCTCCCGCTCTGGGTGGAGCGGGAGGGCGTGTCAGACTTTTACTGACTAAAACCCACCCGTGTTCCTTCCGTTGCCTGTGTGCCGAGGTCGCGATATCCCTTTCAGACAAACCCGCGACCCCGGCAGGCATTGGCCCTTCCGGACCCCGTCAGTTGGTGCTGACATCTCTTTGAGGCGCGCGTGGAACACAACGCGCCGTCGACCCGGGCCTGGTCCCTATCGGACGGCGAGCTACCCATTGCTCACCGTCCGCAAGCCCGCGCCTACGGTGGCCGGAAGTCGGCTCGCGACTCCCGACGCCCGGGGCGTCTCCTGCGGCGACTAGGGGCGCGAGGGGGCGCATTTTGCCTCTCCCTCGCGCGCTCCGCCTCCTCCTTCGCGAGCATTACTGCTTCGCAGAAGGAGGTGACGGCCTCCCATGCACTCTCGCTCCGGACCATGGCCTGAACCAGGGCCGGACGCGAGAGATCGCCGCCGCCGATCGCCTCCGTGAGGACACGGCGGTGCTCCGCCCAAGCTGGGCAGACCTCCACCGTATGCTCCACCGTGTCCTCCGGGCGATCCACACAGTGGTGACACCCGGGCGTTTCCTCCCGCTTTATTCTGAACAGGAACCTCCCGAAACAACCATGTCCGGTGAGGACCTGTGTCAGGCGGAAGGTGAGGATGCCGTGGCGCCTCTCTAGCCACTCCTCAAAGAGGGGACTTATCGCCACAATTGTGGCGTGCCCAACCTAGTATAATCTAAGAATGCGTTTAAAATTAGTTATTGTAATAAAAAATCTAACTATTAATATCGTAACACCGAATATTTAGTTTTAGATGTAAAAAAGTATTTGGAAACTTTCCAAATGCCTTTTTTACACCTAAAACTGGTACAACGTCAAATTCAATGTTATAATTGCAATTAATTATTAATATTCTTGTTCGCTAGTTAGCCATATTTCTTATTTCCATACAGTAATATTGCCAAATTAATCAAAACAGCGAAATATTTGACAGCTATTTGCGACGTTGCCAACTTTCTGTATAAACACTCTACTTAAACTACTACTGCTTTCTTGCTCTGCTTATTGGTGATGTTCTGAATATTGCAGACAGGTCAGATGGGGTGCGTACTACCCGCAACAGGCGAGTCTGACCATAATTAATGTGGATGTAGCAATAACAGTTTGTTAGATTCGTAGTAGGTGGCGTTCTGTATGATTTAAAAGAGTGTCCGTGGAGTTTCTTGCCCGTCCTTCTCCATAGGTACCTACTACGCTTTGGAATGGGCATCTAGCTTCATCTTTCTGACTGACCGACCCCTTGACAATTCAAAAGTGCCTGCAATTGGTTTATTTGAAATAAATACTTTGAGTTTGAGTTTGAGTAATTTCTACCCATCCCCATGACAAAGTTGACACGAGTTTATAAATAACAAAAAACTTTATTGCGGCTTATATATTTATGTGTTTGTAGATCAATATTATAAACTGTTCTATGGACATGGTTACATAATTAAGTTTAATAACAAAGTTTATTATAGGGTTGAAGATTTTTTATTGAAGAAAGAAGTTGTTTGACTATTTTATATATTGTATTTAAATAACTATTAGAAATTGTGACATTAATTTTATTATTGACTGATTATTTTTATTAATGAATTATGAATTAGAATATTATTATGTATTATTAGGAAATATGTATTTTAATTGTACCTAAGCTCTTTACTTTTACATGCCTTGTAATTGGCAAAATATGGCTGTTTCTGTATTTATATTATGTAACACCTTGACTTGTACCCGTATTTGCAAAATAAAATATCTTTATCTTTAAGATCGTTTATTCTGAAAGTTGGCAACGTCGCAAATAGCTGTCAAAAAATTACCTGTTTTGAATAATATAGCAATATTACTGTATGGAAATAAGAAATGTGGCTAACTAGGGAACCAGAATATTAATAATGAATTGCAATTATGACATTGAATTGGCTGTTGTACCCGTTTTAGGTGGAAAAAAGGCATTTGGAAAGTTTCCAAATCCTTTTTTTACATCTAAAACTAAATATTCTGTGTTACGATATGAATTATTGCATTTCATAATCAATATACTAGTTCGCTAGTTAGCCACATTTCTTATTTCCATACAGTAATATTGCCAAATTAATCAAAACAACGAAATATTTGCGACGTTGCCCACTTTCAGAATAAACGCTCTTAATTAGTAGTTTGTTAGCGAAAGTTCCAAATCCGAGTTGTCAAACTTGTTCGTCCGTATGCAACATCGCCATAACCGAGGGTCGTCGGTTGCATATTTCCACGCGACGGTGGGGGCCTCCCGTCCTCGACATCGGCGGATTAATATTTATATCCTCTCAATGATAATACCGCAGTAACTCCAGTTAATGGTCTATGAATCCCTTGATGCAGATAATAAAATGTTGTGGGTTTAGTTATGCGTTTTATGTGTTTTTGGCAAAGATACGTTACTTTACAAGTTTACAGCAGTAATAACCGCCCCGACTTACAAGTTACAGAGAATGGGTTCAGTTTAATTTGTGTTTTGACGGCCTCCTTAATCTAGTGGTCGGAGGACGACGAGACATCAGCTCTGTGCTGTTAAACTGCCCGGTGGTCGCCACATACAGGGCAAAGTATTTCGGTAACCCAGGTACCGTCCGTGAGATTGTCAGTGACACCAAGGCGTTGCTGGCCTTCTTTGAGGAGCTGGGGTGGATCGAATAACCGATTTTCCCACCCGTACGCAAATTACGCGCTTTGACGTGGAGTTGCGGATACCAGCCTATTTACCTATTCGTCTAGTGTTCTGAGCATGAGGTCCTGAGTTCGACTCCCGGGGCGGGCAGTGTTATTACACGACTCCCCAAAAAGGATTGTAATGTTTTCAAAGTTCATGTATGTGAGTTTCTTTTATCCAACATAATTTTAAATGCCTGAACCGATTTGGATGTATGTTAGAATCCAGACATCATCCCGAGTGACATTACAATGACTTCGTTGTCTGTCGAGACCCTTTTTCTCAGGAAATTAAGGCATCAAGTTGAAATAGATACCAAAAACTTAGGTCTACGGTCTCTTGGAGCTGTAACGAAAATCAAACAACCAAGTCAACGCAATAAATAAATACGGTTATTTATGCCGCATGACACTCGCAAATAAACCAGTCTATTTGGTACTTCCCGGTGGCCCAGCAGCCTGAAGTTTAGCGGGAAGCAAGGTCAAGTAAAGAGGAATATCCGAAAATTGGTAATTTATATATGAACTGCAAAGTTAAGATTGTTCTTCAATCTGGTATCAAAAATTCATAGGCCGAGTCTTGAAGTAATATTTACTCAGTATTTTATTAGGTACTCTACAACCGAGCAAGCACAGTCTTCAATCTAGTCTAGCTAATCGCTAAGAACAGGTTTTGCGTGGACAGTTCTTGTTGTTTTCATATAAGTTTTATATTTGCTTTTGTAATTTATATTTTATTACTAGTTTATTTATTTATTTAGAAGTATATAAATTATGTATTAGGTATGTTGAAACTATTTTGTACTCGCCGTCCCTACTTATAGGTTCATTAGAAAACCAGCGTCAGACAGCACCTGTCTGGGGTTAATGCTGAAATGAACCTTTGGCGCAGCCGTGAGGCACACCTGTTGTTGTTAAAATTATATTTTCACTTTTTTTATTTTGTGTTTATTCTTTGTTTCTTTCTTTCTTTCTTTCTTTCTTTCTTTCTTTCTTTCACAGCTTTGAGACGGAACCCTCAGGGTACTAGTCCTACTCACACTTGCTCGGTTTAAAAAAATAAATGAAAGAGGTTTATATGATTCTAAATGCCTAACTTAAAAACCTAAATAATTAATCATTTTACAATTATTATCACCCTATGTTTTTCTCCAGGATACCATCTATCTGCTTGCCAAATTTTATCTAAATCCGTTCAGTTGTTTAGCCGTGAAAACGTAACATACAGACAGACAGACAGACAGAGCTTCTTTCGAATTTATAATATTAGTATGGATGGATTAATTTCAACTTGATACCTCCAAGCGTTCCTGAGAAAATGGGTCTTGACAGACGGACAACGAAGTGATCCTATAAGGGTTCCGTTTTTTCCTTTTGAGGTACGGAACCCTAAGTGTTCCAACACAACGACACAACAGTGAGTCTAAGTGAGAAGTGAACTTCTCATATTATTAGTACCTTATATTCCCATACAGAAAATAATGATTGTAAACTTGAAAACCAAACAATTTAAATCGACCGCGTCTCGAACACTGGAAGTCTTTCTAAATTAGTTTTGTTGAAATAAAACAAAATTCAACTTTGAAAATTTACAATATTGAATGGTAATACTGGCCTGATTTAAATAAATAAAGTTTAATAACTTTGGGATTTCTAAGAATATCGCTCGATGGGATGCCTTTTTAAAGGTTTCTTTGCAATAAGGGATCTCGTAACGACTTGGCTTTTCTTTTACTGGCACGGTAGTCTAGTTGTGACGTCCCGATGACGGCTGCGTTGGACAAACGCTATCAGACTTTCGGCCTTCTGAGTACCCGTAACGACTGTCTAAGATCTGACAATTCTGGTAGTAACGATTCATCGATCAAATGAAATGAAATGAAATTGTTTATTCTGTAAATAGGATATCGGAATCACTTTTACACGTCATATTAAAAAAGCGGCCAAGTGTGAGTCGGACTCGCCTATGAAGGGTTCCGTAGCAGCAAGTAACATAATATAAAAGTTATTGTAGTTCGTTGTAACTTTGATCGATGTTTACGATTTATGACGTATTAAAAAAAACTACTTACTAGATCTCGTTCAAATCAATATTATATATTTTTTTTTGTTTTATCTTTCACTTATTTTTGAAGTTACAGGGGGGGGACACACATTTTACCACTTTGGAAGTGTCTCTCGCGCAAACTATTCAGTTTAGAAAAAAATTATATTAAAAACCTCAATATCATTTTTCAAGACCTATCCATAGCTACCCCAAACGGGTTTGATGAAAAAAAATATTTGAGTTTCAGTTCTAAGTATGGGGAACCCCCAAAATGTATTGTTTTTTTTTTATTTTTGTGTGAAAATCTTAATGCAATTTACAGAATACATCTACTTACCTAGTTTCAACAGCATAGTTCTTATAGTTTCGGAAAAAAGTGGCTGTGACATACGAACGGACAGACAGACAGACATGACGAATCCATAAGGGTTCCGTTTTTTGCCATTTGGCTACGGAACCCTAAAAAATATTAAAAATAGGCTAGATGAGTTCGGCGTTTCCTATCTGACTACTCTGAGAAGAAAGGCCGAAACAAACTCAGAGGTCGCAGTCTCTTTTAAAGGCCAGACATAATCTTAGTCAGACCATTTGAAGACCATGTAGATTAGTGTCTGAAATTGTCTTTTGAGGAAAGAACCACACAGATTTGAGTTGACCTGTCCAGTCAGTGCAAGCATTTGTCAGTAATCGTGGAGCTCAACTCAGAACTTAAGAAGCTCAACTCGACAAACAATACTAAAGAAAAGACATCTGGGTAGGTCGCATAAACTACTCAAACTGCCAGACCATTATTTAAACTAACTGAGAAAGAAAGGAAAATAATTTCCGCACGTTTTTCAACACATTTGCGAGAATACAGTACAATAGGTAATGAAAGAAACTTTTTAATTAGAATAGGGTAGTAATAAAAGCTCCGAAAATAAATTTTAATATACTCAAAATATGAAATTTACTGCTATAAATACAAATTTTCCGACAACTTATATGCGAATGCAAAAAATACTTAAATACAGGCGTGATGAAAGGTTATTTTTAAAAGTGCATAAGAAATTATACAGATAGGTTAGTGCTTTTTAACATTGAATTTTGACCACACCGCTTTAAGAACCGCTTATATGTACTTCACACGTAATTAATTGAAATAAGCCATCAAAACATTTTCAGAGAATGAATAAATAAGTATTTCTGCGAGTCTTCCATAATATAAAATTATTGTAAATGATTAGATAGCGCTCTCACGATTTTGACGGCAAGAGTCCATTTTCTGCAATTTGCGTCTCACTCAAGATATCAGGTGGAGTAGACTCCATATTAACAACGGATTCCTCACTTGAACTCCTACTATTATTTTGTTTAAAAATATCAGTCGGAAAGTCGCAACAATCTTTGACGGTTCTAATATGAAAATGGCGCGAATTTGCAAATGGCGCCACGTGGGCGTGGTGAATATTAGAACTACATCTTTCGTATCATTTTCTCTTTAATATTAAAGTGAGACAAACGTATTGAGCACAAACGCTTCCAAGGAAATTCGATCATTCTGCTTATTTATCCTCGTAATGTGAAACTCCTTGGTGGAATTCTTATATATAGTTTTATGGAAATTAAAAAAATATCGTAAAGGATACGCACGGCGCTATACTGACTATGCAGTAAAACAAGTGCTTAGGTGAGAGTACCTATTTTACCGCACACTCCGTTGTTGGTGCGTAATTTTTTACTTTCGAACAATGTACGCAGGCTTCGTAAATGTATTTATTGAGCAAATGTGTCATCTCATCCTCGAAATGAAATTTAAGAGAATTTGACAGCTGTCAGTTGGGGTTACCCAACTGACAGCTGTCAAATTCTCTTTTCAATTTTTGACACTAAAGATGTAGTGTCAAAAATTGAACAGAGTTGCTTTTAAAACGCACCGTTGCCTCATCAAATAAACAATATATCTAAATAATAATAAAGTATCATATAACAAATAACGAAAAGTGATGTAGGTATCCTATTATAACGCTATATTTACATTTATTCCACTGAAAATCGTATACAATTTGCGAGTAATTTCCAAACACAGACGTAACACGACCTCATTTCTAGGAATCAAGGATACAGCCAACCTAGATACCTTATATTTGCAAGACAAAGACATGCTTTAGAAAGCGTTCGCACGTAAAATTGAATATTAAGAGCGTTTGGAAACCTCATATTCTTGTGGATTTGTGGATATATAAATATCTGCCTTTACATAAGTAGTTATTAATAATTAATGGGTAGAATATCTATTAATTAAAGTCTTTTTACCTTAAGACCGTTTATTCTGAAAGTGGGCAACGTCGCAAATATTTCACTGTTTTGATTAATTTGGCAATATTACTGTATGGAATTATGAAATTTGGCTAACTGGCGAACTAGAATATTAATAATTAATTGCAATTATAACACTGAATTTGATGTTTTAACCGTTTTATATTTTACAAAACAGTGAAATATTTGACATCTATGTATTTGCGACATTGCCAACTTTCAGAATAAACGGTCTTAAGGTAAAAAGACTTTAATTAATAGATATTCTACCCAATACTACCCAATATAAAGCATTCTGTTTTTTTAGGCATATATTTAATAAAAAGAATTGGTGAACCTCAAATAATTCCTATTTAGTAGTCCTAAACTTATTAAATAGCCAAGTAACTTCGATCAACTTGACCTTGAACAGTAGGGCTCGCCGGCCGTCGTCGCCGCGGCCCCACTTCGCGCTGGCTTCACTCGCTCGGCTCGCGCGCGGTTGGTCTCAGTTCTAACCTAACCAGTTTAGTCGGGGGACCCTATGAGCACCTGTGAGAAAAGACAGTAAGTTAAAAAGAGGCTCAATTATTTAAAAAAGTGTGCACCATTAAAAGCGCATTCTTTTTTTTTTTTTTTATAAGTTTCCATCATTAGAAGGTCAATAAGTTTTTAGAGGATCAGATACATATACCCATTCCATTAGATTAGATCCGATTAGATTTCCATACATATTCTTTTAAAAAGCAGTCGCACGGAAAATTGAATATTAAGAACTTTTGCAAATCTAATTTTCTTGTGCAATCGTGGATTTATTTTAAAAGGTTAAATGGCTTAATTTATTATGTTATTACTCTATTAATACAAAACATTTTCAAAGAGTAAAGTTGTAATTTGTTGCCCATTCTGCTCCATTCGAAACTACCTTTTGGAACGGGCAACTAGAATCAATTATATTTTCTTAACGTAAAATATGACGTTCAAAAGTGCCTTGCCTTTGCCGAAACGTCAAAAACGTCATTTATTTAGTAAAGATGGCTATCTGAGTTAGCGTTGTAGGTTTCTTTAAAGAAATTGGCTAGGTAAATAAAGACATAAAGTACTATTTCTGCCCGCGACTTCATCCGCATGAAATTTCTTGTTTAAACATAAAATATACGTATATATTTCTTACTATGCCCGCGTGATGGATTACGTCACAATCTCTCTCACAGAGAGGAGGCCTGTGTCCCAGCAGTGGGAACATTATAGTCTGATTATGTTATATATCCTATGGCAAACAGCAGTAGCTTTCTAGTTCTGAAAGAGTTTTTGTAATAGGATCAGCAAATTCTTATTCTAACGTCATTTATTCAAACTAGGCTGAGAATCAGCACTTTTTGAACGTCAAAATTACATAAGACAGTCCCCTAAAACGCCCACCCTTCACCTTACCTACTTCCAAAGATAACCTCATACAAACAAAAAAAAAACTTTTGAATTTTAATTCAGTTAAGTAACCTTCACCATTCCTTCAAACATTTATTAAAATTGATAACAGCTTATCGCGTGTGTCCTAAACGAATATTACGCAGACTATTAACGAAAAACCTACACCGAGAATTTTATCTAGATCCATTTTACCTATATTCTAGTTAAGGTAACCCCACATGAAAAATAACATTTTATTCCCGCTTGCGTGACCTGTCGATATGCCAATGATTTCTCTTACATTTACGTAATTTTCTTTTTCCATTTTCTCTAGAAGCTTTTATGAGAATTACCTACATATATTACTTAACATCACGCCAACATCCACGAAGAAGTAGACAGAAATGTACACAGTGCGGCGGCATCTACATCGCCACATGCGAACTACGCATCAAAGACCTGACGTCACACAACATCCTGACGTCACTCAAATTCTGCATCGCGCAATTAGAGTTTACCACGCGGTGAAGATATTTACAAGCTCCCGACTTTAACCTCTGGGCAGTTGCCTGCCAGACATGACACCCGTCTGGTTGGAGGATCCTCCCTTTTCTATGGTGGATGAGCGAACTTTACACCCTGTTCCTCATACCCCTAAAACAGTAATCCTATCTCAAATCTCATGTAATAGGCGAACCTATATTTCCTTTACTTAATACGTTAACACAGTGCAGTGGTTGCCCAGTGCTAACCCAGCCGCTTCACTTTCTGTAAATAATTTCATCCCAACTGGAGGCTTAAAACGGCCGCTTTGGCAGTCATATTATTTTAATATTATGAATCACACAAACTGTCACAAAGTCAAAGTCAACGCCAAAGTCAAACAATTTATTTCAATTAGGCACATAAGAGGCACTTTTGAACGTCAATTTTACACAAAATAGAATTGATTCTAATCGCCCCTTCCAAAAGGTAGTTCTCGTATGGAGAAGAATGGGCAAGAAACTCCACCGTTACTCTTTTAAAATGTTTTTACAATATTTTGTATACTGGGGTACTGTGTTTAATGTTACAACAAAATGTTGTAACATTAAACACAGTACCCCATAAAAGATGTATGTACTTTAGATAATCTGAAAAATGGTTGATCTATTTTATCTTTATTTCTAATATTAAAAGTATGTCTATCACTTATTTTATTAAAACAAACTGACAATTTATAATATTATCTGCGTTCAATTCATATTACGCAATTCATCTGTTTGACAGTTTTCTATTATATATAATGAAATAACATTTAAACTGTAGAAATAAAAATCTCATTTGATTAACTAAAAAAACTGTAAAGAAAAATTATCCGGTAAAATTACGGTCTTAATAAAATTATTTTCATGCGGCAATATTTATACTAAATATGATTCTGATATGAATTGAATTGAATATGATTCAGCTAAAATATGTGTCATCATAGAGGAATTGCTGGGAATAACAGAAAATGAATTGCTTTTAGAGGAATTGCTTAATTTGGCGGTTTTAGGCGCCCTGCTCTCAAAACGGCGAAGGAAAACATCGCGAGGAAACCGTCCTAGAAACAAAAATTCGAAGACATACGATCTATCAACCCGTACTGGGCCCGCGTGGTAGATTACAGCCCACTCCCTATGTAACCCTGGGTCCACACTCTCCAAGAGGCAAGACGAGGTGAAGCGAACGCGATAGTGTGGATTGCGCCCTCGTCGTCTCTCATCTCACCTCGCGCGCGCTCCGCTCGATGTCGGTTTTTTAACCGAAGTCAAAGGACGCAAAGCGCGATGCGTGACAGACAACTGAATAAAACGAGAGTGTGGATGGGTAGCTCTCGTGTAGCCTCCGCTTGCCGCGGCTCGCGCAAGGGACTCCATGAGGCGCACTCGCGATAGTGTGAACCCGGGATAAGAGAGGATGCTTGTGTCCCAGCAGTAGGAACATTATATATAGGCTGATTATGCAATACGTTAACGAAGCTAAAGGAGGTAAGGATCGTAACAGGTGGCTTTCTGCTTACCCCCATTGTAAGAAGGCGTAAAAATGTATCGCACCCCTAGATAAAAACCCCACTAACTCAAAAAGTACGAGTTTCGAGTTAGTGGCTTTATCGAATTCCTGACTCGAAAACCTATACTTCAATCGTCATTTCTGAAAAATTTGGTTTTTTGAGTTGCCGGAGTCTTCATCTAGGGGTGCGATATGTTAGTAGTATTTAGCAGGTATGTCTACGTCTAATAGCAATGAGGAAATTCGGTCAGTGTGTGTCAATACAAGGTCAGCGGCTCGACGCTGGCAAAGTTAACTATAATAGGTACTCTTATTTAGAACTATATGTTACTCGATGAGAATCCGTTTTATTCTGGTGTCTACACCGAAACAGGGATGTTGACTGACATCCCTATTAGGGATGTTGACTGGGAAAAAAAAAACAATTTAGCTCAACAGGTTAAGCTATGCTTGCCGGGGTTGGTCCGTGGATGGGTGACCATCTTTACATACCGAGATTCTTCCGTGCCTCGGAAAGCATGCTAAGCCGTTGGTCCCGGCTGTCATTCGTGGATCTTTGACAGTCGTTCCGTGTCGGAAGCCCGAAAGTCTGACACCAGTCTTACCAAGGGGTATCGTATTACCCAATTACTGGGTTGTGGAATTCAGAGTCGCTCCATGTAAAATACTGGTATTCAGTTGCATTGGGTTAGACTGATAGCCGACCCCAACATAGTTGGGAAAAGGCTAGGCAGATTGATAATCGGATTGATAATTGATTGATTGGTAGTCGGATAACAAAAAAATATTAGACACGATTTTTTGCTTTATCATATTAATAAAAAATGGTTTAGATTAAAAACGCATTAAAGTTGGGGAGTGGGGGCTACGACACAAGTCAGTATAAAATCTACCACGGAGTGACGTCATGCCACATTTTAACTCAATGTGTTGCCGAAATCTTTTGATTACGTAAAAAAAGAAAAAATACATGTCCAATATTTATTAATAATCTATCTGACTTACAAAAAAAATTGTTTGTCAACTTCCCTATTAATGAAAGAATCATCATCACCTGACTTGATCTCCGTACGTCTCTTTCGGGTGACCACTGAAAATCAGCGCTGTGCTGTGGGTCTCCATAGCACAGCATCATGCTGAGTGGAAGCCTTCTTGTCACAGTCATGACGTGCCAGCAGCTGCCGACTATTTCTGTTTTGTGCTCGTTATTGTATTTAAATCTATTCTGTTTCATTTTCTTTATTATTTACTCGAGTTTATCATCTCTTTTTTTTTACGCACGTGTTTCTGTGACAAATAAACTTATTTTTTTTTCTTTCTTTCTTTCTATCATCTGCCTAGCCTTTCCCAAGTAGCAGCAGCTTCCAATCTAACCGGAGTCAGCAGAATATTAGTATTTCACATGGAGCGACTGGTTATCTGACCTTCACAACCCAATCACTGAGTAACACGATACCCAGACAAGACAAGACGACAAGGTAAGACTGGCTGTCAGACCTTCGGGCTTCTAATTATGTAGGACAGCCGGGACGAACAGCTTAACGAGCTTTCCGAGGCACGGAGGGAAAATTACTGAAAGACTCCTGAAGGAAAAACATTTATTCAAGACCGTAGGTAGTCTACTACCTAGGATGAAAATCTTAATTGTTTAAAAATAAAAGCTTTTTACAAAAATAAAAAAAACTACCGACTTCCAAAAACAAACACTACAAAGTGAAAAATAACTTTAATTTCGGAAGTCGGTGGCAAAAAACGAAAATTTCAAACCAAATAAAGAAGTCAACTGACTTCTTTATTTGGTTTGAAATTTTCGTTTTTCGGCTTTCTGCTTACCCCCATTGTAAGAAGGCGTAAAAATATATGTTAGTAGTATTTAGCAGGTATGTCTACGTCTAATAGCAGTGAGGAAATTCGGTCAGTGTGTGTCAATACAAGGTCAGCGGCTCAACGCTGGCAAAGTTAACTATAATAGGTACTCTTATTTAGAACTATATGTTACTCGATGAGAATCCGTTTTATTCTGGCTAGACACCGAAACAGGGATGTTGACTGACATCCCTATTAGGGATGTTGACTGAGAAAAAAAAAACAATTTAGCTCAACAGGTTAAGCTATGATTGCCGGGGTTGGTCCGTGGATGGGTGACCATCTTTAAATACCGAGACTCTTCCGTGCCTCGGAAAGCATGCTAAGCCGTTGGTCCCGGCTGTCATTCGTGGATCTTTGACAGTCGTTCCGTGTCGGAAGCCCGAAAGTCTGACACCAGTCTTACCAAGGGGTATCGTATTACCCAGTTACTGGGTTGTGGAATTCAGAGTCGCTCCATGTAAAATACTGGTATTCAAGTGCATTCGGTTAGACTGATAGCCGACCCCAACATAGTTGGGAAAAGGCTAGGCAGATTGATAATCGGATTGATAATTGATTGATTGGTAGTCGGATAACAAAAAAATATTAGACACGATTTTTTGCTTTATCATATTAATAAAAAATGGTTTAGATTAAAAACGCATTAAAGTTGGGGAGTGGGGGCTACGACACAAGTCAGTATAAAATCTACCACGGAGTGACGTCATGCCACATTTTAACTCAATGTGTTGCCGAAATCTTTTGATTACGTAAAAAAAGAAAAAATACATGTCCAATATTTATTAATAATCTATCTGAATTACAAAAAAAATTGTTTGTCAACTTCCCTATTAATGAAAGAATCATCATCACCTGACTTGGTCTCCGTACGTCTCTTTCGGGTGACCACTGAAAATCAGCGCTGTGCTGTGGGTCTCCATAGCACAGCATCATGCTGAGTGGAAGCCTTCTTGTCACAGTCATGACGTGCCAGCAGCTGCCGACTATTTCTGTTTTGTGCTCGTTATTGTATTTAAATCTATTCTGTTTCATTTTCTTTATTATTTACTCGAGTTTATCATCTCTTTTTTTTTACGCACGTGTTTCTGTGACAAATAAACTTATTTTTTTTTTCTTTCTTTCTTTCTATCATCTGCCTAGCCTTTCCCAAGTAGCAGCAGCTTCCAATCTAACCGGAGTCAGCAGAATATTAGTATTTCACATGGAGCGACTGGTTATCTGACCTTCACAACCCAATCACTGAGTAACACGATACCCAGACAAGACAAGACGACAAGGTAAGACTGGCTGTCAGACCTTCGGGCTTCTAATTATGTAGGACAGCCGGGACGAACAGCTTAACGAGCTTTCCGAGGCACGGAGGGAAAATTACTGAAAGACTCCTGAAGGAAAAACATTTATTCAAGACCGTAGGTAGTCTACTACCTAGGATGAAAATCTTAATTGTTTAAAAATAAAAGCTTTTTACAAAAATAAAATAAACTACCGACTTCCAAAAACAAACACTACAAAGTGAAAAATAACTTTAATTTCGGAAGTCGGTGGCAAAAAACGAAAATTTCAAACCAAATAAAGAAGTCAGTTGTTTTTGTTTTTGTAAAAAGTTTATATTTTTCACTTTTTAGTTGTGGTACCTACCCCACACAAATTCGAATACCACTCACTACCTGCTATGTCAATAACAGTGACAGGAAGTTATCATCATATCATCCACATATACTAAGTGGGAAAAATACGTATTATTGAAGCTTACTCAAAAACTATCCAAGCAAAGTTAATAAAATTTATATGGAACCAACTTGGGAGATACCCTTTCGTACAAAAAAGAATTTTCAAAATCGGTCCACAACTGACGGAGAAATCAGTGGACATACATTTAAAAAAAACATACATACGCGACTAACATAATTATAACCTCGTCCTTTTTGGAAGTCTGTTAAAAAAGGGAGATCTTCTGCTCGTATTGCCGTTGAGCTATACAAAAATAGCTTATTATATTCTAAGCACCATTTATTTTATTTTATTTTGTTACCTATTTATGTGTAATTCATTAAACCTGACTTGGTTTCCGTAAGTCTTATTCGGGTGACCACTGAAAATCAGCGCTATGCTGACGGTCCCCATAGCACAGCATCATGCTGAGTGGAAGTCTTCTTGTCACAGTCATGACGTGCCAGCAGCTGCCGCTTCTGTTTTGAGCTCGTGATTATATTTAAATCTATTGTGTTATATTTTATTGTTCAACTCCAGTTAATTATCTTTTTTTTTATGCACGTGTTTCTGTGACAAATAAACTTATTTTTCTTTCTTTCTTAAGCCCTTGACAAAAAACATTGCTAGACAACAAAGTAGGTAATGGGCCGACTAGATAGGGTACGCCGGATATTGGGTTTTTTTTTCTCACAAATAGAGAACCTCGTCACTTCTATGATTTAAAATATTCATCAATTGCTTGGTATTATATCGAATAATGACCATCATAGACAACTACCAATAGTAAAAAAACCTTATTACTTATAGCTTCTAAACATAAAAATTACCTTAAAAATGACTCCTCATTTTGTTAGCAGAAATGAAAACTTAGCCAAAACTTAGTTTTGTCGCTTAATCTAAGTGGCATATTACGTTATCTTAGTATTTAAACATTAGCGCATAAAAGTTTTAAATGTTCATTGTTGGTAGATAAATTAAGAAAATCCTTGTATGAAAAATGCAACTTCTTTAAAATTCTCCATACAAAACGCTGATTTTAGGCCACAGAAGGCTCTATAAACACACCCCAAAAAAAAAAAAAAAACTTGTGCTATTAAGTTAATATTAAGTGCTATTTTCTAAAAACGACGTCGGTTTATCTAACAGTCTTTTCTTTTCGTGTGGTTAGTGACTAACCTGGTGTCGAAGTTTTAAAGCCGCCCATGGGCCTCTGTCTTGGCTTCACATGCCGTCGAGAAATACCTCTCAGGCATGCCGAACGATCGAGATTTTAATCCACGATCATTAACTTGATTTTTTTGAGCTCCAAATTACCGTAGACCTACGTATTTGATATTAATTTCAACTTGATACCTCCGTGTTCCTGAGCAAAAGGGTCTTGACAGACAGATGGACGGACGGACGACGTGATTTTATAAGGATTCCGTTTTATCCTTTTGAGGACCGGAACTCTAAAAACGAAACAAAATGTACCTACCTACTTACCTACGAGTAGATAACAGCCATGCTATTCTGTAACCATCTCACCGTGAAAACTTAGGTGAAGTGAGCGTGGAGTGAGCTGTCATTCCACAGGGATTGACACTATTGACAGCTCACCTCACCCAAGTTTTCACGGTGAGATGTTTACAGAATAGCATGGCAGAACCTCTTTGTCTGAATTCTGAACAAAAATGGGCTCGCTTTCAAATTGTGTGCGCTCACTTGAGTTTTACAAATTAACACTATCAAAGGCTCTATCTAAATTAACACTATCAAATTTATTTTGTTAGTATTGAATGGCACGTACGAAGAGTCGTCCGTGCCATTCAATACTAACAAAATAAATTACAAGCAAAACAGCGTGTATTCGTTAGTTTATAAAATAAAAGTAATGTAATACTATACAGTGCTTAGTATGGCTTCCGTTCCAAATTGTGAAATAGGCAAGTTGAGTAACAGGGCGTCGTTCAATGGGTGATGTAAACCATGATTTAATGGAGTTTTCGACACGGTTTTGAACCGACTTCTCAAAACTGAAGGAGGTTCTTACCACCCTTCAGGCTGTCAAGTACCTTTTGTCGGCGAAATCCCCAGTTTATAACTACATCGTTATAATACCTGGTTTAAACGATGGCAGTGACTGGACCCAGTGACTTATAATACCTGTTTAGGGGTATGAGGAACAGGGTGTAAAGTTCACTCATCCACCATAGAAAAGGGAGGATCCTCCGACCAGACGGGCAATTGCCCAGAGGTTGAAGTCGGGAGCTTGTATATATGTCCACCGCGCGGTAAACTCTAATTGCGCGATGCAGGATTTGAGTGACGTCAGGATGTTGTGTGCCGTCAGATGTTTGATGTGACAGCAATATCAATCTGCCTAACTATATTGGGGTCGGCTTCCAGTCTGACCGGATGTAGCTGAATACCTGTATTTTACATGGAGCGACTGCCTACCTGACCTCCACAACCCAGTAACTGGGTAATACGATACCCCCGAAAGTCTGACAACCAGTCTTAACTGGTTGTCAGACTTTCGGGCTTCTGACGACCCGTAACGACTGTCAAAGATCCACGAATTACAGCCGGGACCAACGGCTTAACGTGCTTTCCGAGGCACGGAGGAGTCTCTGTATGTATAGGTGGTCAACCATCCACAGGCCAAACCTGGCAAGTGTAGCTTAACCTGATGGATCGATCCGTGCGGCAGTTATTACTTAACCACGAGCTCCTCAGCAATATAACCCGTGAAAATAAAATCTATCCCACGATCAAAGTCCCGGGACATCCCGGGACTTCGAGACTTCTCTCAGAATAAAATTAAAATCGAGTTAATTTTGGGCCAATGTCATGTAACAATAAAAAGGCAATGTGTTCGTGATAATGTCAGCGGACAAGGAGAACTCTCTCTCGTGTTCAACAAATGTCAATGTTATATTGTGTTCAAAGCTTTGTAAAGTAGTTCCAAACTTTCAGTACGTTTTCCGTTTGCTTCAAACAACTGGAACTTCTTTTTTAATGTTCCTCTTGATATTTTTGCAAAAATTTCGAATTCATATTCTTATTTTTTTTTATTGCGTGTTCCATTTGACTTTAAACGACCGGACCCGCCGGGTTCGTTGTGTACTGTAATGCTACTGGTATTTCGTTCGGCGTCCATTATTTCCAAATCTGGTGTTTAGATACGAGGTATTTTTTCAAAAAGTCTGCAATACGGTTCTTCCGCAAAATCAATGTGCAATGTTTCCGCAAAAGTCCAGTTTTATTTTGTATGTAAGGGTATCCCAGAGGAAACGGCCGCGACTTACAAGTTGTAGGTCGTAGGTTCGAACCCAGACAGGCAATTCACTTTGTGTAATTACTTCGTCACCACTGCTCTCAAAACGGTGAAGGAAAATATCATGAGGAAACCCGCATGTCCTAGAACCAAAAATTCCAAGACATGTGACATCTACCAACCCTCAATGGGCCCGCGTTGTGGATTACGATCCACTCCCTCTCACCGAAAGGAGGCCTGTGTTCCAGCAGTGGGACCATTATAGTCTGATTATGCTAAACGATGGTGGCCAGTATCTCGAATCTCAACCCGAAAGCGTCTAGACCCGAGCGACGCAGCTAAATTGATAAGAAGTCCTGGGATTTCGAGACGCGAGCCGTCCCGGGGCCCAAACCCAAACGTAATACGTAGGCTAGGCAAATTGAAGTTATTTATGTATCTGAAGACTAGGTAGAAGATTTGTGGTAAGCTCAAACAAGCCTTTGAGACAATGGAAACACGAAATACACTCGAGAGCAATGAATCCGGGTCACTTAAAGAATGTTAAAAATCTCGGAAACTAAAAATGATAGGTTAATGCAATAAATTGTATTTAATAGACAATGTAATACTCCTTAAATGAAAGTAAAAAAAATATGAGTCACCATACATTTTATTAACACAAAATTACATAAAGAAAAAAACTGCTGATCTCTCCTTAAAACAAAAATAGGAAACATGAAATTTTTGAACTTTATTACGATTTTCTTGAATTTTAATACTTCGTATTGCCTCCTCGTGCTTCCATTACTGCGTTTACGCGGTTTGGCATGCTGTACACCAAGTTCCTTATACGATTTTGGGGAATATTCTCCCATTCCTCTGTGAGAGCAATTTTGAGCTCACGAAGCGTGATTGGGGGAGGGTTTCGATGTTTTACGCATCTGCCTAATTCGTCCCAAGCATGCTCGATCGGGTTGATATCCGGGCTGCGCGCTGGCCACTCCATACGAGTAATGTTCATCTCTTGAAGGTAGTCATTCACAATCCTACCTGTATGAGGTCGGGCATTGTCATGCATAAATATAGCATCCTCACCTAAATTGACCATAAATGGACCAACGTGATCATTGAGGATTTCTTCCACATATCTTACGCTAGTTAAAGAGCCGTTTTCTATGATCACCAGCTCTGTGCGACTTTCAGAAGAAATTCCGGCCCACACAAGTACAGACCCACCACCGTAGGCTACTTTTTCTTCGATGCATGCTTGCTTGAATCTTTCCCCTGGTCTTCGATACACTCTGTGTCTTCCATCGTGCTTGTAGAGCATAAATTTTGATTCGTCGGAGAACATAACTTTTGACCAATCTTCAATACTCCAATTTACGTGGCTCTGGGCATATCTTAGTCTTGAAATACGATGCCCACGCTCCAGTTTAGGGCCGTTTGCAGGTCTAAGGGGTTTTAAGTTAGATTCAGCAAGCCGACGTCTTACTGTCCATGCACTTGGGTTACTTCCTCCGAGGCGTCGAAACTGATTTGTGAGTTCAGTTCCTGTGAGAAAGCGATTTCGAAGCATGGTGTTCACCAAGTATCGGTCTTCTCGTGCTGTGGTACACCTGGTTCTGCCCGTTCCTGGTCTGCGTAGGTTAGAACCAGTTTCTTCGTAACGTCGGAGAACTCTTTGTACTGTTGACAGCGACACACCGACAGTCCTGGCTGTATCGCGCTGACTCCGGCCGGTTTCCAGCATTGTAAGTATTCTGGTGCATTCTTCAGGCGTAAGCGACATAATTTCAGCTTGAATAATGAATATAGAGCACTATCAACATGGTTTATGTACCCACATAAATGACAGATTACAAACAAAAGCAAAACCAAATGCTGTAATTTCGTAGTTCCATCTTCGAAAGTGGCCCTTTTTCAAATTTGATTTTTTTATGATATAACTTTACAATAACTAAGAAGTTTTAATACCTTCATTTAAGGAGTATTACATTGTCTATTAAATACAATTTATTGCATTAACCTAGCATTTTTAGTTTCCGAGATTTTTAGGATTCTTTAAGTGACCCGGATTCATTGCTCTCGAGTGTATATAAATCACAGTATAATTTATCACTATTAGTGTAAATGTAAATCAGCATGTAGTTTTATAGTAAATAATTCTTCTAAAAAAGTAACATTCTTAATCTATATAAATCACAGTCTAATCATCATTCGCGCCAGTTTGACCATCTCCGTTAGGTGACGCAATCGGC
Source organism: Agrochola circellaris (assembly GCA_914767755.1). NCBI lineage: Eukaryota > Metazoa > Arthropoda > Insecta > Lepidoptera > Noctuidae > Agrochola > Agrochola circellaris. Next base: position 24,595,771 of record OU611839.1, on the reverse strand, counting down.
ACGGGGCAAATTACGTCCCACATCCCGCGCGGGATTCGCCTCAGTTTGACCAAAGATTTTAAAACAAAATTCGAGTTTTTTGTGTTCCATTAATTTTACCGGTGGATATAATTATAGGTTCAAGTGTCGGCCTGTTGAAGCCTGAGTGCCTCCACTGTTGGTGGTACTTAAGACTCTATAATACGATACCTCAAATTGCTTACCATTATACCATGATCCTCCGTTATATCAAAAATACTGCAACATTAATTTTGAAATAAATATCTACTTAAAAGTATGGTTAATATCTGCCTAGCCTTTTCTCAACTATGTTGGGGTCGGCTTCCAGTTTAACCGGATGCAGCTGAATTAAATTAAATGAAATGATTTTTTTTATTCTGTAAATATGATATCGGAATCACTTTTACACGTCATATAAAAACAATATTAAAAATAAGCTAGATGAGGTCGGTGTTTCCTATCCGACTACTCTGAGAAGAAAGGCCGAAACAAACTCAGAGGTCGTAGTCTCTTTTAAAGTCCAGACATAATCTTGGTCAAATCATATGAGGACCATGTAGATTATAGTGTCTGAAATGGTCTTTTGAGGAAAGAACCACACAGATTTGAGTGGACCTGTCCAGTCAGTGCAAGCATTTGTCAGTAATCGTGGAGCTCAACTCAAAACTGAAGGAGCTCAACTAATACTGAGAATGCTCTGCCCTGCGCTGCGTGGACCTGCGTCCCCTGCGTTTCAGCATACACTTAGTCTAAATGAACCGCGCAGCTAACGTGGCGAACCTCTCCATGCACAGCCTAGATAGCAGTGGATCGACTTAAATAGTGAGAGTTGTGGTCCCTGGCATGGCTGTAAATTGAGTAACTATTCTTTGCAGATCAGATATTGTTACAAAAATATCAGTCTTGAAATATTCAGAGCCTGAATTTGGCTACGCAGCCAAAAACAATCAAGGCTTCCGTTCTAAATACAGGCCTCTCCAGAAATTAATATCTTGACTATAATTTTGTCCTGGCAACCTATTTTTTTAGAGAAATGAATGATGTTATTTGAGCGAGCATATTTATTAATACAAAAACCCGCGTATAGTTAGCATTGTGTTAAAATTGGTGTAAATCATTCTTCGTACTAACAATATCTCATCATCTGCCGAGCCTTTCCTAGCTATGTTGGGGTCGGCTTCCAGTCTAACCGGACGCAGCTGAATACCAGTATTTTACATAGCGCGACTGCTTATCTGACCTCCACAACCCAGTAACTGGATAACACGACACCCCTTGGTAAGACTGGTTGACAGACTTTCGGGCTTCTGTCGACCCGTAATAGCTGTCAAAGATCTACAAATGACGGCTTCACATGCTTTTCGAGGCACGGAGGAGTCTTGGTATGTAAAGATGGTCACCCATCCACGGACCAACCGCGGTAAGCGTAGCTTAACCTGATCAATGGACCCGTGCGGCTGTTATTACAAGCCTCTAAATATATATAAGTACCTTTCTTAATCATATTATAAATGTGAAAGTTTGTATGTTTGGGTGTTTGTTACTCAATCACGCAAAAACTGCTGAACGGATTTGGATGAAATTTGGGACACAGATAGTTTATAACCTGAATCAACACATAGAATACTTTATATCCCGATAGTACGTTCCGGTGGGGTAATTACCGACCTCCACACGGGCGAAGCCACGGTCAAAAGCTAGTATGTCTAAGTATATATAAAACCACAAAGCCTCCTCCTGAAGTGTTTTGAAGTCGGTTAAAATGAGTTATTGTGACGACTGCTTACCGCTACGACGCGTAGCCGTATTGCTACGCACGTAGGGACATTGCTACGCGCGTAGGCGTGTGTCTACGTGCGTAGTCATAGGTCTACGTGCGTAGTCATAGGTCTACGCACGTTTTTGTTTGCCAATTTAAGAGCAGTTAAAATTTGACGCTATTATATTCTCAAAGGTATTGTATTATATTACGCCCGCATTTTGCCAGTTAGGTTTTTAAGTTCCATGTTATAGGAAGCGAGCCTTTTGACATCAACCTGGCACAAAACCAGACTACGGTCTATAGCTGAGAATTTATAGTTGGAGGTTTAGAGGTATTTGGAACAGGGTGTACAGTTCACTCATCCTCTATTGAAAAGGGAGGATCCTCCGACTAGACGGGTGTCGTATCTGGCGGACAACTGCCCAACGGTTGAAGTCAGATAGTCTTATCCGACAAAAAAAATAGATGGACAAACTTTTAGAAATCATTCAGACCACCAAAATAAGGATAATGGTAAAAAAAAAAATAGAAAAACGCATGAGATACTTACAAGAAAAATTAATCAGCTAACGAAAATACACAAAAATTTTGGTTACCCAATGCCATTTTAGGTCAAAATAAAATCACTTTGATCAGTGTTTTTTTTGCTTGGATATCTTTGGTAAGACGTACTGAACGCTGTGTTAAAATTTGTCCATGATGGGACCTTGCATATGTCGTTCGCATGTGGCGATGTAGATGCCGCCAAAGACGTACTCAACTCTGAGCCACGGGTTCCTGGATTGAGTCTCCCACTCAATTGAGCTCACCAGACCAACTAGAACAACGAGGCCGTGCATATATTTAACAAAATAGGTTCTAAATCTTTTTCTAAATTAAAATGGCCTAAGTTACGCCTTATAACATCAGCTATATCCCGGTGAAAGTTCCGTCAAAATTGGTCCAGCGGTTTTGGAGATAAGCCGGAACAAACAGTCAGACAGACAATTTTATTTGCCATCATTAATGTACCATCAAATGCATTTAGTAAAAAGCTGTTATTTTGACATTACAAACAGACACTTCAATTTTATTTATTTGTATGTATGTATAAATAAGCATATAACCTATACTATTAAATGAGCAATATTTGTATATTTATAACAAATAATAATAAATAATACCAGTCTGTTACTGTCCCACTGCAAGTCAAAAGCCTCTTCTCATACAGAGAAGGCACGAGCATTGATCACCACGCTTGCTCAAGACGGGTTGGTGATTTCAGACTTATATTAACTATAAGTCCAGGTTTCCTCACGATGTATTCCTTCACCTATGTCAGTTACACGAAAGTACATATATGAATTGAAAAAGTCACTTAATACTTGCCCGGATTTGAACCCTCGTGTATGGGAGGCGAGGCCTTAACCACTGGGCCATCACGATACAGTATATATATATTTGTAATCACGTTCTCGAAAACGGCTCTAACGATTTCGATGAAAGTTGCAACATAGGGTTTTACGGCGGCGAAAAATCGATCTAGCTAGTTCTGATATCTGGGAAAATTCATTTTCTTCGTATTTTCACTCGAGCAGCGCCCGGTCGCCCAGGTACTTAACCTTAAACACCATTCTATACTTGCCCGCCTACAGGTAACTCCCACCCTCCAACCTAACACCGAAAATAAGCTCACATCAATCAGACAGCCATTTATATATATTGAAATCCATAACTTTTCTGTAATAAAAGAACTTGCTCCAAAAAAATCTTAATCCACAAGTGAGTTATGGAAATTGGCTCGCGAAAGTAAAGTTCATTGAATAAATTTAAATTTCAATACGGCGCCGGAATTTGGACGTTATTGCGGCGGATTTTGTGGAGGTTGTATTTCTTTCGACCGCCCCGTTAGTCTACTGGTCCCAAGCGCCACTGCTGAGCATGAGGTCCTGGGTTTCCAGGGTCGGGAAAAGTGTTATTGGGTTTTTCCATCTGGAATTTCTCAGTAGCAGGCTAGTGTCTGGATTTGTGACAATACTGTTTGATGGCAATAGGACGCTTTAAGAGGGCGCCTAAAGGTCCACTAGCGCCACTCTTTAAAAAAAATATTATCTCGTGACTGAGAAGGAATTATGAATAACGGCTAGACAGGACCCTCGGTAAGTGTGTCTAGAATTTTCTAATACCTTTTATAAAGTTTCATATTGAGACACGAAGCAACAAAATACGATCTAAAGAAAAGCGGCCACATTCCTCTAGATCGTATTTTGTTGCTCCGTGTCTCAATATGAAACTTTATAAAAGGTATTAGAAAATTCTAGACACACTTACCGAGGGTCCTGTCTAGCCGTTATTCATAATTCCTTCTCAGTCACGAGATAATATTTTTTTTAAACAGTGGCGCTAGTGGACCTTTAGGCACCCTCTTAAAATTTCTGTCCACGTTAACGTTATAATGCGGGCCATAGACGCTCAAGTAATTTGACCAAACAGGTTGATTCAAAAAGTTTGATCAAATAGAAATACCAAAATTCATATTCCTTCATGCCATTTGTCAAGTCAGATTTAATAAAAAATTCCCACACACATTCATGCCGATTTGATTGAACCAGCCTGTTTCATAAAATTACTTGAACACCTATGGCCCGCATAATGTTCACGTATTTCCATATGATTTGTGGACAATATAATATCGACACATTAGAAAAGATAAAAGCTTATTTTGTCATATCCAGTGCAGAGGGGCTTGTGGCTAACTAATAACAGCCGCACGGGTCGATCGATCAGGTTAAGCTACGCTTGCCGCGGTCCGCGGATAGGTGACCATCTTTACATACCAAGACCCCTCCGTGCCTCGGAAAGCACGTTAAGCCGTTGGTCCCGGCTGTCATTCGTCGATCTTTGACGGTCGTCAGAAGCCCGAAAGTCTGACAACTAGTCTTATCAAGGGGTATCGTATTACCCAGTTACTAGGTTGTGGTAGTCAGATAGGCAGTCACTCCATGTAAATTACTGGTATTCAGCCGGTTAGACTGGAAGCCGACCCCACCATAGTTGGGAAAAGGCTAGGCAGATGATAGGGTCATATTTAGTCAGTCGTAAACAGAATTCTCCAAAATGATGGACTAAGTATGTTATTAAATTGCACTCAGGATAAAAGTACGCTGGAAAATCATTCTATGTCGCGTTTTTACTGCAAAACTCAGAGCATACATACTTTTTCGATAACACTTTTAAAACAAAGCAAAAAAGGAATTAAAACAAAACGCAAATGTTTTTAAAAATCAAAACAACTTAATAGCGCCGCGCAATAAAAGAACATTAATTTATTACTTCTCTCTCTTTGTCTAGGAGTTTACAATAAATGAAACATTAAACTATTCTATTCTTGTAACTCTATTCTACAAACACCAATGTAGTCAAACGCGGTGATTATATCTCGGTCCCGTTCTCTCTAGCTAAATACCCATTTCAGTACAAAATTAACCTTATTGTCATCAAGAAATTATAACGTTTTTATGTTCTCCTAGTACAATTTCACACAAAAAATTTAAGTTTTTTTGTTTTAGATCCCGATTTTTGCAAAGAAAATACGTTTTATCTAATTTTCTTCAGCATTTTCTACATGTTCCTTTAATGTTATATCCTAGAGTGATGGGAAAATTCTATTGTAAACATACAATGGCTTCTTCACTGGATTTTGACATTAACTTCTAAGCCAGACATATTTTAACTCATTATTTACGCTAAAGAGATGAAAAAATATTTTTTTAAGCAAAACACATACCATTAAAACATCTATCCAGCTCCAAAATGACATAAAACCATTAGTTTTTGCAATCACAATTATATTCACGAAGAATTTCACTAAAACTTGGAATAAAATCACAAAAACGCACTTCCATTGTCCATGATTGTGTCTTTAAAAAAAAACTCGAATCATTTTCGCGCGAACACCGTTCGAATGCATCTTGGTTTTTTTTTGCAAAGACATGTACGTATTCAGCCTATTTTTTACGCGGCTGATGTCAACCGTTATAAGGAACTTACTGATTATTTCATGGCCTAGAACCTATACATAGTTATGTAAAACAACTTCATTTTATGTGTTCAGACCAATCTAAACCTTACTCTCGTGAGTTTAAGTTTATTTTTCTGTGAAATCAAAAATGGGGTTGCGATATCTTCACCTCACCCCTCTTTTATAAGACTAGGGGTGTGCAATCGATTTTGTTTTCGGTTACCGTATCGTTTTCTGTTTATTCTCGTTATAAAAGGTGTTATCAAGTTCGTATGGCTTTCATTTTTAATTAATTAATCGAAAATTATCCCCTGTTTCTGAAACCCTATTCAAATTAATATTTTTTAATACACAACCAACAGCCATTTTTAAATGAATCAACTCGTTTTTGCAAACTCCTATGTGTATTAAATACACCAACTCATTTTTTTACAGATATATATTAAGGAGATGTCTTATTAACTTTTACATAATGTCAAGTCAAGTGAATTGTTTGGTTTAGGTCGTTAACAATTAAACGAAAAATATATAGCTAAAGAACAGTACCTACAGTAACTGGTTACTACTAAACGGAGCGGTTATTTGGCAAATGTTATGCGGTAACAGTTGTTTTCTAGGCACATCACTAAACCACCCCTGAACAATGTTGCCAGATTCCAAAAAATACATTCTGCTAATCATTATGATGAAAATATACCATTCAATTAACAAATCTGGAATTTCTGTTTTAGAATAACAAAAATAAAACAATGATTTGTAAATCCTCTGCCTTGCTTGTTTTGAGTATTAATGTTGATGGTTTTAAGAGTAGGAAAAGACCAAAGAAATGATGGATGGACTGTGTGAAAGATGATATGGCTTGAAAGGGGGTGACTACCGAGATGACCACTAATTCAATTCAATTCAATTCAATTTATTCAGGAACAATTCACATTGTGTTTGAAATCATACATAAAAAAAATAAAAACACGTTCATTAAAACTATAGAATACATTCATGATACAATAAATTATTGAAAAAAAAAACAAGAAAATAAAATAAAAATTCAATAACAAATTAAACATTCAATACAATTAAAAAATCAATAACTTAGCAAGTTTCAACTAATATAATTTTTTTTTAATGTGGATATGTAATCGTCTATTGAATACAGACATTTCTCAAATAGGAACGCTCTGAGTCTTGACTTAAAAGAGCTCTTATAAATTATAGTTTTAAGTCCAATGGCAACCTGATAAAAATCCGCACTGCTTGATATTGAGGACTTTGTTGAATAATGCTAAGTTGGGGTATTATTTAGCTTTTAAAATATTTCCTGCGCGTACTTTCCCTCAACTGTCTCTCCTCATCTGTTTCATAGTTATGCAGGTATTTTTTAACTAATTATTTTTTTAAGAAAGAAAGAGAAAGCTAGAATAATGTTTATTTGGACACAGTTCGTGAAACACAAAATACAAAAAATAAAAAAGTGAAAATAATATTTTAACAACAATAGTGTGTGCCTCACGGCTGCGCCAAAAAGGTTCATTTCAGCATTAATGCCAGACAGGTGCTGTCTGACGCTGGTTTTCTAATGAACCTATAATTAGGGACAAGTGACGGTGAGTACAAAACAGTTTCAACATACCTAATACATAATTTGTATACTTTTAAATAAACAAATAAACTTGTAATAAAATATAAATTTTAGTAATAGAGAAGTGTGGAAGAAACAGACATGTTGGGCCGACCTCAAATAAATTGGGTTAAGGGCATGAAGACACGTTCTTTAAGCGAGCAAAGTCGCGGTATTTACCCATTTTTGCCAAAAACTTAAAAGAAAAGTACAAATGGAATAGAATTAGCATGAGAAAGGGAGAAGATAAAATATTATTGGTAATGAAGGCGACTCTAATGAGGCGGTTCGCTAAGACGTTATAATTACACTAATTAACACCGAGTCTTGTTAATTTTCTGTCGGAATACCTCTTTGGAAAAATTGTTTTGGTAAATAAAGTTGTTTAAAAGTTCAAACTTTGGTTATTTTTTGCTATTGTAAAGGGGTATTCATGTTACCCAGTAACTGGGTTGTGGAGGTCAGATAGTCGTTCCATGTACAATACTGGTATTCAGATGCATCTGGCTAGACTGGAAGCCGATCCCAACATAGTTGGGAACAGGATAGGCAGATGGCGATGAACAGAGTCATCATCATCATCATTGCAGCCGAAAGACGTCCACTGCTGGTCATAGGTTTCCCCCAAGCACCACCACTTTGACCAGTTCTGTGTTTCCCGCATCCAGCGGATTCCTGCGGCCTTCACAAGGTCATCGGTCCACCTTATGGGGGGCCTTCCAACTGTACGTCTTCCGGTACGCGGTCACCACTCCAGAACCTTTCGGCCCCATCGGGCATCTGATCTGCGAGCAATGTACCCTGCCCATTGCCAATTAAGTTTGGCAATTCTTCGGGCTATGTCGGTTAACTTGGATCTCCTGCGGATCTCTTCATTTTTGATTGGATCACGTAGAAAAACTCCAAGCAGAAAAACTTCTCCATTGCCCTTTGGGTGACTTTTAGCCTTCTAATCTTCTATTCGTGTGGTTAGTGACTAACCTGGTGTCACAGTTTTAAAGCCGCCCATGGGCCTCTGACTTGGCTTCACATGCCGTCGAGAAAGATCTCTCAGGCATGCCGGTTTCCTCACGATATTTTCCTTCACCGTTTTTGAAGCAAGTGATAATTATACAATACGCACATGAATCCGAAAAGTCAGAGGTGCGTGTCTTGGGTTCGAGCTCGAGACCTATGACTTGGCAGTCTGACGGTCACACCACTAAAATTAAATTAATTAAAATATGTTTATTCAGTCTCAAAAGTTACATGCTATACATGAGTTGAGACAGCCCCAGTAAGTAATTAAAAATACTTGTGTTGGGGTTGACTCGCTACTTCCCTTATTTAATACAGTATTGAGACTAAATTAATTAGAAAATAATACAATATAAAACAAAACCCAGCCAAGAATCAAAGCTGTCACTATCTGATATTAATTATGGTAAATCATTTTTTTTACATGTTCAAACTTGGTTACATCTGGTGATGTTATGTGCGTTATAATAATATTTATAAAGATACATTCGTTCCTGACTTCTTGCTGGGCTTTGACCCAGAACACCTCAGAATTAGGTTTGCAACCCTTTAAGCCAACATAAATAATAGGTCACCAGGCCCCACTTAGTAATGAGGCTGCAACAAAAGCAATCAAATGGTTTGTGGTGAATGTGTATGTGAATTTTGGTGAAGTATAGGGGAATAATGGTCAATAATGATGTTTTACTATATTTTATTTATAATAATCCGCGTGGCGAAGCTCCTCGATGGGAAATACTAAACTTCCTTTTAGTAAAAAATGCTCCGGAAACACTGAATGTATTATTTTGTGAAACAATATTGAAACAGGAAGACATTGTAGACATTGTAGTTTGTAGGGCTGATTGAGGAAATGAAGTTTCATTTAGTTTCTAACCAATCAACGAAAAGCTATTGGCTACGACGTAGCTGCCTTTGCATCACAATTGCTACGTCATCGTAGCAAATGTGATGACAAATTGGCTACGCCGTAGCCAATTGTCATCACATTTGCATATTGGCTACGCCGTAGCAGATGCGACGACTTCTTGACTACGCCGTAGCAGAGGTAATGACATCTCGGCAAGCAGTAGCAGATGTGATGACATCTCGGCTACGCCTTAGCAAACATGAATCTAGGCTACACCGTAGCAGATGCGACGACATCTTGCTACGCCGTAGCAGATGTGATGATATCGTGTCTACGCCGTACCAGATGTGATGACAGCTCGCCTACGACGTAGCAAACGTGATGCCATGCTTGGTACGTCGTAGTGGTCCACACTTATTCGGGTCAGCAGTTCGATTCAGCAGTATTTGTTGAAGAACAAAACCGACCGAGTAAGCAAGGTGAAGTTGAGAGTGGGCTGGCCACATTTGCCGAAGGACCGATGGCTAGTGGAGTAGAAACCTACAACGGATCCAGGGGGGCGGGGCACAGGGGCACAAAGACTAAAACCATGTTTGCTTGTAGGCCATTTTAATAAACGGTCTGCTCAACTATAAAACAAAATAAACATATTTGCACAGCACAACACAAAAAAAAGTTATGAATGTACGAAAACAATAACCAATTGGATAAATAGTGCAATACTGTGTCTCAAGCATGCCGTCAGATACTACACGGATCGTAAAACACCAGTCTACGCGTGTTTCCTCGACCTGTCCAAGGCCTTTGACCTGGTATCGTATGATGTATTGTGGCAGAAACTTGAGGGCATAAACATGCCGCACGATCTTATTAATATCTTCAAGTATTGGTACGAACACCTGGTTAACAATGTCTGATGGGCGGGTACATTATCGGAGCCTTACAGGCTTGAATGTGGGGTGAGACAAGGTGGGTTAACTTCCCCCACACTTTTCAATCTCTATATGAATGCACTCATCGTCGCGCTCAGTAGTCAGCATGTTGGTTGCCATATTGATGATGTATGTGTAAACAATCTGAGCTATGCAGATGACATGGTGTTGCTGAGCGCGTCGGTTTGTGGATTGCGCAAGCTATTGAGAATCTGTGGGGAGTACGCGGGCAGCCATGGCCTTATGTATAATGTCGCGAAAAGCCAATACATGGTATTTCAGGGAGGCGCCAAATGCCCGCAGCAAGTACCTCCCATTCGCTTGAATGGTTTACCGGTAGAACGGGTGAACCAATTTAAATACTTGGGGCACTGGGTAACAGCCGATCTGAAAGACCATATCGACATTGAGCGGGAGCGAAGGGCACTGTCTAAGAGAGCAAATATGATAGCCAGGAGGTTTGTACGTTGTTCAAGTGAAGTTAAAATAACACTTTTCAAAGCTTTCTGCACCTCCCTATACACATGCAGCCTATGGGCATCATACTCACAAGTTGCTTACAGTGCCCTTCGTGTTCAATACAACAACGCGTTCAGGGCAGTGTTGGGGCTGCCCCGCTTCTGCAGCGCCTCGGGCATGTTTGCGGAAGCGCGCACCGACTGTTTCCACGCCACCATGCGCAAGCGGTGCGCGTCCTTGGTGCGCAGGGTGCGGGCTAGCTCCAACACTGTCCTGGCGATGATTACTCAGCGACTGGATTGCCCCTACGTTGGGCATTGTTGTAGCAGGCATATTACTGGTGCTTGATTTGTAATTGTATGTAACTGTGTGTGTATTGTCGTCGTTGTGTATATTTAATATGGGTCAAGGACCTGAAATAAATGAATTTTATTTTATTTATTTATTTTTTAAAGACCCTAACATAAATATGATGAAACGGAGGCACTTTTGGAGCACAAAAAGTACCTAGCAGATATACACTCACACATACACTCTCACTTACACTCTCGCATACGTTACAGACACTCTCACATACAGACACACTACGCACAGGCGACCTCTGAGTTTGTTTCGGCCTTTCTTCTCAGAGTAGTCAGTAGTAGATCAAGATACAAGATGACACTGACTTGCAAACTGCAAAAAACGTAAGATAATTTGAATTTCGCGGGATGCAACTGCGGATTCACACTCTCGGTTCCCTGATGTTATGGCTTTGTGGCTAGATAAAAATCCAGTGTAGCAAAATTCCATGCGAATAATGTGATAAGAGTAGGTTCTTCGGAAAATTACAAAATACTTAGATAACCACTTTGATAGCGTAATAAAACTAAAGTAATACCACATGAAACATAATCTTCTTATCTAAACAGAACACGCTCATACTTGCCGGTAAACGGAACATTAAAATAATGTGTTTGACCTTTAATGACAGAATATTTCCAACTAATTACTACAACGGACAGAAACGGTCTTATACTTCAACTCTTCATGTATTCATATGGCTTTAGTAGAAGACGCACCACAATTATTTTTTTGTCAAATTCATCCATTTGCAGATTTGCAGTAGGTACAAAGATAGTACGTATAAAAATTGTTAGTGCGATGACCCATTACGCCATAACTTGGCATGCAAATATTAAAATAACAAGGTGCCAATATCACGTAGCTTAGGTCTGTACTGCAATAGACCATCAAACGCTGTAGATTTTAAGTGCAATTTTTATTCCTTTGCGATCAAAATGACCATCAACAGCAGTAACTGCATAGCGCCCTTCGCGCACACGCTTCATTTGAGTGTTCCAACACACGTATTTTTATGAATTATCTTTTCTAGAGCATTTACCAAAAATTAAATTACCTTATCGTTTGATAAGTGCCAATAAATTATTTTGATGCTAAATCAAAATAAGATTATTAAAAAAATTGTACAGGCTTTTTTCTATTTTATTTATTCCTACAAAACTGATCCAACGCTTGAAAATCTTCAAGATACGTGACATGAAACGCAACTGTCACTGGAGTTGAGAAATATTTGTGTCAAAATAACCTCAAAAGTTCATGATACTATTTTCGTAAAATTACGAAACTATTTTGCATTTAAATTATATAAAACTGATACCAAGCATTCAATTTAAAGACCAGTAAACGTATACATTTGCTACAAAATGAATATAGCGCGTAAACTCTGTACAATCCACCAAAGCTATGTCAGCAGGAATCTTTACCGAAAATTCCGCTTTTCTGCTATAAACTACGACACTTCCGCAGCAACACAGCCTCAAGTCAAAGAAGAAAAGTTCGATTTCGAAGACTTAAACGTACTAGAACGAACCGAGCGCCGTAAAGCAAAAATCGAGCCATTTATGAAGAACGTTTTCACTTCCATCTTCAACCAAGAAATGCTCGCTTACCCCGAGATTATAAACAAAGAGGAGACTGAATTTATGGAAAAAAGAATCGATGCCATAACCAAAGTATTTACAGACCCGAAAAAAACAGACGAAGATCGTAAGAACACACTAAAAGGCACCAAAATGTATGCGGCTCCCGTCAGTCTGACTCGAAATGGTCTTGCGTCGAATGTTACCGAAAGTTTGAGGTATCTAGAGGCTATAGCTAGTGATTTCCAGTTCGGGCAAGAGATTAGTGACCACTGGGTAGGATTACAGGCACTGCAAGCAGGTTTAGCTCAAGAGCAGTACTCTATGATCATAGATGACTTAATTACGGGAGATAACCCTATTTCTTTAGGTATTAAGGAACGAATTGCTGAGAGGATCTCACAGGCCGATTTTAGGACTTCTGCTGACATGGATGGGCAAGGTCAGCATACTCTTTATTATAATGTCTAAATTCAAAGTGAACTTATTACTGTACCAAGTTCTTGATCCAACAGCCAGAACCATGGTTAAATAGGGATGACGACAAAATTTTTTTTAGGCCGTCTTTGTGATTGTTAAGAAATATTGCACACATATTATTTCTTTTTTTACATAATTGCATATAATATACATTGTGTTAAAATGTGCCATGACGTCACGAGTATGTATATTTTATACTTACTTGTGACGTTGCGACCCCCACTGCCCCACTTAAAATGCGTTTTATCTAAGTATTTTGTTATTAATATGATAAAGCAAAAAATACGTGTCTAATATTTTATTATTATCTGACTGACGGGCTAATTAGAATTTCTTTTTTTTTTGCCCAGGCATCATCCCTATTTGTGGCCCTAATATTAAACCTACACTTTTAAATAACAGTTTATTTTCCATGGCTCCCCGGAGCAATTATCCAGTATCATTAGCCAGTATTTAATTTAAATTCACCTAATAGGTTCGAGTCAGTAGTTCAAGTGTCGTGATGGCCCAGTGGTTAAGGCCTTGCCTCTCATGCACGAGGGTTGACTTGACTTGACTTTTTCAATGTCAATTTTTCGTATGTTCTTTCTGAGTTTATCTCGAACATTACTGACATCAGTGAAGGAAAAACTTTGTGAGGGAACCAGGACTTATAGTTAATATAAGTCTGAAATAGCCAATCCGTCTTGAGCAAGCGTGGTGAACAAAGTTCGTGCCTTCTTTGTATGAGAAGAGGCCTTTGCCGTGCAGTGGGACACTAACAAGCTGGTATTAGTATTATAATAGGTTCAGAACAAAACCGGCCAAGTGCATGTCGAACCATGCACAATGAAGGGTTCCGTAATTGTGATGAATTTATATTCCCAAAAACAAACTTATCATTTAGTTAAAAAACATGTTACCTCATACATTCCAACTGCAAATGTAAGTTTGTACGTACAATATTGAGTGATTTACCATGTTATTTTAAGACCATAGACTTCTGATAGGTTTTCCTGTAATCTTTAAGCATAAGATAAGGGAATGGTCAATTTTCATCTATTTTCTTAAATATGTTTAAATAAATATATTTTAAAATTATAAAATAAATGTAGGTATTTGAGATCCTCGCAATATACAACGTGAAATTTAATTCGTTTGCATCCTCTTAAGGGGTTATTGTACTCATCATTATGAACAACTTTCACTATTGGGCCAATGCAGAAATCGCGAAAAAAAAATCTGCTGTTCCCTACATTATATCGAGTTATGCGAACATAAATGTATGAAACAGCAGATTTTTTTTCGCAAATTTCGTTTTGTATAATTTCATTTGATAGTTCACATGGTAAAGTTCGCAAAACCTTTTTTTTTTTTTGGCCCCAAGTGTGATATTTCATTTATTCACGTTACACGTCCGTGTTTGGGTCACAGAAATATAAGTGTACTGTACGATCGATTATTAATATATTTTTATAATAAACCATTATCCGAGCCCTGTTATAAGTAATTAATTAAACAAATAAATGGTTTTCAGGTATCTGGCGCGTCACCGGGGAGAAAATCTGCCGCTACTCTAATGGCTACATCCTAGTCCTGTCCACCATTGAAGCATCTCGGCTGAAGGCCTTCCTAGTACATCCCGGTGCTGCCGGAGTCAGCTCTGATGGTACCTTTGTTACGTTCAAGAAAACTCCTGGTAAGTAACCGAGAATAAAAATTAAATTATTTGCAAGAAACCGGCCAAGTGCGAGTCGGACTCGCAAATGAAGAGTTCCGTACCACCGTACAATATTTTGCAAAAATATGAAAATACTAATCTAAGAATATTATAATTTGTCATCTTTAATTTAAAAAATCGCGAAGATAAATTTGTATTTCATAATGATACTATGAATTACAAAGTGATTTTATGCAGTTGCAGAAAATCACCCATATTTAAATAAAATACCTTATGAATGAGTATTACGTTTTTAGTATTTGTTGATTACCTATATACAGTACATGATATACAGAAGTTTCAAATTCCTAACTTGTTTATTTGTTGAGATAGAACTCGTGCTAAAATGGTCTAAAACTGGCAACTTTTACGGAGCCCTATTTCTACATTATGGAAAAAAAAAATTAAATAAAATTGTTCTCTACTCGATGAGCTCTACACAATGACCCCCCACATGCCAGGGTTAGAATTTATATTTTCTAATCTCTGTAGACTAGTTTTAATATTTGCCAGCATTTCATAATGAGATTAAAATAAATAATGAATAGATATTTGTTAAAGGTTTTCTTAAACTTTATGAATAAGTTACAAAAATTAAAAAAAAAAAAATGATTGTTGGCCGACCGGACTGCCCCATCCAAAGGCACTGGGTAAAAATAGCAATAGGTTTGTGGTAAATAAACTAATTAATTCAAGTACTGACAACACTAACAGCATATAAGCACAATCTGTTAGTAATCACTAACAACTTATGGACTAATTTAGGTCTGAATTAAAGTTTATTTTTTACTTTAGACGTCTATCAGATGTAGTACCCCGCAATAGATGCGATAATAGTGTGCTGTGTCTGGAGTCAGCCAAGACGGCACTTATGCGCAAAAGTGTCTACTGCACGACTCCAGTCATTAATAACAAATCGCTTTAAAAAGAGACTCCGAAGCTTTTTAGTGGCGAAAGCATATTATAATATTTAGGAGTTCCTGATTGAGAAATAATTTTTAAGCTAGTGTAGGTATTTAAATCATTTTTTGTACTTAGTTCATTGTGTAATATTTTAGAATGGTATTGAATTACTTAGTTACTAGCTTTTGCCCGCGGCTTCGCCCGCGTTGATGTCGGAAAATATCACATGGGTACGTACTACCGGGATTACATACCTAAGAGCCGAGGAAAAGGTCATTGACTCCTACCGCTGCACCCGCGTTGTCGTCAACCATAATTATTTTGTCACGCGCAATTTTGAATGTGTGATATCTTGTAAACCATTCATTTGAATGATATGATGTCACGGCATATTATAATGTAAATAAAATGCCCAATTTAAATAACACATTTTATTGGATAAGGATAAATATAATAACGGTCAAAATAGCTTCGGAAATAACAATGAAATTATTATCAAATTCTGAAAGATAATCTAATCTAATGCTTACTGTGGGACATCCTTAGAAGATAGACATGCCATCGCGGAATTTTTTTTTGAACTTTTTAAGATGAACCATTCTGTAAAACATATTTTTTATGTATCTTTTACGGGTTACGTGGCGCAAGCCAGTAAAGCTCCCAGTCAGTAATATTTTTTTCCGACATCTTCAACAATAACCGTTATATTTCAGCTAATTTACACAAAATCTTAATGAATTATATACGTGAAAACCGTTTCAAAATCCGCTCGTTAGTTTTTGAGTTTGCGTTCAGACAGACAGACAGACGCGGCGGGGGACTTTTTATAATATGTAAGGATTTTTTTTTTAATTAATCTATTCTAAAATTTAACCAGTTATTTTAAGAGAAAACAATTAAAATTACTGCAAACTTCCGAAACAGTTTTTTTTTATTCCTATATATCCTCTTTTCTTATATTTTTTTCTCCAGTTCCGAACATACACCGTAGCACTGTTTTCTTTTGTTCTAGCCACCCCACTAGACATGATCACCGAGGTTAACTTAGCCCACATTCTCGGCCTCTCACGTTTGTATGCAGCTGTACTGTCCCGTTGTCGACTGACTACTGCCATCCGCAGCATTGTGGAGTACACAAGACCTAGGGCTTTTGCGGGTAAGTTTATAGGACAGTTTGGCGAAGTGGTGATTTTTGCTGGTAAGTTTATAGGACAGTTTGGCGAAGTGGTGATTTTTGCTGGTAAGTTTATAGGATAGTTTGGCGAAGTGGTGCTTTTTGTTGGTAAGTTTATAGGATAGTTTGACGAAGTCGTGATATTTGCTGGTAAGTTTATAGGATAGTTTGGTGAAGTGGTGATTTTTAGCGGATAGGCTATTATATTCGTGAAATAGTGATGTCACTGTAAGTGACAAACCGTTGAAAAATAAAAGAAAGACAGCAAATGCGTTTATTTGCTGTATACATGACGCAAACGAAGAACACAAAACACAAAAAAGCACAAGTTGGGGGCAAATATGCGTCACATCCTCGCCAAACCTTAAAAACATAGAATACACTCTTAGTTTTTCCAGCACCCTAATTGCAATCAATCAAAATCTGAATCATTTTGAAAGCTATTGCTAATCCATTGCTTCATATGTTCGAAAAATTTGTCTGCTCAACAACGCACGTAAATAACGCAATTACTGTTGTTGAACTGTCAAAATGAAACAGATTTTGTTTGAGCGTGTGTTACACAATGGGTGCTGACTAACATGTTCTTGCTCAAAATGTACTTTGTCGTATCCAAGATCCGTACACAGATTATATGTATACATTTGGTGACATGGTGATTTTTTGAAACGCAGCTATGAATGTACGGGTCAATCAATCTGCCTAGCCTTTTCCCAACTATGTTGGGGTCGGCTTCCAGTCTAACCGGATGCAGCTGGATACCAGTATTTTACATGGAGCGACTGCCTATCTGACCTCCACAACCCAGTAACTGGGTAATACGACACCCCTTGTTAAGACTGGTGTCAGACTTTCGGGGTTGTGCCGACTTAACGACGGTCAAAGATCCACGAATGACAGCCGGGACCAACGGCTTAACGTGCTTCTCGAGGCACGGAGGAGTCTCGGTATGTAAAGATGATTACCCATCCATGGACCGACCCCGGCAAGCGTAGCTTAATCTCTCTCTAGATCGACCCGTGCGGCTGTTATTACTTTGCTACGAGCTCCTCTATCAATGCACAGGTACAACCTTTAAAAATACCTTCCAAGTAGATAAATCAGTTTTTGTGCCTTCGATTCATCTAACCTTTAATGAAATGAAATTGTTTATTCTGTAAATAGGATATCGGAATCACTTTTACACGTCATATTAAAAACGAACAAAAATAAGCTTGGTGATGTCGGCGTTCCCTATCTGACTACTCTGAGAAGAAAGGCCGAAACAAACTCAGAGGTCGCTGTCTGTTTGAAAGTCCAGACATAATCTTGGTCAAGCGATATGAGGACCATATAGATTAGTGTCTGTAATGGTCTCTTAAGCAACAATTCTTCCTCAGGTAAGCCTCTAGCAGAACTGTCAACAATACAATCTACAGTAGGCAACGCGGTCATAGATATATACGCGTCTGAGAGCGCCGAGTACTTCACTGCGGGGTTGTTGGACGGCTATGTGGAGCCTGATGCTGAACTGGAGGTGGCTATGTGCAGGTAAAAAGCAGTATTTTACTATTTGTCCTTACTGATTGTCTTTTTCCACATTCAATTGCTATCTAATGGGAATTGGGAAATACAAAAGCTACTTCTGCTATTACAGTGTTACTCAAAGTGTGGTCCGCGGCGCCCCCTTTATTTTTTAGTTTTTTTTTTTTTATGGTGGGAAATTATTAAATAACTTCTCCCGCTCTGGAGGGAGCGAGGGCGTGTCAGACTCTTACTGACTAAAACCCACCTGTGTTCCTTCAGTTGCGTCAGTTGTGCTGAAATCTCTTTGAGGCGCGCGTGGAACACAACGCGC
Source organism: Agrochola circellaris (assembly GCA_914767755.1). Classification (NCBI taxonomy): domain Eukaryota; kingdom Metazoa; phylum Arthropoda; class Insecta; order Lepidoptera; family Noctuidae; genus Agrochola; species Agrochola circellaris. The sequence continues at coordinate 24,577,121 of OU611839.1, read as the reverse complement.
CGTCGACCCGGGGCCGGTCCTTATCGGACGGCGAGCTACCCATTGCTCACCGTCCGCAAGCCCTCCGCGGAACCCTGAGACCATCTGGCAACACCTCCGCGAAAATACTGGTTAATTGTGACCAATATTTATCTCGACGTAAATATTTAACAAGGCTATTTGAACTTAGACCGGAGTTACAAACTGTGTGAAACAGGATTCTCAACTCAACCTATGCAGCTATAAAAACAAAATACAAGATAGAGCTGATGCCGAATCTGACATGAAATTCTGACATCAAACTCAAAGCATTTATTTCAAATAAACCAATTACAGGCACTTTTGAATTGTCAAGGGGATCGGTCAGTCAGAAAGATAAAGCTAGATGCCCATTCCATAGCGTAGTAGGTACAAGGTAGGTACTTCAACTCTCTTCAATCAAGCCTGACATCAAACAATTGATGAAAAGTAAAATCGAATGAAGCTAATTAAAAAACTACCTTAGCAAAGTTAATACAAATTATATGGGACCACCACGCAAAGTTCCTCCACCAAATTAAAAAAAAAAACGAAATCGGTCGACAATTAACGAAAATATCGACGGACATACATAAAAAAAACATACAGACGAACAAAGAACCTCCTCCTATTTGGAAGTCGGTTAAAAACATGAAGACATTTTTCTCAAAATAGTTACAACTACTGCAGTGAATTGTTTTACACAACCCATTCAGCAGATATCGTTAGTATTCGTTAGCATTTAGTATAATTTCCTGTTTGCCCACAGAAACTTTATAACCAACCACGGCCTCACAACAATGCTACAGCTACTGTCTATCCCAGCGCTGGACAAAGAAGAGGAATGCAAACGTTTGTTAGATGATATGAGACACTTGGCCACGAGGGGGGAGAGCTTAGACAGCGTTAATATGTTTATAGGTAAGTACAAGTAGACACAGATCTATCAAAAGAACGAATTATATCTTAACTAGCAGCATCCCGTGGATTCACCCGCATTATTATTATTTATTTTTAGTTCGATGGTCCTAGTTTATAAGTGACTTCGAGTTACAGTTTTATTAGCTATATGTAAGCGGGCACGCCCTTTATGCCTGGAAGCATTTATTCCGGCATTAAGTTCTTTTTATGTTTTGAGTTTCTATTTTTGTTTGAGTATATATTTCGATTGTTTTGTTGGTATATTGGCTAGCTGTCATTATGGCAAATAAATTTATTTACTGTTTTGTGTTGAGTAATGTAAATTATTTTGCATACTATTGTATTGTATAGAATCAAGTTTTTTTTTTTCTAACTGAACAGACAGCAGTGCTGCTGGGGAGTTTGTTGCGCCACTTCTTCTTCCCAGCTAACGCACTAGGAAGTGGTGAAGGGTGGGCGTTTTGGGGGACTGTCTTATGTAATTTTGACGTTCGAAAAGTGCTGATTCTCAGCCTAGTTTTAATAAATGACTTTTGAATTTTGAATAACTCTCGATCCCGTGGGGATATCGGGATATAAGTATCCTATGTCCTAACCCAGGTCATGGTCTACCCGTGTGCCAAATTTCATCCAAATCCGTTCAGCTGTTTTAGAGAGCTTTTAGGAAAGATAGGATTCACACACAGTCTCACACACACACGCCATTACTCACACATTCACACACAACAACAGACTAAAGATAATATAAAATTATTAATTTATAAACTTATGTATAGTAACAAATGTTTAGTAACATGTTGCACTAATAGTAAGGTATAATGTACAACGTGTAATAATGAAATGAAACATTTTTGCTTTAGTATTTTATAAAAAAAAATTATTCTCCGAATAGTTAATAAAAGGGCATTCTCATTCTAGCCTTTCATTAAGAATATTAGATAAATGCTAAAAATATCTTTATTCGCCACAAAGTGGACTGACGAGCTATCGAGCTCACTTTCACACAGAGCGGATCACTTTTCTTTCGGGAGATTTCCCGGGCAGCACAGGGCGCATTGCTCGCAGAACAGATGGCCGATGGGGCCGAAAGGTTCTTGAGTGGCGATCACGTACCGGAAGACGAAGCGTTGGAAGGCCTCCCACAAGGATGACCGATGATCTTGTGAAGGCCGCAAGAATCCGCTGGATGCGGGAAGCATAGAACCGGTCGAAATGGCGGTGCTTGGGGGAAGCCTATGTCCAGCAATGGACGTCTTTCAGCTGAAAGGATGTCCAGCAGCAAAACTAGATAATTATTAGACCTAAATAATGCGCCACTGGACACGAGGTCTCCCAATAAACCGTGTAAGGCCTACATATCTCCGACATTGCTCCATGCGCCATCAGAATTTTTGCGGCATCTACATCGCCCCATGCAAACTACGCATCAAAGACCTGACGTTACACCAAATACTGATGTCACACAAATCCTGCATCGCGCAATTAGAGTTTTCCGCGCGAAAAGCATCTATATAATTTCCCCGACATCAATCGTTGGGCAGTTGTCCGCCAGCCACGACACCCGTCTGGTCGGAGGATCCTCCCTTTTCTATAGAGGATGAGTGAACTTTACACCCTGTTCCTCATTCCTCTTGAGTCTTCAATGCGCTGGCTTACTTTTCCTTGACTCAGGCTAGTCTCTTCTCCTAGACCAACAGCTCTATCATGTCGTATCACCTACTTCGAATTACACTTCTTATATTTCCAGCTCTAAACGGCATCCACCACGCTGGCAAACTGATGGCCGATGAAGTGAAACAAATACGAAACCCGCTGATGCATCCCGCTTTCATCTTCAAGAAGGTTCTAGCTAACAGACATCAGGTAAATTTGTATATGAATGACTCTCTAAAGCAGAGCTTGATATTATTTCTTGTTTTTTTTTTTTTAATCATTAAAAACATGACTGCCCTGTATGTACAGATTAACTAATACAACTTGTTTTTAGGGTTCCGTACCCCAAAAGAAAAAAACGGAACCCTTATAGGATCACTTCGTTGTCAGAGCCTCATCAGTATTTTAAGACCCATTTTCTCAAGAAAGCGTGGAGGTATCAAATTGAAATTAATATCAAATACGTAGATCTATGTTCCCTTGGAGCTCTAAAAAGGTCAAGCTTCTAAGTCAACGCAATAAAAAATACGGCCATTTATGTGACATATTTTGATACTCGCAAATAAATCAAAACCCACAGAGTACTCCCGTTGACCTAGAATCATACTAAGTTAAGTTTATTCTTTGGTTAAATTCATCCCAACTACGGAGCCCTTCATTGTGCGTGGTCCGACACGCACTTGGCTGGTTTTTACTTTTTATTTCGTTTTTTGGCAAGGCAGTCGTGTTTTTTTATTTTATACATTAGAGTGACAATTTATTTTTCTAGCCTATGTTACTCGTGTGATGACGAAAGAATTTTAATGATAATTCAATCATCTACGAAACCATTCGCCTCTTCACTCATTTAGTCTTACTAAATTCTGATTAAATCGTTTGCAGCCAAACTCGAAATGATTTTTTTGGATGTACACCCTAACTACCTATGTAAAATTTATGCCAATAAATTATATTATTTTGGAATGTGCTCATCTTCATATTGTAATAATAGAACATTTTTACTAAAAATCATTCTAATTTACAGGAAAAAGACGACCCAAAACTGACACTGTATTTATCAGAGCACCTCCACCCATCTTTAAAACAGCCTTCAGAACAGCTGGAGTACTGCGTACTGCGTATGAGATTCGCTTGTGAGACGCTCATGGGCAGACATGGCGTTAAAGTGGCCACAGCGTACACGTAAGTTTGGTGAAGTGGTTATTTATTTTGGCGATCTGGTTATTATTGGAAAAAAGTGAATTTAGGGATTTTTGTCTGACTGGTGATTGTGTTATGAGATTTGATGTTATTTTGATAGTTTTGGTGATGTGGTGATTGATTGGTGAAGTGGTGATTATGTCGAAAATTGGTACTACCTTCTAGTTAGCTTAAACAAGTATTTTAAAATAAGTAGTAAACTAATATAAAAAATGTATTGTTCTTCAACAGCGAATTAAACAGACTGGCTGAGGCAGCAACAGAAATATTGGTGATGACAGCAGTTCTAGCAAGAGCTTCAAGGTATGTTCTATGGTATAGGGTTTGGTTTCCGCACTTAGTCCGTCAGGTGGACCATTGTGCGTGGGTCATGGCGGCCGTTCGGTGGTTACTCCAACCAGCCCTCCTCCCCCGAAAATGATGACAGTAGCAAAGATTTAAATCGTTAGATTCGCTCTACCGTTTCAAAGGATAGTCGGGTTTCTGTTTCGTTTTGACACGTCTGGCCATAGATATAAGAAGGAAGGGGATATGCCCGGTAGTTGAAATTGTATTGAAACCCAATGTCTCCACTAGATCCCCTCTACGTTGCCACAACTACACATGCAGCACGAGGTCGCGCTCACACTTACAATTTATAAATCAGAACGTACTACACAATCAATTATATACCTTATCCCATCAAACACGGCGTGCATTTACCATGCACCGTACAACTCACACGAAAACATCCATCGCTAGGTGTTCTGGAAAAAATCCATTTATTTTACATATACGCTAGTGATTGACTAAATCAGGAAGTTATCGATTCTTCCATTTAAGGCCTATTCAAACCTGAGCGATATTCGCTGCCGCTGTGGGTAGAGGTACATACCGCGCGGGTTTCGCTCAGGTATTTAGTATCAAGTACCGCGGCTAGAGCGACCTGAGCGATATTCGCTGCCGCTGTGGGTAGAGGTACATACCGCGCGGGTTTCGCTCAGGTATTTAGTATCAAGTACCTCTCTGAGCGAAACTCGACTACCGCGCGTTCCGTTTTGGTGTGAACAGTAATATTACCGCATACCCACTGGGTTTTCTCTGCCGCAGACGGTAGCGAATACCGCTTAGGTCTGAATAGGTCTTTATTATTGTAAGTATTACATTTTTGGGAGCTCCTGAAAAAAAAAAAACGATAAACATATAATAAGATGATATAAATAAACAATACGTAGCTAAAAAAAATAAATAATAAGTAAATCATAAAATTTAAACATTATGAGAAAATCTAAATTAGTATAAAACAAGATTTCACATCGGTCTTCCAATCAGGCTATAACTGTTGACAAATTGAAGAATAAACTTTAATAGTAATATAAATTCATACGACAATCGACATTGTTGTCGATAGCCTACGTTAGTGGATCTGCACAAATCTCGTCGAAGACACAGCGGCCGTACTACGCGATGCAACCGCTTATAGAAAACACCGTTTTGTGATTTTTACATTGCTTCTCCAGTCACTTAGTCACATACTTAGGTACTGGTAGAGAAGCAATGTATTTACTGTAATTTGTTGCGATCCGATTGGTCGAAGGGCGGGGCTAGGCCGATGACTCACTATTTTCTTATAGCAAGTCATAGGTCTCGAGTTCGAAACCAAGGCATTGACTCTGACTTTTCGGTGTTGTTAGTATTGTATTATTATCACTTGCTTCAAAAACGTTGAAGGAAAATATCGTGAGGAAACCGGCATGCCTGAGATATATTTCTCGACGGCATGTGAAGCCAAGTCAGAGGCCCATGGGCGGCTTTTAAACTCTGACACCAGCCGGTCGATTATGTAAAAATATCACCGTGAAACTTAGGTGAAGTGAGCTGTCAATAGTGTTAATCCTAGCATCCTGCCGGTCGATTTGTGACAGTGACAGCTCACTTCACATAAGTTTCACGTTGATATTTTTACAGAATCGACCGACAGGTTAGTCACTAACCACACGAAAAGAAGAAGATCTATAAATCTCTTATGTTTAAATACTATAAACCAAATTTTCTAACAGACTGGAGTTACCAAATTTTTAACGATTTTTGTAATAGTTAATCCCATTCACAGATCCTACTGCATCGGCCTCCGAAACTCGGAAACGGAGATGAAGTTGGCAGCGTGCTTCGTCGAAAGAACAAGAGATCGCGTCAGAAAACTCATCAAAGACATAGACGACGGAGAATTTCTAAACTTAGACCATTTCACCGTTCAGTTCGGAAGGAAAATGTTAGACACTAACACTAATTTAGTTGAGAAGCCTACTGCTAGGACGTTCTGGTAGAATCTTGGGTTCGTAGGGTTATGTAGATGATACTTTAAATTTTACAAGCAGGATAGGTGTATGCGCATTAAAAAAAGGGATGGAATGATTTAAAAAAAATGCTCAGCTATCTAATTATGCAATACATTTTCGTTGACAATTCCGACTAATCTGTTTCAATTTGACAGGTCGACAACATTCATTGTGTTATTTACGTTGTTGAGCAGATATTCGAACGTACTAAGCAATGGATTAGCAATCTGTTTCAAAACGATTCAGATTCTGATTGATCGTGTATTACGTAATTAGGGTACTGGTGTTGACTCAGGCACTAAAAGTTCCGTAGCATACGAAACAAGTATTTTTCGAGGTTTGCCCTTGTATTTGTCTTTAATGACTTTTATATATGGTGGCCATAGCTACCTACACTAATCTGTGCAAAAAATAAATTGTATTACGTGTATCCTGTTGGTATAAAAACGTCGTATGCGTAAGCTTTAAGTTATAGTTTGACCGAGACCACTGTTCCGCGCCTGAGGTATGTGCACGGTGAGACGGGGGGGCAGTGCAGGCTGCTAATTCGTCAATGCTCACGGCACGCGGCTTCCCGCCCGGCGCTCATTGAGAAGCGGTCCCGGTCAAACTATAGCAGTGTGTGTGTGTATGGTTCAGAAAAGTTATGTTGATATTTTGAGAAAGGCATGGAAGCCATTTATTATAAGAAGGATTAGTTTGTTATATTATTGTTACTGTTATCTTGTAAATAAAACTAGTTTTAATAATGTTTTATTTGTTTTATTTTATTCTAATACACAGTTTTACACCTACGGCACTACAAAATTAATTACTTCATAAAGACATACCTAAGAATCAAAAATTTTCTTAATCATTAAAATGTGCAATACCCAAAGATTTAAATCGTAGATTTGCCCTCACTGTACTAAGTCGCACGAAAAATCGTCCATAACGAGGAGCGAGCTCACACATTAACAATGGCGTTTCCATGACAACCAAGTTAAGTCTCTGCGACACTCTCTGTCTCAGAGGTGTCAAAACGAAACAAACGCGACCATCTTTTGACGCGGAAGGGTAAATCTATGATTGAAATCTTTGGCAATACCTAAACAACTCTATTTAGGTGAACTAAGCAAAATCGATCTATTGAAGAAAATTTGTAACTACAAAAGTTATTTAATTGATTGTAGCGCGACCTTGCGGAAATCCAGTATAAAATACAATAGACGTAGATATATTGCAACACGCCGTGTTCGTTATAAGTCAATCGTCATCCTGAGGATGCCTCGTTGAGAGGTGAAACACGTGTCGATTTCTTAGAGGGTTTTTATGACTCTTTAGGAATAGTTAAGCGGGATAGGTTACTAAATATATCTACGTCTATTGTAACTACAAAAGTTATTAATACATAGGCTATCGATAAGACTATTACAAAGTGAAAAATAAATCTCACTTTAAACTGTGTCAGAAGTCGATTTATTTTGTTTAATTTTTTTTCGAATATTTACATTTAAAACGTGACGAATACATAACTTTTTTTTTTTTTTGAAGTTTGATAAGCGAGTTCTATTATATTATAATCTAATGATCATTTCAGCCGGAAACTGTCCACTGCTGTTCATAGGCCTCCCCAAGCACCGCCACTTCGACCGGTTCTGTGCTTCCCGCATCCAGCTGATTCCTACGACAAATCTAATTACAACAACTATTAAATTCTAATCGCCTAAGGCCTATAATCTTTAGGAAAAACACTTATATAAGAGACTCCCTTCTCAGTGACCGGTTTAAAACTATCTCCAAAGGTGACATTTTTGGCCACATTACCCTTCTTCCCAGCTTTGCCACGTTTCCTCAACTTAGCCATAGTATCAGCGACTTTCGTTTCTAAAGTCGATTTGGCTTCGAAAGCGACTTTTTCCGGCTTCGAGTTGAAGGCTTGGACTTTGTTTTTCTCCTTGCGTTTGTAGTAGAATACTTCCCATGCTAGGGTTATCATCGCTAGTCCTAGGCCGAACAGAGTTGCTATGAAGACTCCACCTGGAATCATAAATGATTTGTTAAATGAAAGAGCTTATGAGGGAGGTTAGGTTTAAAGAACTTTATTTCTCATAAGAACTTAACAGTTCGCTTACAATGAGATACTTAGTGATCTAATTACATTAGTTAGTTACCTCTAGGGTGTTGGAGACATTATATCAGTGATTATAACTAGTAGGTACCATTAATATTAGTTACTTCTAGGGTGTTGGAGACATAATTATTATTATTAATTGACTTCCAAAAAAAAAAAAAAAAGAAAGGAAAGGAAGGAAGGTTGATCAGGGAAACCACCATTTCAGTAAAGAGTATATTTGAAGTAAAAAAAAACACTAGTTCACAGTTAACGAATAGGTTTAAAATATTGGGAACGAAAACCCTTAATAGTTATGTTCGCGTAACAATGGCGGCACGAGGCGACGTTGCGCGGTACTATCGAATACGCGTGTACGCACTACGCGTGTGGGCAGCGGACTGAGGCGCCTCGCAGAGTACCTTTCTCGCAACGTCTGGGCGAGAGAAAGGGACGGACATATTATTCTGAATATCGTGCCGGCACCCGACCGCGGGACGCTCGCACTGATAATTGTGTTTGGTTTGCTACAAGCTTAATTTGCACATTTCAAAAATATATACAATATTATAACATTATAACAATATAAAAACTAAAACCGAACTACGACAAAAATGCCAACTAAAAAGGCATAAACAAGATATCAGACAGACAAATGAAAAATCCGAAGTCACACGTTATATGTTAAATAGTGCACATATTTTTGACAATATAGGTACTATCAGCAGTGCTATTCTGTAACCATCTCACCGTGAAAACTTAGGTGAAGTGAGCGTGGAGTGAGCTGTCATTCCACAGGGATTGACACTATTGACAGCTCACTTCACCCAAGTTTTCACGGTGAGATGTTTACAGAATAGCATGGCTGTAATCATGTTTAACAAAATAAATGATTGATTGATGGATTGATGTTCGATTTATGGCCCTAACACGACGGGTGACTACGGATTTTTAATTTGATGATGTCATGGTTTCTGTGATGTCTTGTTTAGGTATACTTACCTTTTTAGTTGGCGTTTTTGTCGTAGTTGGGTTTAAGTCGTTGCGCGTGCAAAAGTCGCTATATTTTATTTCGTGATTTTCGATTTTTTATACAGCTTGAATCGTTATTTCAATACACACATACTGTAAAAACAGCTATGTGATAAATGCAATATTTAAAGAGTTACGGAATGTAGCTATGTGACATTCATACATCGAAAGTTCCATTATAAACACGCTAAATATGTATTAAAGTAAAAGTAAATTATTTGAATACTCTGGGTATTTTTTGAGAAAATCAGTTTTTTGCGTCTCCTGTAAAGTGTGTAAAAAACACATAGCGATTATGGAAAGCGCAGCGACGATATGTCAAGTCTCGTGTAATAGGCGACGAGCCTACTGCAATTTATCGAGCACATACAAACTCCGGGGTGCTACTGAGAATTTCTAAATGGAAAACTCGATAACGCTGCTTGACCTGAGATTAAAACCTGCGACCCCACGTTCAGTTGTCGCTTGCGACCACTTAAACAATGAGGCAGTTGCCTCATCGTCTTTCAATGGTCTCATTAATACCCTAGAGTTATATATAGGATATGGAAATGAACACGTTTTATGTCAATCGCAAATCTTGAAGGGAATTTGGTAAATGGTTATACATATGTTATAATAGACATGCAATAGATATTTCTCTTGAATGATTTGTGTGACTGACACTGGCGTGGTCACCATCAGGGATAATAATTTTGATACTTAACACAAAAAAATTGTCACTAATTATGTAGTCTAAAGGAGAATGCGCAAAAAAGCCCCAGCTCCGGCGGAAAAGTTACCTATCTCAGATTATTGTACATTTTATGTGTATAAAGTATCAATATGTGTGATGTCTGCAAACATAGGGAAAAAATGCTTTGAATATCCTTCCAGGCGCTTATTTTTCATTCGACCATTTTAACAAATATCGAGTAAAATATGTAATAGTGGCTATTGATTCACGAATATGTTAGGCATATTGCCTTGATTTTACTTTCAGGGGCATCATATCGTATCTTATAATGTAGTAAAATAATAATAACAAGATTGATTTGATTTTACTTTCAGGGGCATCATATCGTATCTTATAAGGTAGTAAAATAATAGCTTAGTTCGTTTCGCTCTCTCTCTCTCTCTAACCTAACTAAATGAGCGAAACAGCACTAGCATCACTCTTATCGAAATCTGTTACCTGTCCCACACGTGCCATAGCCTTTGCTATTATGTACTGACAGTAGTGTTTAAGCTAGGTATGCTTGTAGGTTTGGCAACGGCCGCCTCTTGTGAACCTATCTTTTCTACAAGTAAATAAAAAAAAATACCTAGAATAGGTATCTTTTACTGCACCGCCTGCACTTGTTTCGCTCTATAACTGTCCTGGTCGACTAAAAAATAAAGCTATTTTAGCTTTATGTCTGCCTTTGTAAGGCTTAAAAAAATAATCGGATTTAAAATATTATTTTATTATTATTGGATACCCTTTATGATACGATATGATATTCCTGAAAGTAAAAATCAAGGCAAATGCCTAACATTCGTAAATCTATATCAAATATTTTATATTTTACTCAATATTTGTTAATATGGTCGAATGAAAAATACGCGCCTGGAAGGATATTCAAAGCAATTTTTTTCTATGTTTGACTGCCACTGCAGACATCACACATATTGATACTTGATACACATAAAATGTACAATAATCTGAGATAGGTAACTTTTGCGCCGGAGCTGGGGTAAATTTGTATGGGAGCTGCGCATTCTCCTTTGTCGCCAAATATCAGAATTTGTCCGTCACTAGTTCAAAAGTTAGAAGGGTTTATAGGTGGCCGATCTGGGGAGCATCTCCCCAGCTTGGCCTAATGTATTTATAGGGTATAATCCAAGAGCTAGATCGACAGTTTACGAAAAATCTTCGATCTAGCTCTTGGACTATACCTTAAAAATTAAACTCATTATATTATCTTCTAAACCAAAACCCGACTAAATCTGTGATTTGGCGAAAAATTACGACTATTTAGCGACAAAATTTGTGAGAAAACAGATCTTCGCTAGATGCCCTAGCTTTAGAGATTCAAAATCCCTGATGGCCTGGTGGCCTTGCCAGTGTCAGTCACACGAATAATTTTAATGTCAATACATATTGGCTGTTTACCTAAGCTCTCCAGGGTGATGCCTTCAGATTCATCAGCGTCAGGACAAGCCTGCCTCGCAGATTCATTCCAATATCTGCAAGAAATAAAAGTCAAAAGTCATTTAAGTAGTCGAGATACCGTTATGATGTATGGAAAGAAAGAAAAGAAAGAAAGAAAATACGTTTATTTGCGGTCCACATGACGCAAAGAAAGAACAAAACACAAAAATAAACAATTTGGGGGAAAATATGCGTCACATCCACGCAAAACGGCCATCGCTCAGCTTAATGCTGCGACCCTATGCGAGACAGAGCCCCAACGTTGGTTTTCAGCGACAGCCGGCGACGTGATGACGTCAACCGGTGCAGCATATAGTGAAATAACAAAATAAGACAAAAATAAAATGAATAAATACAATACTTAGTCCTAAATTTTTACATCGTAACTGTTTTTTTTTTAAACGTCACCTTGCAGTTCTTGGCCTGCATCTCACCTGATGGTAAGTGATGATCAGGCCGAAGGTCGAAGCGAGCTTCACCCGGAATCCTCAACCACAGGGGAACTGGCTATCTTACCTCTAACTGCCGCAACCCAACCATGCTGTTAACATTGTTGTTATGGCGACAGACTTAGATAAGATGGTGGTAGCTAGCCAGGCGGATTAAGAACAAGCCCTACCACCAACCAAACCGAGCAGAAAATTTTGTCCCCACTGGGAAGCGAACCCGGGACCTCTGGATCTGAGACAGGTGGTCTAACCACTAGACCACAGAGGTGATTCAATAACTATGTATAAGTAACATATGTTGAAGTAACTTTTACAAAACTCGCGGAACGTCAAATCAGTACCTTATTTGCGTAATACACGATCAATCGGAATCGGATTCATTTTGAAACAGATTGCTAATCCATTGCTCCATAAGTTCGAAAAAAAATCTGCTCAACAACGTAAATAACGCAATGAATGTTGTTGAACTGTACTGATAATTATACAATACGCACATGAATCCGAAAAGTCAGAGGTGCGTGCCTGCGGTTCGAACTCGAGACCAATGGCTTGGTAGTCTGACGGTCACACCACTAGGCTATCACTGCTCCCTTTTACTACTAACTTCCGACTTATTTCCACCACATCTAAAAACTCAGGGACCTCCCGATCGATTCTGTAAAAATATCACCTTGAAACTTAGGTGAAGTGAGCTGTCAATAGTGTTAATCCCTAGCATCCTGCCTGTCAATTTGTGACAGTGACAGCTCACTTCACCTAAGTTTAACGTTGATCTTTTTACAGAATCGACCGACTGTTTACCATACTTACTTTGAAGCCAGCTGCTCAAGAAACCGTTCCTTCTGCAGCTCTAACAAGGCTCTGGACAGGTCCTCCTGTAGCCTGGAGCCCTGTTGTACTGCGATAGCGTACGGCTGCTCCGCGAATACTTCTCCCACTTCTGTTAAGTTGCAGTTTCTGGTTACTTCGTATCTGAAAAAACCAGTCTTATTACGCCTAAATTTGTGCTTCACACATATCTTTTTACAGGTCGAGGATGATCCATGCATCCATTACATGTCGAGACTCCTCCGTGCCTCGGAAAGCACGTTGAGCCCTTGATCCCGGCTGTCATTCGTAGATCATTGACAGTCGTTATGGGTCGTCAGAAGCCCGAAAAGATAGTCAGTACAAAACCACTTACTTTATTTCAGCAGAGTCGTGTATGAAGGCGAAGTCAGCATCGGTATGCTCGTTCACTTGTTGGAAGCCTGTCTTAGCATCTGGTACGGGTTCTAGGAACAAAAGAGAAATACCTTTGTGTAATATAACTTTCAGCCAAGGACCGCGGAAGTGGGGGGCAGAGGGGGCCAAGTGCTCCCCCGTAAAATAAGTCATGTCATTTATTTCATAACAAAATACATTGTGTTGAAAATATTACAGTGATGATAAGTAAAATAATAATAATTTAAAAAATACGCATAATAATATCACTTATACCAAAAATAAAAAAGGGGAGGGCCGCGCCCCCGTCAAATTTTACTGCCTGATAAAGGAGGTTTCTCTGTGCTATCCTTCACAGAACTTTGTTTTTTCTTTTTTGAAAAAACGCTTGCACTTACGTAAAAAAAAATTCGGAGCAGAGGGCAAAGCATAAGATTTTTTTTATGAGGCAGAAGCAGACACATTCAATAAAGTGTGTAGATGTTACTTGTCGCCCCGTTGCGCTATTCTACAAGTACCTACTATGGTATTTTTTTTTTGTTTTTTTTTTTATGGAATTAAATTATATGTGTAGATAGGTACATTAAATCGTTTTTGGAAGGGAGTGACCAAAGAAGTTTACCGTCCTGGCTCGGAGTACTAACGCAGTCCCTGCTTTCAGCTAAGACTACTAAGTGCTATGAGCGAACGACTGACTACACATTAGTAGCTCGTGCGTGTCGTGATAATTTAAAATAGTCGGTAATTCAAAAAGATTATAACGAAAGAAAGAAAGAAAAATATTTTATTTGGGACAAGCACAAGAAATATAAACAGTAAGTAATAATAAAAACAAATTATAAAATAAAAAACAAAAAAGGAGCATTTAAAAACAGAATAATAACGACCCGTTCGAGGCCAAAAAGGCTCCTATCTCAGCATAACGCGGCGATATTAAAAAAAAAAAAATACCGCAACGCTGGTATTCTGATAGGGCCCAACAAGACTGCCTGCCCGGTATTACTGGGAGCCAAAAAGCAGGCAACAGAAATAAGTACCAATTCAGGAACTATCTTCAACTACCAGGACTCCATAGGTACGATGAAGGTACTTAAATAAAGGTAAGCAAAAAAAAACACGTGACAAGACAGCTGTCAAGTAACCGACTAAACGTAATACCTGTCACTTCAGTTGTCATGCTACGTCACAGTTGTGCTCTTCAATTCAGCAACGTTATAATTCGTTGACGTTTAGAGTTTGGGCTGTTTACAATAGACAGATTACAAAATATTATATTACTAGCTTTCGCTTTCGCTTGGCTTTGCTCGCGTGGAGGTCGGAAATAATCTCACGGGAACGTATAACACCGGGATAAAAAGTATCCTATGTGTAAATCCAGGTTATAAACTATCTGTGTGCCAAGTATCATCCAAATCCGTTCAGCCGTTTTTCCGTGATTGAGTAACAAACATCCAAACATACATACAAACTTTCACATTTATAATATTAGTAGGATAGTAGGAAGTAGGATAGTAGGATAATATTAGTAGGATACTAACAAAAAAATTGTGCTGAAGCAGTTACATCTACGAAAAAGTTTAAGAATAAATGATAAAGTTTAACATACATTAAAAGAGGAAACTATTGTTAAAATCTGAAATAAATTTAATTTGTTCTTGTCGCAATAAATACTTTTTCTTTGTTTGTTTCTTTCTTTCTTTCTTAAAAAAGATGAAGAGAAAATACGATAAAACCAAATTGGTTTTATCGTATTTTTAAACAAGAAAGTGCCATCTATAAAAACCCTTTTTAGGGTAAACAAGGAACCCTTATAGTTTCACCATGTCTGTCTGTCTGTCTGTCTGTCTGTCCGCGGCTCAGCTCAGAGACGGTGAAGGGGTAAAATAAAATCAAGAAAAATATATTTTTTAGGGCACCTCCCCTACACGTAAAGTGGGGATGTTTTTATTTTTTCTCATCTACTCTATGGTGTGGGGTATCTTTGGAAAGGTCGTTCAAAAATATAGGGAGTTTGTGGAAACCATTTTTGGATTCAGGGATCCGGTCGCGAAATATTAATCTTTAAATTGCTAATTTTTGTTAGAGTCAAGTGTCGCCCCCACCCTGCCAGCTAAATAGTTGTTTTTGGATATGTGAAAAAATTCACGGCAGTGGTATACATAACGAAATTAAAAGGAAAACTATCACAGCTAAGTATCTAAGGCTTTACAAGTAATAATCGATCAACAAAAAATTGCGGTTGCAAAAACATGTTCTCCCATACAAAATGTATGGGAGAACATGTTTTTCAACTACAAAGTTAAGTTTGTTCTTGCGATAAATTCATCCGAACTACGGAACCCTTCATTGTCCGTGGTCCGACCCGCACTTGGCCGGTTTTAAGACTTGTTTACCTTTATTTAACTTCCTAAACGTATGGAGTATAGTTGTCTTTACCTGCGCTGTTTGACATCGCTCGCCCGACCGTGTGTGTTTGAAAATATTTTTATTTAAGTGCCAGGTAATTATAGATTCATGATGATCATACCTGAAGCGTTGATGGCCAGCAAGATATGTCCATACTGTTCCCTGATTGGATAGTCCCACACCCTGTATTGTGCCTGGTCTGATGTCGCGTTCAAGGTTATTTCTTTCCATACCCTGCAAGAATATGAGAATGCAGTAGTAACAAGGGCGGATCCGAGGGGGGGGGGTACAGCAGCACGTACGCCCCCCAAACGGTATAGGTCTTATAAACAGTATTCGCTTTTATAAAAAGTTGCCAAAGTCAGTTACAGAACTTAGCGATGGAAAGTTCAAAGCCCACATCAAACGTGTCCTTATCAAAAAAGCATATTATAAGATTAAAGACTACGTTGAAGACAAGGAAGTTTGGCAATAATTCCTTCTGCACATGTGGCTTCCCTGGTGCCTCATTAACGGCATAACTATGTAAATGTCCCAAATTACGATAGTTATTTTAATTTACTTTTTTATTTTATTTTAATTTACAAATTTCCTTCACATAATCTTTTTATTATTTGACATTATATACTTACAATATTCTATATTTTTTATTAAATTTCATTTGTAAAAAAAGGCAGCAGCATCATCATCATTTTCAGCTGTAGTAGCATCCATTGTCATTTGGTTTAAATAGGTTTTTATTTTTATTATTTTATTTATCTTTTATATGGATTATTTTCTTTAAAATTTTGTGAATGTGAGAACATTGTAGACATAACAGACTGTAGATATGTGGACCATTTTATATTTTACTAAGTACCTGGTACTTGTTGATTGGCCTACACTGTCCTCTCATACCTTTTTACATTGTAATTTGGAAACATTGTAAAAACCATTTACTATTAAAAGAGTAACCGTGGAGTTTCTTGCCGGTTCTTCTCCATAGGAAACGACCAATTGGAACCGTGCACCTAGCTTCTGACGTTTCATAAGTGCCCTTGTAGGTTTATTCGAATTTTTGAATTTTGAAATAAAAAGTCGTCTGAATGGACTGGCCTGAATGCATATCTATCAAGAAATTACTTCAATGATGAACGCTGAAGAAGTAGACCACTATAGCTTCGTTGAAAAAGAATTAATCCCAAAAACAGCATAGTGAATTGAGATATGGGTCACACTTCTTAACTGTCTGGGCCATGTGCTCCTCCCAGAAATAAATCCTGCATCCACCCTTGAGTAGTAAACTAATTACGTAACATATTTTCGTAAACAATTACGACTAATCTGTTTCATTTTGACAGTTCAACAACATTCATTGCGTTATTTACGTTGTTGAGCAGATTTTTTTTCGAAGCAATGGCTTATCTATCTGTTTCAAAACAGACAGATTGTTTGATCGTGTATTACGTAATTAGGATACAGATCCCATCGACAGCCAGGTAGGTACACGACCTTGTGTTCTATAAAATTAGGTACCTACCTGTTTTATGTTGGTCTAATTATCTGACCTATGTTGATCTAAACCAGTGGTCGGCAAACTGATTAGTCATTAGAGCCAAATAGCAATACTATGACGACTAAGATTTCTTATAAGAGCCAATACTTTCTGTGTCGGAACTGTTTCAATACACTTTTCTCAATCCTTCAAACTCCCATTCCCTTCAAATTCAAATGTCATTTATTCAAACTACGCTGATAATCAGCACTTTTCGAAACCACTTCCTAGTGCGTTAGCTGGGAAGAAGAAGTGGCGCAATAAACTCCCCAGCAGCACAGCTGTCTGTTCAGTTAGAAAGAAAAAAAATGATTCTATATAATAGGTAGTATTCAACATAATTAACCAAATTTAAATTATTATCCATATGTTAGCTAGCACACGCCAATATACCAAACAAAATCATCGAGAACTATACGCGGGCAGTAATAAAAACTAAAAGTAAACAAAACTTAACATCTTAATAAAAGCCTCCAAGCATAAAGGGCGTGCCCGGTTACATAAAGCTGTAACTGGAAGTTATAAATGATAAACTAGGACCATCGAGGTAAAATAAATAAACAGTTAATTACTAATAACAATAAATAATATGATCAATTGTCGAGGTCACTTAGTTACATATTGCAATAAACACACGTTAAAAAAAAAAAAACTTTTTTTACTTTTTTTCACTCCACAAAGCTTCAAATTAAATTAACTTGCTAAGAAGTAGGATGCCTTCATTATCATCATCATATTATCATCTGATAATAATATGATGAAGGCATCTTACTTATTAACAAGTTATCCTTGAGAAAGCTACAGGAACTGATTAATTTTTCAATGTCCTTTTAATTTTTGGTGAAAATACTTCGGAAATAAATATTTGTAACAGTTTGAATTTTGAATAAAACTTGATATCTTGCTTAGTGACCGAAACCTCGACCCCCGCGCGTATCTACGCTCGTACTCATCGACATTTGTACAGAGCCGCACTGAGGCTAAAGAGCCGCTTGCTGTTAGCGAGCCGCGGTTTCTCGACCCCTGGTCTAAACTAACATTCTACAGTGAATACATTCAAGGTAGCAGTAAACTACTAACTACAGTATGTTTAGGAGTTAAAAATATTTCGAAATAAATGAATGCGCAAAGACAACCCGACTAACATAAATCTAATGTTACTGTCTATCGCGCGTGTCCACCATTGCAAATGTAAAGTGCCGTCTCTT
Source organism: Agrochola circellaris (assembly GCA_914767755.1). NCBI lineage: Eukaryota > Metazoa > Arthropoda > Insecta > Lepidoptera > Noctuidae > Agrochola > Agrochola circellaris. The sequence goes on along the minus strand of OU611839.1, from coordinate 24,558,935 downwards.
TTAAACAATATACTAAATTGTAATCAAGAAGTTGAGATATTATTATTTAAATCCCAACACAGGTGCAGAAAAGAAAATATGACCCATCAATCCTGCTTACCTACTTCATGTCTTACCTGTATAGCGTATCTTCAGCAAACTTCATATTGATAAAGTACTGATGCACTGAGGAACCTTCCACCACTGTGTAATTGATCCTCGACTGACGAGCTAATTGCTCCAATGAAGATACTGGCGTCTAAAAGAAAGAACAGAACATCCAAAAGTTTGTTATAAAATGTCATGAGGACCTGCAGTGCTATTCTGTAAACATCTTACCGTGATAACTTGGGTGAAGTGAGCGTGGAGTGAGCTGTCATTCCACAGGGATTGACACTATTGACAGCTCACTTCACCCAAGTTTTCACGGTGAGATGTTTACAGAATAGCATGGCTGGTCCCAGGCTACCCATCTGTTAAATTGCATAACGATGGGTTCAGTGGTATATGTGTGAAAAACTAAAATCCAACTACGACAAAAAAGTCAACTAAAAAGATATAAATAAGACATCACAGACAGCCTAATTATTAAAATCCGTAGTGTCGTACGTAACAGATTACTACGTGTGAATCCAGATTATTCATTTGTCTATCTGTGATGTCTTGTTTATACCTTTTTAGTTGACTTTTTTGTCGTAGTTGGCTTTTAGTTTTTATAACTTTTATTTTTATCTAAATTATTTTAGGTTCATATTTTTCTTTTGCTAATTGCACAACACTGCATCACTAAAAACATTATTTTTTTAGTGCAAGCATTTATGTCCTCTATATGGCGCCATAATCAATTTAATGTGACGTCACATAGCATATATACCAGCGGACGGTCAAGCTGCTTCCAACGATAACTCATTTGTCAAATTATGAGCAGTTTAGAAGCTATGGGGTAACAGATGAACATATCTCAACAAATCATAACCCTCCTTTTTACTTCGCCGTAGTCGGGTAAAAATGTAACAGACAGGCTGAGTGACTTTAGCAATATGCATTTTATTTTTGAGCTCATATCCATTGGACTATCATTCTGATGACAGTGATTAAAAGCTACATTTAATCTAAGTGGTACGTACCTGCATCCTCTCTACAGTAAGAAACGCAGCCAGATTAGCCGTGAAGGTAGCCAACATAAGCACAACGAACAGCCAATAAGCAGCCACTAAGGTCCTTCCAGACAACGCCTTGGGAGCTTCGCCCCCTCCTTGAGGTGTGAACGACGTTAAGGCGAACCAAAAACTTTCTTTTAGTGTAAATTCCCTGTAAATTGATTGTTGGTAAGTTATTTTGTTGGTTTTCATGAGGATCAGGGTGTTGTCTCATCCTCTATAGAAAAGGGAGAATCCTCCGACCAGACTTTTGTCGTGTCTGGCGGGCGACTGCCTAACGATTGATGTCGGATAGTCATATACAATGTCGCGCATGTAGCCCCGTATTTTTCTGCATATTCATGATTTTTTTCTATTATTTTTTATTTTTTTGAATGTCCCCCATTATTTTCTGGACTTATACTTGTGTTTTTTAAATAAATACAATTTTATTTTAAAATGTTAGTTAATCCGATAAAATAACGCATAAAGTTTTAAAAATAATAAACAGAATCCAAATCGAGCCAAATAATATGTTATTTGGTTCGACTTGGATTATGTAGTTATGGCAAACGCTACACAAAAAATAAAAATTGAAAAGAAAAAACAATTATTAAAGTTAATTTTCAAAAAAAAGACTTGAATATTCAGAAAAATACCGGCGGTCACATGGCCCATGGGCGACATTGTATATGTATATGTCGTTCGCGCGCTAAACTCTAATTGCGCGATGCAGGATTTGTGTGACATCAGGTCAGATGTAGATGCCGCCACAGTCGGAAAAGTCGGAGGAGTAGGTAAAGTCATGTGGTCTAGTTTAGGTAGCTGCAATTTTGCACACTTTAGCCGTAAAAATTATACCTAAAAGATACCCCAAATAATATTACCCATCCTGTAACGCTTGTTGTTTAAAATACTCCAGCAACGTTTAATAAAATATGTGAATAAATACACATTTGCAAATTATTTTGAAATAAATAAATCACAATGACGATAACATTGATGTGATATGCACGCGTAGCTTGACAACCCTAATAACGGAAGAATAGACAAAAATGACAGATAAACAATCACAATCTGTCACTTTGTCTATTCTTCCGTCGACAAAACCCATTTCTATTGTAATAATAATTTAATAATATTTTTTATTTATTTTCTTACCACAAATTACAGAGATAGTAATAGGTACATAGTCTTCAGACACAATTTCATAATTAATTTGTGGAAGACTGGTGCCTAAACTAAGTTTTTTACAAAACCTGTACGTCAGGTCACCAGGCCCCCAAATCAAAGTTGTACATTATTTTTGTTGCACTGGAGACCATCGGGTTCATATATCATATTTACATAAAAATCTCCCACATTATAATATTGCAATACTGCTCATTTAGCTTGGTTTATAGAAATCGTGAAATAAATTGTGGTCATGCTAAGCGTGTTGTTCGAAGTAAGTATGTCTGTTATGAACGTTCATCCAAAAAGTAAGCAACGTCACAAATAGCTGTCAAATATTTACCTGTTTTTAATAATTTGGCAATATTACTGTATGGAAATAAGAAACATGGCTAACTAGTGAACTAGAATATTAATAATTAATTGCAATTATTATAACACTGAATTTGATGTTGTAACCGTTTTATGTGTAAAAAAGGCATTTGGAAAGTTTCCAAATACTTTTTTTACATCTAAAACTAAACATTCAGTGTTACGATATTAATTATTGCATTTCATAATCAATAGTTTAGTTCACTAGTTAGCCATATTTCTTATTTCCATACAGTAATATTGCCAAATTAATCAAAACAGCGAAATATTTTACAGCTATTTACGACGTTGCACACTTTCTGTATAAACTTTCTTAATCAACAGGAGGTTTAAGTCTTAAAAGTCAGAATATAATGGGTAAAGTCATATTTTCAGTCATGGATATTTACCACAGTCAAGAAACAATCAAACTGCCTAGACTTTTCCCAACAATGTTGGGGTCGGCTTCCAGTCTAACCGGATGCAGCTGAATACCAGTATTTTACATGGATCGACTGCCTATCTGACCTCCACAACCCAGTAACTTGGTAATACGATACACCTTGGTAAGACTGGTGTCAGACTTTCGAGCTTCTGACGACTCTTAACGACTGTCAAAGATCCACGAATGACAGCTGGGACCAACGGCTTTACATGCTTGACCAACCCCGGCAACCGTAGCTTAACCTGATGGATCGACGCATGCGGCTGTTATTACTTAGCCACGAGCTCCTCCACAGTCAAGAAACGATTAAGTCTAATCATAAATATCGTATTAATAATTCGACACAACTTACCTAGATGTAGTATCGGCAAAATTCGTAAAACCGATCACCATCCGAACTGAGTGCGCCTTCAAAATCACCAATTTTTATAGAAGGTTTAGGTGAAAATGATCTTTACGCAAACGCAATAACTTGTGAAGTCTTATAACCAAATACAATCGTAAATTTGAAACGAACGAATGCAAATCTATGCTACATGTAAGTTGTGACGGAAAGCGCAGTCATGAAAGCCTGTCAAGTCAAAAAATCGCCGAAACAAAATAGTCGTAAAAATCGCGACTCACCTGCACGGATACGGATATGCATCAGGATTGTTTCTCGCTGAGTAAGGTGAATACTTATCCAGCAGCCAGATCATGAACCCAGTTAATACCAATGCCGCCACGATACTGAGCCACACTTCTGTCCGGAGTACCGTCATGAATTTGAAGAGCGATGTCTTTCTGATTGGCTTGCGGATCACTGAGAAAAAGAAAATTATACAACCTTAGTTTTTGTTTACCCTAAACCTCTTAAGGGGTCATTGTACTATAACGCGATCTTATTTCAAATCGCTCCCGTCACATTCCGCTCGTCCAGCCGCTCGTCCAATAAGGGTGCAGCTTCTAGAATGTGCTAGAAGCCATAAAAAAGAGACGACGCGCACCTTTATATTGACGACATAGCTGTCATCCGTCAGCTGTAAAGCGCACCAGCGTATAATTTACAAAACCTAGTTCTTCGCCCCAAAACCCTAATGTATTAATATAATATTGTGATTTCATTATATTGTAATATATGTATGTTAAAGTACTCATTATTATGAACAACTTTCACTATGGGAACAATGCTGAAATCGCGAAAAAAAAATCAGCTGTTTCCTACATTTATGTTCGTCTATCTCGTCGAAATGTAGAGAACAGCTGTTTTTTTTTCGTGATTTCAGTCGCGTCGGTCCCATATTGAAAGTTATTCATAACGATGAGTACAATGACCCCTTAAGAGGTTTAGGGTAAACAAAAACTAAGGTTGTATACAGTCAATCACCCCCAGTTTCTGTACCAAAGGCTATAATTAGATTTTAATTTGATCTCTCTGGCTTTACGAAAACAGTCAATTATATTTACTTACCCACTTATAATAATTATGAAAAAAAAGCAGTGAAATCATTTAAATTGTTACGACCATTAAGCTTCGTGCAGACCAGCGCGACGCGACGCCGCGACGCGACTCGGACATTACAAATTCTAAGAAAACTTGACAATATAACAACAACCGGTGTCGCGTCGCGCTGTCGCGTCGCGCTGGTCTGCACGAAACTTTACCCGATCAATCCTTTGATCTGATCCTTTTGTTTAACGCCATGTCAACTATTGTGATTAATTCGCCAAGATAACAGCCAATCAAATCACCTATTAAATGATAATAACAGTCCTCCTGACCGAATTTCGGCCGTGGCGACCAGTCTCAGCGGAAACCAGCCTTCTTCGCGGGAGATATTATAGTGTACAAGTGTGTGCGCAGACACAGGTGCACTCTCTCTTCCCTCACTCTCATAGTCCGATGGGACGGCAGTCCGCCATGACTGGAGACAGATCAGGCGTAAGACCGGTATCACACCGGCAACTTCCAAACACCGGGCAGAAATTCCTAATGGAAAAGGCCAATAACATTTCGCCCGACTCGGGAATCAAACCCAGGACCAGCCCGCAGGACACGGTGAAAGAAAGAAAGAAAGAAAAATAAGTTTATTTGTCACAGAAACACGTGCATAAAAAAAAAACATGATAAACTCGAGTAAAAATAAGCAAAAGAAACAGAATAGATTTAAATACAATAACGAGCACAAAACAGAAATAGTCGGCAGCTGCTGGCACGTCATGACTGTGACAAGAAGGCTTCCACTCAGCATGATGCTGTGCTATGGAGACCCACAGCACAGCGCTGATTTTCAGTGGTCACCCGAAAGAGACGTACGGAGACCAAGTCAAGTTTAATGAATTTTCAATAAATATACAATAGAACAAATAGAACATATAAATAATTATCCGCAGGCATCACCGTGCGTGCATAAAACATAATACACCCAAAACAACATTATACCAATACCTACAAAAATATTAAGTGTTTTGTCTCGCTCCCACCAGCTCGGTTGCTTGGTGGAGCATACGGTGGAGGTCTGCCCGGCTTAGGCGGAGCATCGCCGTTTTCTTACGGAGACGATCGGCGGCGGTGATCTCTCGCGTCCGGCCCTGGTTCGGAGCAAGAGTGCATGGGAAGCCGTCACTTCCTTCTGCGAAGCAATAATGCTCGCCAAGGAGGAGGCGGAGCGCGCGAGGGAGAGACAAAATGCGCGCCCTCGCGCCCCTAGTCGCCGCAGGAGACGCCCCGGGCGTCGGGAGTCTTAAGCCGATTTCCGGTCAGGTGGTCCCAGGGGCTCCGCGGAGGGCTTGCGGACGGTGAGCGGTGGGTAGCTCGCCGTCCGATAAGGACTAGGCCCGGGTCGACGGCGCGTTGTGTTCCACGCGCGCCTCAAAGAGATGTCAGCACCAACTGACGGAGTCCGGAAGGGCCAATGCCTGTCAGGGTTGCGAGTTTGTCCGAAAGGGATATCGTGGCCCCGGCACACAAGCAACGGAAAGAACACGGGTGGGTTTTAGTCAGTGAAGTCTGACACGCGCTCCCGTTCCGCTCAGAGCGGGAGAAGTTATTAGATAATTCCAACCAATTAAAAAAAAAAAAAAAAACCCCATTCTCAGCAGACGCGCCTGCGACCACAATACCAACGGGACAGTCAAAAAAATAAATGAATAGAAGTGCTGTTAAATCACTTAAAAAGACCATCACTTACCGATTAAAATACCCGTTTGCTCGAAGTAAGGAGCCACGAAGTCTATTACTTCTTCTCTTTCAGCAGTCATCGTTAACGCTGATATCGCTATATCAGTTTCCTGTAATAAATCATAGTTTATAAACTCTAGTTCGTAATATATGAAATAGTTTTTATACTTAAGGCGAAAGCGTCAAAGTAACCCGCGAAATTCAAATTTTCTTACGTTTTTTTGCAATTTGCAGGTCAGCATCATGTTCTCTGTTGATCTAAATATGATTCGCGGCCGTATCAAATGTATAATTATTATAATCATAAAAATGATCAATGTAACTCTCTAAGTTCATGTAATCCCATTGAATGACTATTTCATGAAATTTGACAATTACATATGGAGTTGTATTACTGATTTTAATTAAGTAAAGTACTATTTGTTACGGTCGCGAATCATATTTTAATAAACATGAAACCTGACACTGATCTGCAAAATACAAAAAACTAAAGAAAATTTTAATCTCGCCGGCTACCTTAGTGCATCCCCCTTAAATCATAAATACTACAAATCGCATAGAGCACGTCCGTCACTCATAGAGAGGGGGGTGAACTGTCGGGACGCGGGCGCACACCGCGGCCTGTTCTTCCCTGCATGACGTCACGAGGCTGCGTGCTCGGCTCATGTGGCTAACACGGCCATACTGACGACTGCTTCGTCCTCGAAGCTGTTACTGAAATAAAATACATATAAGAGGGGTTATAATCCTCTCCTATATGTATTTTATCCTATGCGATTTGTAGCATTTATTGCGTGCTGATTTTAGTATAAAAATTTGAGAGGTGTCAAGGGACACCCGGATGGAACGAAGTTCGAAGAGAGAGAGAGACAGACAGAGAAACATGCGCACGCCGCACAGCTTACAATAGCTTACTATAGCAAAAAGTGTCGTTACAACTTTTCGTGAGATTTTTTTCCGTCTAGCCCCCTTTCACAACGCGCGATAAGGAACTTCGTTCCAAAACTATGTCATTGATAACACAGTGTAGACTACAGTTAGCATAGACTCTGAAAAGATCAAACATGAATGACAAATATTCTTAAATATTTTTCTTTCGATGACAATTGTTACGGCTACCTACTCAGAAGCCTGAAATTCTGACAAGTCTTTTCAAGGGGTATCGTAATACCCAGTAACTGGGCTGTGGAGCTCAAATACCATGTAGGGTTGTCACCACTTGATAGGCTAAATCCGGGAGAGAAAAAAAACGACTTTTTAAACTTTTTATTTTATTTTGAACTTATTTTTTCCATTTGAACGTAGAGACTTCAAAATATCATGAAAATTAAAACAAATAAAGGCCCGTGCGGACCAGCGCGACACGACGCGGCGACAGCGCGACGCGACTCGAACAATACAATTTCTAAGAAAACTTCACGGTATAACATTCACCGGTGTCGCGTCGCGCTAGTCTGCACGAAGCTTTACTAGCTCTTTTAAAATTTAAAAACGTTTGGATCTCTGCCTTTACATGTAAGCGGTTTCTTTCTTTGGTCCATAGAGGTACAATACTTTACTAAAAACACGCTCGCAGGCGGCGCGCGGCGCGGCGTTTGATCCAGGTATGGACAAAACGTAGTTTCGAGTGTTACGACTCACGAGTTTGCGACTGCCTTATCCAGTAGCGCACTACCGCACGGTCGTATGATTTTCGCCACTGTCAATAATTCCGCTAGCGCGCGTGAATTTTTTTTTTTTTGCAAGACAATTTTTTTTTTTTTTAATTCCTTAGGGGATCCGGGTGGTATAAATTTTCATCGCTGAATTCCGGGAGACTCACTGAATTCCGGGAAAGATGGGCACCCTTGTATAATACATGTATCCGGTTAGAATGGAAGCCGACCCCAACATAGTTAAAAATAAATAGACGGATAGGATATAATTCAAATATTTAGTAAGTAATAAGCTTCCTCTCTCCTACTTATTTAAATTTTTGCTGTGCCCGACAGGGTCCATATTTGTTTCATTTTTTTATTCCTACCACCTGTATGTGTACATTATGGATTGCAATAAAGATAAAGATAGTTGAATATAGGCTAGGCACATGAAACTATACACAAACGAATTTGATACTTACCCCTCTCATGAGATCACCAACGACCCCGTCCCATGTCCCATTTGGAAGCTTTCTCCCGAAATCACCAGCCTTTGGGGAGACGATCTCATAATCAAACGACATAGTCTGGAAAAAGATTTTTATTTTTATTACCCGACTACGGCGAATTAAAAAGGAGGGTTATGATGTATGTATGGATGTTCATCTGTTACCTCATAAAAATTAAATATTTTAGTGTGTTGTCTAAATATATTTAAAATACGGTAGACAACATTTAATTCATTTTGTATAATATATAAGTTAATTAATTGTAATTTAAATTAGTATAAAAACAATTATATCACTGAGATGTATCACTCAACTCGAAAGGGCGGCAAGTTGATAATTTATGTAATCTTTAACTATTGTACTACTATAGATATGTTAAGCTATTTTATGTTTACGACTGAAAGAATTGTATCTATGGTCATGAATAAAAATTATTTAAAAAAAATATCTAATAATTATCTGACTGACGCCTGACGGATTAAATTGTATTTTTTTTTCCAAAATTTTGCGGAAAATCCGGAAATATCCCAACGGTTTACCAAACTATACACAGACTTTACCAACTCTTTGACTAGACTTTCAAAGAGTTGGTGAAGTCAAAACCCCCGTTAAGGCAATTTTATTATTTTAGTGTAGGATCTCGAGGCTTCCTGAGGCCCAATTTAATTTAATTTAACTAATTAGTGACACGGGCTTACCTCAGACAATCTAGCAATGAGATCGACGCAGTAGCCTTCATACATGGGCTGACCTTCTTCATCGTACATCTGTTCACCAGTGTTAGGGTCTAACTTCATCAGGGTCCAGGGCACAGCCTGTCGGATAACAGGAAAACAGTCAGATGGCGTGTCATAAGGAAATTAGACAAACTTATCATCGATTAAGCCAGATTTCTAAATGGAGAATTAATCACATTACGATGTAGCCCGCGAAATCCAAAATTCATAGGCTATTTTTGTTCCATAAGATTTTTGTTTTTGTAGTTATCCGTTTACTAAAACAGAATTTCACGTAATAAAAGCCTATACGAGTACTTACAATTTAATCTCTTCAAATCTCTCGGATCAACCAAAACGACGTTCTGTTCCATTTCATAATTAAATTTAATTATTTTTTAATCGACTTCCAAAAAGGAAGAGGTTCTATTTACGTAGCGTATGTATTTTTACAAATGTCTCCGTCAATTATGGACCGACTTAGATTTTATTTTTATTTTTGTATATTTGGGTATGCTCTCAAGTTGGTCCCATATAAATTTTATTAACTTTGCTTCGATCGTTTTTGAGTAAGCTTCAATAATACGTATTTTTCCCACTTAGTATATACTAAGTACCACATATGTGGATGATATGTTGATAACTAACTGTAACTGTTATACATATACAACCTTAGTTTTTGTTTACCCTAAACCTCTTAAGGGGTCTTTGTACTCATTATTATGAACAACTTTCACTATGAAAACAACGCTGAAATCGCGAAAAAAAATCAGCTGTTCCCTAAATTTCGACGAGATAGACGAACATAAATGTAGGGAACAACTGTTTTTTTTAGTAGTGAAAGTGAAAGTTATTCATAATGATGAGTACAATGAAGAGGTTTAGGGTAAACAAAAACTAAGGTTGTTTATAGCAGGTAGTGGTATTCGAATTTGTGTGGGGTCCGTACCACAACTAAAAAGTGAAAAATAAAAACATTAAAAGAAAAAAAAAACAAACGACTTCCAAAAAAAAACACAACAAAATGAAAAATAATTTTAATTTCGGAAATCAGTGGCAAAAAACGAAAATTCAAAACCAAAGACACCGACTTCCAAAATTAAAGTTATTTTTCACTTCGTAGTGTTTTTTTTTGGAAGTCAGTTGTTTTTTCAATGATTGTTAAGCGCAGTTTATTTATGTTTCATTCTTTCTTTCTTAATTTAATGACCAGAGACTTCACCAGTCGATCCATTCTGTAAACATCTCACCGTGAAGAGTGAGGTGAAGTGAGCATGAAGTGAGCTGTCCATAGTGTCAATCCCTAGCTTTAGGTGCAATGACAGCTCACATTGAGCTAACTTCACCCAAGTTATCACGGTGAGATTTTTACAGAGTAATACTACTGGGGTTCAGAGGCTAGTGGCAGGTGCTTGAGTAACTTACCGGTGCAGTACCAATCCTGAAGAACATCTTCAATGGCTCCAGTTCAACTCCTGGTAACAGCTTGTATTCGCCATCAGCAGACCAAGTGGCTATGGTCTGCTGACCTTCGTCGGGCTTATAGGTGGATAGGATGAAGCGAGAGCGGAGGAAGAGACCAGATCTGGTAAGAAGAAGAAATTTATAAACACTTATCCTATACTATTAAACGAGCAATATTTGTATTTAAAATAATACAATGTGAAATTTAATTCGTTTGCATCCTCTTAAGGGGTCATTGTACTCATCATTATAAACAACTTTCACTATGGGGCCAAACATGAAATCGCGAAAAAAAATCTGTTGTTCCCTTCATTATAACGAGTTAAGCGAACATAAATGTATGGAACAGCTGATTTTTTTTTCGCGATTTCAGGGCTGGTCCCATAGTGAAAGTTGTTCATAATGATGAGTACAATGACCCCTTAAGAGGATGCAAACGAATTAAATTTTACATTGTATACTTGAATAGTGCAGTTGGTCAAAACAAGGTTCTTAATTTCATCTATTATTTACAATTGAAAAATGTGTTACGAAAAAAATTATGTTTATTTCCTGTACATACTCGTACTAGTGCATTTTATTCACAAAATTTTCAAAATGGTTTCGAAATGGGGGCCTCCAGAGTCAAAGTGCCTAGGCGCCCTGGGTCTCTAAATCCGGGCCTGAACTTAGGTGGCAGGTTTACAAAGACATGATCATTGTCGGGCACAGCAAAGTAGGGTCTGAATCGGCTTACCTATCCCCATCCCAAAATAACAGGGTCTCGTTACTCATCTCCGAGTCTTCAGCGAACTGCCTGAACAGTCTCTCCCTAGTACTGTTCATGATAGGTTGAGGGTCATCGCAGTCGATCGTACTGGTAGTTACCGGGAGGTCCCTCTCCAGCTTGGAGTAGGTTTCAGATATGTACTGGATTAAGGCGTTGAGAACTTGTTGTTTGCGCTGGAAGATAAACTATTATTCTTAACTATTCTTCCATTTTATGAAGCCATTGTAACAATTGTATTATTTGTACGCTAAGACAGTGGCGTAGCGTACCATCTCGGCACCCGGGGCGGGAGACCCATTTTGCCGCCCCCATTCAATACTTAATTAAAATTAAATTTCGAGACAGCCAATAAGGTATCTTTTATTGAAGGAAAAAAGAAAAACATAGAATAACAACAAAAGAATAACATAAAGAATACATAGGATCAGCGGTTTCACAAACGGATTCTACGGGCCTTACGAGCAGCGAAGTCAGAAATAACCTTGTCAAAATCAATATTTGCAGCCAATTCTTGTTTCGCCAATCATGAAACATATGATCTCTACTCTACCCGCTTCACCGGCGACATTTTGCCGCCCCCGGGCTTCGCCCCGGGCTGACGCCTGGGGCGGGCCGCGCCCTCCGCCCCACACACGCTACGCCACTGCGCTAAGACAGTGCTCGCCCGCATGCGGCTGTTTCGCCTATAGAGTGCGGCTCTGTACAAATGTCGATGAGTGCGAGAGTAGCGTAGATACGCGCGGGGGCGGGTTTTGGCCATATCAAGTTTTATCCAACATTCAAACTAAACGAGAAAACGCGTCACGATATATTACGCTATAAATTTTGTAAACTAAGAACTTCTACTAAGTTATGTAGCGAAACAAATAATCCCAAATTCAATCAACTGGAACTCAGATGCGTTCAGTGGTACTACAAAACATTAGACGACAGCGCCTTATGTCGCTAAAATATAACCCGACCAAGTGAAATTGCTCGTCAGTTTCGTATTACGCATGTGTTACTTTGAGTTGATTGAATTTGGGATTATTTGTTGTTCGTTGAATTGTCGCTACGTAACTTAGTAGAAGTTCTTTATTTACAAAATGTATAGTGTCTCGTGGCGGGGACTTAAGATACACCAAAAATTAACAGGACATCGAAAATAATTTACTTTGCCTTTCAAAGTTTCCAATGATAACTTGGAATGATAAGTACACCTTTCCTAATTATTATTATTTTTAAACCAATTGTTGAATGTGCTGTTGGTGTTCTTTAATAAATTAATAACTACATTATCAGCCGATATGATGATGATGAACAGCCTACTTCCTAGCAAATTAATTTTAGCAAGCGTTGTGGAGTGAAAGACGATGAGAGTTTTAAGGATTAAAAAAAAGTGTAGGTATTGAGACAGTTTGGACACACAGAAAGGATTGGCTCTCATAAGAAATCTTGTGTGCGTCTGGATTGAGGAGCCATGTCTCATATTTGAACGAGTACCGTCTGCCTATTTTTTTTGACATAGCAGAAATGGGCTCCCGTAAAACTGGTACGTTTCTGACCGGTAGTTCCCACCGAGTCGGGTTGAGAATCATCTAAACTAACGATTTTATATGGTTTTGGCCGTAAACCGATGTGATATGGTTTTGGTCGTGGGCTCTCGTACCACACTAAATTGTTAAGGAATGTTTATTTTGTTCATTACTTCTGAAATACTGAATGTGTAGGATGTTGGATTATGCCAATATTTAGTAGAAATTTCTACTAAATACTGGTGCTATTGTTATCCGATTTGATCAACTAGTTTAGTAGCTACGTACATATATTTTCATGAGCCACATAAAATAGGTTGATGATTTTTATGAAAAATCAAAGCATTGTAGCTATCTCAAAAACCTTTCAAAACTCTCGTAACTAAACCTTTTTAAGGGTTTTACTACAAATTCCAGGATCCTGTCTACAAAATCGGCTAATTTAGGTACTACTAAATATTGGTAGTACCCTCGTTCAGATTATGAGACATGGCTCCTCAATCCAGACGCAAACGAAATCTTAGTCGTTATACTATTGATATTTGGTTCTATTGACTAATGGGTTTGACGACCACTGCGCTAAGAAGAACCCATTTTCTCTAGGAAGACGTTTCCTCAGAAAAACCAACCTTCAGTCCCGGTTAACAATCAAATCAAAAAGTAAAGTTTAGTTAAGTCGGAAACTTAAGCCACAAAATTCGACTGTATCTTAGTTACTTGCAAATGACAGAATACTAGGTCACTGGGTCACCCGCTCCCTTTTGTCAAATTGCTGTTCAAATCCGTCAAATACTTGCGGTGACGTCATGATTAATGCCTCATTCACATTCAGCCCCTGCGCTGCCAGCAATAATTCCCTAAATACTATGCCGTACCAGGATCGAGGGAAGTGTGTGTTTACATTCTGCCCAACCACTCACATCGCTTTCGATATTCGGCAATGGCAGACGTCGAAACGATTACGGTGTCCACGCTGTGTCTTCTTGCAATAAATAATTATGTTCAATATATAAAAAAGAAAATACGTCGCGGTATTTTCTCTTCCAGGCGTCGGTCGTGTACATTGTTTTAATTTGTGGTTTTTGTCGTTTATCTCCCACATTGCTTTTTCGGATTCCAGCAATTCTATAAACTTTATAGTGTTTTAATTACTCCAGTCGAAGTGCATTTTGGCAGATCGTAAAAAAAGAAGGCACGCACGTCCGATTCGTCCAAGAGCTCGGTGAGTAGCCGACGAAGCTGAATGTAAACACGTACTGCCCTCGCGCTGCCGGTCCTTTGACTTCCGCACAAAAAAACCGACCAATTGGTTGGGAAGCGCCGGGCAGCGCGAGTAGCAGTGACAGCAGCGTGAGAAGTATCGTGCTTACATACTCGTCCTGCGCACTTCCCTGCCTACTTTCCTGCTCACTGCCGTGGAAGTGAGCTGAGTGTAAATGGGGTATTACAGCAGTGCTATTCTGTAACCATCTCACCGTGAAAACTTAGGTGAAGTGAGCGTGGAGTGAGCTGTCATTCCACAGGGATTGACACTATTGACAGCTCACTTCACCCAAGTTTTCACGGTGAGATGTTTACAGAATAGCATGGCAGTTGTTTCATTTCAGCTTCAATGAGACGAGTGTGCAGCATAATAAAATTGACCGAAAAACTATAAAATACAAATAATATACCTGAAAATCCGAGGGACAGGTACAGTCCTCCCTTTTCATAAGCTTGCAGCATTCCGCTTGATCGGTCTGAAGCGTCACTGTCGGTAACACCAACTGGCTCACATCCGGGGCTGAGTAGTCAGTCAGTACCAAGTTCCAGCGGTAGCTGCGACGTACTAGCTTCTCTTTTACGGCCTGGGAAGAAGATTGAATATCAGTAGATACGCAGGAGGGCCGGCCCGTCCATATAGGCGAACTAGGCGACAGCCTAGGGGGCGTCAATAGGCTGCATCGAAATTGAAAAATAATACAGTAAGTACATTTTTTAATTTACTAAAGCATTTTCTTAATAACTTAATATAGGAATATTTTAGATTATGTTTAAATTACATAGTGAAATTAATTTGTAAAGTTATGTCTAACGCGGATAAAAAACTTAGAATCACGCAAAGTCTATCAAGCGTATTTTTCTGAAATCTTTACCATTTAAAAAATAATTTATTGTAGTATACGTGTTTTATAAAAATACCTTTTGTTTTATGTATAATAAATTAATAATCCGTTATCCGTCTAATTTGGAATAGCGCTCCATGATTGGCTCCTGAGTCCTATTACTGGCTGGACGTACGACGCGTTGCGTGAGCAGTAAGGTAAGACTTCCACTAATAACTCACCCTCCTATAAGTATCCATGACAAACCCGTTCTCCCCCACAATGATGTAGAAGCTAGGCTCAGGTCGCATGGTCTTCAGGGCTTTGGCAGAGTCCCTGGTCAGGCCAGCATGCACCCAGACCCTTATGTTGGAGACTCCTAGTAACTCATATAGGGTTCTGTCTACGTCTGTGAATAAACTGGCAACATTAGGCGGCTGTATTGCAAAGTAGCAGAGCGGAGGAGGGCAAAAATTTGACAACATAATAACCAATAGAGAGAGATCTAGAGAGCTTGGGTTGGCCTTAAATTTTAGTTTTAGTTACCTAAAAACGCGTCCTTAAGGTATATTTTTCAAAAAACTGATAGTGACAGAGTTTTGCAGTTTTTCAGGGTTGTAAACTTGGATATAAACTACTCATAGGGGTGTGGCGGCATCTACATCGCCACATGCGAACTACGCATCAGAGGCGTGGCGTCACACAACATCCTGACGTCCCTCAAATCCTGCATCGCGCAATTAGAGTTTACCGCGCAGTGGACATATAAAGAAGCTCCCGACTTCAACCTCTGGGCAGTTGCCCGCCAGAAATGACACCCGTCTGGTCGGAGGATGAGTGAACTTTACACCCTGTTCACCTTACCCCTAAAGGGAACCTAACGACATATTAAAAAAATGTAGTTAGATACATGAGCGTTTGCGACATTTTCCCTTTTTTTATATCGACACAAACTGGACTAATGTATTATATTACCTAATTAAGTAAATCTGTTGGATATCTAGGCTGTGACCTCTTGCTCCTACCAAGACATAGCATAGACTTCTAAGAAAACATAGGTGTTCGTAATTTCCGGCAAAATTATATAAAAATAGGTGCCATTTTCAGAAGACTGACGTACCATCAAAGAAGTTCATATCTAACCAGTTTCAAAACAAAATCCCGTGAACACGATGACCACATCTGTTACCGGCCCGGTGTTATAGCCGCCGAGCGCTGCAAGCAAGAATAGTCCTTACGGTGGTTAGATATGAACTTCTTCGATGGTACATAAGTTTAGGTTTCTACTTCTGCGATTTCTTGAAGCGCAAAGAAAAATATACAAACAGAAAAATGAGCGAGCCTTACAGTACTCGCATATGATGTTACAACATCCGACATCTCACCTTGGTAATAAGTAACATTAAAGAGGCGGGACCTCGTCAAAGTCGTTTGTGACGGCCACCTCTAGCACCGCGCGCGCTCATTCCGCTGCGCAGCAGTATTCTGTTACACACTTCCGTCCCTTTTCACGAAATCAGTCCCACAGATTTGATTGATATTTCGATGTTTTTAGATTTACACGAGAGGAAAGATGTATACACATCTAAAATTACGCCACCGACTGCCATTGGTCCGTCGCCGTCGTGTCTGTTAGCATCTTGATTCGATTAAATTAAAGTAGATAACTAAAATCACGACACGACGTGTTGCCACGTCAAGCGACGAACGTACGTCGTGTCCGGGTTCGCAACAAGTAAATCGTCATCCTGAGGATGCCTCGTTGAGAGGTGAAACTCGTGTCGATTTCTGACAGGGTGACTCTTTAATAACAGTTAAGCGGATTAGGTTACTAAATATACGTCATCTATTGTATTTTATAATGGATTTCCGCAAAGTCAAGCCTGAGTCAATCAACTATCTTAAATAACTAAAGTTTGAACTCCCTCTTACCACTTTCACTCTCCAATATAATCGCAGCATCAGTAGCATTCCTAGATTCCAGATGGTCGTCCAACGCCATCACAAGTTGTTGTGATCCTAACAACGTCCTGACGAGTGGCAGTCCTGTTTCTGAAGCTAGTTCTTCAGCCATTGTCCATGGCGACCAGGAGAGGTCGATTATCATGGATACTCCTTTGGAAACTGCTGAGCAGACTGCAAAGAAATTATCGTCCAAACTAAGCAACCAGATTCAAATTGTGTCTATGTTTATAGGTAATAGCAACGAAGAGAATTACAATATTTCGCGAGACCGGTAGTCTACCTTTTGGATAGTGCAGTTAAAAAATCAAAATTCAAAAGTCATTTATTCAAACTAGGCTGAGAATCAGCACTTTTCGAACGTCAAAATTACATAAGACAGTCCCCCAAAACGCCCACCCTTCACTACTTCCTAGTGCTTTAGCTGGGAAGAAGTGGCGCAACAAACTCCCCAGCAACACCGCTGTCTGTTCAGTTAGAAAAAAAAATTACTTGATTTTATACCTACAATAGTATGCAAAATAATTTACATTACCCAACAACAGTGTTTGACAACCCCGGCTCGCGAGCCTCATGCGGCTCTATACAAATGTCGATTAAGCAAGAGTGTCGAGTCAAATTTTGAGCTGCTGGGGAGTTTATTGCGCCACTTCTTCTTCCCAGCTAAAGCACTAGGAAGTGGTGAAGGGTGAGCGTTTTGGGGGACTGTCTTATGTAATTTTGACGTTCGAAAAGTGCTGATTCTCAGCCTAGTTTGAATAAATGACTTTTGAATTTTAAATTTTATTCAAAATTCAAACTATATTTCAAACATTTATTAAGAAAAAATAAGTACATTAATAGAAGAGCTCGTGGCTTAGTAATAACACCTGCACGGGTCGATCCATCAGGTTAAGCTACGCTTGCTGGGGTTGGTCCGTGGATTGGTGAACATCATGACATATCGAGACTCCTCCGTGACTCGGAAAGCAAGTTAAGCCGTTGGTCCCGGCTGTCATTCGTGGATCTTTGACAGTCGATACGGGTCGTCAGAAGCCCGAAAGTCTGACAACCAGACTTACCAAGGGGTAATGTGTTACCCAGTAACTGGGTTGTGGAGGTCAGATAGGCAGTCGCTACACGTAAAATACTCGTACTCAGCTGCATCCGGTTAGACTGGAAGCCTACCCCAACAAAGTTGGGAAAAGGCTAGGCAGATTTAAGTATTAAGAAAAGTGTATTGAGATAATTTGGACACAGAAAGAATTGGCTGAATTGGAACTGTCAAAATGAAACTCATTGCGATCAATTGTCATTTTATGTGTGTTAGGTACGCTATTACGCCCCGGTACCCTAATTACGTAATACACGATCAATCAGAATCTGAATCGTTTTGAAACAGATTGCTAATCCATTGCTTCGTAGGTACGTTCGAAAAAAAATCTGCTCAACAACGTAAATAACACAGTGAATGTTGTTGACCTGTCGAATTGAAACAGATTAGTCGGAATTGTCAACGAAAATGTGTTGCGTAATTAGATAGCTGGACGAGCTTTGTACCGAAAAGCGACTAGAAACAACGAACCTAGTATTCGCAATCATGAATTCATGATGATATTGCAGTACCTACCTATTATTTTATACTATATTTTGAGTGATAACAGCTAAAGGCAAATATTTATAGTTTTCAATTATTATGTACCAATAGATAAGCGTAATTTTTATTACATAGATTAAATTTACATCGCCTAACAATTTTATGTGTACAAAACGTATTATACACTTTGCTACGTATTTTTGCTCAGGCGCTTATATCAATACCCCGAGTTTAAACTTAACAGTGCTAGTCACAAAAAACAACAGTACAATTATTTTCGGACAGTTTTTTGTTAATACAATAACATCTACATAAGTTTCCTCATATTTTAACTTAGAGCATGTGCTCTATTCTAACCTTTCAAAGTATTTTTTTTTAAGTATTTATAAATTAAATACTTATTGGGTACTACCGTATTATAAACTTATAAATGGAGAAATAGGTTTGAAATTTTCTTGAGTTTTTTTTTCCATTTTGCAGGTCAGTGTCAGGTTGTATGTTGATTAAAATATGATTCGCGACCTTAACAAATATGGCTTTACATAATTATAATCATTACAATCAGCAATGCAACTCCATAAAGTTTGCATAATTGTCAAATGTCATGATTTCATGAAATAGTCATTCAATGGGGTTACATGAACTTAGAGAGTTGTATTGATAATTTTTATGATTATAATTCTATAATTAAACATTTGATACGGCCGCGAATCATATTTAGATCAACATAGAACATGATACTGACCTGCAAATTGAAAAAACGTAAGAAAATTTGAATTTCGCGGGATATCTTGACGCTTTAGCCTTAAGCAGCCTGGTTAAAACATACTTACGAATCCTATAACTCTCCTCTTCTCTCTCCCTATCCAAAGGGACAATGGCATCATCAACTTTAACATCAGGCCGGACAGTTTCAGATAATTTCAGAGCTTTGCCGATGTTATGCGTCAAATCTTGTTCTTGTGTCTCTACAACGAACACTAGAAAAAATAATAAAGATTATAATTATTAATAAAATAATTTAGGACATTTTGACTTTTATGACTATGGGCTATAATTATTATTTTATTACTATTATTATCTTATTTAGAATTTGTGTGATTTTCTTAATGTATTTTTTTTCGATTTTTTACCAACTTACTGACTGGACATACTTATTTATAATACAAAAGTCAACTCACCAAACCGTAGACTCAGCTCAGAGATGACGCAGCCCAAATTAATGAGTAAAATCAATAAAAATAAATAATAAAACGACATTTTGATTTCTATATTTCCATTTCTGTTTTGAGAACTGAAATCCTCTTAGTAAGCGCAAGTTTTGCAGTAGTTACAAGTTCTTATTTTATTTATTAAAATAGCTGAAATGTATTCTTGAAGCAAATATGGGATGAGCAAAGTTAGTAAGACGTAGAATATAATTCTTAATTTTTCCAACATTACTGTCAGGCCGCCATCTTGGTTTTTCAAATTTATTTCTACAAAATCGAATAGGTATGTATTTAATTTAAAAGCAATTTATTTATAAATAATCTTCTAAGATTCTTCTGCACTTTTTGAACAAACTTAAAAAATAAAGAGATTATCAAAAATTCATTTGTAATTCTTTTGTTTTTGTAAGAAATGTCCTTATCTTCAAATTATTCTCTGTAAACTAACAACTTCAATTTGAACTTAACCCACTTATTATCCCATTAAAACTGTACCAAACCGAATATTTTAAGTTATTACTAAACCGTTTATGTCAAGGGGCGAACACCTAATGCATTATGATCGCCATATAATTTGGTTAGGAAAACAAATGATGGGTAAACAATGGGAAACATGTTGTTAGATTTTAGTTTAGGTCTCCGGTATAGTCGCGTACAAACTCCTTACGAAGATACCTAAACCGAAGTACCTGAAGCCTTAAGGTACAATTCCGCAGCCGACTGCAGGCAGCAGTAGCAAACACCTTCCGTAACCTGGGATCAGGAAGGCCCCACGCTACATGGTGGTCCAGTATTGAAAGGGAATAGAGCAGAAGCAGAACCTAACTCCCATGACAACCCAGGACTGACAGAACGTCCTTGCGCCGCTGTACAAGAAGAGCCGACCCCAGATAGAACTGGGACTAAGGGATAGACGAAGAAGACGACCTTCCGTAGCTAGCGACACGGTATTTCATAGAAATACAAGAACTGGTTTCTAGTATTTCCGTGAAATACCGTGTCACGACGACACGTCGCCTGCTACTCTGCCCTGCTAAGACGAAAGGCGGTATCTCTGAGATGCGCCCTTTTATTTTTTTTTATACCTTTCAATAGCTATAATAATTTCGCATCTAATGGTATAAGCCACATACCGCTATCTAACTTAAAACATTTAAAAAAACCACTCAGAAGTTCTTTATATCCTTATGTTTCCTTAAATTACAATTTACAAAAAGTCAATTTTCTCAAAACTTACTCCGATTGAGATACCGCCTTTCGGCTTAGCAGGGCAGTACTGCTGCCTGAGGTCGGCTACGGAATTGTACCTTTATTTGGAGCAAGGATGCCACACTTCCCAATCACTGCTCTTCTTGTACCTACAGAGTGCATTTATTGTGGTGACACACCGGATAAGCGGTTGGGCTAAGCTCGACGAGTCCAAGGGAAGTATGTACCAATTAAACTTATTTTGAACCCGCAACGTAATGAGCCTGTAAAGGCGTTTAACACTGCCTACTCAGAATTTGGGAATGAAGAAGTTTGCTAATCAGAAAGCCAGAAAGAAATTAGAAACTGTGATAAAATTACTGACGCAATGTGGATGTTGTAGGTATAGAACTATAGAACCCTCGAGTTAGGACCGCGTTTCAGTACCTATACGTAGCGTAGGACGCCCCGCAGCAAGATGGCCCAACTTCGGAGAGTTCCAGCAGTAGCAGTGGAATGCTGTCAGTCTGAGTTGATTTTGGTAATATGGATGTATCACACAAACCTCTGTCTATTACGCAAGAGCGAGCGAAGCTTGCTTCGCTTGCTTGTGTCCTATTCTATCTCTATATATTTGGTCCCCACCTATGAAATCAGCGTTTTGTATGGAGAATTTTAAAGAAGTTACTTTTTTCATACTACCATTTTCTTAATTTATATAACAACCATGAACACTAATGTTTTAAAACTTGTATGCACTAATGTTTAGAAACTAAGATAACGTAATATGCCACTTAGATTAAGCGACAAAAATAAGTTTTGGCTAGGCTAAACAAATTGTGGTAATTTCTGCTAACAAAATGAGGAGTCATTTAAAGGTATTTTTTATGTTTAGAAAACTATAGTTTTCTAAACATAAAAAATACCTTTAAATGACTTCCCAGGTTACGGAAGGTGTTTGCTACTGCTGCCTGCAGTCGGCTGCGGAATTGTACCTTAAGGCTTCAGGTACTTCGGTTTAGGTATCTTCGTAAGGAGTTTGTACGCGACTATACCGGAGACCTAAACTAAAATCTAACAACATGTTTCCCATTGTTTACCCATCATTTGTTTTCCTAACCAAATTATATGGCGATCATAATGCATTAGGTGTTCGCCCCTTGACATAAACGGTTTAGTAATAACTTAAAATATTCGGTTTGGTACAGTTTTAATGGGATAATAAGTGGGTTAAGTTCAAATTGAAGTTGTTAGTTTACAGAGAATAATTTGAAGATAAGGACATTTCTTACAAAAACAAAAGAATTACAAATGAATTTTTGATAATCTCTTTATTTTTTAAGTTTGTTCAAAAAGTGCAGAAGAATCTTAGAAGATTATTTATAAATAAATTGCTTTTAAATTAAATACATACCTATTCGATTTTGTAGAAATAAATTTGAAAAACCAAGATGGCGGCCTGACAGTAATGTTGGAAAAATTAAGAATTATATTCTACGTCTTACTAACTTTGCTCATCCCATATTTGCTTCAAGAATACATTTCAGCTATTTTAATAAATAAAATAAGAACTTGTAACTACTGCAAAACTTGCGCTTACTAAGAGGATTTCAGTTCTCAAAACAGAAATGGAAATATAGAAATCAAAATGTCGTTTTATTATTTATTTTTATTGATTTTACTCATTAATTTGGGCTGCGTCATCTCTGAGCTGAGTCTACGGTTTGGTGAGTTGACTTTTGTATTATAAATAAGTATGTCCAGTCAGTAAGTTGGTAAAAAATCGAAAAAAAATACATTAAGAAAATCACACAAATTCTAAATAAGATAATAATAGTAATAAAATAATAATTATAGCCCATAGTCATAAAAGTCAAAATGTCCTAAATTATTTTATTAATAATTATAATCTTTATTATTTTTTCTAGTGTTCGTTGTAGAGACACAAGAACAAGATTTGACGCATAACATCGGCAAAGCTCTGAAATTATCTGAAACTGTCCGGCCTGATGTTAAAGTTGATGATGCCATTGTCCCTTTGGATAGGGAGAGAGAAGAGGAGAGTTATAGGATTCGTAAGTATGTTTTAACCAGGCTGCTTAAGGCTAAAGCGTCAAGATATCCCGCGAAATTCAAATTTTCTTACGTTTTTTCAATTTGCAGGTCAGTATCATGTTCTATGTTGATCTAAATATGATTCGCGGCCGTATCAAATGTTTAATTATAGAATTATAATCATAAAAATTATCAATACAACTCTCTAAGTTCATGTAACCCCATTGAATGACTATTTCATGAAATCATGACATTTGACAATTATGCAAACTTTATGGAGTTGCATTGCTGATTGTAATGATTATAATTATGTAAAGCCATATTTGTTAAGGTCGCGAATCATATTTTAATCAACATACAACCTGACACTGACCTGCAAAATGGAAAAAAAAACTCAAGAAAATTTCAAACCTATTTCTCCATTTATAAGTTTATAATACGGTAGTACCCAATAAGTATTTAATTTATAAATACTTAAAAAAAAATACTTTGAAAGGTTAGAATAGAGCACATGCTCTAAGTTAAAATATGAGGAAACTTATGTAGATGTTATTGTATTAACAAAAAACTGTCCGAAAATAATTGTACTGTTGTTTTTTGTGACTAGCACTGTTAAGTTTAAACTCGGGGTATTGATATAAGCGCCTGAGCAAAAATACGTAGCAAAGTGTATAATACGTTTTGTACACATAAAATTGTTAGGCGATGTAAATTTAATCTATGTAATAAAAATTACGCTTATCTATTGGTACATAATAATTGAAAACTATAAATATTTGCCTTTAGCTGTTATCACTCAAAATATAGTATAAAATAATAGGTAGGTACTGCAATATCATCATGAATTCATGATTGCGAATACTAGGTTCGTTGTTTCTAGTCGCTTTTCGGTACAAAGCTCGTCCAGCTATCTAATTACGCAACACATTTTCGTTGACAATTCCGACTAATCTGTTTCAATTCGACAGGTCAACAACATTCACTGTGTTATTTACGTTGTTGAGCAGATTTTTTTTCGAACGTACCTACGAAGCAATGGATTAGCAATCTGTTTCAAAACGATTCAGATTCTGATTGATCGTGTATTACGTAATTAGGGTACCGGGGCGTAATAGCGTACCTAACACACATAAAATGACAATTGATCGCAATGAGTTTCATTTTGACAGTTCCAATTCAGCCAATTCTTTCTGTGTCCAAATTATCTCAATACACTTTTCTTAATACTTAAATCTGCCTAGCCTTTTCCCAACTTTGTTGGGGTAGGCTTCCAGTCTAACCGGATGCAGCTGAGTACGAGTATTTTACGTGTAGCGACTGCCTATCTGACCTCCACAACCCAGTTACTGGGTAACACATTACCCCTTGGTAAGTCTGGTTGTCAGACTTTCGGGCTTCTGACGACCCGTATCGACTGTCAAAGATCCACGAATGACAGCCGGGACCAACGGCTTAACTTGCTTTCCGAGTCACGGAGGAGTCTCGATATGTCATGATGTTCACCAATCCACGGACCAACCCCAGCAAGCGTAGCTTAACCTGATGGATCGACCCGTGCAGGTGTTATTACTAAGCCACGAGCTCTTCTATTAATGTACTTATTTTTTCTTAATAAATGTTTGAAATATAGTTTGAATTTTGAATAAAATTTAAAATTCAAAAGTCATTTATTCAAACTAGGCTGAGAATCAGCACTTTTCGAACGTCAAAATTACATAAGACAGTCCCCCAAAACGCTCACCCTTCACCACTTCCTAGTGCTTTAGCTGGGAAGAAGAAGTGGCGCAATAAACTCCCCAGACGCAATGTGGATGTTGTAGGTATAGAACTATAGAACCCTCGAGTTAGGACCGCGTTTCAGTACCTATACGTAGCGTAGGACGCCCCGCAGCAAGATGGCCCAACTTCGGAGAGTTCCAGCAGTAGCAGTGGAATGCTGTCAGTCTGAGTTGATTTTGGTAATATGGATGTATCACACAAACCTCTGTCTATTACGCAAGAGCGAGCGAAGCTTGCTTCGCTTGCTTGTGTCCTATTCTATCTCTATATATTAGGTCCCCACCTATGAAATCAGCGTTTTGTATGGAGAATTTTAAAGAAGTTACTTTTTTCATACTACCATTTTCTTAATTTATATAACAACCATGAACACTAATGTTTTAAAACTTGTATGCACTAATGTTTAGAAACTAAGATAACGTAATATGCCACTTAGATTAAGCGACAAAAATAAGTTTTGGCTAGGCTAAACAAATTGTGGTAATTTCTGCTAACAAAATGAGGAGTCATTTAAAGGTATTTTTTATGTTTAGAAAACTATAGTTTTCTAAACATAAAAAATACCTTTAGTAATAAGGTTTTTTTTACAATTGGTAGTTGTCTATGATGGTCATTATTCGATATAATACCAAGCAATTGATGAATATTTTAAATCATAGAAGTGACAAGGTTCTCTATTTGTGAGAAAAAAACGCCAATTTCATAGGTGGGAACCCAATATAATCTAGCTTGAGATAGTGCTAGCACCCCTCCGCCTAGGGTCGATTCCTTTTTTGGAAATAGGAGTTCGGTACTTTGTCGACTAATGCACAGAAGCTTTAGAATTGAGAGATTTTCGCGGCTCCGCCTGTGCGTACCCATACTGCTCGATATGCCCCCACAACCCGGCGATCAATCTGCTGAACGCCCTGATTGCTCCGGATCCCGATGTTGACATATTTATGTAGTAAATTTATGTTAAATGTTTGTATGAAGTTTTTTACCTAAATGTTGTTGTTGGCTGGTTTTTACTGTAAGTGCAGCAAGCAATTGTTATATAAATAAATAAATAAATTGCAGAATGCAAGAGAGAGCGAGTCGTGCTTGAAAATTTTAGGATCTCGCCTCGAATAAGTTAAGTTCTCTATTACTAGGCGTTTTTAGATATTTCTTTCGTTCCGAATGTTTTACACCTATATTTTATTTTGAAGCCAGGGAGGTGCACTTGCACCCACTTGCAGCCCCTTTCCAGCTCCCATGAGTACGCTAGCATTATTCCATAGCACTTCTGCGCGCAACGATACACACAATCAATTATTCACACGTAACTACTTCGCGTAAGTCGCTGTGATTTCACGAGTGTGGGAATATGGACACGTGGCGTCTTAGACACGCTAGCTTTAGAACTATGGTGCTGTGATTTGGAATGTAGGAACGTGTTTAAGAAGGGGTTGCGGATTCGATTTCAGCCGTCGTATTCTGTAAATAAAAAACTCACCGTGAAGACTTAGGTGAAGTGAGCTGTCAATAGTGTCAATCGCTAGCATTAGGTGGAATGACAGCTCACTCCACGCTCACTTCACCTAAGTTTTTACGGTGAGATGGTTACAGAATAGCACTGCTGGTTTCATTTTTAATGTGATGCTGTCAGATTTACATCTGATCCGATCCGATTTTTTATCTGAGAATTAAATCATCAACTAAAAGTTATGTAACTATCAAAAAAATCAATCCTAATGTTTGGTTTATACGATGGCAGTGAGTAGTGACTGGACTGGACTCGGAGTTTCGAACCCGGTCAGTGTGGGTTTATTTAACCGAGATCAGCTGCAGTAAGGCAGGCGCGGGAAGCTACTGGGCCCGAAAATAGACGGGTAGTTTAGTCAACTGATCTGACTTGAAGTCGCCAAGTCAGCACTGGACTGGGTTGAAACTAGTGTCTACACGATCCCAGTTGCAAGTCAGCGCTGGACTGAGTTACTGTACTGTCACATTACTGAGCTCGTTCATAC
This sequence comes from Agrochola circellaris, assembly GCA_914767755.1. Classification (NCBI taxonomy): domain Eukaryota; kingdom Metazoa; phylum Arthropoda; class Insecta; order Lepidoptera; family Noctuidae; genus Agrochola; species Agrochola circellaris. Next base: position 24,532,233 of record OU611839.1, on the reverse strand, counting down.
CTTCCTTTAGGTACTTACTTCTTCTAGACCCTGGTCCAGTGTACCTACTACCTAAACCTATGAATGGAAACGCTTGTTTTGTAAATAAGAAAGAAAGAAAGAAAATGTATTTATTGAGACTCGCACAGGAAATCACACTTAAACTAAACACACACTAAACATAAATAAAAAACAAAGTAACATTAAAATTTAAAGAATGAAGTCCCGTGGCCAAAAGGCTCCTATGCCAGCATGAAGCCGCGACATTAAAAAAAAAAATGTCGCTGCGTTGGTATTCTGATAGGGCCCGTAGTGATGTCACGGATAGATACAGAATTAAATAAATATAAAAAATAAATACGTGTTTAACGTTAGTCTAGTCCAGGTTTTTCCACTCCGTCATCACAGCCACGTTGTGGTCGTCTCAGGCTCTCAGCAATAAGTGGTGTGACCATAGATGTATGATGCTGTGACCGTAAGACTGCCACGTCATAGGTCTCGAGTTCGAACCTAAGACATACACCTCGGAATTTTCGCATTCATGAGCGTATTATTACTTGCTTCAAAAACGGTGAAGGAAAACATCGTGAGGAAACCGGCCTGAGAGATATTTCTCGACGGCACGTGAAGCCACGTCAGATGCCCATGGGCGACTTTAAAACTGTGACACCATGTTTGTCACGAAAAGAAAAGGAAGCAATAAGTAAAATCGCGTTATGAGATTTTTTTTATGAGGTTTAGACAATGACTTTAACTGTCTATATTCAATTACAGGGTCCCTTCATAGGGGGTTCAAAATTCAGTATATAATATTCAATATGGCAAGACCTGTTTCTATGATCCTATTCTAACAACAAATGTCAAAAATCTTTCATCAAAGACGATTTGATTCATATGTTTGTATTACATTATCATTTATATATGACTCAGAGATCTGTGATCCTAGATATTTGATAGTGAACTACTCGTAACATTTCGATGACCGCACTTTTTACGAACTGTGGTTATTTCATTCGGACCGTAAGTCCAGTGAAGGTATCCTCATGACGATGTTTTTTTTCTACCGTATGTTATTATAATGATATAATCTACTAGAATGTACACAATACCTCAATAATAACATAGTTACTTGTTTACTAGATTCTAGATTTACATAGAAAAATAAATCTTTGATATCAAACACATTATATTTATGGGCGCCAGCAGCCGGTCGATTCTGTAAAAATATCACCGTGAAACTTAGGTGAAGTGAGCTGTCAATAGTGTTAATCGCTAGCATCCTACCGGTCGATTTGTGACAGTGACAGTTCACTTCACGCTCACTTCACCTACGTTTCACGTTGATATTTTTACAGAATCGACCGACAGGTTTTTTTTCAGACGGGTGCATCTTCAGCTCCACGAAGCGAACTCGATCATTTTTGCAGTTCACCTCGGATATGTTAGGTCATCGTTTGCCTATTTCTACAAGGAGCAACATTGTCGATTTATGCAGAACAGGTTAATTAACAAATAAGAGAATGTAGGATAGCGGGCTCGATAATTTTTGCATCTAGCCTTGAATGGGATAGGTGTTATTTTGTCCATTCATACAGAAAGATGACTAACTGTGAAGAAAATATACAAAGATGCTTAAGAATTAAGTATCTAGGATGCAAGAGCGAGCGAAGCGAGCTCGATAATGTTAGCACCTCATAAGACCGATTCGATTTTCGGAAATAGGAGTTCGGTATTTTGTCGACTAATTCACAGAAGTTTTAGATTGTAGGAATGTAGGATACAAGAGCGAACGATGCGAGCTCGAAAATTTTAGAATCTCACCTCGAATAGGTTAAGTTCTCTAATAATGTGTTGGGCGTTTTTGGATATTGCTTTAGTTCTGAATGTTTTTCCCCCATATTTTATTTTGAAGACAGGGAGGTGCAAGCGCACCCCTTAAACCCCGATCCCGGTGGCTATGATTAAAGGTAAGGCTCAATTTACATTGCTACGAAGTAGAATGTAATTACCGAAGCGATTTTTTTAAGTCACGAGGTATTTGTAGCTCCGAGAACTTCCGTTCCGCGACAGTGTAAATTGAGCCAAAAGAACAATACTGATGGTTCTCTCCGCAAAATGATTTAAATAAAAAGCGACTCTTGCTACGACACAATAAAGTGTAATTCCGGTCGCACAGCGCTAATTACCTACAGTTATATTCACCTAGAAGTTGCCTCTCTTTCTATCGCGTATCTCTTGACAATAATTTAGTGAGAATAATGTACTCACTAAATTATTGGCCCGTTAAGTCGAGCCCGCCGCATTCTTGTAGCTTCATACCTAAAATGCGGATTGAACCATCTGAATTTATCCGTGCCAAAGGTCTCTATTTTAGAAATAAAACGAGCGATGTCTTTAATATATAATAACTATTTATGTATGTATATAAACATGACATCAATATGATAAGAAAAAAATATTCATTTATCTAAGTCACAAATTAAAGGAAATAATAATATTATACCTTAACTGTAAACAAGATACAACCTCACGCTACATGTATTAATCAATTAATTAATATTATTAAACAAAAAAAAAATTAATAATCGTAATAATTTTTAAAAAACTTTTTTTTTTTGCATTGTTGAAATCTATTTTGTGTTAACGCTAAATTCTTAATTCCTAATTAATTCAACGCTGCATAATATACAATGTTTGGGTCCGTTTAGTGTCAAGTTAAATTAAAAAATAAAATAATAATTAAAAACAAAAAGAAAAAAGGTTCTGAAAATTTGAAAAAAATTGTCATCCAAAAGTTTGATTTTATTTACACATTTTTTTTTAATAAAAGAAAATTATTTACGTCCGAATTTTTTTATCGAGATTCTTGATACCGATTTTAGAAGCATCGCTTTTGTGGGCACTAAATGAACCCAACTTTGCGCAGAACTATGGACAGGGCGGCGCCCCATATAACTTAAGAACTACCTCTCCAAAAAATCTCTAGTAAAATCTAATTTATACAGATTTCCACACACCCCAAAAGAAAAAATAATACCTATGCTACATGAAAAATACCAGAATGAAAAAAAAACTACAACACATCACTATCTCACGGTATAAAATTTTTCTGCATAAAAATCTCCACCTTGACTAGGGACGTGCAAACTTATCGATAATTTCGAAAAATAAAAACTTGGTATCGGTTCTGGTTTCGATCTATATCGATAATTTTGCACGTCCCTTGCCCGCTATTACTAAACATAGTGGTTACCGCGCGACAATATCTGTAAATCGATATAATTTATTAAACATGAATAAATGCTTGTTCCGGAGTGAGAGGAATTTGCCGATACCACTTTTCCGTTGCGCAAATTCTATCGCATTTCGGAACATAAAAAAAAACTGACGCGATACCGTGTTTGGGATACTAGCTGGTGGTGATATCATTTTAATACCAAAAACTTGACTTAAACGCGAAAACGATTTTTTTTTTATTTTTATCTTCAATACATTTTGATGACGGTAAGCCAAGAATCAAGCTTTAAATAGTACCTATTCAGTAGATATTAATTTATTTTTGCTAAGCGGCGGATTTAAAATCCTCGCTTTTTTTATTACTGAACCACTCAGAACAAAATTCTCAAATAAATGGCAAAAAAAAATGGATATAGCGGTGATTCTACGCAAGACAATAAGATACCGAAAACCCAAGAACAGATAAACTAGTTTACAAGTCAAACTCGAAAACTTTGGAATTCGACAGGTATTCTTCTATCTCTTTTTTATAACATCTGCTAGAAAGAGACACCGCTATTTTTAGTTGCTGGGGAGTTTGCTGCGCCACTTCTTCTTCCCAGCTAAAGCACTAGGAAGTGGTGAAGGGCGTTTTGGGGGACTGTCTTGTGTTATTTTGTCGTTCAAAAAGTGCTGATTCTCAGCCTAGTTTGAATAAATGACTTTGAATGATTTGAGTCCTTCTATTATCCCAAACGCGATATCGCCTGACGCACCGATATCCTGATTAAGTTTTAATAAAAACGCGTCCTTATAAATTAAAAAAAAATACAAATCTAGGAACATTAAGAGCTTAAAAACAAAATAATGCTAAATAATTAATTTACCATTTTTTCTTTAAAACGTGGAAGATAAATTGAAGTTTTTAGCACAGAAATGGGGTAACCGTGAGTTTTTAAGTGAAAACTTCTTTAGGTGCGTTGAGCGATTTTTAGTAGGAGTAAACTTGTGGATTCGGGAGTGATTTACTATAAAATATAGATGGCGCTAATACCAGTTTTAAGTTTTCATTTATGTCGGCAGTCCAGACTGCAATCTTTTTATAAATTTTTTACTCTCTCCGCGGGATTTCACCTTTAGGGAGTTATTCTTCCAACGTTCTCCTCCGAAACTTAAGAGATTCTCCAAGTTTAATTAATTTAATCTCTAAGTTTAAATCATTCTTTTTAAAGACGTCGTGTGAATACGTAGATAAAAAGAGCATTTCCTTTAAAAAAAAAATCGTGTTACATGGTACAGTCATCCGCACATAAGTGGTAACAATAAGAGCGATTTTCGAGGTGCAAGTGTTTGCACTGATATGCCTGTAACTGTATTATTCAATACTAATCAGTTTCATCAGACAATTATTCCTTAGTATTATAATTCCATTCAAAATTGTATATAATTCCTTTTTTACCGAAATTCCATGATCTTCAGTGAAAAACTCGCAGTCACACCACTTGAGCACTAAATATCTCAACTCTAATACATATCAACACACTTGGACATTTAAAAATCGGTGCGTTTAGTCGTTTTCTTAAATTAAAAAAACAAAAAGGCTTCGGTTGCTTCGATAAATGGAGCTCAACGATCTTATGGTTCAAAATGGGTGCGAGAACTTAGTCACCGTAATTCTTTTGTTGGCAGAGGACCCACCTGATGGTTTTTGGTTAACGCCATCGATTAACATCTTCAGCAGGCTATGCCGATGCTTTGCCGACTTTTTACTGGGCCGGGTGGAAGGCAGGGAACCGGCAAGATAATCAGAAGCGAACAAGAAAGCTGTTGAAGGCAGCATTTACCGAGCGGTCCAAACTACAGAAGACCGCATAACTTGGAGATGCGTCGTATGTGGTCACGATCTTCAGCATTGAGGGAATGACGAAGAAGTTAATTATAAGTTTAAGTCGCTAAATAAAATCTCTATAGAGAATTTTTTATTTAAATATACTTAGCTATACTCGCGTTTCCAAAGTAGAAATTTTGGATAAATCCAAGTAGTGTTTTAGTTCAGCTCACAATTTTATATCATCAACCGAAGCCACGTTTACATATAAGTTCATAGTCAAAAATTAGTTTAAAAATAAAGACCTTTACATAACTAGTAGATACATAATTTTATTCGAAATAAAAAATCTTTTTTATAACTTAATATTGTTATTACATAATACATTACTCGAACTGACGTTTAGGCTCCGAGGAGATGATCGACAATTTGGTATCGTATGGAAATCCGGCGCCATTTTGTTCTACGTGCGTAGGACAAAATGGCGCCGGAATTTCCATCCGATTCTAAATTGTCCACGGTCTGCTCAGCGCTTTAAAGTTGACAAAATAAATATACAGGATGTTTCAAATGACTTAGCTCGAAATCGCCTTATATGGAGAAGAGGTAAGTTTCAAGAATTAACATCGTCGAATTGAACACCCTGTACATAGAAGTGACACTTCAAACAATAAAAGTCAAATTTACTCACACATAGCCTCTGATGGCACAGAATAGTACAGAAAGCACACTTCACATTTTAGGTATAAAGCTAAAAGTGCGCGCCG